>BOLG01001328.1:0-659653 GCA_016861445.1 Oryzias woworae
CTGACCTGGTTTCTGACCCCCAACCCTAATGCCCCCCAAAAGGAGCAGCAAGAACCAGTAGAAAACTCTGAAGCTTCAGTCAGTACGGAAGGGAGGAATCCAGCAGAGAATTTTGGAAGATTGGACTTGTTTCCTGTAAATGACGCAGCCAGACGTGCCCCCCCCCACATGTTTAGGTCTGCTTTGAATCGCCTGCCAGAGAAAGGGGGGGCCGTAATGGGTTGCATGTGAAGGTAATCATGGTGGGCCTCCTGCTCTCAGAGGGTCTCTCCATTGTTTACTCCACTCGGCTGCTCTGGTTCTGCCTAAATAAAGTCAGAACTTGAGTGGCCCGCTCCGCTTCAGGCGTTGATGTGAAGGAATGAGGGCCTCAGTGTTGGACGAGCCCACCACTTAGAGAGCCAGTTCTGCTGGATGTCTAAAGCTCCTCATGGAACATGAAGAACATCTGAGCTCATCAGGAGGCTGGCTTCATCTGAGAGGAGCTGGAAGCAGAACCAGCAGAGGTTCTACGGCTGACCCGCTTGGTCCGACAACACCATGAAGACATATGAAAGCAGTAGTTTCCAGCTCCACCTTTGACTGGTATTTGGTTCTGGTTCAGTTCTGACAAACTCACAGTCACTGGATCATCAGTGGATTCACAGACATGAGGATCCCCCCCTTCCGGATACCTGGCATCAATCAACTCTCAAAGGGGAGGGGCTCAGACTCCTGCGTTACAGGGATTACATGCAGCTGCAGAGATCTGGACTGCGACCACGTTACAGAGCGTCTTTAACAAGAATAAAGCTAATAAACATGAGCAAACAAAACCACGCTCACAGCTGCTCCTCACAAAAGACCTCCCATTAGACCTGACCCGGATCAGGCACGGCGGATCAGGCATGGGCCTCTTTTACATCTGGACGACACATGTTCTCACAGAACTGTGTTTGTATGACGGACCGGATCTACGAGCTGAAGACGTTCTTGCTCTGCTGTCTCAGTCCATCATCCCTGTGTTTGTCCCGCGTCCTAAACAGAAGTCCGGACTGAACCTCGTTTTGTAGAACAGATTCAGGGATGGATTTCCTCGTGGATCCAGCTGTCAGGTTTTTCTGGAGGAATTGACTATTTGCTTCAGTTCAGCAGGCGGAAAAATGTTAACTCTGATGGTTTTAATGTTGGAGCCGATGGTTCTGATGGTTCAGGGCAACCCAATGACTCAGAGATGCTGCGTGACGCATTTCCTCAGTCTGTCTGCTTCCTGTCTCCTCATGTGATGTCATACCTGCATCTATGCACTTGTTTCCTTGGTCTTGTTGAAGTTAGGGTTAGGGTTCATCCTGACATTTCTGTGTTCAGCGCTTAAAGATATTAACCACAGAGCTGGAAACAGCAGAACCCCTTTTGCTGGAAGAATCAACCACATCATGGTTCTGTGTAAGACTTGGGGTCTCCATCTCATAATGAAACCCATTTCTGCTGAGACATTCAGAAAACCACAAACACGAGTCACTGAGCCAGATGTTTCTGAGCAGATCAGAGCCGTCATGAAACTGCAGGGTCTGACAGACGTGATGGTTGAGGGTTCGTGACATTCGTGCCGTCTCAGAAGTTTTGAAGTTTGCTGATTAAAAGGCTGTTGATGATTGCCGCGGACTTCCCCCATCCGTTAACGCGTTTGTGATCAGAGCGCGCCCAGTAATGCCAGACGCGATGACTAACTCTACACACATTTCCTGCATAATGTAAAGCTGCTGTCAAGCATTGGGACGAGGCCCCCGCAGTGCGGGAACTCCCCCTCATAGATGTTTGAGCTCTGTGTCATCAGAACGCACAGAACAACTCAAGGACTCAAACTTTTGACGCGCAGCAGCAGACCGCCAGGTGTTTCACTGCAACACCAGAACTACATGAATGTTTCTGTCCGAGTCCAAAGCAAACATCCACATCTCCATTGTCATGTGGATGTGCTGGTTGCTATGACGACATCTGTGTAAGCTCTAATGAAAGGATGTAGCATTTTCACTGTGCCATGGTTACACTTTTTTTTAAAAATAAAAGGCTTTGGTATTGCTGGGGGGCACCGACGTGTCAGACAGGTTTTGCAGAAGAAGCTCCGACTGTAAACAGCATTTCTTTGCAGAGACTTTGGTCTCTAACAAAGGTCAGAGGTCATGCATGCATTGGCACACCTTTCGTTGCGGTGTGAACTTTTGACCTTTCCTTGAAGTGTTGAAGGAATGGTCCATGACTGCAGATCTGCCCCCTCTCTTACCGGCCTTCTCGAGATCTTCAAATGCTGATGCTGCAGGTTTCAGGCTGAAGGCAGCAGCGGCAGAAAAGCTTCAGCGTTGAAGTTCTCACAAAGAGATCATTGAGATGAGAATGTTTGATAAAAGCCTGTGGTAAAAACAGAAGATGCCTCAGCAAACGCTGACAGACTGAAGAGCAGACTTATCAAAAGCAGAAATGTGGGTCATTTAAAGGGTCAGACATTCTAAAGGTAACCAAAGATGGGATGTTAGTTTGGATGAGTCGTCCCGCCTCTTCAGCCTCTTCTTCATACCAACAGAAACGTTCCATCTGTTGAGCTGCATTCACACCCATTCATGAAGCAAATTTGCATCAGCAGCCTCTCCTTCGCCACGCGGCGAGTTATCTGCTCGTCACATGTCCAAAGATGTGTTCCTTAAGCTCATCGCCCCGGCCATGTGTGGGAGGAGCTACCAGCTTATGCTTTTAGCCTAATGGCTACATGAAGTGGTGTCTGTGTTTATCTCATCTGCAATGCATTGAAGACACGGATGATGTTTCCAGATCTGGTTTGTTTTGAAAGAGCTCTGCAGAAACATCAATGATCACGACCGCCATCACCCAACAGTAGCCAGGACGGGCTCTGGAAACCCCGCTGCCCCAAAAGGAATCCAGCAGGCTAAGAAAATGAATGGAAGTTCAGGAGAACTAAGGATCAATCCATCAGTTTGGATGTGTTCACTGTAAACGCCACGTCCCCAAAGTTGAGTCCCTGTTTGGTTGATGCGACATGGCGACCCCCCCAAAGTTTAAAGTATGAACTCTGGCCCGCCACTCAAATCGCACCACAGGATTTCAGATTGCGTCTGTACCATCGACTTAACAAGGAAACTGTCCACATCTGCCGCGCAAATCGCTCGGTGTGAAAGCAGCTTTAGAACGTGAGGGAAAACAAACACAGACGGACAAGGAAAAACCAAAGGATGGAAAAGAGAATAATGAAGCTTCCAGACCAAATGCATGATATCTGGATTTAGTTTGTCTCCTTTGGATCCTTTTCTACGGTGGCCGAGAGGTGCAATACACGTTTACATTAAGATCCAACACACCAGCGGGACACGGAACAACATACACAGTTTGAAACACAACAGCAAAAAGACGGCTTCTAATGGAAGACGGCCTGAATCCCAGAAGGGACATCAAATAAAAACTAATCGTGTAGGATTTATTTATTACTGGTTATGTGATGTGGACATTATAAATACGCAAATAAATGTATTACTACAATAAGAATTGAAACAATGTTTAGCAAGGTAACGTTTTGCGTCACTTCCTGACGCTCACCACCTTCAATGGAAATGGTGGCAGGTAGAAGACGACCAGCGCTTGCTAAATTGAATTATTTCCTCATCAGTTTGCTGTAAGTTCTGGAGCAGATGAAAAAGAGGAGGACAGACTTCAGGAAACCTCTGCATTTCTGCACACAAGCCAAAGTGTTTGAGGTGAGCAGGCAGGTGTGCTCAGGTGAGTCTGTACTGGAAACAACCATCATCTTACTGAATGTAGAAAGAGGAGGAGCTCAAGAAGCTCCACCCCCTTGAAGACCTGATACCAGACACCCAGAAACAGAACCAAAGATCTACCATAACAGCCCCCTCCACCAGAGAGCAAAAGCCTCAGCCTTGGAAGAGCTCCCCCTCCCACCACCACAAGGTTTTTATTCGTTTTCGTTTAAGGTCTTTAAATCACTTCCTGAATCTTTTGGGTTCCCAGTTGTTTTCTTGTCATCATGTTTGAGTTCCAGTGAAATCAGGATCTAATCATTCCCGTCAGCCTCAGTCTGGATCAGAGAACTGTAAAGTCATCTGGACCCAAACATCTGGAAGCTTCTGCTGTGAGAAGACACAATGATTCCTGGTTCAAAAAGAATTTCTGTGGGTTTGAAAAAAGCTGCTTAGCTGTTGTTGTTGTTGTTGTTGTTGTGTGTCGGCGACCTCGTCGTCTGCATCTCAGAGACGCCTGGATGGACGAGCTGCTGCTGCCCTGGTTTTACTGTGATAAGGAGGGAGGAACCCTCTTTAGTCTGTTTAGTCTGGACTCTGATCCCTGAAGACCTGTCATTCACTAAAGGAATGGAATCACCGCGACATCCTGCTGTGACCTAAATCCATACCTCCAATCGAACGTCACGGAGGGGGAATCAATGGTCCCGTTTATGAAAACAGAGCAACAGGCATCTGCTGCAGGGCCTGAAAGAAAAACCCGCGTCCCCATCAGGAGCAAAAGAAGCATCAGAATATTTGATGGTCCAAGTCTGGATCTAAAGACCTAATCGACTCCTGATTTAAAGACCAGCAGTATCTGACTCTGTGAGGTGAAAACATGCAAAGTCATTGAAAAACTGGGCCAAGTGGATCCACAACAAGACTTACGTTTAAAAGAAAGTCTTTTGGTAAGACCAGGAATCAGAGCTAAAACTGAACAAGAATCCCCTTCAGGAACCAAAGCGGGTCATGTTTGTCAGCCTGGTCCTGAAGAACCAACCAAGAACCACCAGAGTTGTAGAGAAGGATTGAAAATGGCTGATGGAGATCCCTCTAAACTTTAGATCTGACGAACAGCTGATGAAGTTGGGTTCCAGAATGGTGAACAGTGTGTACTTGTACAGCATTTTTCTACCTTTCTTGAAGGCCTAAAGCCCGTCTCAGTCCCATTCACAGAGAACATTGATTTCAACTCCAGAAGAAGGTTTTGTTTGTCGTTTTCAGAGGAACTTCTTCAGTTTCTAAGGAAGCTTTCGCTTCTCACCCAGAAGTCCTCCTTCTGCTCCCCGACTGGGAGCTGACAAACCTTTTTGTCCTCCAGAACCTGCAGGATGAGTCAATCCAGCTTCAGCTTTCGGCTCTTAGGGTTTGTTACCATCCATGAGCAGAAACGTCTGCTGTGAACATTTGAAGGATGCAGAGCAGACTGTGGAATAAACAGGAAACATTCTTCAGAGATGAAGATTCAGAAGAGTAGCGTCCGTGTGATGTGTGATGGAGATCCTGTTTACGTAAATGAGGCCCAACATCTGTGTGCAGCAGCAGCCCCCCCACAGCCCAAAGTGGTGCAAAGACGCGCTAACATGGAACAGGACTGGGAAACTGAAACCCTGTTCTGAAGCTGCTGGACTCTGAGGACATCTGGGATAAATCTGAGAAACAAGTGCTCCTCTGCCCATAATGTCACGCCTACCCCCACCAAAGATTATTAAAGATGTCCCCTTTGAAGCTGGTTTAAGGTCAGCCCCCCCAGGTAACCCCTGGGGAGGAGGTGATAAGTTTGCTTCACTCCAGTGGAAACAATCCAACTTCCCAGCAGAAACATACAGTCTGTTTCCAAACTGGATCCTTCCTGGTACCCATGACATCTGGGGGGGAGGAAGACGATATTCTATTCGAATTCTAGGTCAACATTGGTCTTAAATGAGGGTGTGACCTTTGACTGACAGGTAATCATTGAGCTGTCAGTTCTACTGGACGTATCCTGAATGTTCATCCATTTTCAAGAAGGTCGGGGTTTGACAACTTCACATTTGACGTGAACTCTCGGGTCACATGACCCCTGCGTTCATCCATCTGTGGTTCAGATTTTTACAGAGGAAACAGGAGTCTTTTGATGAGAACTAAAGCTAAGAAAAAAACAAACCTCAATTTGTGCTTTAAACTTTACTAAATGCTAAGATGTCTGTTGTTCTCTGGAACCCGACAGACGTTAGCTCAGAATATCAGCAAGCCCTCCTTCTCTCCTTGCTTCCTCAAGGATTTTAGGAAGAATATCAAGCGGCTGCTGCAGAACATTGTGGGGAAGGACCTGCTCTCTCATCTAATCATCAATCTCCAGGCTTATGATTGGACATTTCCAAAGTACAAACAAAGCTCATACAGAGAAGGGACATGATGTAAACATTGAATGGAAACAACCCGTCCAGCTCCTTTTTCCTGAAGTCTGCATCGATAAGCAGAAACCATCTGCAGCTTCAGAACCACAGAGGAAGCTCCTCCAAGAAGAACTGCAGTGAAGAACAGTTTCTAAAGCAGATCAATGTGTTTTTGCTACTAAACTGTTAATCAACCTTTAGATCCTTCGTCAGCTTCGTCAACGTTTGTTCCAAAGCTTCAGATCAACAACAACTGATTACACTTAATACCAAAGACTGCTAAATGACCTCGTAACGCTTTGATCATTTATGTTATCAACGTGGACCCACTGAAAGCTGGTTTATTATGTAAACGGTCGAACTGGTTACCTGGTGAACTAACCAGACTCCAAATAAGAACCAGCTTTCTTTATCTTCTGACTGAACTTCTAACTTTACTAGCCAAATTCCTCTGAGTAAAACATCTTCAAATATGTGATTGCCTTATTCAGGGGAGTTTTTAGGGTGGGGTTGTTTTTTTCACACACCCCCACCACCACCAGTGCTGATGGAGGTCTGCCACACTGTCCGCCTCCAACGATAAAAACTGAAAATGATGTGGTTTCTATTGCAACTTAAAATTGTTGCTGCAGATTAAAAACTCATAAAAACTAGAAGGGGTGGGGGGTAATCAGCCCTCAGGGAGGGGTGTGGGGAGCTGAATGAAGAAAAGCATTGTGAAGATTCTGTAATTTGGGAATACAGAAAACAGATGAAATTAAACAGCCAGGATGCAGACAGGATGCAGACAGGAGGCAGCCAGGATGCAGCCAGGATGCAGACAGGAGGCAGCCAGGATGCAGCCAGGATGCAGACAGGATGCAGCCAGGAGGCAGCCTGGATGCAGCCAGGATGCAGCCAGGAGGCAGCCAGGATGCAGCCAGGATGCAGACAGGATGCAGCCAGGAGGCAGCCAGGATGCAGCCAGGATGCAGACAGGATGCAGACAGGATGCAGCCAGGATGCAGCCAGGAGGCAGCCAGGAGGCAGCCAGGATGCAGCCAGGAGGCAGCCAGGATGCAGCCAGGATGCAGCCAGGATGCAGACAGGATGCAGACAGGATGCAGCCAGGATGCAGCCAGGAGGCAGCCAGGATGCAGCCAGGATGCAGCCAGGATGCAGACAGGATGCAGCCAGGAGGCAGCCAGGATGCAGCCAGGATGCAGCCAGGATGCAGACAGGATGCAGCCAGGATGCAGCCAGGATGCAGCCAGGAGGCAGCCAGGAGGCAGCCAGGATGCAGCCAGGAGGCAGCCAGGATGCAGCCAGGATGCAGACAGGATGCAGACAGGATGCAGACAGGATGCAGACAGGATGCAGCCTCCGTCCACCTTCAGAACTGCTGCTTTTGACCCATTTAAGCTGCTAGGATGCTACAAGAACATTTTAATGGCAGTTTTTAAAGTTAGGATTTTGTTTGCAAATTATTTCTAAGAAGCTGCATCTTTGAATGCTGGGACTCTGCTGCAGGACTCTGTTCTTCTGCAGCGTTCTGTGGCCACAGAACATTCATTTAAAAAGTAAAGACAGGTAGGCTGGTTCAGACCTTCGATAACATGTTTCATTGCTGAATTTTGAACTGAACGCTGACTCCACTTTGTGAAACATCAGTTTCTAGGAGAAGCATGCACAGGCATGAAAACATCTCTGGTGTTTTGGGTGAAAACCATTGTTCTGTTTTACTGAGATCAAATCCAAGCTGAGAAACCTGCTGAAATCAGAGGTTTCCATGGACTGATTGCATCTCTGCAGACGTTGAACTTTGTCAGGAATATTTCTGTTGATATAAAGAACTGAAACAGAGCAGCAGCTGCTTCCTGTCAAACTGATCCTGAGGCTGGAGTCCTTGCGCGCCCTCAGGTTTTTGACAGACTCTGACCTCCAGCTTCCAGATCATCAACCATAGAAATGAAAGTTGCTTCTGCAGATTTGATGGACTTTGAAACAATTAAACTGAGTGTCTCTCTGATCAACGCAAAAATCTAAAGACTGGACAGAAACAAAGCAAAGACCTAAAGCTGCAGAAAGGAGGAGCAGAGAAGGAGGCTCCTTCATGGAGGATGTGAAGACAAACCTGCAGCTCCGGTGAACAGCAGATCTTCAGGCAGCTTCACTGTGGAGACGTGCCTCTCTGCGTCCGCTCCTCTGCACAGCAGACCATCGAGTCCAGCGCAGCCAGACGCAGGCGTGTTCCTGCAGGAAAGCCCTCCCAGGCCTTCCCCCTCCCTCTGCAGATCATCAGTCAGACATCAGGACGGACCACCTCCATCCTGACACAGTTCTGCATTTGCTCCTTTACAAATGTACCACTTCATCTGTTAAATCACGTTTTACTTATTAAATCTAGAAACAGCCTAGAGGCACATGCTACCATGGCAACCGTGGCATTAGTGATGTCACCCAACAGGCGATGCAGCATTCAAACACAGAAATGACTTAACAGGAAGTCCTCTTTCACAGAGGAGAACCGGTTATGATTAAAATGATAAGTCTTTACGCTCCAGATCACATGACCCTCCATGTGGACTGTGATTGGTTTGAGCTAATTTCAAGAAAAACCTGCATGTGAAGAAACTTTAATGCTGAGAGCTGCAAACACATGGACAGAAAGGCTTTCAGTGCCAACAAACCATCAGAACCAAACATTTATTGTGCTAAAATTCACAGACAAGGAGGTTTTCCTACAATAAGATGCTCAAGTTTTCTGTTTTTATCTCATAAAGAAAGAAATTCACCAAACAAATTCATTCTTTTAAAAGAAAAAAGTGAATTACAAACTTTTCATAAATTGCTTTTTCTTATGATACAGAAAGAGAAATAATAAATAAACTTTCTGTTTTGTTTAGTTATTGAAGTTTCCAGATATGAAGAGGCGGAGTCAAAGCCAGAACCGCCCACTTTACAAAGACTGTTGTCAGGAAAAGGTCTGAAAGCTGAGCCTCAGACCAGCAGCTGAAATCTGACCTCTGTAAAGAGCTTCACGATGCCTGAAGGACCCTCACCATCTTCATCATGAATACTTGCTAACCCACAGTCTGAAGACCTCCTTAAAATAGTCTTTGATACTCCCCCCACGGGTTGGGAGGGCTTCCTGTTTGGGGGGCACTTAATCTTATCTGCTGATTGCGTGGGGCTCCTAATCAAGACGCTGCAGTTTCAAGGCAAGTTTATAGCACATTTCATGTACAAAGACAATTCAAAGAGCTTTACAAAAAAAAACTATCAAAAGAAATAACCAAGGAGTGATCGTTACAATAAGATTTAAAGAAAGTTAAGAAGAAGTGAATTAAAAACAAGCAGAGACAAACAGAACAGATGTAAACTTTTGAATCCAAATGAATCAAATGTACAGCTGGGTCTCTAACCTGGATTTAAATACACAGTGTTTCAGCTGATCTAAGGCTTTCTGTTCCAGATCTGTGGAGCATAGAAGCTGAATGCAGAGGAACACGAGGCCTCATCCACTCCAAGGGTTTGGCGTCAGCTCTGCTCATCAAACGATACCGTTCCAAAGAGATTTGAACTTAGAGCACCAAGAGTGCGAGTAAAACCTGCCAAGAACTGAGCCCTGAGGAACGCCACAGGAGATGAACGGTGCAGCTGTTCCCGGAAACAAGGCGGAGTTAAGGCCTTAAGCACATGCAACTTTACAGAGGTTAACCACCTACAGCCACTTCAGGGGACGCCATGAAAATGAAACATACCATTGTCATGAGTGTGGTAAGTTTATGGAAAAAAAATATCAGCTAAATAACCAACGAAGAGCTATACCCGAAAAATGAGCAACAAGACAACTTGTGAAGTACTAGATGTTGACAAAAAACTACGAGTACAAGTATGGAAGCCACAGCTACTAAACCTTTCACTGCATTCATGAAGAACGACTTGTCCAGGAAACTAACGACCATCCAGTCTTGACTTTAAGACCAGGAGCCCGAGAACAACACCAGTAGGACCAATAAATGTCAAAGTTCTACAGAAAAGGGCTGTGGAGTCTCTCAGAGATGATCAAATTCAAGAGGAGGTCTTCTGCGAAGAAGGAAAGCAGAGGATGCAAAACGAAAGTGATGGTGAGAAACTAAGACCCAACTAAAAATAAAAACCCATGATTTCTCCACTGCAGGTGTGCGGGAAATGGAGAGTTTATGTCCTAATGCAGAAGACGTTCATAAAGAAGAATCCACTGCAAAAACGAAAGGAGCTGATGAACTGAAGGGGAACTCCAGGAAAGGAAAAATCTGCTTGAAAGTGGAGGGGCTGAAGAAAGAGGTTTCTAGATTTAGTGAAAACAATAATAAGGGGGGGGGTTGGTACTATGCAAAAGAGGACGGAATGACGGGAAAAGCTCAAGGAAAAACACAGAGAAATGTTGAAGAGACATGCAGATGAAGATGAGAGAATGGAAGTCATTACAACACCCTCCAGAAACATTCCTGGAAACTGCAGCAGGAACGACGAAGACTTCCTGACTGATGGAGCCCGAACTGAAAAAAGGAATCAGTCCCACTTTACTTGTAGAGTTCTTCGTAAAGTCAAAAAGTTGAAAGCGTCTTTCACTTTTACACTTTTGCTTGTTTGTTTCTTTTGAAAATAAATTTGCAATATAAAGAAAATGGAACGTACCATTGTTGTGTGGGTATCATGAAGCATTCATAAGGACAATGGAAGTTCCACACACTTATGGCGTACGGCCCGGTGATGCTGTGGTACAGTGTCCTTACGCCACACTCTAGTCATTAGTAACGTGTGAGTACAGCTCTTTACTGACGCACACAAATGCTGCACGTATGGGGTGTGCACGTGATGGGTAAATGTCTGCAGGAATTCCACCCAAACTACACTCTGATTGCTTCATTTGTACAGTCTGCAGGATTTGAGGGGGTTAAAAAAATGAAAAACCGGTACACGGTCACGCCGGTCACGCCTGCGCCTCACCTACTTCCTCGTTACTAACCCTTCCATGTTGTTTACGTGTTCACTACAACCTGTCGCCTGCAGCATACACAGAAAAACATGCATGGACGCTTTCTCTCTACGGGTTCACTGAGCGCTCGATGACCTTGATATTTCCTGTAGGTTTGACCTTTTTCCAGCTGCACACGACCGTGTCCACCTGTAAGAACAGCTGGTGTTCAGCAACATCCATCTGCAGATGCTGCAAACTTTCCCAACATCACAACCTGCTTTAGAGATTCTCTAACCCCCACCTCCTTCTTCCTCAGAAGCAGCTGGAGTCTTCCTTAGCAGACGGGAATCTGCTTCAGGGAGGACTGGACTGAACTCCTGGTGCCTGGGATCCTGGTGGAGTACAGGAACCTCCAGGCGCCCCAGCAGAGCCTGGAGGGCTTGTTGAACTTGACAGAAATGTGTGGAAGCTCTGGAGGACAGCGCTTCCTTTTAGGGAAGACGCGCAGACGGCGCCTCAGTGAAGGTTAGCTCCAGCTCTTGGAAGAATTCCATGAAAGTCATTCCCTCCATGAGAGGCCAGAGCAGACCCAGAAGGTTTCAGGAGAAATGAACATTCTGGAACAATGTAAGCGGAGGGGGGGCTCCCAGGGCCGGGGGGTGGTGGTGGTGGTGGGGGGTGTTCAGGCTCCAGCTTTGAGCTGCACAAACACATCAGTGTCTGCAGCTCCGAAACAAAAACACTGATAAAAGTGTTTTTACTGGAATCTCTGAAAGTGGAGTTCAGGTCAGAACTTTTCCTTCATAGATCTGGCCCGGTTCATCTGAACGGGTCAGTGCTGCCGAGGACATCTGGGTGAATGCCAGAGAGCAGGAATCTATCATTCCAGCCAACACTGCATGAGAGCTGATTTGTTTCTTTTGTTTGTAATTCATCATCAAAGTTCATTTGACTCTTTTTGGATCAGAAGATTCTGAGTTTAGGAGCTCCATGCACCTCCATGCACCTCCATGCAGCTGCATGCAGCCGAGCTCCATGTAGCTCCATGTATCTCCATGTTTTTCCATGTGAAACCTGATGAATGTTCTTGGATTCTCAGTCTGACCTGGAACATTTCTATGTTGGTCTCTGCTGAAGCGGAAACCTTCATGCAGAGATCAATGTGAGAAACACTTAAGAAAAGGCTCAGAGCTGCTGCTTCCCCTAAAGAATAAAGTCTTTATGTTGAATCCCTTTTGGTAATTGCATAAATATTCAGCTCAACAATCAATCTTCTTAGATTATAAACATAAACAAACCACAAGAGATTTTAGCTTTAATGAGTAATAAAGATTTGAACCCGATGTATTTTAGTGAAACCAGAATTATTTTTAAGTGACATTAAAAAGATTTTAAAAAGAAAAGCAAAAACAGTTTGAACTTTAACTACAGATTTAACTTCAACGTTAGAATGCTTTATAATACCAGGGACATACTTCAGTAATATATATATATATATATATATTTACTTTTACCTTAAAAGTTTGCCACCACAGAGCTAACAGACTTGCTGCTGATTTTTATTTTTCAATGAATGAAAAACCTTTTAGGAACCAAAAGAATCAAACATTTTTACCCAGGATTCCGCAGGTGAAAGTGTTTATTCCTTCCAGTTCCTGGAATTCTCTCCAACATTCCCTCATATCGGCTCCATGATCAGCACCTCTGAGGACTTCCAGAACCTGAACAGGGTAATTAGTCTCACCTTTCAACCTCTGATGATTTGGCTCTACGGTGTGGTCAGAAGGGAGTAGTGCAGGACAGTTGATCTGCCGAATCTCCTGAACATGGTCCTGAGGGAGAAACCTTCATTCTGTCCTTGATGAGCCGAGATCTCATGAAACATCCTGTTCTCGTGAGAGGATTCAGGTTGGAGGACGGGATCACACAGCTTCATCACACAAATGTCAGGGAGTCCAGAGGTGGACTTCAGGATCACAGCGGCTTCATTCGTTAAGGATTATGGATTTGATTTTTCTGCACTTTTGCTGACGTTTAAGGTGCTTACAGTGTGTATTTTTGATTTCATTTGGTAAACTGCTGATGTGCCACAGCTGCCCTGGGCAGACTGACAGAGGTGTGGCCGCCAGCACGCGCCTGCGGCCGCCAGCACGCGCCTGCGGCCGCCAGCACGCGCCTGCTGCCCCTCTGACCATCACTGGGACATTCGTATGCATTCACATACCGGTGGAGCCACACTGGAAGGTGTGAGAGCGGGAATCGAACTGCCAACCGACCTTCCCAACCACCTAAGCCACTGCTTACCAAGTTCTGTTCCTTCACGTCTCCTTCAGTGGGACGTTTACGGTAACACTTGGAGGACTTCTGGTTTACAGACGAGAAGAACAGGAAGTCCAGGGTTTGTTCCAGACAGACGGTCATGTGACCCAGATAAGTTTGAAGGTAACCCCATTCAGTTTACCATCCAAGGTCTGTCTTTTAAGGTAAGTAAGTAACCATAGCAACATACTCTCAGCAGCTCAGAGAAGTCTGACCTCAGCATGGACGATCGATGCCGATGTTTTTCTAACATCCAAGATGGCGTCTCAGTGTTTGCTTACTGTCGGTTTTCAAGCGTCTGAGCAGGACATCAGTGGAATCGGATTATTTCAGCTCTGACGCCGTCTCCTTGTCATCTGTAGACGTGTGCAGTTGATCAGCTTCGCCGAACTAATATTTACAAAAACAAAAGACGTTCTTAGCTTGATTTCTATTCTACCGTTTGTTTCTTTACTTTCTTTTCTAGTTTGACTTTTTTATCAGCTTTTCTTTGGTCTTTCTTCTGTCATTAAGCTGCTGTAAATGTTTTATGACGACTTCTGCTGACCTCTGGTGCAGGTCACCCTGATCTTCATCTGAACTGGTCTGAAGTTTACTGTCACGCGCTGAAGTTCGTGGGGACATTAAAGGAGCTTGCATGACTGTGGACTAAAACATCCATGACGTCCATCAGGAAACTCAACTCCTGCAGGATTTCACCAACACACACCATCTCATGAAGGTCATCGCATAATTTCATCATCTGGAACCCCAGGATTCCTGTGATGTTGTCATGTCAACTACCCAGCTGGCTAAGTGTCCAATGTTATCCAATTCATGCTTGAAGTAAACCAGATCAATCAATCAAAATCTAATCAGCTGAAATTCATGTTCTGACGCCACATCACCTCAGAGGGAGAGTGGGCGGGGCTTTACAACCCATAAGTTTGTCAAAACAGAAATAGTTATTTAAAATTCTGAAAAAACAACACTTCTGATGGAGCTGGGAGGAGCTAATGGAGGGAAGTGGGGGGCTTCCTGTTATTGGAGACTTTCTCAACACCTTGGTGGTAAAACCTGAGAAAGACTGAACAGTTTTATGAAAGTGCATCCAAGCGTTTATCTCTACAAAAGAAGTACAATTACAGTATTGTAATCTGATTACAGCGCCAACAGGTCATCATCTTTCAGTTTTACTCTGAACTTCCTTCTGGGAATTCCCACCTAAGGAAGCATGCAGGGAAATGTGGGAGCTCCTTCATGTGTGAAGGAAGCCCTCAATAAACATCCTCTTCTCCTTTGGACCTTCAGGACACTTTTCTTCTGTAAAGTCTGACATCACTGCGACGTTTGGGGCATTTTGAAGCTTCAGAGAAAGCTGAAATGTAGAACCGAAGCAGGTCCAGGTCAGCAGAACCGTGGACTTCCATGTTAGCTCATTTCAGCCAATTTCCGGTGAATCTTGGTCTCTGCAGAAACGTCTGATCGATCCTTTAAACGCTGACAGAGGAGGAGAACATGAGGACAGACACGTTCAGAGGTAAACCACAAATCCCGGGTTTGTCTTCAAACGCCTGAACTCACCGGATCTCTGCGCCCTTCACCAGCAGCTGTTGGCACTTCTGCCCTAACGAAGGCGGGGGGTACGAGTTCAGGCGCTCTGCACACAGAACACATTCGTTAGTGACGATGGTCTCTCCAGGAGACGAGGCCTTCAAATGAGGAGCTGCTGGTTTGAGCTCCTGATGGATAAACTCATCATTCAGAATAAAGTGAGGACAGGTTGAGGGAGACGTGTGATCTTACTGCTGAGGGCGGACAGGAAGACCCTGAAGAAGCGCTGGGCGTAGCCCCGCTCCTCGGCCCCCAGCCTGTCCACATGGATCAGGTGCTGCTGCACAGGTGAGCTGGCCAGCTCTTCCACCTGTGTCTGGTTGTAGCGGCCTCCGACCGTCAGCACGAACAGCGCCACCCCGTCACAGTGGGCCTTCTGGGAGGCGGTTCTGAGCGCGCGCTGGTCCTCGAAAGCCGTCCGGGTCGCCAGCACGGTCAGGAGAACCCTCTTCCGGCGCGTCTGGCCCGCTTTCGGCAGCACCTCCCTCAGGGTGTAGTCCAGCGTCTGTCCCAACAGGGAGGGGCCGCCCTGCTGCCACATGTTCTGGAGCAGGTGTTTCTTCATCAGGTCCTGGTTCTGGAAGGTCTGCAGGCCAAACTCCAGCTTGGGGGCCTGGGCGGAGCCCTGCTGGACCACGGCCACCCGAGCCTGGTTCTCGGCCCGGCTGGGCTGAGGACTCACGGCCAGCTGCTCCAGAAACCGAGCCCAGCAGCTGCTGAGCGCCGGCGAACTCATCCGCCTGCACCTCCCTGGAGCCGTCCAGAACCACCGCCAGGTCCACGTCCACCTGCTGAGGCGGGGGCGGGTCCTGGATGAAGGCGCAGTCCTCCGAGCGTCTGCAGGGGTCTGTAGAGACAGGACCACGTCTGTCAGAAAGATCAGGTCCGAGATTCAGAGATGAGAAGTCCTAAAACTCTGAACTCGGTCAGAGGAAACGTTTAACCGACACAGAAACCTGCTGCCATGACCTAAGGATGACCTTAGGAAATGGGCAGGGCATTCCTGACAGCTTCTGAAGGAGCAGAACCGCCGTGCAGCGTCTGGACTTGGCAGCTTAAAAACATGAAACTCAAACCCTCTGCTTCATCAAAAGAATTTAAAGATGGTTTCTCTAAAACGGGTTTGAATCTGAATGAGCCTAAAAACCAAAACGATGAAGAGGAGCAGCCATGAACCAAAGATCCACGATGAAGAATTCATGAAGTCTCTCACAGGTCGGATGACCACAGACTCGGTGATGGTCCATCTGAAGGTCATCCCTCCTAAATGATGTCACTTAAGCTCCTCCACTTCAGAGCAGAGATGAAGATTCTGTCAGAAGATCACACACTTTCTGCAGGCGGAAGGGGCGTTACAGCCACTATCAAGAAGGTCCATCTGAAGAGGAACTCCAGACAGCCTGAGGATCCAGATTCCAGGTTAACATTCCACCTCCATCACCTCCCAACAGGAGCGGAACAGCCCTTCAGGACAGCCTGGTCTCCATCCAGGACATTCCCTCATTCTGGACACCATGGAACCATGTGAGATCCAAAGCTCTGATGAACAGGAGAGCTCAGCTCCTCTCTGATGATGAAATCCTGATTCAGGAGCAATCAGAGAGGATAGCATTCACATCAACTTCCAAACATCTGCCTGATCTTAGTCCAAGCCTGTGGACGGAAGCTGCTTCAAAGTTCTGCTTTTACGTTTAACAGAAACGAGAGGATCAGCATGAACATTCAAACACCTTCAACCTAAAACACAGAGCAGATGTGTCAGAAGATCACAGAGGTCAGGAGGTCATGCTGAAGCTCACCAAAGTGTATGGCACAGTTCCTGACCTTCCTGAGCACTGAAGCTAGGTCCTGCTGCTTCTTCAGAACCGTGAAGATGGATTTCCCCGTGTCGTCCACCTAAGGAAGAACAACAGAGACGAAGTCTTTCTGAGGAGAGGAAACCCAGAAAACATTCTACCTTCAGATTACTGAGTGATAAGGAGCTCTGAACCTCGTCTTTCTAGCAAGCTTCTCTAGGAGCTTCAGAAAAGATGCCTAACAGAGAAAAGGTGGAAAAATGAGAAAGCAAACTTTCATATTCTTTCAAAGGTCTTAATAAACCTGTACAGACCTTTATGCAGACCTTCACTGACCTTCACTGACCTTCATAGAACTTTAGAAACCTTCAGAAACCTTCATAGACCTTCATGCAGTTGTAAAATCCTACAGCTTCTCCATCCTCCTACCTCCATGGCTCTGGCAATGCGAGGGGCTTTTGTCAAAGAGACCACCACCGGGACGATGTCCAGAGCGCGGTACTCCATCACGGCTCCTGCTACCTCATGGATGTCCTGCGTCTGGCCGCCGGAGAAGAAGACGGCCACCTTCCTCATCTGCAGTCCAGCTCGCACGTGCTTAAACACGCTCTGACCCACAAAGCGCATGGCAGCTCCAAGGTGGCGCTGGAACGACGTGCGCTTCCAGGGGATGTCCTTCAGGGCTGCCGTCAGCTGCTGGTGGCGGGAGTGCTCGTGGAAGCGGATGAGGCGCGTGCTTCGTTCGTGGAATCCCACCACAGAGACGCGAGCGCCCATTGGACAGTTGCTCTGGGCGACGGTGACGCCCTCCAGCAGGTAGAGGAGCGCGGAGCGCTGCAGCTCAAAGCCGAGTGAGGACACGTCCCTGGAGAAGTCCAGAGCAAAGACCAGCTCTGTGGGGAGGACAGGAGAGCCGGGCTCACCTGGACAGCGGGGAGAAGATGAGAAGAACATTACGACATCATCTGTAATATGGAAACCAGGAGACCCCCAACTGTTGAGCAGTCAGCTTTAAAGTAACGTTGCAGTGAGGAGATGATGAAACCAGATTTTTTAGGAGGAGTGATGCTCTTTCAGGAGTCTTCCTATCTTTGTGTTTCCTGTCACCTGTTCCTGAGTTTTAAAGGAAGGACTCATGTCCTCTGTTTGGATCCTTAAACATCACAAATTCACTGAAACCTTGTTTCCTTCAAGATGAAGAGTGTGACTGTAGAGCAGGTGTGTCCAAATCCAGGTCTCGAGGGCCGGCCTCCTGCTGCTTTTCCAGAAACCCTCTGTAATCTGCTGCTGATTACCTGGATCAGGTGTGTTTAGCCAATAAGGAGGTTCAGTGGCAGGTTGGTCCATTTATAACTTGAATGACTTAAAGATGGGATTAGAAAGAAGATGTTAAGAAAAAAGTATCAGAGCAAGAATGGTTATTCTGGTTTCTTGGAGCCAGCAGGAACGAGAGGGGAGGGGTCGAGCTGTCCAGTGTTTATATACAGTCTATGGTTTGGACAGCCCTGCTGTAGAGGTCCAAACAGGAAGTAAAGGACTGAGGTGATGAAGCCGATTCTCCCTCCTCTCATGGCTGGATGGACGTACCCCGGCTGCAGACTGTGGAAGGGAAGCAGAGCTCAGTCAGTCCAAATCCACATTTTACATGGAATCCTGAAGTGAATGACTAACATGATAAACACAGAGATGAAGGAGCAAACATGCTTTCAGACATTCCTCTGCTCTGCCATTTCCAGCCTGAAACTCCCTCCAGTATAAAAGAAATCAATATGTTGGATGTTCTCAGCAGAAACTTCACAGAAAATCCTTCTTTCTTTAACCAAGCAGATCAATCAGTAGAACATGTAGCATGAGGCAGAAGAATGTCCATAAAAAGAAAGGAAAATGTATTTTGAGAAGATCTGCTCGTCCTCCAGATGAAGACTTTTGGTAGAAAATGTTAAAATCCTGTTTGTGTTTTAGATAACAAACCTCAAAACGTTTATTCTGATTAGATCTGTCATCAGAACCGTTCAGAAGTTCAGTCTGTGGAGCAGAGAAACCTGCACCTCTTCTGCTGGAGGGTTTGAGGCCTGAAATGAAGCAGCGCTTGGAACAGACACGTTTTCCTCGTCTTCACTCACCACAGTTCTCCCTGATGAAGGCCGTTAGGTCACACTTCTACAGCAATGAGGCAAAGCTTCTGTTAAAGGGTTTGGTCTTTCTTAGCATCTAAGGTGGCTTTCAGGTGGAGTTAAGGTGGACTTACGGTCCAATCTGGAGCCCCAGGAGGACCTTCTGGTCCCTGCAAACAGGAACCGGGAAACTCTCAACACCTGAGGATTGTCTTGACAGGAAATCCTTCTGGAGGATCTGACAGTAAGAACTTCTAAAAACCACTTGCAGACCACAACTATTTTCTTGCCAACAGGTTGCATTAGATCTTAAGATGGTTAAAAACAATCCAGAAACCAACCCATGGATGGATCTGGAACAGGCATTTTGTGGAAAGATTAACTTGTCAGATCTACCATTTATCAGCCCAAAAATAAAAAAAACATGACTGTTACCAAAGTAGTAATATAAGTACTACTTTAACAGCCTGGTGGGATTTTCTTAAAATGTCAAACTCTTCACTAATACCATGCAAAATGACACCCATCTGGAACAATCCAGACATCCTGATAAATAGAAAAATGTTGCACTTCCCTGCTTGGCAAGCAGGGGGCATAATACTACTTGAGCACTTAATGACAGACGGAAGATTCATAACACACCAAGAATTACAAGAAAAACATGGAATAAATAAATTCTTGGAATATCAGCAACTTAAATCTGTAATTACTAAAACATTTAAATGCAGTAACAATGACTTAAAATTACCAGAACTAGTTACATCTATGATTAATTTTTCATTGAATAAAACTCTCTCCAAAATATACAAACTCTTATGCAACTTAGATAACGAAGTCTCAATCCCAACAACTAAATGGGATGCAGACTTAGGCAGAAGTACAGACACAAGCTTCTGGTCAGAAATGTGTCTAAATACCTTTAAACTAACAAAAAGTTCAAACCTACAACTAATCCAATTTAAAACTCTTCACAGAATTTACTATACTGGACAGAGGATGTTCAAGATGGGTCTCAAAATCTCAGACATTTGTGAGCATTGTGATAGTAATTTACCCGACAATTACATGCATGCTCTGTGGTTCTGTACACCTGTCCAGGCTCTCTGGCAACAGGTATGTGTTGATTTATCAGTCTGGCTTAAGGTTTCAATCACAGCCTCACCTTCACTTTGTGTGCTGGGTGACATGAGTGCCATCGACACAGAGGGAAGTTTAGCATCTATAATCTTCATAACTCTTTGTATAGCAAAAAAGACAATCTTATTAAACTGGAAAACCAAGAAAAATATTAGTGTAAGTCATTACAGGAATCTGCAATTGGATCATATCAGCTTGGAAAAAATGTCAACTAAGACTTCAAATAACCTGGAAGGAATTCGGGCTCTCTGGTCTCCCATAGCTAATGCCATAACTTAGGGGGCGGGATTCTTGGGTGTTGCCGCATCCTGGCTGTCTGTCGGGGTTTTGGTGCCGGGGCTTCCCTGGCTCCTTGTAGGGATGGGGGGGGGGCTCTGTTGGTCAGGGGGTCTGGTCCGGCGCCTGGTTGGAGCAAGCGCGGGATCTGCGTGGTCTCCCGGGTGGGGGTGGGGGTCTGGCTTGGGTCGGGGGGTGGTCCTTTTGCGTGCGCTGGGGGGGCTTGCGCGGGGCCCTGGTCCTGGGGGGTCTGCCTGCGCTGGATGGGCGGCCCGTCTGTACCCGGGGGCTGGGATCATTCCTTCTCCGGCACTGGGACGGGGCAACCCTCTTGGGACCTGCGTTTGCTCCAGGAAATGTCTACCATGGCGGGGTCTGGGGGGAGCGGGCCAGGGGGAGGGGATGTTCATGGGTAAGAGGGGGGGTCCACCACCAGTATGGGACCCTTAAGGCTTCCTCGGGCCCGCTGGTACCTGACCAGGCAGCCACAGGGGCGGTGCTTGGGGGGGGGCTGGGGCTTGCGCCTGGGGGCTGGCCCCCTCTTGGCTCCTCTCTCTTTGTGTGGGGTGGGGGGTGGGGGGATGGGGCCTGGGGGGTCGGCTTTCGAGCGGTGGAGCCTCTGCCCTGGGGGGGGCAGGGGGATGGTTGTTTCACCATTGGGGGTCAGTCTGGTAGCTGTCCCCGACCTCCCCTCCTTCCTCATACGAACACTTATTAGGCTGGAGGGGGGGGGGCGTGCTTGCGGAATACCTCGAGGGGCCGAGCCACTTGGCAGTGGTCCCCCCTCTCCGCACAGTTTCGCCCCCTTCTCTTGGTTTTAAATGCACCTTAGACACGTAGGACCCTTGGTGGGGGGGGGGTGCTAGGACATCACTGCCAGCAATCAGGACATGTCCCCAGTGCCCTGCTCGCCAATTTTAACTGCACCCTTTATTACACACACCCTTCAACCACAAGAAACACACCTCAACACACACACAAATACATAACACAAGGAAGGTGGGACTACTGATCTTCTGTCCCCTACCCCATCCCCGGTGGGGGGAACAGGGCCTTCAGCAGCGCCGGCCTTGTCTCTTGGGTGTCGGCCTCCTGGGCCCGGCGGCCCCCTCCCCACGCAGGAAGAGGAATCCCTCAGTCCTCTGGCAAGTCCATGAGCAGGGGATCATATTCCATCTGAGCCTGGAGGGTGTCTGTGTCTTTGTGGTGCGGGTTCTGGTCCTTACCCTCGGGTGCCGGGCCCCTTCTGAGTCACAACATAGTAGAGCCTGGTCAGGCAATGTACTGCTTCGGGGACCGCCACTTCTCTTGGTCATCCCTCCTCTAGGTGGGGGTAGCTGACCCCCGCCGTGCTCTCTTCAGGATCTCCGCAACTGCCTGGAGCTTCGGAGCGGGTCTCCCTTGGGGGGCCCTGGCCCGTACCCGGGGCTGGGGTGGGGGGATGCTCAGAATTCCTGGGTGGTGGTGGGCGGCTTGTCTGGGGTGGTGGGGCTCTTGGGGGTGGGGCCGCCCGGCGCGGTAGGAGGGCTGCTCTCCTGGCTGGGCTGGGTCTTGCGCTCTGCGCTTCCGTACCTCACTGCGCTCGGGTGTCGGGGGCCCATGTGATGTTCCTGCGGGCCCTAGTCTGGGTGCTTGGCCGGGCTGCCTGGCGGGGGGATCTCCTCCGTCGACCCCCCAGTATGGGTGCGGGGGCGGGCCCTGGTCGGCGCTGCTGCCTCGGCGGGGGTCTTGGTGTGGGGATGTCTGGGAGCTCTCCCTCCTTTTTTTTTCTTTTCATTCCTTCATCCACTTCAGCTTAACATAACATTCACCTGAGCACAGGCGTCGGCTCACCTTTGCACCTTCAAATAGTTTACGTGTCAGAATGTAATGCTTTACATGTGTTGGTTGGTATGCACAAGTGTGTGTGTGAACTGGATGTGGACAAGTTTGTGAACACTCTTGGAGCCGGCAAGTACGTTTTTAACAGCTGAGTGTGTGGACAGGCTCCGCCCATTTTAGACCAACATTCACTATTGTAATGGGTATAAGCTCCAGCATTTTGTTGCCTGTAGATTTACAACTCTACTTTCCCTTTCCAGTCGTCATCCTCTAAAATCTATAATCCACCTCCACCCCCCCTTCCCCACTTTCTTTTTCCGTCGAAAGAACAAACAAAATGAATATTAATAAAGTTTCGAGTAAAATCTGTCTAATGCAAGAGGCTCTCAGCTCATATCTGTTTGCTCAGCTGTTGGACAGGACAAGTTTAAAAAAAAAAAAAAAAAAAAAAAAAAGAACTTCTTAAAACCATCGACGGTGTATTATAGCTTCTGAGCTTGAACTCACCCAGTGTCCAGGATTCCCAGGATCTCCAGACGCTCCAGCTTCTCCCTGCCTGCCTGAATTTCCCTGCAGGAATAAAGGTAATCAAGCAGCTCTTCTGAGGAGAGCCCTGTATGATCAGTCAGCCCCACTCACCCCTCCACCCCAGCTGCCTGCAGGTCCACGGTTCCCTTTAGCTCCTTTCAACCCACAGTGTCCCTGATCAGGAGAAGAACAAGCTCAGCTTATCCAGCTAAGAGCAAAATGAAGGTTAAGAATCTCAGGAAACACAAAGACTCGCCTGAGGACCCGGAAAACCTGGGAACCCGTGATGTCCCTGCAAGAGAAACAAGAATGAAGGGCAGTTTCACCTCACAGTGGTCCTCCTTCCATCACTGGTGTCCGCAGCCTGATTTCAGCAGGAAGCAGGAAGTCTGCTAAAGGCTCAAGTCCTTCAGACTGTTCTAACCAGCCTCACTGCTGCAGGCGCTGTTTCAGGAGCGCAAACTCAAAAGACAGTTCCAACCTGACTGAGGTTCTAACGAAAATCTTCTGATTAGGAGGAGAGGAAGGAGCAGTCTGAGGCTTCCTGTCGAGACGCCTGTTTCTGCCCTCCTCCTCCTCCATCAGCCAGTCACTGCACAGCAGTAAGTGATGGAAACATCAGTCTTCATAGAAAGGACTCCACCTTTGCTCCTGCAGGTCCAACCGGTCCAAAACCAGCACCGCCGCTCTGACCCTGAAACAGAGTCAGAGCAGAAGAAGAACTCCAACTCCAGAACCATCATCTGCTTCATTCAGTTTGACTTGTTTCTTTCAAATGTGACCAAAAATGTTCTTTAAGGAAACACCTTCACGCTATGATCTGTTTTTTGGTCTGCTCCTGATTCACAAAGATTTGAATAAAGAAACTGCAGTTTTAAGAAGAAATTTCTTTATAAATATCCTCCAACATTTTTATTGGACTGGGTCTTTAAATGGAAACTGATTCATGGAAGAATCCCGGTCACAGATTCTAGGCTAAACTGATTTTCTGAACCCAGTTAAAAGTGGAAACATCTTCATTTACATACCTGAGCTCCTCTGGGTCCCTGAGGTCCTGCTGCTCCCTTTAAACCCGGCTCTCCTGGGTGGCCCTGAAACAAACAAGTTGGATCATTCTCAAAACGTGTAAAAGCAACACAAATGTATCTTCTCACGTTCCCGTCAGCCAGACGATGGTTTTTATAGAGCAGCGGTTTTCCAGAACTCATTTCCTCTGGTGGTTCTGCAGGCCAAACAAAAGGGTTTAAGGAGCTTCTTAACTGTTCCGTTTTAGAAAAAAGCTTAGAACTTAAGGAGGTGAAAAGAAAAGATCCTTTTTCTGAATCCTGAACTCAAGGCGACCCCAAAAAAATCAAAGATCCAGATCTTCCAGGTATGTTTAACTGTGACCTTGGACTTCCTCTCAGTCCAGGATCTAACCCTGACCACCTGAAGATGACGAGCTCCTGAAGACACAACACCCACTTATCATTTCAGCTGGTTACCTTTAGTGAGTTACAGTAAAGGTCCAACCAGATCTACCAGGACTTTTAGTCTGGAGTTTCTACTGACTTTGAACAGGAGGACAGAAGTTAGATGTTCCTCACAGAACATCAGCAGAGATGGTCAGGTGAAAGGTCAAAGGTGAGTAATGCTGCATGCCTTCTGTCCATCTGGACCGCGCCGTCCAGCTTGTCCCGCTTCTCCAGCTGGTCCTGGTGTCCCCTGCACAAGAAAACAGTCAGACGGGGGTTACCTGCTCCTAACTAACTAACCCGGTTAAGATCAACCTCCTACAGCAGCTGGATGACAGCAGAGGCCCCGGCTTTTACTGCCTCACCAAACCCGACCCTTCCAGAGACAGACTGACATGCAGGGCCCCCCCCCCCCGGACGTTTGGATACCAATTGCAGGTGTAACACTACCTGTTACCTAAAAGACACGCCCCCCATTCAGGTGCATCATTGTTCTCTGAACAAAGAGCATTCTTAAGAACAGCCTCAGGACCACTGACATGAGTTTGGTACTTTTATTTTGGCTTTCAGTGGTCTCTCGCTGTATCGCCGTTCACTTTTCATGGTCTTGCTGTGTCTTTAGTACACATTTGCACACCTTTTTAACCTTTTTCCACATTGTGTTCTGTGTCCTGATTGGCTGTAGACCTTGTCAATCAATCTTTTCCGTGATATGTCCCCTGTTTAGAATATGTTCAGTTTTCTCCATTTACATAAATCTTTGATTGTGAGAGATCTCTGTTTTCATTCTATAATCCTAGACTTATTTTTCTGTGAAGGTTTGAACGTTGAGAGTTTAAACAAGAGAGAAAAGAGTGAACATGTTCACGTCTGTCTGAGGAAAGAGGAGACAGTGTTTAGGAAGGAGTTCTACAGCCTTTACAGATTTCACATACTTCACACTAGTTATGGAACTTAAGTTCTGTGATGACTGAGGAAACTCTGTAAATAGAGCCCCCTAGTGGTCACCAGGTGAACTGAACTGGTTCTGCTACATTTGGATTTGAATTACTGCTGCATGTTTGTGGTTTTGCTGCAGACCTAACACTGGAACCTGCAGGGTTTTACATTCTGTACACGTTTTCATTTAACTTGAATTCTCAAAGGTTCTTCTTCACAGACGTATGTGAGCATTTGTGGTGCTCCAGGATTAGAACTTTAACCGAGTGATGAATGAGTGATATGAAGATCTCACCTGAACCCCATGGAAACCAGACGCCCCCTTGGGCCCTCTTTCACCACCTTCTCCTATGGGTCCCTGCAGTGATATCATCAGTCAAGCAACAGGCAGCTGATTGTTCATCTTTTCAGCTCCAAAGCTGCTGCAACTGAAACTCATTGTGTTTGCGATTAAACAGCAGGAAGAGAGAAGCTGCAACGCAGACAGAAAAGTTCAGTGTTTGGATTTCATCCTCCAAATGAGGGGCAAAGAGGGCGGGATTTGAACCGGCTGTCCAACCCAACATATTTTAAACTATCAACATTAAACAAAGAACTTCACTCATAAGAAGTTATTCTAAACCAGATGAAATGCATCCCCTGCAATAGTGCATGTGGGAATGCTCAGAGCTGAATGTGGTCGCTGAAGATAAAAGTTGCACACTGAAGTATTTGAAGGAGATACATTCCTACAAGAACAGAAATATTGAGTAAGTTTGTAAAAGCACGAAAAGAACTTCAAAAGACTGAAAAAGAAACGGAAACTTCCAAGATACTTCAGAACAGATCAAAGTGATGCTAAACTGTTGGTAATTCCAAGCAATAATCCAAAAACCCCAAATGTAAAATATGAGGGTCACAAGTGCCGACTCATAAGCTGTGACTGAACGTTTGCAGCTGTTAGGATCCAGGTCGTCTGGGGGTCCCCCAGACCTCAGAAGCAGGTTAAAGTGCGTTAAAGTGTTTGAGCTTCCAGAGCAGATTCACCGGGTCTAAGGCCAGGCCCAGCTGCCATCTTCTGGTGAGAGCTGTGTGTCAGACTTTAGGCCACATGGAAAAGAAAAGGGCCAGCAGAGGGGCCACACTTTGGACATGCCAAACTTAAGAGACGATAAGGGGACCCCAGCACACCCATAAGGAGATTACATATGGATGGTTGCAGCACCACAACGAAGGACTCACCTTTGGACCAGAGGTTCCTCGAACGCCAGGACCTCCTGGGGCTCCTCCCCCACCTGGTGGCCCCTGCAAGAACAGCATACAGACACAGGAAGCAGCACGCACTCCTTCACAGGCGGTCAAGCCTTTTGCCCCCCACCTCATACCGGCTCTCCATGGGGGCCTCTTCGCCCGTCTGAACCCTGCAGAGCAGAAAGAGAACTCTGAGTTTTTTTGAATAATCCTGGGGGTGGGGGTGGCATGTTCTGCCTGCGTTTTTCTTTTCTGAAGAAGAACAAATGTGTTTGTAGAACTGTTCTAATAATTGTTTCTGTGTTCTAGTTGGGTTCCATCACACTTGTCTCAGCTGCTCTTTCGAAATGATTGTGTTCTTCATCATCAGTTAAACTAATTAAATATGAGGACAGAGATCAACAATCTGCCGTAAATCTGTGGGATTAAAGTCCTACAAAGAAACCAGACTCAGACCAAAGCTACAGAGAACCCACAGGAACCCAAAGGAACGGATTTTCCATAGAACCTAAAGCAAGTGAAAGATCCTCCATGAAACAAAGGAGGTGAGGAATTTGGACTGATGAGGAATCCCAAAGACTCACCTTGCTTCCAGGTGGTCCTGTGGGCCCCGCCCCTCCGTCGTCTCCAGGTTTTCCCTATAGAGGAAAAATCAGCAGAAATAATTTGTGTTGTCACAGACGTACAACTCCAAGTACACAACGACAGTCACCTTCATCACAAGGTTTGTAATTATGTTTCTGTGTTTGTGTGTCTGTGATTGTATCTCTGTGATTGTACATCTTTGATTGTGCATCTGTGGTTGTGTGTCTGTGAATGTACATCTGAGGTTGTACATCTAACATTGTACATTTGTGATTGTGTGTCTGTGGTGGTGTCTGTGATTGTACGTCTGTGGTTGTGCATCTGTGTTTGTGCGTCTGTGATTGTATATCTGTGATTGTATGTCTGTGATTGTATATCTGTGATTGTATGTCTGAGGTTGTGCATTTGTGGTTGTGTGTCTATGGTTGTGTCTGTCATTGTGCGTCTGTGATTGTATATCTGTGATTGTATGTCTGTCATTGTATATCTGTCATTGTGCGTCTGTGATTGTATGTCTATGGTTGTGCGTCTGTGATTGTATATCTGTGATTGTATGTCTGAGGTTGTACATCTAAGATTGTGTATGTGTGGTTGTGTGTCTGTGGTTGTGTCTGTCATTGTGCATCTGTGATTGTATATCTGTGATTGTATGTCTGAGGTTGTACATCTAAGATTGTGTATTTGTGGTTGTGTGTCTGTGGTTGTGTCTGTCATTGTGCATCTGTGATTGTCTATGGTTGTACATCTAAGATTGTGTATTTGTGGTTGTGTGTCTGTGGTTGTGTCTGTCATTGTGCATCTGTGATTGTATATCTGTGATTGTATGTCTGAGGTTGTATATCTGTCATTGTGCGTCTGTGATTGTATGTCTATGGTTGTGCGTCTGTGATTGTATATCTGTGATTGTATGTCTGAGGTTGTACATCTAAGATTGTGTATTTGTGGTTGTGTGTCTGTGGTTGTGTCTGTCATTGTGCGTCTGTGATTGTATGTCTATGGTTGTGCGTCTAACACTCTGTGGGTCAGTTAGGATCCTGGTCTGAAGTGGGCGGGTCCTCAGTGACTGGCTATGACTATCTACTCCCCGTACTCTAAATCTACGTGTCTTTGGTTGGTCTTACTGGATTCCCTGGAGGACCAGGTTCTCCTCCAGGCCCCCTGATGGCGCTGTGGGCTCCTGGATCCCCCTGGTACAGAGACAGCTGTGTCAGATGATCAGATCGATCGAAGCGCGGATCTAAGAGCACACTCAGAAACAAAAATCTGGCTGGGCTGAATCCTGGTTTGATGTTCTGGTTCTTGTGGAGCTCCCTGAGACGTTCTCAGCCGGGAACTGAGAACTGAGTTTTTTTCTCACAGTTTGCTCTTTTTATGAAGAGAGCTGAGAAAACTTCATCTGGCTTTAAGTTTTTTTTTTAAATATGAGACCATCAACTTCAGAAACAGCCAACCGTTTAAGGAACACTGTTGTTCAGTATTGGCAGATTCTGAGAGAAATTTGGAAGATCCTTCTCATGTTCAGGAAGCTCACCAGATCTCCACGGAATCCTAGCTGTCCTTCAGAGCCACGTTCCCCGTTGATCCCAGGGGCTCCCTGAAGATGAGAGGGAGCTGATGCTGAGAGCGGTCCCCGAAGTAAGAGAAGATGGAGGTGTTAGGACTTTACCGGACTCCCTGGATGTCCTGGTTCTCCTGTAAACCCGTCCTGTCCTCCATCTCCCTGGAAACATGGAAACAAAGCACAGCTGGAGATGTCTGAAGGACGTGGTTCCACCATCATGTTAGCTGAGGATGGAGAGTTCAGAGCAGATCAGCTGATGTTTGGTTTTCTGAACAGTGAAACTTTGTGTTGGACTTTTGCCTAATTTGTTTGTTTGCAAACCTCAGTTTCTGCAGTTTGTTTTCAGAAAAAATAGGAAAACAGAAGAGCTGAAGACAAAACAATGACGAGTGGATTTATCATGAACGATAGAACAAACGTCTTTTAATAGAACATCGTCACATTTCTACCTCAATGAAGGATGGAGACAAACAGGTTTCAACGGGGTGTTGTGTTAACTGCCTTTTGGTGACGTTTCTCTTCTTTAGGGCATCTAGGTTTAAAGGTTCTTCTACTCTAGAAAATGTGCCTCTGCTCATCTGAAAGACTACTTCAGACCTTCAAACTTTGAATTTCGAAGAAACCTTCATATTTTATTTTATGCTGAGAAACATTCGCGACTTTAATCCTTGAAAATTGGTTCTGTGAAGAGAACTGCAGCTAAATGCTTCCAGCAGACTAGATGTTTATTTGTTGACATCTGAACCTGCTCTCCATGGACGCCGTCCAGTCCGTCCTGTCCTTCTTCACCCTGCAGCGTTGGAGAAGAACCAGCTGTCACACTCTTCTTCTGTTTCAATATTCCTTGGACTGAAGACCGTTCATTTACAACCTCTGAACATCCCTCACCCTGTTGCCAGTCAGGCCTCGGGATCCCTGGAGAAAACACAGAACCACAGTCAGACTCACTGTCTGAAGTTATCATGTGAAATAGGCTTCCGCTAAAGTTAGCATGTGAAATGTGTTTCTGCTAAAGTTAGCATGTGAAATGTGTTTCCGCTAAAGTTAGCATGTGAAATGTGTTTCAGCTAAAGTTAGCCTGTGTAATGTGTTTCTGCTAAAATTAGCATATGTAATGTGTTTCCACTAAAGTTAGCATGTGTAATGTGTTTCTGCTAAAATTAGCATGTGAAATGTGTTTCAGCTAAAGTTAGCCTGTGTAATGTGTTTCTGCTAAAATTAGCATATGTAATGTGTTTCCGCTAAAGTTAGCATGTGTAATGTGTTTCAGCTAAAGTTAGCCTGTGTAATGTGTTTCTGCTAAAATTAGCATATGTAATGTGTTTCCACTAAAGTTAGCATGTGTAATGTGTTTCTGCTAAAATTAGCATGTGAAATGTGTTTCCGCTAAAGTTAGCATGTGAAATGTGTTTCAGCTAAAGTTAGCCTGTGTAATGTGTTTCCGCTAAAGTTAGCATGTGTAACGTGTTTCCGCTAAAGTTAGCCTGTGTAATGTGTTTCCGCTAAAGTTAGCATGTGTAATGTGTTTCCGCTAAAGTTAGCATGTGAAATGTGTTTCAGCTAAAGTTAGCCTGTGTAATGTGTTTCCGCTAAAGTTAGCATGTGTAATGTGTTTCAGCTAAAGTTAGCCTGTGTAATGTGTTTCCGCTAAAGTTAGCATGTGTAATGTGTTTCCGCTAAAGTTAGCATGTGTTTCTGCTAAAGTTAGCATGTGTAATGTGTTTCAGCTAAAGTTACCCTGTGAAACGTGTTTCCGCTAAAGTTACCATATGTAATGTGTTTCCGCGAAAGTTAGCATGTGTAATGTGTTTCCGCTAAAGTTAGCATGTGAAATGTGTTTCTGCTAAAGTTAGCATGTGTAATGTGTTTCAGCTAAAGTTAGCCTGTGTAATGTGTTTCCGCTAAAGTTACCCTGTGAAACGTGTTTCAGCTAAAGTTAGCATGTGTAATGTGTTTCAGCTAAAGTTAGCCTGTGAAATGTGTTTCCGCTAAAGTTAGCATGTGTAATGTGTTTCAGCTAAAGTTAGCCTGTGTAATGTGTTTCTGCTAAAATTAGCATGTGAAATGTGTTTCCGCTAAAGTTAGCATGTGAAATGTGTTTCAGCTAAAGTTAGCCTGTGTAATGTGTTTCCGCTAAAGTTAGCATGTGTAACGTGTTTCCGCTAAAGTTAGCCTGTGTAATGTGTTTCCGCTAAAGTTAGCATGTGTAATGTGTTTCCGCTAAAGTTAGCATGTGAAATGTGTTTCAGCTAAAGTTAGCCTGTGTAATGTGTTTCCGCTAAAGTTAGCATGTGTAATGTGTTTCAGCTAAAGTTAGCCTGTGTAATGTGTTTCCGCTAAAGTTAGCATGTGTAATGTGTTTCCGCTAAAGTTAGCATGTGTTTCTGCTAAAGTTAGCATGTGTAATGTGTTTCAGCTAAAGTTACCCTGTGAAACGTGTTTCCGCTAAAGTTACCATATGTAATGTGTTTCCGCGAAAGTTAGCATGTGTAATGTGTTTCCGCTAAAGTTAGCATGTGAAATGTGTTTCTGCTAAAGTTAGCATGTGTAATGTGTTTCAGCTAAAGTTAGCCTGTGTAATGTGTTTCCGCTAAAGTTACCCTGTGAAACGTGTTTCAGCTAAAGTTAGCATGTGTAATGTGTTTCAGCTAAAGTTAGCCTGTGAAATGTGTTTCCGCTAAAGTTAGCATGTGTAATGTGTTTCAGCTAAAGTTAGCCTGTGTAATGTGTTTCCGCTAAAGTTAGCATGTGTAATGTGTTTCCGCTAAAGTTAGCATGTGTAATGTGTTTCTGCTAAAGTTAGCATGTGTAATGTGTTTCTGCTAAAGTTAGCATGTGTAATGTGTTTCAGCTAAAGTTAGCCTGTGAAACGTGTTTCCGCTAAAGTTAGCATGTGAAATGTGTTTCCGCTAAAGTTAGCATGTGAAATGTGTTTCAGCTAAAGTTAGCATGTGAAATGTGTTTCCGTTAAAGTTAGCATGTGTAATGTGTTTCAGCTAAAGTTAGCCTGTGAAATGTGTTTCCGTTAAAGTTAGCATGTGTAATGTGTTTCAGCTAAAGTTAGCCTGTGAAATGTGTTTCCGTTAAAATTAGCATGTGTAATGTGTTTCAGCTAAAGTTACCCTGTGAAACATGTTTCCGCTAAAGTTAGCATATGTAATGTGTTTCCGCTAAAGTTAGCATGTGTAATGTGTTTCAGCTAAAGTTAGCCTGTGAAACGTGTTTCCGCTAAAGTTAGCCTGTGAAATGTGTTTCCGTTAAAGTTAGCATGTGTAATGTGTTTCAGCTAAAGTTAGCCTGTGAAATGTGTTTCAGCTAAAGGTAACATGGATAATGTGTTTCATCCATCCATCCATCCCTCCCTCCCTCTCTCTCAATCCATCCCATCATTGAGATTGGGAGGCACAGGAGGATCAGTAAACTCAGAGCTTGGTCTTCAGGCTCTTCTACATCACAATAAATGGAACAGAGTCTCAACTGAAGATAGATCCATCAATCAATGTTAAGCTCCGCCCTCCATCTGTCAGAACAGAACACCCACATCCTTAAATCGCAGAGGGAGATTCAGAGAACAACATGCCAAAATTCAGTCTCTCTCTGAACCACTGCAGCTGATTTCCTGCAGATGTTTCTTTGGAATAGTTGATGTTTGAATTTTCTGTGAGATTCAAACGCCTGTAGAAGTCCTCAGGAGTTTCAAATGAGAAAAACTCCAACGCAGCAGAAAGTTAATCTCCTTTACTGACTGTGATGTCACGCCTCCACTGTTAGAGTCAAGCCCAAGGAAAACAGTGCTGTACCTTCAGTCCTCTGGATCCAGGGCAGCCCTGGGGTCCTGGAGGCCCACTTTGACCTGAAGGGCCCCGCTCCCCCTGTAGAGATCAGAATTAATGAGATGCTCAACATTAAACACAAGGCCTTCAGCAGGAAGTCCAAAATAACTTCGACCAAAGACTAAACCGCCTGGAACAAGCAGCCAACAGCTGATCATTAGAAGGCGGTGGCGCTATCAAGTTCTGGTCCTGCTGGTCAGAACTTAATATGACTGTTATTTGAAGAAGCTCCTCCTTTATCCAGCAGACATTTCCAAACTTCTTCATGGCTCCTGTTTCTTCAGATTCATGCGGTCAGCTTCAGTGTTCGGGTCATGACTCTCCTTCAGTCACACGTTTGAAACCACGTTGGTGAAAGGATGAACTTACAGAGATTCCCTCGTCTCCAGGAAACCCCGTCCTGCCCCTCCATCCAGAAGAGCCCTGTGATGAAACCAATCAATGAAACGTCAAACCACTCTTTCTGTTCACAGAAGACACTGCAGAGGGTTAAAGATCAGATTTCTTCAGGAACCTTCATCCCAGGAATGCCAGGAGAACCCTGGATCCCTGCAAGTCCCCAACACTGGCACATGACACCACAGCAGAGGTGATTTGCCGCGGCGCTCTGTGGATGAAGCACGGAGGTCACCAACAAGGCCTCGCTGTGTTCACACCGAATTCTGTGCAGCAGACATTCAGCTCACAATCTGCTGGAGGATGCTGCTGCTGATGCTGGGCAGGCTGATGCTCAGGGGCACGCGGTACTCGAACCCTCGACCAAACTCCACTATTTGCAGCTGAGCAGGGTCAGCCCCCTCCAGAGCCACAATGAGCAGGACGCTGACGCCTGCAGGGCAGAGAGAGCAGCTCGGGTCACCAGAACAGACGGCAACTATAAAGGTCAGAAAGGATGGTTGCTCCACGCATCCCTGATAGAAGACTAGAAAGAGAGGCGCTTGGGAGTTTGGGATCAGAAACCGCAGGTGTAAACACCCGACGTTACTGTGTCATCCACAACTTTTCAGTGGTGATGTTGATGACGATGAGATGAAGGTCTTCCTCAGTTGCTCATCAGGTGAAACAAAGCATGAAATGAAGATGGAAAGGTGTCTTTTACCAGACTTTTGCAGCAGTTCTGATGTCTGCTCCAGCTTCATCTCATCCTCATTGAAACCGTCTGAGAAGATCAGCAGCACCTGATGGAAAGAACATCACAAACTCATGGTTCTGATTCTGTGCTGATGTGAATCCTTACCCAACTACTGGTTGGTGTTTGTCATTACTGCTCTTCAGGGAACAGACACATGAAGGTACAAACCTTGACGTTGGCTCTGGACTTCTCTGTGAAGATCTTTTTGAAGAAGTTTAGAAGAACAGAGTTGAAAAAAGTGGGCTGTGACCACCTCTTGTTCAAAAGCGTCTTTAATGCATCCTGCTCAAAGTTTGTGTTGTACTGAAGACCTCCGTCAGCCTTCACCTCATAGAAGGAGATGTTAGTGTTGACAGGAGCGGAGCAGCACGTGTCCTCTACAATAGAAATGCGACTAACAATCTCCTCCAGACCTGGGATGAAGGTTTTAAGAGCTTTACCGCTACTGGAAACATCAAACCCTACGAAGACATCGATGCTGCAGTCTGCAGGGACAGAGAGGATGCTCACGGACATGGAGGGAGATCAAAGCCAAACACCACGGGACCAACTTTTGTCTCAGAACTTACCTTCAGGCTGACTGGACGGCTTCCTGCAGATGGCATCAACAACTTTTTTCTTGTTGTTTTCCAAAAGCTTAAAGTTCCAGACACTGAAGAGGTTCTTTGGATATTTAACGATTCGCAGGAGCTGCAGGTCATACACATCTCCAACACCGACGGCTAATATTTCTATCCCCATGTCCCTGAGTCCTTCAGCTGCATCCTCCACATCATCCAGTGAATTCCCATCTGTGATCATCACCAGAGTCTTGGACGCGCCCCTGCGGCCGCCCTGAGGCGGCAGGAAGTAGTCCTTTATGGATCTCAAGGCTTTCCCCAGGTAAGTTCTCCCACCTGCATATTTGGAGCTGAGGATGTGTCTGACCGCATCCGCCTCGTTGTAGTACTCGCTGAGGTAAAACCCATGATGGAGGGCTTCACTGAACTGAGCCAGTCCAACCCGAAGAAAGTTCTCTCCAACTGTGAGGCTGCTCACAACGCCTGCGGTGAAGTTTAGGACCCTGTTGTGGTTGTCTGCAGAGATGCTGGTGGAGTGGTCCAGCAGGAAAACCAGGTCCTTCTTGCCACAACCTGCAAAAGAAAAGTGAATTTACTTTGAAAGACACTCAGATGTGAAGCTTTAGAGACTCACTCCAATGGAAATACTGTTTTTGATGTTTCTAACGTTCTTGTGACATTTTTCCGATGATGGAGGACAAACATGAAGAAAATTAAGATTTAAAATACCTTTCTGAGTATTTTTTATTCAAATCATTGAAAATCAGGAGAAGACAAAGGAACACTGTTTGAAAAAGATCATATCTGTGATGTAGAAAATACAATGGAACTACACAAACCCCCCCCATTCTGATGCATCCACTGTCAGACAAACATATCCATGAACATCTTTGTTTTCCTCGTCTGAGCTGGAATCTGGATCAGAACTGGAAGGCTGGATAGATCTGATACTGATCACCATTTTTGTCGCTCCGCTAATGTTAGGTTGGGGGTGTGAGGGGCTGTAAGCTGGCGGTAGAGGGTTTAAACAGTTGGATGATGGGATGTGATGGTGGGCTTACTCCCTACCAACGGTCTCTCCCATAACTCAGAGGTGAATTTCTGATGAACTCCTGCTGCTCTGCAGAAACTACGTCCTAGAAAACCACAGGGTTTTCTCAGTCCAGAAAGCGCAGTGGTAGAAACAGCTAAGATCCTGCAGAGCCCTCAAGCTCCCACCCCCAGCTGGGGGTGAGGAACCACCCGCAGAGGGTGGGAGTACATATATGAGGAGGGAACTTCTTTAACCTCCAATAACAGAAATCCATTCACTGGCCTGGTTAATCTACCAGTGGGAGGGGCTGAGTCACCAGCTGCAGCTTCAGATGTTTGTGAAGGACTAAAAAATGTTTGTTTGACGACAAAGTCCATAAATCACTCTGTGTTTTAGATGAATCTCATTGTTCTCTTTTGTTTTGGTAAAAAGACTACAAGTTCAGAGATGGATCTGATTAACAGCTTCAGGCAAGCACCCCCCCAACCACCCCCACACACACACTCCCTCTGCTTTGTGCGTTTCATGATCTAACATGCATCAAAGTGTGTGATGATCCTGCAAAAAGCTGCAGATCAAACTAAAGAGGCGAGGCAGACTGTAGCATCCTGAAGGGGGCGCTGGAAAACATTTGGAAAGTGTTTGGGGAATTCTCTTCATCTAAAACATAAAACAGCTTTAGTTTGTTTTTAAAAAATCCTAGAAGCTCCAGCAGAAGATCTCCCCAAACTGCAACTTCCATCGGTCCTGGAGGACTTACCTTTTTCACAGAGCTTTAAGGCCAGTGGTCTGCCCACTGCAGGAAGTTCATCTGAATCTTCCAAATGAAAGACTTTGTCTGAAGAGTTGCTGATCTCCAGCAGCTGCTTTTTGTTGGCCTCCAGTACTCCAATGCTGTATATGTCCACCTCTTTGTCCCTCAGAGCTTCAGCAGGACCCCTGACCTCATCTGTACTCTGGAAACCTGTAATCACCACCAGGCTCTGCTTCAGTTCCGGTCGACCTCCAGCGGCTGCCTCAAAATACTTTGAAACCTTGGAGAGGCTGCTTCCCATGCGGTTTCCCCATTTCATGGGCTGCATTCTGTCTACAGCTCCTAACATTTCCTCTCTGCTGAAGTATTTGTTGAGGCCAAACTCCAGACGGTGGTTAGCACCAAACTGCATGATGCCCACACGAACTTCATCTGGTCCGATGGTGAACATGCTGATGACAGTTTTCAATAAATCTTTCATGTTCTCAAAGTCTCTCTTAGATGAACTAATGGAGCTGCTCACCAGGAAGAACACATCCCCAGGACCCTGACAAGCTGCAGAGAAAGCACAAGGTTCCCTCATGAAGGTCACTGAATGAGACGGTTTGCCGTTTTCTGACCCTTGAGATTTTTACATCCTTCGTAACCCCCTCCCTCAATTAAAGTACAGACAGGTGTTTGTGTTCTAAATCTTCAGAACATCTTCAGTAAAAAGTGGCAGAGGCAGAACGATGAGAACATCAGCAGCAACGTGGGTTTCATCAAATGTGTGACTGTATTTAAAGGGTTTGGTTTGCAACAATATGATGCTAGAGACCTGACGGTCACATCAACGTGTTACTTGTGGTTACAGCCTCCAGCCACACAGACCGTTCAGGAAGAATCCTCCCAAACGTTACCTGTAGGTCGATGTCACCTGGATGCATGACAACCTTCACCCTGGTCTAAGGTAGAGTTACCCTTCTAACGAACACCATACATCGACAGCAGATTGTGGTTGACGTCACCTCCGGCTTTGGAACAAACTCACCCGCAGGAGCGCAGATCTCTGTGAGGACACCGTCACTGATGGTCTTCAGGGCGTCAAAGTGACGGACATAGAAGGTCCTTCTGGAGTTTCCGGAAATCTCCTTCAGCTGAGTTTCATTGGAATTCTTCACCCCGATGGCGAGAAGCGTGACGTCCTTCTGCCTTAAAGCTTCTGCTGGGCCTTTGACGTCATCTGTGGCCTGTCCGCCGGTGATGACCATCAGGTACCGTGGGACCTGACGACTCCCCATTTCCCCCTCAAAGTAGGAGTTCACGAAGTTCAGAGCTCTTCCCGTGTACGCGCCACCTCCTTCCCGTCGGATTCCCAGCACAGCCTTTTCCATCTCGTCTGCTTTGGACTTCTCCGACAGGTCAAACTCCAGAGAAGGAGAATCTGAGTATTTCACCAACCCGATTCGAACGTGGTGAGGCCCAATGTGGAAGAAACGAAGGAAGTTAATGACGAACATTTGCATGTCCCTGAAGTCCAGCTGACTGATGCTTCCGGAGTCATGGATGAGGAAAAAGATGTCTGCCTCGTCTGTCTCCACACATGCTGAGGAGGAGAGAGAAGGAAACGTCTGCGTTCAGTCGCTGCAGTGCAACACCTGCTTTAACTTTCTAAACCAGGAACAGGCAAAGATTGTTTCCAACTACGACGTCACATCTCTGCCATTAATTGAAGGGCGCGTATTGATAACTGAGTAATCGTATCTTACACCTGCACCGCTGCGTTCGCGCTCAGTTAGGACTGCGCGGTGCAGGTGTAAGATACGATTACTCAGTTATCAATACGCGCCCTTCAATTAATGGCAGAGATGTGACGTCATACCAACCTTTCTCCAGGTTTGTGCTCCTTTGTCCAGCTGTCTTCACGTTCTCACTGATGCTGGAACACATGCTTCTCAGCAGAGTCTGAGTCTCCGCCGTCAGACTCCTGAAATTCCCCCTGGGGAGGACATTTCTGGAAGATGGGTGACTTGCCATCTCCTCAAGTTCAGGTCGGTCGGCGTCTTTGACTCCTACGGCATAAATGGTGGTACCAGCCCGGCGCAGGGAGCTTGCTGCTTCACTCACACTGTCCTGGGATTTACTGTCTGTGATCACTATGGCAACCTTCTGGGCATTCTTCCTGCCTCCGTTTCTCTCACTGAAGAGCATCTCCCGAGTTAAGTTCAAGGCAGCTCCGATTTTGGCGCCACCTTTCAGGGGATGCAGCAGACTGATGAAGTGCACAACTTCTGCTTTTCCATGGAATGTGTTGAGGTAGGCTTCCACTCCAGATGAGTTGCTGGAGGTAACGATACCTACTCTGACCTTAGCCTGACCAATTTCCAGGCTGTTGATGATCGAGCGCAGGAAAATGAGCATCAAGGGGAACTTGTCCTCTCCTGTTCCTCCCGAATCGTTCAGAATGAATGCAACATCAGCAACATCGACACCTTTGCACTCTGTCAAAGAAATGCAACAAATTCACTTGAGCATATGTTTCCAAACTTTCCACAAACTTTTACTCTCTCCTCGACTACAGGTCTTGATTGAATATTTGTTCTCTTTACTCCACTTCATTTGAAGGGAGACTCACATTTACTCATTACATTTATCTGAGTAATTTACTGGAGTAAATGTGAGTCTCTGGGACAGTGAAGCGCTTTGGGCCTGAAAGCGAAGTAGGATATAAAGGTCATATACCACTGAAGAAGGTCGCTGTTGGGAACCGACTGACGAATAAGCTTTTTTCCCTCGGAACGTTTTTTTACTATGGAAGACAGGTCTGTTTCTACTTTTTGTCTCTTGAGAAAATAAATTCTGTTTTCTTAGGATAATGGGAATCAAATCCTTGCTCGTTTTTGGAGATAACAAGTTTTTATCACAAGAAAACAAAAGTCATTTTCTCCAAAAAAACAGAACATGCTTTTCCTTCTTTGGATACCAGTAGGTTGATTGTAGATTAAAGCAAAGATGGTGAACAGGATCTTCACTGACTGATCAACCCATTACGTGTTAACAGCAGCAGTCTCACAACCACTAAAGACGACCTGACGCTCTGAACTGGTCCGGTTTGCTTCATACAGCGGCCAAACGGTGCTGCAGGACGACATGAAAATAATAAGGCCCTCGAAGATCATCTATGGTGACAGGCGTTACACTCTAACATCTTTTATTACTTTGATTTGTGGTCAAACTCAGGCGGGAACCGTGCTAATATTAATCAGAAATAACATTCAGCATTCAGTGATCTCCATGAAAAATGAACTTTTGCTGTTTTCTCACGAGACCTAATAGTCATACGTAATATTTTAGAATCTTGAGAAAATGAGCTGAAAATAAAAATAATCAGACGTGGCCGTTCTCGTTTTCCATACTTCATAATTATTCAGACAGTGATTTACATTAGAGCTTTACAAGATGAACAGTCCTTGTGGTGCAATGGGTGAATACTAGCAAAGATCTAAGTACACATCTACAGGATCCTTCTTACTTTGGAAAAAATATTCACGTTAAATTGTTTCTACTTATACTTTTTACTCCTTTTTTTGAAGGCCCAAAGCGTTTTACAGTCCCATTCACGCATGCACATTCCGCCATCCAACCAATAACCACCAGGAGCACAGTGGGGCCCAGTGTCTCGCCCAAGGACACTTTGACACATGGCGGGAACCACACCTGCGATCCTCTGACAAGAGCATCAGACTTTTTCCTGCCTATGGTAAAGTAGAAGACAGAAGAAAAGTTCTTACCTTCAACAAAAGTTTCCTCTTTTGAAATGAAAAGCATAGAATTCAAGTCTTCAAAGCCTTTGCGGGCAAACTCCAGCCAAGGCGGGCGAATTCCAGAAGGCAAAGACGTGCACATTATATTAATATTAATCCCAAAAGATTTCTTTTGTCTAGAATAGACATGTGCAAAATCATCATGCAATGTGTGAAGTTCATTTTCCAACACAATGAACAGATCTTGACGCGCTCCCAGGTGTGCTCGGCCCCCCGCCTCAGCATTGAAAACATGAGTGCTGGCATACTCCAGAGCCCTGGTGAGGTTTCGCTGCTGGCTGGGCTGAGACTGAAGATTGAAGTTCTGAACAGCTTTCATGATCTGGCTTTTGTTTTCAAACGTGTTTAGAAAGAATTCTACTTTGATGTCTTGACCTAACTGAGCCAGACCAAAACGATGGCTGGACAATCCCACATCATTGCTGTCAATCATTTGAGAGAGCTTGTTCTTGAGCTGGACAAACTGTTCAAAAGGCAAGCCACTGTCCACTAAGAAGAACACGTCTGTATACCTGTTGGTTGAAACTGGAAGAGAAAAAGGAGAAGTGAAGTCAGAGTTCATTCTCCACACAGCCATCGTGGCTCCTGTCGTCAGTCCTTCTCTGCCAAACAGCTGATTGTTTCTGCGCCAGAGGTGCAACGTGAGGTCAAAGGTGAGACGAGTGCTGTGCAGTGAAAGCTGCAGACGTACACATAAGCCAAACGTGCGTGAGTTTGTCTGCTCTGACAGCGGATCAAACATGAGGCGAGGCATGAAGCGCCTGAACGCTGCCACCTTTTGATCTAAGCGGTTATGATTTGAGGACATCACCTAAAGAAGATCCCGACGTCAGATTATTGCTTGTGGAATTTTGATGATCACACAACAGCTTCCTCCATCAGGACGCTGAAGCATTAAACGAGGGCATGGCTGCCTTCGTCTTTTAGCGAGTCCTGACAACAACAAACTCTGCGAGCTCGCTCATGGGCGGGTCGATTGGACTTCTAGAGGACAGGAGCGACCTGGAAGGAGCTGTCAAGGAACAACAGCTGTTTGAAGGAGGGTCACGACAGCACGTGTGCTGGTAACAAGGTTAAGGTGTAACCTCTATCTGCTAGCATCCAAAACATGGTAAATGGTTTAAACTTGTATAGCGCTTTTCTACCTTCATTAAAGGCCCAAAGCGCTTTACAGTCACAGTCCCGTTCACAAACTGATGGCGGCTCCGCTGCCGAACACTGGCGCCAACCTTCCATCAGAGGCAATGTGGGGTTCAGCTAACAGACATGCAGACTTTTCAGTGACACAAAGATGATCTTATTGTGTTGTTTCTGTGATTCCAGAGCCCATAAGTAAAGCGGGTGAGTATCTGGACAGGAAAGCAATAACGATTTCAAACAGCATGGTCTACTCATATCCATATCCACCAGTGCTGAGTGTTTGTCTGCAGTTATTCAAAAGAGGACTTCAGGCTTCACTTTACCTTTCTTCTGCTTCTCCAGAGACACACACAGGCTATTGAGCAGTCTTTCATAAAAACCCTGCAGATCCTTAAAACCTTTCAAGCTTGAGACATGAAGATGGTGGGGCAGGTTAGCAATGGTCTCCAGGAGCTCCTTGTTTTCAATCCCCACACCAACGCAGTAAATCTGCACCCCGTGGTTCTTCAGCTGCCAGGCAGGCGTCTTCACCTCATCCTGGGAATTTCCATCCGTGATGATGACAGCGATCTGAGGGACTCCTTCGCTGGCTCTGCTCCCCGCCGCTTCATTAAAGAAATGTTCTCGAATGAAATTGAGGGCTTCACCGGTCCAGGTCCCACCTCTACGGTAGGACATTTGTTGAACTGCAGTCAGCAGGCTCTCCTTGTCTGCATGATCTTTGAGCAGGAATTCCTTGTAAGGGTCGTCGTTGTATTGTGCCAGGCCGACCTGGATCTTCTTGGGGCCAATGTCAAGGCCCTTGATTATGTTTTGAAGAAAGGTTTTAACTAACATAAAGTTGTCAGAGTCAATGCTGTTGGAGCTATCAACCAGGAAGACGATGTCCCCTTGCAGAGCAGTCTCACACTCTGAAAGAGACGACCACACAGACAACCCTCAACATTTACAAGTTATGCTGAAAACACGAGTTCTGCAGCACCAGAAACATGCAGAGTGCGTTAAAGAAGAATCTGCAGGGATGTAAGCGTTCAGGTGAAAGTTTTGTTTTAAAAAGAAGACACAAAGACGTCCAAGTACCAACCTTTTCTCTGAGCAGACAGGTCAAAGAGAGCGGCTGCTATGATGAAGAAAGGCCATGCTCTTATTCCATGCATGATGGTCATCTTCTGGTTTTCAGGTAACTTCTGATCCTAACCGTCTGAAACAAAGAAAAGCGTCAGCAGCACTGCATGAGGCTGCATTGTTACAGATGAAGAAAACAAGAGAAACCTGTTTCCGCATCCAGACACATAGAAAAACAATCAAAGACAACATAAGACACCAGGTCTGCAGCTCAGGAGTATTTTGGATGGTGACTCATCCAGATGATTTTTCCAGAGGATTTTTTGATGAGTCATGAGTGTCTTAACAGCTATGTTTGGATGATGCTGCAGAAAAGATCTCTGCTCTGGACTAAAGTGTGTTTAGTGAAACAGATCAAAGTCAGTTCTCCATCATCTGGATGTTTGTAGTTTACTCTAGAAAGTAGAGCCGGGCAGAGTCGGCATTTTTGGTTGTTGTTGCTCTTAAGCCTCAGAGTGTCTCCAAACAACAATCAGACTGGAACAAGTAAATTATCAGCAAAACTGGAGATTTGATATTCTTGATGAGCATCTACTTGTCAAAGTTCTGAGGGACAACCACCAGCAGCTTTTGCCTTTTTTCTTTGTGACCCCCCCCCATGTGTTTTTTAAATCATTTGCCAAAAAGAAATCTGTCCTGTGTCTGAAGCTACATAACCCCCATTATAACAGTAACATCTGTCCACCACTAGAGGGCTTCAGCTCTGCTCTGTTTTATCAGCTGATGGACAGGATTAAAAAACACAAGCTTTGGTCACACATAACTTCATAAAAATAAAAGCTGCTGGCATCACGCTGACATGTCAGCAACCCCGCAGAGAACGCTGTGAAGTCCAGAGGGAGACGGAACCTGAGGTAGAACTTTTCTGATTCACATCTGAACTGCAGAACCAAACCATTTCAACTCTCTATGGAGTTTCCAAACAGTTTTCCAAACAGATGTTTTTTTCTACAGTAAATCATCAGTCATTTCTGGTAGACCTTCAATAGCCTGTAGACTGAAGAAATCTAACAAAGAAAGCAGACTCACCAGTTGTGTCACATGCACGTTGATGTGGAGGTCAGGAGGTTCACGCCAAACCAACAGCAAACCCTGCTCAGCTTTCTGGAAAACTTCTTGGAGTCATTTGCAGTAGCTGCAGAGCACTTCCAGGATCTTCAGACAGAGCTTCTCTTCAGGAATGATCACAGAACACTGGAGGGCGTCACAGTAGCCTCTTTGTGCAGAGCTGCACCGTAATGCTACTTCCAGACAAGCAGGAGGAAGGAGGAGGAGCCTTCCCAAAATCATGCCGTAAAGTTTCCACACTCTTCTCTTGATCTACACGTAGGAGCCAGACTTTTGCATTGTTCCCATTCATTTTCCCTGAGTAGGATGCGGGCTTACTTCTATCTGTTGACCAGGGGCGCTGCTATGGATTTTGGGCCCTTTAAAAAGACTTTTTATAGAGCCCAATGAGTTGATGAGAACCAGATGGATCTCAGCAGCTATAAGCCCAAACTCAGGGGTTCCCCACCGAACCCTGACTCCGTTCATGAGAACCAGCCAGGATCCTTCGTGTTGATGAATCAAAAACATGATTCACAGGAGCAGAGGCTCCTTTGTAGTCAGTCTGAACCATGACTATTTGGGGGCGTGGTCAGCAGAATACTCCAGGTCCAGCTTCAATCCTCCAGATGACTACAAAAACATCACTTCCTGCTGCATCATGCATACAAAGATAGAATTGTGAACATGAAAGTCTTTGCAGGCAAAGGTTCAAATCCTCTGCCGTTTCCTCAACAGTTCTTCTCCAAGTTCCTCCACAGAACTCTGGAGTAGAAGAACATTTACCAGCGTGACTGCTCGTCTTTGGTCCTTCTCTGGTTGAATCCTAAACCATCTCTTTGCAAAGGATTGGCTTGTGCTCTCCTCTCAGAAAGGATGCTGCAGAGGTTCATCTGATAAAGAAGAACAGAGGAACCTCCAGACTGAAACCTTTGGGTCATTTGCCTCAGAAAGCCTGCTTTGAAAAGGAGGTTCTAGCAGACCCAGTGAGTTAAAGAAGAGTCATGAGAACGTGTCTGCTGCCCTCCACTGGAGAAAACGTGAAGGTACTAAAGAACCTCACTTCTTCAGAGAAGGACCAAACCAGAACCAAACGCCTTCATTTTCAGAAGAAGAAACACCTGAACATTAAAGAACTTAAGAACTTTGATGATTCTCAGCATCGAGCTTTGGTCTGCTCTAGAAGCTGAAACTGAAGAACCGTTCCCCAAAGTGAGAACCTCTCAATCCCACAGCCTCAATGAAGCAAACAGAACGTCTGAATTCAGAAAGTTTGTCAGATGTTTGCCTGTGAAGGGAAGCAGCCGTCACATCCAGACAGCATCCAGAGTATGGTAGAGGAGATCGTTTAGCTGAGCTTCCTCTGGAGGGATCTTCAGGGCCAGATCTGTACCAGACATGGCACCCTTCAACAGAACCAATTGATTTTACTGAGCTGCTCAAGTCTTTTCATGGAAAAGAACATTTTAACATTTCAAATCCTGAAGCTTCGGGAGTTTGTTGGCCCATTTCTGTTCAGATCTACTCCAAGAAACCATAAATAGCATCTTTGAGTGAGCTTAAAACAAGCTCACTCCTCTGGTCGTTTAGGTTTTACTCCTGGAGCTTTAGAAAACTCAAATTCGGTTGCTAAATTTCCAAAAAGCAAATTTAAATTTCATGTTGAGCCTCGTAATTTAACGGATGAATCTTTGGAACATTAGTTTTCCTCATGTACGCATTCCAAGGGTTTCTGGATAAACATTTGAAATCGCATGAATCTTAACCTTTATATTCCCCATTTTGTGCTTCTGACATATTACCAGGAATGGATCATTTCGATGGTTCATTCTCAAATATTATTAAAATTATTACTCTGCAAAAATCACATCCCCTGCAGTACATGAAGAGGCAGCAAGGGGTCTTTTCCATCTTTGAGGAAAAATAAAAACATGTATTGTTGCTCATTAAAAACCAAGCAAACCTTCAAAACTGTCCACATCTCTACCTGGTTTAGTTTCCTTGAATCTTCTTTACTTTTATTCTGCTTTCATTTTGCTTCAAGTATTTTGTAACGTTGCTCTCATGTCTTCAGAACAGCCCTGATCACGTCATGTCTTTATTGTTTGCATGTCAGTGTTTGTGAAACCGCATGTCCAAACTACAAAAAGGCACGAGCGTTTACGACACTCTCCGTCGTCGTACGGCAGCGGAAAGTGCTCCGGCTACAGTGAACATGTGCGGAGTTCTGTGGATATGAAAGGTACAAACATTGATTTCTCTTTGTTTTCATAACCGTGTGTGGGTTTAACTCCTGTAAACGATGAGTCAGCAGTTTCCTGCCGCCTGCTCATGAACAAACGCAGCCGGTAACGGGCCGTTCCGTCCCCGGAAGTCACCAGGACCGTGAACGCAGCACGCGTCTGACCCGAACTGAGAACAGCCGGTTCTGTAAAGACCGGAAGTCGCGGTTCTGATTTAGAAACTGTTCAGACGTGGTCACGTGTTTGACCCGATTTCCTCTCCTTCTCTTGTCTGCAGCTTCAGTTCTTCTCCTTCCGGTGATCCTGAAGACGAACACCTGAGCTACACCTGGACCAGAGCCTCCACGTCAGTTTGACCCAAATGAATCTGGAATCATGACACTGAGCCTGTCTTTGTAGTGCTTGTGTAGCTGTGGTGCAGCGTCCTGAAGTTCCTGTGTGTGGCTACAGATGGAGAACTACAGCAGAGCTCGATGCATGGAGCAGCCGTCCGTCTGTCCATTCACCAGCCTCGCCGCCGACACGCCCGAGCTGCGCGTCAAGGAAGGCAGCAAGATCCGCAACCTGCTGCGCTTTGCCCTGAGCCGCATGGAGGCCAAACCTCGAGGGGGGGAGGAGGACGAGAGCGGCCAGAGGAGCCACGCCCCCTGTCAGCAGATGGTCGTCACCGCCAGCGGAAAGGGCGTCTCCAAGGCCATCACTTGTGCTGAAATCTTGAAGCGGCGGGTCAAGGGGCTCCACCAGCTGACCCAGCTGCTGCACAGCACCGTGGTGGAGGTGTGGGAGCCGCTGGAGCCCGCCGCCGGCCTGGACACCCTGAACGTCAGCCGGAAGCTGCCCACCGTCTGGATCCTGCTGTCCACAGTGCCCCTGGAAAGCAGCTTGCCAGGTTACCAGGCACCCGGTTGCTACGACAACCTGTGGGCTCAGTCTGCCAGCAGGGAGGAGGGCGGGGGAGGAGACTCACACAGACGGGGGCCCAGGAGGAGAGGAGGTGGAGCAGGGGGAGGCAGCAGGGGAAAAGGGCGCCCCAGAGAGGCGGCCAAAGGACGGAGCTGATTCTAAACCGGTTTGACTTCAGTTGGACTTCAGTGTGAACGGCTCACGAGGACTGAACAGAGCAGAACGTCAAGTTTATGTGCTTTTTTTTACTGCTGGTTCTGTGTTAAGTTTGTGTGGGCGGAGTAACTGTGTCTAAAGAGACTGCTCAAAGGTCATCAGTGACCTTTGACCCTGCAGCAGCACCCTCTGGTGTTGTGACAGCTTTCTCTGTTCGTTTGTGTTCACTAATAAAGTTTGACCTTATGTTGACCTCAGTGTTTGAAATAAAAAACATTGCCACAAACGTTCTCTCCAGAGTTTCTTTCACTGAAGGCTGGGTGTGTGGGGGAAGGGGGCGTGGCCAGCTCTGGAACCTTATTCCTGTGATGGTAGAGGACTCCTACATAGCGGCATGGCGTCCTGATGAAGATGTCCCCTCTCAGGTGTTTGGGTGCATATCTTCTGTAGAGAAGCTATTTCTCTGCTGTTTGCAGTCTGCTGGGGATCCGGCGCCATCTGACCACGCTGCTGATCCTGTTATCTCCTCAGGCAACCCCCCCCCGAGCTCAGCAGCTTACAGCACAAGAGGATTACTGGGATTCCTGCAGGAGCATCAGAGGAGCACCTGCAGGAGCAGAGGATGGACCTGCTTGAAGCTGAGGTCGCCCTCAGGCTGCTGCTGGTCAGCTGGCTCGCCGCTGGGCCGGCGCTGGCCCGGGTCCGACACCCTCTGCCCGTTCTGTGGATGATGCCACTCGGCTCTGGGGTTGGGGGGGGCAATCAGACAGCCGGCATCGTCTCAGCTATCGAACTGGCTCTGCAGGACTTGGAGAACCAACCAGCGCCCCTGGGAAGCTACCAGATCCATCTGCAGCCGCTGGACTCCCCGGTGGGTCCAATGGAGACATTTCTGAGAGATTTCAGAAAAATCATTTAGAGGCAGAAGAGACTTTCACTAAAGAGAAGCGCAAAGCAAAAATGTCTGAAAAGATCATTTTCACACGTTTGTAACGTCCTGGAGTCTGATCTATGGAACAGGAACGGCTTCAGAGAGACTTTATGAGACAGTTTCAGGGACCGTGTTAGGCACTGTTTAGGAATCTAACCATTTCAAGGATCATTACAAGAACCGCTTTAGACACTCTTTCAAGGACTATTCTAGAAATCGTTTTAGATACTGTTTCAGAAACTGTTTTTGAATCCAGTTTAGAGAACGTTTCAGGGACCTTCTTAAGGACCATTGCAGAGAATGTTTCAGGGACCTTCTTAGGAACCATTGCAGAGAACGTTTCAGGGACCTTCTTAGGAACCATTGCAGAGAACGTTTCAGGGACCTTCTTAGGAACCATTGCAGACAACGTTTCAGGGACCTTCTTAGGAACCATTGCAGAGAACGTTTCAGGGACCTTCTTAGGAACCATTGCAGAGAACGTTTCAGGGACCTTCTTAGGAACCATTGCAGACAACGTTTCAGGGACCTTCTTAGGAACCATTGCAGAGAACGTTTCAGGGACCTTCTTAGGAACCATTAGAGAGAATGTTTCAGGGACCTTCTTAGGAACCATTGCAGACAACGTTTCAGGGACCTTCTTAGGAACCATTAGAGAGAACGTTTCAGGGACCTTCTTAGGGACCATTGCAGAGAACGTTTCAGGGACCTTCTTAGGAACCATTGCAGAGAACGTTTCAGGGAACTTCTTAGGAACCATTGCCGAGAACATTTCAGGGACCTTCTTAGGACCATTAGAGAGAACGTTTTAGGGACCTTCTTAGGAACCATTAAAGAGAACGTTTCAGGGACCTTCTTAGGAACCATTAAAGAGAACGTTTCAGGGACCTTCTTAGGAACCATTAGAGAGAACGTTTCAGGGACCTTCTAAGGAACCATTGCAGACAACGTTTCAGGGACCTTCTTAGGAAACATTTGAGAGAACGTTTCAGGGACCTTCTTAGGAACCATTGCAGACAACGTTTCAGGGACCTTCTTAGGAACTATTGCAGAGAACGTTTCAAGGACCTTCTTAGGAACCATTGCAGAGAACGTTTCAGGGAACTTCTTAGGAACCATTGCAGAGAACGTTTCAGGGACCTTCTTAGGAACCATTAGAGAGAACGTTTCAGGGACCTTAGGAACCATTGCAGACAACGTTTCAGGGACCTTCTTAGGAACCATTGCAGAGAACGTTTCAGGGACCTTCTTAGGGACCATTGCAGAGAACGTTTCAGGGAACTTCTTACGAACCATTAGAGAGAACGTTTCAGGGACCTTCTTAGGAACCATTAGAGAGAATGTTTCAGGGAACTTCTTAGGAACCATTAGAGAGAACGTTTCAGGGACCTTCTTAGGGACCATTGCAGAGAACGTTTCAGGGACCTTCTTAGGAACCATTGCAGAGAACGTTTCAGGGAACTTCTTAGGAACCATTGCCGAGAACACTTCAGGGACCTTCTTAGGACCATTAAAGAAAACGTTTTAGGGACCTTCTTAGGAACCATTGCAGAGAACGTTTCAGGGAACTTCTTAGGAACCATTGCCGAGAACATTTCAGGGACCTTCTTAGGACCATTAGAGAGAACGTTTTAGGGACCTTCTTAGGAACCATTAAAGAGAACGTTTCAGGGACCTTCTTAGGAACCATTAAAGAGAACGTTTCAGGGACCTTCTTAGGAACCATTAGAGAGAACGTTTCAGGGACCTTCTAAGGAACCATTGCAGACAACGTTTCAGGGACCTTCTTAGGAAACATTTGAGAGAACGTTTCAGGGACCTTCTTAGGAACCATTGCAGACAACGTTTCAGGGACCTTCTTAGGAACTATTGCAGAGAACGTTTCAAGGACCTTCTTAGGAACCATTGCAGAGAACGTTTCAGGGAACTTCTTAGGAACCATTGCCAAGAACATTTCAGGGACCTTCTTAGGACCATTAGAGAGAATGTTTCAGGGACCTTCTTAGGAACCATTGCAGACAACGTTTCAGGGACCTTCTTAGGAACCATTGCAGAGAACGTTTCAGGGACCTTCTTAGGGACCATTGCAGAGAACGTTTCAGGGAACTTCTTACGAACCATTAGAGAGAACGTTTCAGGGACCTTCTTAGGAACCATTAGAGAGAATGTTTCAGGGAACTTCTTACGAACCATTAGAGAGAACGTTTCAGGGACCTTCTTAGGAACTATTGCAGAGAACGTTTCAAGGACCTTCTTAGGAACCATTGCAGAGAACGTTTCAGGGAACTTCTTAGGAACCATTGCCAAGAACATTTCAGGGACCTTCTTAGGACCATTAGAGAGAATGTTTCAGGGACCTTCTTAGGAACCATTGCAGACAACGTTTCAGGGACCTTCTTAGGAACTATTGCAGAGAACGTTTCAAGGACCTTCTTAGGAACCATTGCAGAGAACGTTTCAGGGACCTTCTTAGGAACCATTGCAGAGAACGTTTCAGGGACCTTCTTAGGGACCATTGCAGAGAACGTTTCAGGGACCTTCTTAGGAACCATTAGAGAGAACGTTTCAGGGACCGTCTGTACATGATTCATCCAAAGTTCTCAGTTCTGCAGTTCAAGCTTTGTTCTTTGTTTCAGTGTGACCCTGCTAAAACAATCAAAGCTCTGTTTGACACTCTGTGGGCGGGGCCCAGGTATCTGCTGGTCTTTGGAGGGGCGTGTCCACCTGTGATGGCGCTCTTGGCCCGCTCTCTGACAGCTTTTGGCCTGGTCCAGGTGAGCCTGCCCCACTGCCGTCACATGACCTGGGTCAGAGTTTGCACAGGCACCTTTACGGTTTTGTGTCCTCGATGTCTCAGGTGTCTTTTGCCGTCCCGCCCCCAAGCCTGTCGAACAGGAAGTGGTACGGGAACCTGTGGAGCACAGCGCCGTCAGAGCGAGCCGTGAACCAGGCCGTGGTAAAGCTGCTGCAGCACCTCAGATGGAGCAGAGTCGGTGTGATTGCACAGGAGCCATTCTTTGAGGTGAATGTGAAACCCTCCTTCTTTGATCCCAGAGAAGAAACAGAACAAAAGTCATTTGATTACAGTAAAAAACATCCAGATCGTGTTCCACAACAGGCCGTGGTCGACCTAAAACAACAGATCATTCGTTCAAAGGTTAGAATCTCTTTCTGCTTGTGGTTGTCTGCAGATGAAGAACGACTTGATCCGGCAGCTGCAGAAGAGCAGCATTCATCTGGCCGCTGCAGAAGGTTTCTCAGAGGACGCCTGCAGCAGCCTGAAGAAGCTGAAGGTGCTGAAGGACCTGCAGGTCATGTTGTGATTGTTGGGTCTGAAATGGTTTGTTCTTTTCAGGATGAAGATGTTCGCATCATCATCGGATACTTCCATGAAGACTTTGCGTCGGAGGTTTTCTGCTGTGTGAGTTTTATTAGAAACAAACCTGCTCTGCTCTTCCAAACACCACAGAGTCCAGCAGCTCCTGTCCAGCACGTCGTGACAGAAATGCACTGGTTCTGCTGAAGCTGCTTTCATGACAAACGTCACGTTTACATCTGAAGACGATGGAAACCTTTCAGGGGAGAAGTCTCTGCTGCTTCCAGAACATCTCAGAAGTTTGTATTATGACCGCGTTCATGACCTCACACAAACTCATGTGACCATAAGAACCTCAAGAATGTAAAGTCATTGGTTAGTGGGAAAATGGACTTCATCGAGGGTGTGACGTAACCATGGCAACTGTGAGGAGATGAGGTCTTTCAGAGACCAGAAATGATTTATGTCCAACTTCCCGGCCTCCTTCCTAACTACTTAAAGTGATATAGTGCAGGAATATCTACAGCAATCCGGACGCCATGGTTACTGCTTCTTATAAACAGCGATGACATCACAGATTCACGAAGTGAAAACGGAATCTATAATCAACACACGAATTTTACAAATATTAAAAAAATACATTGAAATATATATATTTTTTGTTTAAACTGTTTAAACGCAATGCATTGTGGTCAATATTCCCCAATCTAGAGAGCATTTATGCACACTGGTTTTTTGCAGAGAATTCTGGGAAATTTCTAGGGCACTCAATTTTGGAATTGGAATTTCGGAAAGCTCTACAAAATGACTACAGTGCACCATCACACCACATTTCACTACACACATGTTCCTCTGGACCACCCTCAGATCCATCCACAGACCTGTTCACACTTGTTAAAGGCCGTTACCATGGTAACACATCTCCTGCGCTTCAGTGCATACAGACGAGCTTCATCTGCGATTGGAGAACGTTTCAGGTTCTGCATGGTGTTGCTATGACAACGGTGGAAATGGGCAGAACATATAACATCCTGACGTTGTTCTGTTCTTCTTCCCTGAACCAACTGCAGTCTTCATGTCTCTGTAACATGCTACTGATGTCCACTGCTTAGGTTCAGTGAATGCAGCACAATGTTTCAGTTCTAGAGCAGTTCTGTCACAGAACTACCACAGAACTGAGCTGAGCACTGGAGAACATCCAGGTTTGTCTCTGTGGCGTTAGGCGTACAGGCTGAACCTGTTTGGCGCTCGGTACCAGTGGATTGTGGCTGGTGGGGGAACGGCTAGATGGAGGCCCTCAGCCTGCGCAGTCAGCAGTCTGCAGACGGCTGCAGACGGATCCTTCAGGTTTGAGGTTGCACTGCTCAGCCGCACCGAGGTGCCGGGACTCTCTGGACGGGTCAGAAACTCTCCTCACTCTTTCAGAACCTGATGCCACATTCTGATCTTTCAACACGGGTTTGCCTCCTTCCACAGACCCCTCAGGACTACCAGGACTCTTACCTCCGACGGCTGAGCCAGGACGGGTCCGAGGCGGACCCCCTCCACCCGTACGCCTACGATGCGGTGTGGGTCGCTGCCAGAGCTCTGAGTCAGGTGATGGAGGCCTTGAGATACCGGGAGAGGTACCAGAGGAACGCCACACTCGGAGAGGAGGAGGTGATGAAGATGCTGGTGGGAGCAGTGAAGAACACTCGCTTTGAAGGCGTCACGGTGAGCTCCTCAACCACACACCACCTGCACCACCACATCTGCTGACTTAGGACAGAGGCCTCAAACGGGTTTGCTTTAGTCAGAAAATCCAGACAGCTTCAGGTCTTTAGAGATTTGCAGGTTCAGGATGAATCAGATGTTCTTTAGAAGCAGTAGAGTAGAGATCTCATGATGAGACACCATCTATGTAGCAGCAGGAGAACCGACTCTAGGAATTTCTGAGAAGAAGCAGAGGAGGTGAGAGGCCCATCATGATCTGAAGGAGTCCACCTGACTGACAGGAGCAGCATCTGCTGTCCACTGACGTCTGAGCAGATGTGATCTTTATGAACAACTGCAGCCAAGATGAAACCTGGACAGAGTTCTGCAGAAGAACCCTGAAGGAACACCTGCAGGCAGCAGACAAGATGGCAGATGTTCCTGCAGATTTGACAGACTAAAGGAACCATCAAAGCTGAAACCTTCAAATGTATTCTGGACTGGACGGCCCGACCTTCCATGTGATGGGGGGTTGGGCCGTCCAGTCCTCGATTTCTGCAGAATATGTGAAGAATTGGGTCAGTCTAGTTCACCTGCTGAGATCCAGACGATCAGAGACTGTGAATCAGGGGGGAAGGGTCCTCACGAGGTGAGCTCCAGCTTTAGCAGCATCTGACTGAAGCACCAAAGAACCGGGACCAGAACTGACCCACTGTGAGATACCTCCTGACCTGAGAAGTTCTTTGTCTGTTCAGGGTCCGGTTCTGTTTCGGAATGGAGAGAGAATGTCCACCATCAACCTGATCCAGGTTCAAGGTGAGGAGCAGCTTCCTGCAGCTGGACAGCAGGACAGCAGCTGAGCGTGTCTGTGTCTCCAGGCAGCAGCGGCGTGGCGGTGGGCCGGTTCAACACCAGCACCCAGCAGATCCGTCTCAACAACCAGCTGCTCAAGTTTCCAGGTCAGCAGATCCGGTCCACGTGGGGTTGTGGAACATAAAGCATCTTCTGCTAAGCGCTGCCCCTTCTAGCCTTCTCCTCCAGACCACCTTCTCCTGCTGTCTCTCTGGTTCTGGTTCGTTGGACTCTGATGAGTGTTTGCTGCAGCAGGTCCAGGACCAGCCAGAGCCCAGCCGGTCCTCCTCCTGGAGCAGCGTCTCGTCAGCCTGCCTCTGTACGTCGCTCTGTCTTCAGCTGCAGGAGGAACCATCTTCATCACACTGATGACCCTCCTCATCATCGTCATCAACCACAGACGCTGGTCCGTCTTCTGTAGTTCCACCTGAAAGTTCTGAAGGTCACAGGCTGAGGTGTCCATCTGCCTGCAGGCGGAGGATCTCAGGTGGTTCCTTCCAGGACCTGCTGCTCCTGCTGGGCCTCCTGCTCTCCACCTCCTCGGTGCTTCTCTCCGGTCTGGATGGAGCCTGGCTGTCTGAGTGGACCTTAGAGACCCTCTGCTCTGTGAGTTCCCCGCTCATCTTCAGGACTCTTGGCATGATGATCTCTGTTCCCTCACAGGAGACTGAAGTTCAGTCTCCTGTGCTCCGCAGGCTCATCTCTGGACCCTCTCAGTGGGACACGCCATGAGCTTCGCTGTGCTCTTCATCAAAATCTGGAAGGTTTACTACCAGAGGGTTAGTGAGGAGCTGTTGGTTCTGTGGGTTCTATAAACGGTCCGCATGTTTCAGCCTGATCCTCTGTTCCTGTGAAGCTGCAGAAGGAACCGTACTGGATCCAGATCTGGATTTTCCTGCCGGATGTGCTTGTTCTGACCTCCTGGCAGATCCTGGACCCTCTCAGGCGGGTGGAGCTTCAGCATCACTCAGAGGTCAGGATCCCATCAGCTGACCAAGAGCAGCAGGGATGATGGGAAATGTGTTTTTTTGTGGAAAAGCTTTGACCCTGTGGTTCCTCCTGTTGAGTTGGTCAGGGAGATGTTTCATCTGAGATCATACGTTTCATCTCCTGACATTTATAGAGAAATAAAGAAACAAACTTAGAACACAGAGAAGGAGAAGCTGAGGAGAGAGGAGCAGCGGGAGGACAAAGCAATGCAGAGGAAGCTCCAGAGTGAAACCGTTTTCTGGATGTTTCAGAGCCATCCTGCAGATCCAGACCTCATCACTCGGCCGTTCTCCAAACACTGCGGCAGCAGCAACATGGAGCTGTGGCTCACCGCTGCCTTCGGGTTCAAGGCCCCCCTGCTGGTGAGCGAGCGGCGTCTCCTCAGAGCCTCACGCCGCTGTTTCCTGATAACAGCTTGAAGGTTAAAATCTCAGGATCAGACATGGGAAACCATGAACCAAAGCTGAACAGCAGACGTTGAACCTAACATGACCCGTCAGAAGTTGAGGCTGCTCCTCTGTGAGGGTTCACGCCATCTTCTTCATCTCTGTCTGCTCCGCAGGGTCTGGGATGTTTCCTCTCCTGGAGTATCAGGTCAGCAGATGCGGGTAAACCGCTGGCGCTCAGCATGCTTGCTCTGACCGCGTTCAGTGTGTCTGGCGCGTCAGGGTCGCTGCTGACCTCCCACAATCCTCCGCTTCAGTTCTGCCTGAGCAGCATCCTCATCCTCAGCGGTTCCCTCCTCCTCCTGGGTGCTCTGCTGGGACCACAGGTCAGACAGCCTGAAAACCTGTTTCCTCATCAGCTGTTAGAACTGAAGTCTGCAGGTTCCAGCTCCAGCAGGTGTTTCATGCCTGGAATAGGAAACAGAGCAGGACTCTTCATTTAGATGTCAAATGGACAAACAGGAGCTTTTCTTGATCCAGTGGCCTTTTCTTTCTGTCTGAGCTTCCTCTGACATAAATGAAAAGAAAATCAACAACAAACTGAAACCAAACCAGACTGGAACTGAATCCCACATCACAACTTCTGAAACAGTTGGCCCCCGCCGGCCTGTGGGATTTCTGCATGGGGTGGGGGGCCGACAGAAGGCCCTGTATGGTTGGGACTCCTACCAGGGGGAGATGGTAGGAGTCCCGTATAGGATAGTATAAGCTGGATGTCTGTTTTCCATGTGGTGGGAGCCTGAGCCTGGGGGGTCTGTGTCTGCAGATCTGTGTGGCTGTTAGGGGGGGCGTGAGGTTGCAGCCGCCCTCGGAGCTCCAGGAGGAAGCTTCAGAGGAGGAAGATCAGCTGAGGAGGCTGAACCAGCAGCTGAAGAGTCAAAGTGCTCAGGTGAGGACCAGAGGGTCTGCTCCTCTGAAGCAGGGGGAGCAGCTGGAGAAACAGGACGTTTGAATTAGTTTGATCCTCAGGAAAATGAGGGTCTGTGTCTCCTGCTCCACAGCTGGATGTCCAAATTGAAAACATCAGCATGCAGCTCTCAGAGATGACTGAAGACATGGGTGGAGAGCAGCAGAGTAATCTGATGAAGCTTCACTTTAGAGGAACAAAGACTCCTGACTTCTTCATAAAGCTCCTCTCCTCTTCCTCCAGCAGCTTCTGAAGCTGCTTCTGCAGTGAAGACCCATGAAGTTCAGCTCTGCGCTGTCAAGGCCTCCAGCTTCAGCAGCATCAACTCCCCTGAACAGTGAGTCTGTCTTTTTGCCACTTCTTCCTCAGGATTTGAACCTTGAAGGAGACAAACACGTTGAACCCCTCCCGCTCCATGAGTGACCTCTGTCCCGTTGTCAGGGTGAGCCGCCGTCTGTCCATCCAGCTGCCCATCCTCCATCATTCCTACCTGCCGGTCATCGGCGGTGTTAGATCCAGCAGCTCCAGTTTGTTCGGGTGCCAGGGAGCGCCGGCTCTCCACTACGATAACTTCCTGTGAGCTGTGGCCTCGTTCCTGCAGGAACCAAAGCAGAATAACGTTCTACAGGTTTATCTCCTGCTGAATAAAACTTTCTCATGACTTTAAACTGCATCCACAGCTGGAGACATTCTCTTTCTCATCAGCATCTGCCAGAAAAAACAGTTCCATGATGTTTGACTTGGTCATGGATCAAAGATGCACATTAATCACATTTATTCAGAAACATCACATCATCGTCTGCAAAGATTTGAGCAGCAATGATACCAAATCTCAATAAATCTCAAGTTCTACCTTAAAATCTTTGACCTTAACAACTGAAAGGCTTTAAAACACAGAGGCCTCCTGAATGACGCCTGACCCGTTGACTGTATTCAAGTACTGGACTGAATGACTCCTCTGCTCTGGTGTTCAAAACAGGAAGTACCTGCTGACTCCAAGAAGCCAAAATCCCATTGTGTTCTACAGAGAAATAGACAGCTATGATTCAGTCATCCCCTCCTTCAACCTCCACCTTAATGTGGCAGAGAAGTTTTTGAGTGACCTCAGGAGCTATGCTGTCTGGGGTTTCTGGCCCTGGTAGGGTCTTCCATGGAAGACAGGCCCTGGGTGACGAGCCAGACAAAGATCAGAGTGTTGGAGTTCAAACCAGGGGACGAGAGAGTTGTGTCCCTTCAAGTGGGGGACAGGTCTCTGAGTGTGCTTTCAGCAGTGGTCAGGATAAGTGAAAGAAAAAAAGCCTAAATGAAAGTAGGTGGAGCCTGTTGGCCCCCATGTCCAACATTCAGCACACTTGACAGATTTTATGTATGTAGAGTGGTAGGGGTGTAGCCTTCCAACAACCTCACCTCAGATTGGTGGGTCCCATCAGACCTCAGGTCTAGTTGGAGCAGTGGAACTCCAGCACAGATGCAGAGCACACAGATACAGCCTCCTCATCACATCGATGCCGGTCTGAAGCCAGTGGGGGGCTGAACCGTTCCCTCCTACACCAGGGCGGAATAGTCTGGCACTGAAAACACAGTGTGGGTGGGAGGGGTCAAACTGCCTCAGATACATAAAACTGCTGCTTCAGCAGCGGGGCAGCACTCCACCATGGCGCCCCCCCTGAAGCTCCTGCGTGTGTCCTACCTGGCTGTGCTGCTGGTTCTCGTAGACGCCTCCTCCTCAGGTGAGCATTTCTGCTGTCAGAGGAGTTTCACACATTTACAGTCAGGCTAACAACCTAAGACTCAGATTTAGGTCTCATCTTCCAACACCAGCTGATAAAATGATCCTCCCACCTCCTTGCTTCACTGCAGAGTGGATTTGGTCCAGGTGGTCAGGTGACCATCAGCAGCCTGCCCTGAACTTTAATACAGATCAGCTGGAACGGAGCTTGTGGTTCTAGAAACTCCTGTTTTGATGAGTTTGACAGAAACTCACCAAAACAAACCTCTGATCTGCAGCATCTGTCTGAATCCACACAAAGACACTTCTGTTTCCCATTACGGCTCTTCTTCTGTGGACTAAGTCGTGGACACGTTCCTCAGATCGTGATCTTTCCATAAGAGCTCATCAGCACACATTCATTCAGAGGGAAACCAGCGTGTGGAGACTCGCCTGCTTTATCTGTGCAGCAGAGACGAACCGGCTGCTGGAACTGTTCCTGTGGATCTCCAGATGGTTCCTCAAACACGACGTGAAGAGTCTCATTCTGATTTAGATCTTCTCATAAATCAGACATTTCCTCATTGTCTGCATTAAAATGATCAAATGCTGAGTTCAGTCCAGAAGATTGTTTTTAGTTCTTTACCAAAAGGCACAAGGATCCAGCAGGTTTGGCAGAAGACGCTGAACCAAAGCCAACGTCGGTTGTGGGTTTGGGCTTGTCTCTGGAAAGTCCCGCTGACTCTCCTATGCCCCACGGCTGCTGCTGTGTTCTCACGGTCCTCATGATGATCTCAGCCGCAGAACCTTCAACTGTTCTGAAAGAAGAAAAAACACCTTGCTGATGTTGAGTTTTTGTCTTCATGAGAAGTTTCTGCTTGGAGAACAGCTGCCAGAATGAAGGAACCCTGTTCCGTCCATCTACTGGTTCCTCAGACTTTTGCTGGGAGAGAAGAAAACTCCTTTATGTTTACTGGCAGAATACCTGGTTTGAGCCGAGGCTGGATGTCCAAACAGAAATTTCACTGCACTTGCTTTGAACATCTTTCTGATTTTGTTGTCATAGCGACTGTAATATTCACCGAGTTGAGGCGCTCTGACACACAAAAAGTGACCATCTGAAGAAGCCCAAGGTTTGATGTCAGGTAAAGAAGATTCAGAAGGTTATTTTGCAAAGTAACAAACAGAATCTGGTCTGGAGGAGTCCAGTTATTGTAGATTAGAGATCCAGGTCGGATCTTCTCTCTTATCCACAGTTCCAGAGAGATGTGTGATGGTGGGGTTCTCTTTTTCCCAAAGGTCTGTGGTGGAACTGTTCAGTCGGGTTTTTCACATCCTGTGACATCCAGCAGCAGTGGAATCGATTGGGATGGAACTGAAGAAGTCAGTAAATCCAAAGAGTAAAAAAGACAGAATGGTTCTAATAAATACAATAAAACATTCATATTTTAGTCCACTAACAAAAATTACATCTTCAGTTTCCATCTAAATTAATTTAAAAGCTCAAGTTTTTCAATTGAATTGAAAAAAATATATATAAAAATAAAGTAATTCAAACATCTTTTCAAAATAAAGTTTTTTCAAAATGCACTATTGCATTTAGCTTTAAAGATGATTCAAATCAAATGTTTATACATCTATTTTTAATGGTTAATTAAACATGTTTCTGTTTTATGCACTAACTATTCAAAAGGAGAAATGCTGTTGTGGCTTTAATGATCCAAAACAGTCACAAACATTATCACTCATAAACACTAAAAGTCATAAAAACTTTGTCTTCAAGAAAGCGTTTCTTTTTGACAGTTTTCTTACCCCATACTCTAACAGCAGCAACACGCCCCACACACACATACACGCACACACATCTCACCTAGCTTATACAGCGGCAGCATCTGAAGCTGACCCTGGAGACATTCTTATCCTGTAGACACTTTGGCACTGCAGATGCTGCAGATGCTGTGAAGCTGCAGATGCTGCAGACGCTGTGAAGCTGCAGATGCTGTGAACCTGCAGATGCTGTGAAGCTGCAGATGCTGTGAAGCTGCAGATGCTGTGAACCTGCAGATGCTGTGAAGCTGCAGACGCTGCAGATGCTGTGAAGCTGCAGATGCTGCAGACGCTGCAGACGCTGCAGACGCTGTGAAGCTGCAGATGCTCTGATTCTGCAGACAAAAGTTTCTTTTTTTTTAGAGTTTCTCTTTTTGTCCTGACAGGTGGAGGAGGGAATTTCCAGGCAGACCTCTCTGGTCAGTCTCTGACAGATCTCTACAACAAGCGCGTGATGTCAGCATAAAGGATGAAGAGACCACTGGGGTCCCTCCCTGTTGAAATTGGACCCCTCAGTCACAGTGGAGTTCGGTCAGTTCAGGTTTTTCCAGAAAGATTCCACCAAGTTGAATCTTCTGCTGAAGAAGCAGAGTGAAACAAACTTCCTGACTTTCTGACTTTATCTTCAGTCCGATCTGTCTGCAGAAAGAAAAGTGAAGTTAAATGTTCAGGTTTTCTGTCATTCAAGAACAAAAAAATTCTTCTTTAAAGAAAAAAGGAATTCTGATTTTTCCACTTTTTCTTCTGAAAGTAAAATGTTGATGACTCCAAGTCAGACTGTTGTTTGTTCTGCAGAGTGACGCTGGAAGACGGCTCTCGGTGGCTCGTCCATAAAGGCAACGAATTCGGACACTCGTCGCAGACGGTTGTGACAAACGCTCGCCACATGAGCTCTAAGTGGAGGGTGAGAGGATGCTCCTGCAGGGTTAGAACTATTCAGACAGACATTAACTGTGTATGAGAACTGGACAGTGACCCCCTCGCCCATAACCATTCTTACTGTGATACCTTTTTAACATCTTCTTGATAATCATCATTTTTTCATTATGTTTTTTTCTGTTTCTTTTCCTTTTTCAAGTTATTTAAGTAATAAAGTCAGATGTCTCAATAAAAGCATGTGGTGCATGCTGGCCCCACCTCCAATGTTTGATTAACAGATTCACCTGAAGGGGGATGGATTTCCAACAAGCTCACTCCTGATTGATGAATCACACTGACTTAGACCAATCACTGCTTAGTAACCTCGACTGGCTGTATCCCAGAAAATGATGACTGAATAGGTTTTATTTTGTTGAAGCCGGAGGCAAGGTATTTTCAATGGGTGACATCACATCCGTTCTGTCCAGTTCTCCAATACAGTCAGAGGAGGAGATCTGTGCCTGACCCAGATTCACAAGTTCAAGTGAAAATTCACTTTTTCTAACAAACGGAATTACTTTCCAGTAGTTCCTTCTTACACCAAAACAAAGAAAAAAGTTATAGAAAACGCCATTCTTTGATTGATTTCAGTTTTTAATAAATTCTTTGAGTTCTGGTTTCACATCAGAATTGGTCCAAAACCAGGAAACTTTAGCAAATCAGATCCTTGGATTCAATAAAGAAGTTCCATTTCATATATATTTGATCATCGTGAAGATGTTTCTAAACTGCATCAGTCTGCAGAGGTGTGACTGGTTCTGTTCGGGTCCACAGGTGGTCCAGAGGAAGGACTTCAACGGCTCAAAGAGAGTGTCAGACTTCGTGAGGGCTGGAGGCATCGATTACAATCTGTTGTGGGACAACTGCCACTTCGGGTCTAGGAGGATGATGAATCTGGGAGACTGATCCTCTCACAGATCTCCTTCACCAGGAGGTGCAGCTCTGGCTCGGTCCAGGATCTTCTGAGATCTTCCTCAAATGTTTCAGCTTCTCCTGCTGGTGGCTGGGTGACCTCTGTTCTGCTTCATGACTCTACATTTCTGTAGCTGGTTTCCGGGAAGAGGATTTCTCAATGATGCCGCTCAAACGCTTTAGCTTCAAAAACTTTCAGCGAAATAAAAAAAAAAACCAACAAGCGTTGTGTTTTAATTTCACAAGAGGGCGCCGTACGGTTAACAAAGAGTTTGCCTTCCAGATCATGAGTGTCTGTACCTGAATGAGCATCACAAAGCGCCTCAGTGACTGTAGGGGTGGGGGTGCAGTTGATGGCAGCTCTGAGGTCAGAGGTCAAGGTGTTTGTTTATGGATGTGTGTATGTGTGAGTGCGTGTGTGTCTGCTTCGGTTTCATTCATAAAAAGGATTTTGTTCACCTAAACTTTATTTAAATAACAAAACTCTCACAGGTGTAACAAACATTTTAACAAATAAATCCAAATAAATGTGATAAAAAGCTCCTAAAATGAAGGAAATGAGCTGGATTTAGGTTAAACAAACGCTCAAAGGAGTCTGTGAAAACAAAAACACAAAAATTCTGTCACTGATTGTTGGGGGGGTGGGGGACAAAGAGAGGACAGGACAGGGGGAGCCGCTTTTTCCAGACTAAAAAAGTTTATAATCTGTTTTTTTAGATAAACGTACTTTGGTTCATGTTTTTAAAAAATCATGACGGCAGAAAATTGTCATTAACATTCTGAAAATACAAACACACTTTGTTTTACTTCAGTTCTTTCTTCTAGACCCGGTTCTGATCCGGTTTCATTCTGCAGATGATGTGAGTTGTCAACCCTCCAAAGTAAAAGTGCTGAAATCAGGAATGTTTCCTTGTTGTAAAGTGATTTTATTTTGATAAGCTACAGTCCTTCCTTCCTGTGGGGCAGCAGCTTCAGCTGCTGGCTGCCATGTGCCTCTGCAGGATCACAGTTGTGCACATTTGTCCCTGCATTCTGACTGCAGAGTTTCAGGAGCTCAGGAAACTCCTCGCCCTGCAGTGCAGCGGGCCTCCAGCAGGAGCGCTGCTGCTCCTCCTCACAGGAGTTTTTCACATCCTGTTTCCTCTTCCTCTCCAGGGAAACCCCCCCAGCATCCCCGTTCCTTTTTTGGCCCGGCTGCGGTCTTCTCAGGTGAAAGTGAAAGCTCCGCCCTCCCACACAGCTGACAGAAACCCCCCGGTCCCGCCCCCACCTCAGCAGAGGGCCCTCAGACTCTTGTAGCTCCTGGTCTGCTGAGACTGCAGCAGCGGCGTCTGAGTGTTCACGTCACGGGACAGCGCCGTCAAACCCACCTGCCGCAGCCGCACTGTCGTCCAGCCGTACACCAGACAGTTGAGGAAACCCTGAGAGGCGGAGGTGAGGGCCTGCATGGGGGTGGAGGTGGGGGAGAAAGAGGTCTGATCTCAGCATGGGAAACCCCCCCTCCAGGTAGGCGTTTCTGCCACAGACTCACCTCACCGATGTAGAGGACGACCGCCGTCCTGCCGTGACCCGTGGAGGGCTTGGCCACCTGCAGGAAGGCCAGCACCACAGCTGAGGACCAAACACAACACCTCAGTGACCTCTGCCGGCGCTCCTGAGGGGCCTTTCGGACAGAGACTCACCTGGACCCCAGCAGAGGACGAACACCAGCGGGTACAGCACCACCCGCTGGTCCAGGTCCCGCAGGGCCGCGCGCTGCTCCGGGCCGACGATGCCGTTGGACGCCATGGCTCGAACGTGGAAGTGGCGTGCTTTAACAACAAGTGTCTGGAGCAGCAGAGGAGTACGGAAAGCCAGAAGAGTGAACTTCTAAAGGTCACCTTAGCAAACAGCTTAGAGATTGACATCATGTCTCAGGAAACTCACTATGATGCTGCTCAGAGTCAGGAGGAAGGTGACGAAGAAGACCACCATGCGGTATGTGTGCAGCACACTGCAGCTCCCGCTCAGCTGATGTCCATGCAACGTCCAGTACAGCGCGTCAGTTTGCATCAGCAGACACCTGGTTTCAGTACGGAGCGCCACAAGGGTCAGACCAAACATTGATTTACACTCCTCACAACAAGTTATGAATCTGAGAAAAACTGCAGACTTTGATTCACTTCAGACTGTCAGGATGGGGAGGTGATTGACACACTGGTATAAAAAGCAGATTTTGTCAGTGAGTCATTCCAGTCATCATTCCAACAGCAGCCATAAACACACAAAGTCACTTAACGGACCAGAGTTTGTGACAGACCGCAGCCATGACCAGAACCGAAGGACCTCTGCACTCAGACATGGCTTAGTAAACGCCATTAGACGTCACCGTCCAGCTGACATTGCTGAAAATGGTGGAAATCCCTGCTAATGACCAGTCAGTGCTTGTGTTTATTATGGTCTTCATTTGGAGTAATGAACATCAAACTACTGATGGTGTTTCTTCTTGTTCATCATCAGTAACATCAACGAGAGCTTTTCTGAAGGTCATTAAAATTCAGAGCAAATAGGAAAATGAGCCATGGACATATAATATCCGTGACTGAGAGTGAGTAGTGTACGTCTGAAGAAAACTCTTCCTGCTGAAATCTGAAAGCAAAGGTGTGAACTCACTTGTACGGCTGACTGGAGTTCGCCTGACAGATGCTCATGTTTCCTACAACGAACACGGGGAGCATGAGCAGCACGGGAAGCAGCCTGAAAGAATTCGTCGTCATCATCATCATCATCATCATCATCATCATCATGGGAGCTAAGCTACGTTCACACCGCCCTCGTGTTCATGTGACAACCTCCAATAATAATTCATGTAAATGCGAGATTCAGGCTTCAGCGTTCAAAACTGGTGTTCATGTGTTGCTGTGCAGTTGGGCTCAGCAAAACTCGCACGTTGAAAGTTAAACCAGTTAAACTTTGACCAATCAGGGACTCAGAAATGATGGTGAGAACTGGACGGTGTCTTATAATTCACAGAGTGCCAGCCGTTTGAAAACTGATCACGGTAAAATTAACAACTTTGGTTTGTTCCCGGCTTGAATTCTATGACACCAAGTCTCTCACATATCAGAATAGAGCTGTGAAAGAAAAAGTAGCATAAAGCTGCGTTCACACCTAATACGATCCGTGCGGCAATTTCCTGAGTGATTCGTGCCCGATGTGAACGCAGCTTTAGGGTCATGGACTCACCAGGAAAAGACGGCTGCGATTTTGGCCCATGTACTCAGTCTGTTGGAAACCTGCACAGAAGCATCAGAACGTTAGAGTCCACCGCCACAGACCTCATCCACACAAACACCAACCAATGGGAAGCCTGTCCGCTAAACCATGGAGCTCCAGCATGCTACAGCAGCTACAGCTGCATCTAACAAACTGCTGTCTCCACCTGGTGTTTGGTGCCAGTATTCCAGCTCAAAACAACTGGAAGGCTTTCTGTGGAGGCGGAGCTTACAGATCAACAGATATCTGTTGTGAATCAACAAGGTCGACAGAAATGAAATGGTTCTGGATCCATCTACATCTCCATCTTTGGATCAGAAGCTCTTCAGATCCAGTACATGAAAAAGAGACCGCAAGGCTGGAGGATGATCATTGGACAGTGAATCCAGGACTGACAGAAGCCCCTCCCCCTGCATTCACAGTCAGCTGAGCTTCAGAAAGTTTGGATCCAGATCACCTCCAGTAGTTGTTATAGTCCAGGACGGTGAGATGGCAGAGTTCTGGCTGTGAGCCCTGTACTGAGAGGAGGCGGACTCGTACCTGCACAGAGTGTCCGCTGAGGCAGCTGTTGAACTTCTCCCTGATGGCCTTGTACAGGTTCCACACGTAGATCAGGGTGAAGCAGAAGGACGCCATGAAGAAGATCTGAAACGGAGCGAAGCTTCAGCTGGAGACCCACCAGGACAACGTCATGCTGCACAAGGGAACGGTCTGAACCCCCCGCTGGGGTCCATGCCTCTGAACAATGGATCTGGGTCGGAATGTTTGTGACCTGGTTCTGCCGCTCTGATTCCTCCCTCCATGACCCACTTTTGGGTTCTGGATCACAGCGGCCGTCCCGTCCCCATGACTGCTCAGAGCGCAGTTTCAGAGGAACTTCTCAAAGGTTCTTCTGGTGGCGCCCAGACGGAGCGTTTCCACCTCAGCCGGCTGTCTGAGGAGGAAGCAGACACTTCCTGCTGAAGTGGAGCTCCTGCTTTCAGGTCCACATCCTCAAATCTTCTTACAGAAATACACAGAAGGGCACCTGGGGGGGCGGAGCTTAGACTGAGGCTGTGTGACCTCTGAAACGCCCCCCAGGACTGGTGAAACCATCCTGTGATGAGTAACCATGACAACAGGAGCTCCCAGCAGGACCATGGGGTGGTGCAGACCTTTTGGGTTGGGGGGGTGGTTACCTGCTCCAGGATGTGCAGGTTGTAGCAGAACCTGTTGAGGAGGCCACAGCGCAGAGAGAAGAGAACGGCGCCCACGAGCCAGCAGGCGGCGAGCAGAAGGTCGGCCATGCTGAGCAGGAAGAGGGGCTGCAGCTGCAGAGACAAGACCACCACTTCCTGTCAGCTCTGAGGAGGACCGTCATGGCTGGAGCGTGAACACGGCGGCCCCTGAGGGGGGACTGACCTCTGGCTTCTTGCTGAGCCTCTGTGAGATCAGACAGACGATGATGGAGCTGGAGCCCAGGATGCTGTAGACAGAGGAGGTCAGACCTTCACACTCCAGAGACCTGAAGCTGACCCCAAAAACACCGAGACGTGATGTTCCAGCTTCCAGCCTGCTGCAGAGGCTGAGGAACTTACCTGAGAACACCCATGATCAGCTGGATCCACCAGACGACCTCGTACACCTGCACACAAGGTTAATGGGAGCATCAAAGTTCCTGCAGGTGGAGATGCTTCCGGTCACATCTCCAGCTCTGCATCAGCAGGAAATTTCACAATAAAAGTCAATATAACATCACAGGCTCTGGAAGGAGAGCTCTGCCCCCCCTCTGTAAACCAGATTGATTTTTGGTTGTTTCGTGACGGACCTGTGGGGGGGTGTTTAATGTGGGGGACTTTGAAGCAGCAAAAAGAAGGTCTGGAGGTTCTTCACATCAGCTTGGTTTCACTTAAAGGTCACAGCGTTCTGGATCTGTTGAATCTGAATCTTGTTTGTGCTTTGAATAAAGTTTCAGTTGATGCAGAGCTGCAGACGAGTGAAGTGAAAGTTTGAAAACAACGGAGAAAAAGTCCAGAGGAAGTGACCCCTCCCACCCAAACTGAACGTGGTCGACCTGGAATCCACTTCAGATTCTGAAGACGTCTTTCTGAGGGAAGAGATCCTCTGGGCATTGTAACATAAACAGGTATAAAAGCCTGTCCAGGTCTTTGTTCTGGAGACTGTTCCTGAACAGAACCCACACAGAACCTGAGAAAAGCTTCTTGACTCAAAGCTGAACATCACTGTGAGCAGTTAAAAATCCGTCACACTGAAGCTGTCAATAAAGTTATTCAATGACCATCTCAGGTGTCATCTTAAAGTTGAGTCAGGACACCTGCAGATTTCAGGACCAGATTCCATGATTCAGCTTCTAGACAACCCAGCAGATCTTCCTGAGAACCCACCTCAGTCCAGTCCTGCGCTCCGGTCGTGTTGCTCTGGTCTCCTCTGGAGAAGCTCTCTGGACGCCACATACTGGTCGGTCTGTAACAGCTCAGGAGCTGCAGCAGCTCTTATGCTGCAGCTGTGGGGCGGGGCTTATTGACCACGCCCACCAAGCCGTGCTGAATGTGGAGACTCAATGGTGCTGCATTGTTAGCGCACTCCTCTGGACAGACAGGGGTGCTACACCAAGGTTAGGAAACCCTGAAGATCCAGAATCAACAACAAAAGAACCAGAACCATCCTCAGGGTTTTCAGGAACTTTTATTAAGTCTCTTCCCTTTTCTGCTTCTCTGCTCCTTCAAGAGTTCCTGAAACCTTCACCTCAATACAGACCTCCAGAACGTTCGGCTGAAAATAAGATTAGAAATGATGACAATAAATTAAATAAGAAGGTCAAAAAAACACAAAAGAAACCAAAACTGGTTTTCAAGTTTCTTTTTTTCCAGAAGTTCTGAAATGACGTCAAACGGACGGGTGTGAGGGTCACACGGTCTCCTCTGGGCTTGCTGCGGACTCGTGCTTCCTCATGTGGTTGCGGAAGATGCGAGCGCCGCTCAAGTCCAGGTTGCAGATGCTGCAGAAGTACGGCCGAGCCTCAGAGTGCACGTCCACGTGGTAGGTGAGCTCCAGGGCGCGGCTGAAGCTCTTGCTGCACAGCGGACACTGATACCGGACCCCGGAGTGGGTCAGGAGGTGGCTCTTCAGTACAGACTGCTGCTTGAAGCTCTTCTTGCAGACGTGGCAGCAGAAGGGGCGAGCGTCATCGTGCAGGCGCTGGTGCCGGCGCAGGGCGCTGGAGAAGGTGAAGTTCTTGTTGCATTGGGGACAGGTGAAGGGCTTCTCCCCGGTGTGGATCCTCTGGTGCTCCTTCATGTGGACCTGCTGGACAAAGCTCTTGCTGCAGGTGGGACACTGGTACGGACGCTCCCCCGAGTGAATCCTCAGGTGCTTCTGCAGCGCCGACGCTTTGAAGCAGTCCCGCCCACACACCGGGCACAGGTGTTTGCTCTTCTTCACCAGGCCGCCATCCACCGGCGGATCAGAGCGGCGCTCCGGGTCTGTGAGGGACGGCAGGAGATGTGCAGCTTCATAAATCACATCAGAACAACGTTCTTTGTCAAGCACGGAGGTGGAGGTCTCATGATGTGGACAATGCTATTAAAGGAGGATTTTCAAGCTAACATGCAGCATCTCAGAGGTTCAGAAGTGTCAAAGGGAAGTCCTACGTCTGAAGGTCCACTGCTCCTCCTCCCCATCCGAGTTGATCAGGCCGTTGATGTGGTCTCCATGGCTACCGGGCTGGGCTGGTTTCGACATGGGGGGCTTGGAGGTGGAGTCCTGAGAACAAAAACTGAAACGTTAAAACATCTGAATGAACAACCATCTGATGCTGTGAGACCACCTCAGAGGAGAGCTGAGCTTCAGGACAGAAGCCTCTGGCTGAAGAAAGCAGAAGCTGAAAAACAGGAGGAGGATCTCAGAGAAACACAAACCTCCTGAGGGTCTGCCGCCTCCACCTGCTCCTCCTCCCTGACTGCCGTCTTCTCCCCCCCTTCCACCCTCTTCATGTGCAGCCAGAAGCCCTGAAACAGACAAACTCCATCTTCATGTGTGATTCTGAGGAGCGCCGCAGCTTCTGCAGCTGAAGGCGGACCTTATCTGCAGGCTCTGTCATTAGCCCCTCCCTCACGTGGCTCCTCATGTGTTTGCGGAGCAGGCAGGGCTTCAGGAAGCTCCTGGAGCAGATGCTGCAGGCGTGAAGCTTCTCAGCCTGGTGGCTCCTCTCGTGCGCTCGCAGGCTGCTGGATCTGGAGAAGGTCTTGGAGCAGACCGAGCACTGGAGGAGGTGCTGGGTCTGCAGGTGGTCTCTAAGCGCAGACGGACTCTGGAAGGTCTGCGTGCAGAGCGAGCAGCTGTGGAGACCTTCACTGGGACTCCCACCTGCTGAAAGGAGGCCAGCTTCAGCCTGGACAAGAGAAAAGGCTGCTGTGCTGAAGCTCTGCAGACTCTTCCTCACCTGATGATGGGGCCTCCTCTTCCTCATCCCTCCTCTTCCCTGCATGGCTGGATTCCTGGAAAATAGAAAGTTCCTTCAGATCCTACGCTTTGCATGCAGAGCACCAAACCTGAAACTTCGGCTCACTCAGAGGTCAAAGGTCAGGATCCACACAGATCACTGAAGGTTCAGTTGAGCTTCTATGATTTGGGGTGCCCCCCATACATCATGGAGGACTGGGAGGGTCCTCACCTGCAGCTCTGCCTGTGACGCCGCGGTGGCGCCGCGGCACCTCTGCCCCATGCTTTTCTTTGGTTTGCTCTGAGCCTTGAGGCCCTTCCGGCGCTCAGGGTTCAGCTCCGGCCCCTCTGCTGAGTGGGACTTCATGTGGACCTTCAGGCGGGTGGTTCTGGTGAAGGTTCGGCTGCAGACGTTGCAGGTGAAGCGCGGTGCGGGGTGCTGCAGCCGTCTGTGCTCCTGCAGCTGCTCGATGGAGGAGAAATCCTTCTGACAGAGGAAGCAGTGGGGAGGAGCTTCACCCTGAGGAGTCAGACGGGTTTACAGACGGAACCAATGCGGCAGACCTCCTTCAGCTCCTCCTACTTCACTCACCGCTCCTGCAGCTTCGTCGGCGTGCCTCTGCAGATGACCCCTCAGCTTACTGGGTCGGTTGAAGCTCCGGCTGCACAGAGAGCAGGGGTGAAGCTTCTGACCCGTGTGCAGCCTGACGTGGTCCCTGAAGGAGGAGGCGGAGGAGAAGGCCTTCTGGCAGAGCGTGCAGGAGAAGAGCTTCTGCTCGGCGTGCGTCTTGTGGTGGTCCACCAGCCCGTTCCTGGAGGCGAAGCGCTTGGGGCACAGCAAGCAGCTGAAAGGCTTCTCTCCGGTGTGGGTCCGCTCGTGCTGGACCAGGTAGCGCCTCTGGGTGAAGCCCCGCCCACACTCAGAGCAGAGGTGGGGCTTCTTTGTGGCGTGCTGGAGGCGATGCCTCCGCAGGCATCCCTGCTGGGCGAAGCTGGCACCGCAGTCTGGACAAGAGTAGGGTTTTTCACCGGTGTGGACGCGCTGGTGGATGCGCAGGTTGAACTTCTTGGTGAAGCGTTTGCCGCAGATGGAGCAGCTGTGGCGCTTGACGCCTGAGTGCAACGCCACGTGATCCGCCAGCCGGGACGGCCGAGAAAACTCCTGACCGCACTCTGAGCAGCGGTGACGCGGCTTTGACGGCCGGGAGCCACGCACTGGGGCCGCCTCCTCTGTGGAGGCATGGTGGGCGTCTGGAACGGCGTCCCCTGCTGGAGACCACCATAAAGAAGTGAAGAGAGATAATAAAACAGAACAGGAAAAACGGGTGGAGCTTCACAGGGTTATAACAAAATAGGAAATGACTTCCTGTTATCAACAAAATAAAACAACTTTTGAATTACCTGGATGGAAATACAGATGAAGCTTTTTTAGTTTCAGCTGTAAATCTTAAAGTTAAAAGAGGCTTTGGTCCAATTCAAGTATGGGTTTGAACCCTTGACTGGGTGGACACTCTACACTAGGCCACTGAGTTGGTGCAAACACAAAGGTTGAAATGGTTTCTGTCCTTTTATAAGTGAATCAGTTGTAAATAGCCGGACCCGGCATCAGTGTGTGACCGGGACTGAAAAACGCTATTCAAGCAAACGCCATTTACCATTAGAAAATTCAAGGCACTGACCTGGACTCTTCTCACACTCGTCTCCTTTATCTGCGTCCTTCTCCTTCACTCCGTTCATTTTCACCTCCTGCAGCTGGGGGGGTGGGGCTTCTTCTTCTGGTCGCTAAAACACAACCAGATTTCTGTCATAGTTCTGAACCCAGACTGAGTTTATTTGAAGTTAACAGTCGACAATGACCGAGGTCACAAAGGAACCATGGGTGTAAAAATCCAGCAGAGGTCAGAGGTCAGATCATCCCAGAAACATCTCCACTGAAGGAAGCCAGGAGCCCCCAGGAGCCCCCAGGCTCTAACAGAGGCTATGACAGCAGCGTGGTGGCTGGCCAGGTGGGTTGACCTTTTCAGACAGGAAGTTCTGTGGTTTCTTCTGAAAGGTCCTCGGACCCTGTGGGGGTCCAGGACGACATTTCACTGCTGATCCGTGACTCTGTAGAATCTTCTCCTGGTTTGAGGCGGGCGGCGTCCTGCCCCTCCTGGTCCGGAGGGTCAGCAGTATCAGGCTAAATGCAGTCTTCCATGGTGGTCCTCCTCTCCATGTGTCCATCCAGCTCCTCTTCCTCTTCCTCTTCCTCCTGATGCTCTGACATCTTCCTGCGTTTCCTCTCCTTCACCTGAAGTCTCCTGACAGAGACGCGGTTCCGCTCAGTCCTGGGAGCTCCTTCTCATCACAGCTGGAACTGTTGGTCTCAGATGTTCGTCTGGTTTTCATTCTTCTGTTCCACCTGTTCTAGACTCTGGTCACGTGACGTTCCTTTCTTTCTTCTGGCGCTCGCGCTTCTTTTCCTCCATCATCTCCATTCAGAACCGGATGAAACTTCTGCTGCTTGTTGGGTTCTTCTGGAAGACTCTGAGGAACCCAAAGAACGATGGATTTGAAAAATACTCACGTCAGTTATTTACCAACACACCTGAAGAGGACCAGGTGAGGCGCATCCCACGCTGTTTCAACCAATCAGAGACGAGCAAATGACCCGTTATCTCGCCCACGTCGTGACACCGAATCCGGTAATTCTCCAAAGAGTGATTCTGCAAATCAGGGGGCCTCCGCGTCCTGAAATCTGCACTCCGCGGGTTCGAATCCTGCACAGTACACCGCTAGCTCATGCTAGCATGGAACGAAGACGTCTCGGTGTGACGTAACTCCGTCCGAGCGCGCCTGCACCAATGAAAAGGGGAGTTTAGAGCAGTTGGGATTAAATGGACGCCAGAGATGGAAACGTTTGAAGTAATTTTAAAAGAAATACAGAGACCGGAAACAGAAACAGAAACAAAATCGGAAATCCTTTTTGCCCCCTGCCTCGGTACTGCCCCCATCGGCTGGAGGGTAAACTACCCTGACGCCGGTGCAGACCGGGACGGTAACCATGGCAACATGGAACCGCAGGAGGTCAGGACGGACACGTGACCCATTATAAAACAAAACCACTAATCTGAGTTAATTATAAATAGGAAACAAAGTGTAAAACATTTTTTGTCCACTTTTTTGAGCCCCGTGTCTGAGACGCTGTCGGGGCGGGGCTGCAGAGATGAACTGTTTAATTCTGGAAAATCTTTTTATTTTTTAAGGGAAAAGTGTAATAAAAACCCATATTTAGACTTTTTTTTAAATTTTAATTAGCCGGTATATCTGTTCAAGAAAGTTGGAAAATGTCAAGTTTTACCAAATCTTATTCACCGTTTAAGTTCAGAGCGGCTTATCAGAAAACTCTGATGACCGAGCATTTCCCTAGCATTTAAACGCATCACGTATGCACGAATCTGGGAGACGTGAAAAGAATCTCACATGAGATTTGCGTGTAAAGGCGGTTTTGTCTGTGCGTAACAAGTGATTCGTGCATATTTTTAAAGATTTGTGCATGTAGTTAGTTTCAAGCTGTCGTAATTTGAAGTTGTGCGTGTGTACATTGTACTTTGTATTTTTGAATATTTTGTAATTTTTGTAGTCATGCACAAAATGTATTTTATGACTTACAAATCAAGAATTACACACGCACAAATCCAAAGTTACGCACAAATCAAGAACTATGCACGCACAAACCTAAAGTTACGCACAAATCAAAAATTATGCACGCACAAGCCTAAAGTTACGCACAAATCGAGAATTACACAAGCACAAATCCAAAGTTACGCACAAATGAAGAATAATGCACGCACAAACCTAAAGTTACGCACAAATCAAAAATTATGCACGCACAAGCCTAAAGTTACGCACAAATCGAGAATTACACAAGCAAAAATCCAAAGTTACGCACAAATCCAAAGTTACGCACAAATGAAGAATAATGCACGGACAAACCTAAAGTTACGCACAAATCAAGAATGATGCACGCACAAGCCTAAAGTTAAGCACAAATCAAGGATTATGCACGCACAAACCTAAAGTTACGCACAAATCAAGGATTATGCACGCACAAATCGGAGTGATACTAATTTCTCTCCGTAAGTTCTTGTCACAGTGCCACATGCTCTGCATTAAAGCACTAGCCAAAACACCAGTGTGTAACCATAGCAACAGAAACATGGAACATAAGTGGACAGACGTCATTCCATAATTTATCACCACAGCAAGACCGTAGAAAAGATCTCTGTGCTTCAAATGTCTTTATGCCGGACATGACAGGATCTCTGTCAGTTTTTACCATTAACACCAATGTTGACTTTCATCTGAAAATAGCTGGTTGTCTGTCTTTGAAATACAGCGTAAATACAATCATATGAATAATGTTATTTGTGAACGAGAGAAATAGTTTATTTGTCGATCCACATTTATTGATCAGTTAGAGTAATCCCCTGCGACAGACTGGCGACCAGTCCAGGGGTGTCCCCTGCCTTCGCCCATGAGTAGCCGGGTTAGGCTCCGGCAGCCCCGTGACCCCGAAAGGGATTAAGCGGTTTAGAAAATGAATGAATGAATGAGTTACAGTAGTGGTGGATATTTCTTCAATCACAGCGATAAAGGAAACTACCTTCATTTCCTTGAAACAAACTTTATCCTCATCATCTGGACCAGAGCAAACTTTCCCTCTGGAATAATGCTTTGGATCATTAAACATGACGTTTAGCAGCTATACCCCTTTCCTCTGCTGGTTGGTCCTCATACAGCAGCTGCAGCTGATGTTACCATGACAACGTGACACTCTGCGTGTCAAGCAGTCTGCTTCTTGAGGAGAAATGATTGAAATGTAAAAGACGTTAAAAAGGTACCAGAGTAAGAATGGTTTTTCTGACCAATAGAAGGACGGAGTAACAGCTGTTAATTTCTCTATAGAAGTCTATGGGAGCCAGCAGGTACTTCCTGTTTGGAATGCCAGGGGGGCATGGATAATGTGTCCAGTTCTCATAGACTGTCGATGGTACCAGTTGATCATGGTTCCAACACCACAGTCTACCTGAGTATTGTAGCTGACCACGTCCATCCCTTCATGACCTCAGTGTAACATCTTCTGATGCTGCTTCCAGCAGGATGAGGCTACATGTCTTAAAGCTGGAATCATCTCAGACTGGTTTTTTCAACATGACAAGGACTTCACTGGACTCTAATGACCTCCACAGTCACCAGATCTCAACCCAATAGAACAACTTTGAGATGCGGTGGAACGGCATCATGGATGTGCAGCCGACAAATCTGCAGCAACTGTGTGATGCTGCCATGTTACTATGGAGCAAACTCTCTGTGGAATGTTTCCAGGAGCTCATTGGATCTCGCCACCGAGGATTGAGGCAGTTCTGAAGTAAAGCAGGTTCTACCTGGTACCAGCACCGTGGGCCTGATAAAGTGGATGGTGAGGATAGTAATATCGATGACTTAAAAACAAAAAAAGTCACAGATTCATGAAAAAAAAAGGATAATCGACATTTTTCTTATGAAAAGACGAATAATTTTACAATCTGTTGCTTTTAGCTGAGAAGCCCTAAGAGGTTACTTCATAAAACCAGAATCATAAAGTTCAAGTAGAAAATAAACTACCAGGAAATGTTCTATTCACTTGCCTAATCGGAGAAATGTAGTCTGACAAACATCTAATCATTCTAGATGGTTGATATCTTCAGTGCAAAGTTCAGGACTTTTTCTCTACTGATGTAAAATGCAGCGTTGCAGTTTTCTGTTAGGAATTAGACCTTTCAACTTAAATCAGCCTTTCAAAATAAAACCTAAAAAACAGAACTACCCAGAATGCTTCAGGTCACTAGCTTTAGTCACTGCCGGATCAGTTTAGCATTCATCTTTTCTCAGTTGTTTATTTGAAGTTAAATCACATCATCTGGATTAAAAGTCTTCATTCTTGAAATGTTTCATCCAAGCAGCTTCAGACTGACTTTAAGACCCGCTCTGATAGAAATGCTGTTTTTAACATGTTCTTCAAGCATTTTCCTCATGATGGAGGACAAATATGAAGAAAATTTGGATTACAATTAAATTTCTAAGTTGTACAAAAAAATTCAGTTTGAGAAAGATGGTATTTGTGATGTAAAAAATATTCTGGGAAAACACCGACTCCCTGTTCCTCCCCATTCTTATGCATCCGTCTGTAGACAGACAGATCCATGAACGCCTTTGTTTTCCTCCTTTGAGCTGGAATCTGGAGCAGAACTGTACGGCTCGATAGCCCTGATATTGTTTACCATTTTTGTTGCACCACTGATGTTAGGGTGTGTGTGAGAGGCTGTAAGCTAGCAGGAAAGAGTGGAAAAAGATGGATGACGGGAAGTGGGGACAGGCTTACTCTGTACCAACAGTCCCGTCCACAACTCAGAGGGAATTTTAATGAACTCCTGCTGCTCTGCAGAAACTGTGTCCTAGAAAACCACTCAGGGATTTGGAATGTGTCTAAAAACGGCATCATCATCATTAAAAGACCACTGGGAAGACTTTCTGCCGTCTTTGTTTGCAGATTTTTGCCACATCGTTGGGGGTCCCTGACTGGACAAGGTTCTGCATGGCATCAATCAAATCCTGAGCATGTACTGCTGGACCCCCGACTCTTCTCCGTTTAAACTGTGATTTGGTCTTTGGAACATTTGTTCCTTTTTTCAACAGTTTGGAGCTTTTTTCAGCAGGTCCAGGCCTTTGCGAGACGTTTCATTTGTTCTCCCTTTATGTTTCTTCCTTTTGGAGTCTCTGAGACTTGGCCGGAACAACGGGACTTTAACATTGGACTTAATAGTTAAGGGTTAATAGTCCTCCCAATTTTTTATAATAAAGATTTTAATGGCATTACTCGGCTTGTTAAATTGTGACCTTTAGGTGAAACATGTGGACCTCGTTTGGTGTCAGATCTTTCTCCAAAGAGTCAAACTTCACCACAAAATTTGTTTCAGATTTTGGCCGGCCGCGGATCCGCTCCGGATCCGCTCCGGCCCCGGAGATTAGGAAACAGTCTCTCGGTTTTCTGTGTCGGTGGTGTGAACGTGGCAGATGAGAAGCTCGTCAAACCCGCGGTGAGGAGGTGCAGGATCACCTCAGACGTCATACTGGGCGCTCAGAGGAGCAGCACGTGGTCCTCAGAGCAGAAGCCAAGACCCCACCGCTGAATCAGGTCTGATAAGATCTGCAGGCTCACAGTCAAAGGTCTCCTTCAGCAGTTGAACATTAACCTGAGCTTCCTGAGGAGAGCCGGAGAGTCGGGTGGAGGTTCACACTGTTCCAGCAGAGGAAGATGAGGTTGCAGGTGCTTCTTCTCCTCACTGCAGCCGGCTGCGCAGTATGCCGATCCCTGAGGAAGTCTGCAGGGAAGAAGCTGCTGCTCATCTCCTTTGACGGCTTCAGGTGGGACTATGACCAGGACGTGGACACCCCGAACCTGGATCAGCTGGTTGTAGATGGTGTCATGGCCAAGTACATCACCCCCCCGATGCTGACCATGACCTCCCCATCCCACTTCACCACCATTACAGGTAACTGCTGGGCAGTCTGCACCCCCACCCCCAAAGATCACCATGAGCTCCTGACATGGTGTTCACAGGAGAAGATGCTTCTTTTCCTCTCCATGGAAACACCTACACATCAGCAGCACATTTCCACCCCTGTAGCCTTAAGCTAACATCTCCAACGCTGCAGTTTGGACTCTAGAACAGGGATGGGCAACTCCAGGGGCGGCACGAGGGCCACATTCCTTCATGTTTTTTTTTTCAACATTCCATGCTCTGGCATGTTCTAATTGGTTGGACACACCAAAAGCAGGTAACCAGTCATGAGTAGGACTGAGATATCTGGAAGTCATGCAGACACTGCAGTCCTTGAGCCCTGGAGTTGCCCGTCCCTGCTCTAGAAGGACCAGAGCTGCCCCTTTGGAATGGTCCAGGAAGGTTCCTTCAGAAGTATTAAAAAGCTCCAACTGATGGAAGTGCTACATCAACTCCAGCTAAAACAACACGCTGCTTTCTCCTCCAGGTGGGAGCTGTGAGGGTCTTTGAGGTTGTAGACTTTTGGTCCCAGCAGCAGCAGAGTCTGGTCTGCATCTTCTCTGCTGGTGGACTCTCCTGTCCACAGACTCTGGTTCTAATTCAGTCTCTGCTCCTTTTGAGGTTTGAGGCGATAACCAAAGGAAAATGGTGGTACTTTTTTTTTACAGTATGATTTGGCACACTAATAAAAGAGTGAACGGTCTGACAAACGGTTGGAGTTGGATCCTCTCCACTTCAAAGAGGAGTTTGGGCTTCTGGTCAGGAGGACTTTTAGCAGAGATGTTTGAGCTGAACAGGGTTCAGTGGATCAGTGGATGTCTGGATGCATGGAGAACACTCAGAACTTTACTTTAGCGGACTGGGTGTGATTGGTGTGAGCCGCATCTTCATGATGAAGTCCTGGTCTAGTTGGACTCCAGGATGTGTTGATAAGTCCTTGAATCTGGTAAAGTCCTGCAAAGTGACCACAATGTTGAATGTTTGTGTGTTCTTCAGGGAGATGGGTGGAAGACCACGAAGTCGTGCACAACATGATGTTCAACACCACAACCAACCTTAAAGTTCCTCACAAACAGACACTGTCCAGGTCGGAGTGGTGGGACAACGGCGTGTTGCCTTTATGGATCACAGCCCAGAACCAGGTGAGTTTCAGTCGTAGGTCAACAAGGAGAGAACTACAAACATGGAGTCCTCTGCCCGAGTTTAAACAAAGTGCATCAGAAGAATATTGGATCTGTTTGTGGTTTCAGGGGCTGAAAACCGCCTCATTCTTCTTCCCAGGAGGCGGAGCCAACTACAGTGGCCAATCGGTGAACAGAGTTGTGATGGAAGAAGCTGGCTATCCGGATGACAATGAGACGGAATGGCAGCAGAACATCGACACGGTGCTGAGCTGGTTTTCTCAAGAGAACTTCAACCTGGTGACCCTGTACTACGGAGAACCGGATAATGTGGGCCATGTCAAAGGGCCGGACCACCCCCGCAGGAAGGAGATCATCCAGCAGATAGACCGCACCATCGGCTACCTGAGAAACGCCATCCATCACCACAAACTGACTGACAGCCTGGATGTCATCATCTCCTCTGACCACGGCATGACCACGGTGAAGAAGAGACCCCTGGTGGACGAGATCGTCCTCAACAAATACTTGAACCTCCTCAAACTGGCTAGCTTTGAGATCCTGGACTATGGTGGGTTTGGCATTCTGACACCGCGGCCGGGGATGGAGCAAGAAGTTTTTGACGCTCTGTCCAAAGCGCCAAACCTGACCGTCTATAAGAAGCATGAAATGCCCGAAAGCTTCCATCTTGGAAGAAGTGAGCGTCTGCCTCCCATCGTGGTCATTGCAGATCTGGGTTTCAACCTGAACTCTGTGAGTTTTACTTCAGATTAACTTAGAACCAAGTCACGGTGTTGTGGTCACCCACGTTTGTCCGTCCACACATTTGCGGTGTTCCAATCCCTGCAGCCTCAGAGAGGCTCTCGGAGCTGAAACATCTGAGACTTTCTGAGGAAACTTCTCGTCTCTCAGCAAGAGACGTCTTCATGATCCGTTCCCTGATTGGCTGATCAAAGACCAAATACCGTCTATGAATAAATGAGGGGGTGTGAGGAGAACGTCCATTCACCCCAACCGGTTCAGCCTGGAAACACGCACCATTTAGGACCCTGAGTATGGAGAGAAATTAGTATCACTCCAATTTGTGCGTGGGTAAATTTAGATTTGTGCGTGCATAATTTTTGATTTGTGCGTAACTTTAGGTTTGTGCGTGCATAGTTCTTGATTTGTGCATAACTTTGTGCATGCGTAATTCTTGATTTATAACTCATAAAATACATTTTGTGCATGAGTACAAAAATTACAAAATATAAAAAAATACAAAGTACAAGCCTAAAGTTATGCACAAATCAAGAATTACGCACGCACAAGTCTAAAGTTATGCACAAATCAAGAATTACACACGCACAAGCCTAAAGTTACGCACAAATCAAGAATTATGCACGCACAAGCCTAAAGTTACGCACAAATCAAGAATTATGCACGCACAAACCTAAAGTTACACACAAATCAAGAATTATGCACGCACAAACCTAAAGTTAAGTACAAATCAAGAATTATGCACGCACAAACCTAAAGTTAAGCACAAATCAAGAATTATGCACGCACAAGCCTAAAGTTACGCACAAATCAAGAATTACGCACGCACAAGTCTAAAGTTATGCACAAATCAAGAATTACACACGCACAAGCCTAAAGTTACGCACAAATCAAGAATTATGCACGCACAAACCTAAAGTTAAGCACAAATCAAGAATTATGCACGCACAAACCTAAAGTTAAGTACAAATCAAGAATTATGCACGCACAAACCTAAAGTTAAGCACAAATCAAGAATTATGCACGCACAAACCTAAAGTTAAGTACAAATCAAGAATTATGCACGCACAAACCTAAAGTTAAGCACAAATCAAGAATTATGCACGCACAAGCCTAAAGTTACGCACAAATCAAGAATTATGCACGCACAAACCTAAAGTTACGCACAAATCAAGAATTATGCACGCACAAGCCTAAAGTTACGCACAAATCAAGAATTACGCACGCACAAACCTAAAGTTACGCACAAATCAAAGATTACGCACACACAAACCTAAAGTTACGCACAAATCAAGAATTATGCTCGCACAAACCTAAAGTTACGCACAAATCAAAGATTACGCACACACAAACCTAAAGTTACGCACAAATCAAAGATTACGCACACACAAACCTAAAGTTACGCACAAATCAAAGATTACGCACACACAAACCTAAAGTTACGCACAAATCAAGAATTACGCACGCACAAACCTAAAGTTACGCACAAATCAAGAATTATGCTCGCACAAACCTAAAGTTACGCACAAATCAAGAATTATGCACGCACAAGCCTAAAGTTACGCACAAATCAAGAATTATGCACGCACAAGCCTAAAGTTACGCACAAATCAAGAATTATGCACGCACAAGCCTAAAGTTACGCACAAATCAAGAATTATGCACGCACAAACCTAAAGTTACGCACAAATCAAGAATTATGCACGCACAAGCCTAAAGTTACGCACAAATCAAGAATTATGCACGCACAAACCTAAAGTTACGCACAAATCAAAGATTACGCACACACAAACCTAAAGTTACGCACAAATCAAGAATTATGCACGCACAAACCTAAAGTTACGCACAAATCAAAGATTACGCACACACAAACCTAAAGTTACCCACAAATCAAGAATTATGCTCGCACAAACCTAAAGTTACGCACAAATCAAGAATTATGCACGCACAAACCTAAAGTTACGCACAAATCAAGAATTATGCACGCACAAACCGAAAGTTAAGCACAAATCAAGAATTATGCACGCACAAACCTAAAGTTAAGTACAAATCAAGAATTATGCACGCACAAACCTAAAGTTATGCACAAATCAAGAATTATGCACGCACAAACCGAAAGTTAAGCACAAATCAAGAATTATGCACGCACAAACCTAAAGTTAAGTACAAATCAAGAATTATGCACGCACAAACCTAAAGTTACCCACAAATCAAGAATTATGCTCGCACAAACCTAAAGTTAAGTACAAATCAAGAATTATGCACGCACAAACCTAAAGTTACGCACAAATCAAGAATTATGCACGCACAAACCGAAAGTTAAGCACAAATCAAGAATTATGCACGCACAAACCTAAAGTTAAGCACAAATCAAGAATTATGCACGCACAAACCTAAAGTTAAGTACAAATCAAGAATTATGCACGCACAAACCTAAAGTTAAGCACAAATCAAGAATTATGCACGCACAAGCCTAAAGTTACGCACAAATCAAGAATTATGCACGCACAAACCTAAAGTTACGCACAAATCAAGAATTATGCACGCACAAACCTAAAGTTACGCACAAATCAAGAATTATGCACGCACAAACCTAAAGTTAAGCACAAATCAAGAATTATGCACGCACAAGCCTAAAGTTACGCACAAATCAAGAATTATGCACGCACAAACCTAAAGTTACGCACAAATCAAGAATTATGCACGCACAAACCTAAAGTTACGCACAAATCAAGAATTATGCACGCACAAACCTAAAGTTACGCACAAATCAAAGATTACGCACACACAAACCTAAAGTTACCCACAAATCAAAAATTATGCTCGCACAAACCTAAAGTTACGCACAAATCAAGAATTATGCACGCACAAACCTAAAGTTACGCACAAATCAAGAATTATGCACGCACAAACCTAAAGTTAAGCACAAATCAAGAATTATGCACGCACAAGCCTAAAGTTACGCACAAATCAAGAATTATGCACGCACAAACCTAAAGTTACGCACAAATCAAGAATTATGCACGCACAAACCTAAAGTTACGCACAAATCAAGAATTATGCACGCACAAACCTAAAGTTACGCACAAATCAAAGATTACGCACACACAAACCTAAAGTTACCCACAAATCAAAAATTATGCTCGCACAAACCTAAAGTTACGCACAAATCAAGAATTATGCACGCACAAACCTAAAGTTAAGTACAAATCAAGAATTATGCACGCACAAGCCTAAAGTTATGCACAAATCAAGAATTACGCACGCACAAACCTAAAGTTACGCACAAATCAAGAATTATGCACGCACAAACCTAAAGTTAAGTACAAATCAAGATTTATGCACGCACAAACCTAAAGTTACGCACAAATCAAGAATTATGCACGCACAAACCTAAAGTTAAGTACAAATCAAGAATTATGCACACACAAACCTAAAGTTAAGCACAAATCAAGAATTATGCACGCACAAGCCTACAGTTATGCACAAATCAAGAATTACGCACGCACAAACCTAAAGTTACGCACAAATCAAGGATTACGCACGCACAAACCTAAAGTTACGCACAAATCAAAGATTACGCACACACAAACCTAAAGTTACGCACAAATCAAAATTACGCACGCACAAATCTAAAATTACCCACGCACAAATTGTAGTGATACTAATTTCTCTCCATACCTGAAGGTCTTCAGGAGTCCATGCATTCTGGTATTTGGCGCCATGTTCACTGAAATCCACGCTCTTTCAGGCGTGAGGCGTTTCTTCTGTCTGGAACCAAAGCGACATTCCTCAGTTTGTTTGGCAGCTTGGTGTAAAATCAAACCAAACAGTGAGGAACCTTCTGCTCTTTAAGACGCTGTGAGGATAAAGATGCTGTTGGCAGAGATTCATCCACGTTCGTTTACGTTTTTCCAGGATCCTTGTTTGAAACGGACGTTTCCTTGAACCTGGACCTCCATGTGATCCGGGTGTCCTGCTGTCAGGAAGCCTGACCTTTCTTTCCTCACTCTCTGCAGAGGTTCATCGTCTATGTGAACAAAGGTGATCACGGCTTCCACAATGACCAGATGGACATGAAGACCATCTTCCGAGCGTTTGGACCCAGTTTCAAGAAGAACTTCCTGTCCGAGCCGTTTGACAGCATCCACATCTACCCTCTGATGTGCAAACTGCTGCAGATTGAGCCGGCGCCACACAACGGCTCTCTGGCCGTGACGGAGGGCATGCTGCTGTCTGGTGGTGAGTTCCCGGGTCTGATCCATCTCATCGTGGTTCTGCAGGGATGGTGAGCGGCCGGTATAACCCGTCTCAAATGTTGGTTTCCTTCAGGATCACGAGGAGCTGAGCTGTCCATTTTGGTTCTGCTGGTCTCACTGCTGAGCAGGTTCACAGTGCTGTGACCGATCCAGAAACCTCAGAACTTTGTTTTTCAAATCCAGAACCTCCTGCAGGACCGGGTCATGTGCCCTTTGGAGTTTCAGCTTCACGCTAATTTGTGTTCAGGATGAAACGCTGAAATAAAGCAGCTTTGTAAACGTCTGACCTCAGACACACTGTGACCTCCGTTCAGCTGGCAGTTTTAAGAAAACTCCCATGTAACTCAACAGCGCCACACTGGTGATGATTTGTAATTGCATTAAAGAAAATATTTGAATCATTTATGTCTCTTAAAGCACACGAGATATTTCTGAGTTACTCTTGAGTGGACCTCTAGAGGCTCTTCTGTCCTCCCAGAGGAGACGGGAAGAGGGTCCGGAGCACATTTTTAGGGGTATTGACACACGCAACGCGTGTCCAATCAGTCTAATGAGACGGCTGTGGCTGTGATATTGGGCTATATAAATAAATTGAAAAAAAAAAAAAAAACGCAATCTCAAGAGGGCATGACCCAGAGCTTTGGAGGACTCATCCCAAGTCCGGGTGATATCAGAGAGTGGTGTCAGGAAGGGCATCCGACTTTAAACCAAAGGTAAAACCGTCGTGGTCACAGTTGGCGTCTGTGCTGTGGACATACAGGATGCTGGACTGCAGTGGGTGGAGGAAGGTTTCAGGTGTGATGAAAACAAAGGTGTAGAAGACTGTTGTGAGCGCAGCCATACAGACTGATGCAGAGCTGGAGGCAGCAGAGATGAAGATGTTGAGGTTCTCCTTGGGAGTGACCAGGATGGATCAGGAATGAATCCATAGGAGGAACCGATCATGGTGAAGGATCTGGAAGCAGGTGGAGATGTTCGGACATGCTGAGAGGAGGAACAGGGAGGACGCTGAGGTTCATGGATAAAGAAGGACATTAGGGAGGAGGATAGATGGAAGTGGATGAGTGTTCTTCACTGCTCTGATCAAAAAACTTTATTGAAAACTTGCAAAGAAACAACAACAGCTGCTGTGACAAAGTAAGGTTCTCAGTTCGAGGCAACAAGGTGAGGCACAGCAGTGAACACGCACTCACAAACACCTGAACACACTGACCAATTAAAAAAGAGATCATTGGATCTTCATTAAGGCAGAAAAAAACATTTCAGAATAAAATCCAACTTTTTAAGGAAATTAAATAAAAGCTTTCAGCCAAACACAGAGTCCACCAATCACACTGTGGCACGGGGGAGGGGCAGCGCGAGTGAAACCAGGGTCACCTGAAGAAGCCGTTTCCAGCACGTGGTTCACCCAGAGGCAAAGTCTTTCACCATAAAACGATGAGAAAATAAGAGCCAGGACTAAAGTGGTGATTGAAAGTGAATTCTGATTGGTCCGTTTTTAAGATGATCTAACAAGTTCCATTAGGGAGCTTGGCTCCGCCTCCTCATCTTCCAATGCATCATAGCGCTGTCTCAGCATCTATGACTCTTTGACCGTCTTCATTTTCCACGTTGATCTGAACACTCTTCAGGGTCTCCTGACTGAAAGACACAGAAAAGACCATCTGAGAAGGAATCGCCCCCACCCTCAAGGACAGAATGACCCCCCAGCCCTGTTCCTCCTGAGCTACTGCCCTGCTTGTTTTGCTGCTAACCCTGCTTCAGTAGTTACTGAATTCAGACAATCAGTGATTACTGATCAGGGGTGGAAAGCCCTGAAGACAAAAAGAACCTGTACATGTAGCATTGGGGTGTCATGATTACTCGATCAATCAGCCCAGATCCATCTGTCTGAGGAAGAATCAAATCCACCTAAACCGTTCTAACGTCAGTGCAAAATGAAAGAAATTCATCCATAATCAATCTGGGAAAAACTCGTTTGGACTGAGACATGGTCGGTTTATTTTCCTATAAGATCCATCCCAGAACAACACAGTAAAAGTGATCAACCATCATTCAGTCCAATGTGTGGAAACACTTTGAATGTACAAAGTCATGTGACCATACAGTGTTCTAGAATGTTCTAATAATGTTCCTTTGGATTATTCTGATGTGGAAAAACAACAGTGGAATGAACTTTATCAAACTCTAATGTGAATGGATTTGACATTCATTCTTGTTTACTTGTTTGTTCGTAAACATATTTATTTACACTTGATTATCTTGAAGAAACACAAGAATCTGGAAAACTTCCCTGTTCAGTAGCAGGAATTTACCTCTGGATGACTGTTGAAGTTCTGGATGAAGATGTTCTGGATCGGTTTTAGACCAAAGAATCTGATCCAATCAGATTGTTCAGAACGAAACACTGACTATGAATCAGATCAGCAAACACAAATGAGATGAATCCCATCCTCATCGCCGTGAAACAGCAACGTGACTTTGAACCTCCTGAGTTCCAAACCCTTCAAACTGACTCAAAGTTCTGAGCATTTTTAACATAAATAAAAGTGTCGTCGACGGTCATGTTGGTAATCCAGCTAACTAGACTTAACATTTCTTTCATTTCGCTCTTGATTTGAACCTTTTAACACCAGAGCTTCAGCCTCAGTGTTGATATTCTTTCACTAAAGTAACTCTTCAACCGTTCACTGAATTATTGTAATTCCAGCAAATCTCGAAATGGAGAAAAGCAGCTTTGTGCCAATACGCTCAGGTGTTAAAGGGTTAAACATTCCTCATTCTTTTCCGATCTTTAATTCAGCCATTTATTCCTTGTCTAATTTTTTTTTTTTTAGCTAAATGTAACTCATTCACGTGTTTTATAATCACCGTCTGTATTTTACTTTGAACTCTGTTACTCGTCATTTACATTTGTGAGTTTTTTTCATTCCGTATTTATTATCTGGTTTAAGTTTCATTTGTCATTTTAAACTTTGGAGCATATAAAGTATTTATTTTAGATTTTTCAAAATAAAAGTTGGTAACCAGACATAACTTCAGATCTTTGAGCATTTAACATAATGCTCAGAAGTAATAACTTCTTTACTTATCACAAACTGACTCCAACATTTAAATCCAACTTTTTGAATCTCAGTTAAACTTCAGATCATTGAGCAGGACTTTAACGCAACTTTTCCTTGTCAGTCAAACATTTTCTAGCCAATTCAAACAGGAACGTCCATCAGTGGTTGAAGAAGAAAACTCTTTCCTTCTAAAATACATTTTTCTTTGGTTGGATTCAGTAAAGAAATCTACTCTTGAACCCCTGCTGTCATCTCCTCCTGACTCCTCAAAGCTCCTCCGTCCAGCAGAGGGTGGATTCGTGGTCGTCCTGAGGAACCACAGTGAGGTGATGTCACAGACACGGTGCGTTACCTTTTACAGCGCTTCAGAGCTTTGTTGCCTTCAGAATTCTTGAAAACAGACTTCCAAATCCCACTTTTGGCCATTTCATCCGAAATGTTCACCACTGACGGATCCGATCTGCACACGGAACATCACCACAGTTACTCAGACACCGGTGACCCGGGTCCACCTGCTGGGATCATCCACTCACTTTCCTTTGATGGGGAACTTGAGGACGTTCTCCTGGTCGTACGGCGGATCGTCGTCCATCTCTTCAAACATTTGCTGGGCCCCCTGGAAAACAGCAGAGCTGCCGATTGGTTGCTGCCGGGTCACGTGGTTTGATGCATCAGTTGAATGATGTTCAACCTAGTCTGGTTTCAAATGTTCTTTATATCTGAAAGCATCTGACACACGAGTGTCCTTCAGGCAATCAGAAACACCAACATCTGTGATCTGCTGGCGCCGCCTTCATCAATCAGCAATAAGCCCCACCCCCACCTCCTTCTCCTTCTTCTTCTTGTCATCGTCCTTCTTCTTCTTGCTTTCCGGTATCAGGTCGTCCAGCCAGCTCAGCTCTCTCTTGGTGAAGCAGAAGTCCAGAAGTTTCCGGATGAAGACCAGGGCCAGAACCTGCGGCGGGTCAGACCAGAGACGGCGTGTGGAATTTCAAAGGAACAGCTTCAGGAACATTTGAACTTTGGACGACCTTCAGTTACTTGAGGTCACAAACAGACAGCGAGGAGTTTGGGGCAGCCTCACCATCATGGGGAAGATGACGGCGGCTGCGGAGGCTTTGATGACCCACAGGAGGATGAGGCAGGTGAGCTGGACCACGGTGAACACGTGGACCTTCCACAGCGGGACGTAGCGCAGGTAGATCAGGTCCGGCTGGTGTTTGGGCGGCATGCTGAAGAGCTTGATCCGGTCGAACAGCTGGAGGACAGAAGGTGCTGTGAGGTGGAGCAGAAGCATGGATGTGGGGGTGGAGTTGCACCGACCTGGATGCCTTTGAGCGAGGACACGCCCATGTAGAGGAAGACCCCGTACAGGACCGGCATGGGGATGAACTGCAGGGCGAGAAGAAGACTTCAGCTGGACTGCAGGAGGAGCCGGTCACACTTGCATGAGCAAAGCCTCACCTTGAGTGCTGAGGTCATGAAGACGGAGCAGCCCATCAGGAAGAAGATCATGAAGCCGGTGACCCTCTGCTCCTTGATGCCCAGGAACTTTGGCTGCTCGCCGGGAGCCGCACACTCAGACTCCACCTTCAGACTGTTGACATGGGACATGGAGAGCACGGTCGCTGCCACAAACCACGGCAGGCCCATGATAGAGCACATGCCCAGCATGAGCGCCACCACCAGAAGGTCCAGGTGATAGCCGCATCCTTTCTACAGAGAAACAAGCAGCCGTGTTGTTCTGAGCCGTCAGAGAGGAAGCCTGGGACCAGGCCACGCCCACCTTCAGCTTGTTCTCCTTCCTGTTGACGATGACGGCCGTGATCTGCTGGTCCATGAAGACCAGGATGGTGCAGAGCAGAGCAGGCAGCGCGGCCACCAGGAGCGTCCACCAGGGGTTTGGTCCCAGAGGGGAGATGAACCATCCTCGACTGCTGGAGGTGGGCTGAGAAGACGAGGACACGGTCAAAAAGTCAGTAGGAACGTCCAGAAGGAGCAGAGACCTTCTCCTGGATGCCGTTCAACACCAGACACGAGAACATTCAGCAGATCTCTGCTCCTTCCTCTTAGTTTTAGAACAGGAAGTAGAACTTCCCGGATGGTCTGGAGGCCTACCAGTGTCTCAACCTCCTCAGGAAGCTGCTGAGCTCGGAGCTCAGACCTGAGGAGCTTCTACCGCTGCGAGGTGGAGAACGTCCTCTGCACCAGAATCACCAAGGGGCACCACAGAGGACTGGAGGAGGACGCTCCCCACAGCCATACCGTCTATGAACGAGTCCACCCACCCTGCACACGGGCTCCTCCAGCACTACTTACTATTGTTGTCATTATTACATGGTATTTTATTAATGCGTAGGTTTTAGAGCAGAGTTTCTGTCCTGGATTTATATTGAAATATCCTATCCCTGCTTTTATTCTGAAGCTTTCAGAATAAACACATTTTATCCCATACTGATAAACCGTTTATATCTGTATGTCCCCCTTTAAGGTTTCATGGAACGGTCCGATCCCCGACATGTTGCATATCGGTGTAAAGCCAGAGAGAAAAGCTGCTTTTCTCCACAACAGAATCAGTTGATTCACGGTGATCGTGTTAAGTGGAAGATTTATGACAAGTCAAAGAGCCAGATATTCAGGTGTCACTGCGATATTATTGGTGTTAAAGGGTCAACTACGGTGGCCCTGAAGGTTAGGTCACATAAACAAATCCATCAACGGCAAACATCATAAAGATCAAAATGATATCAAATAAACAACGCAAACAATAAAAAACACGTTTTAGAAACATCACTGATTGGATGATGACGCCTGTCCACGAATGTTCCTGCTGACCCAAACACAGGTGCTGTTATCACAGAATGTTTCAATCAGGACACACCTATGAAGTGACGCTGGACCGCTTCTGTTCTACTCACAGAACCTTTCACAGTTTTTTAGTTACATTTCATTTGTGAAGCATTTGAAAGTTCCACTCCAACTATATTTAGATCGGTTTCTAAAAGCGTTCCCAGTGGTCTTTTTATGAGGATTCTGCCGTTTTTATCCAAAACCTGTGTGGTTTTCTAGGACGTAGTTTCTGCAGAGCAGCAGGAGTTCAATAGAAACTCACCTCTGAGTTATGGGAGGGACTAAACACTAAACATCTCAGGAAATCTTTGTTTAACTCTCTCTCCCACTAGCTTACAGTTCCTCACACCCCCAAGCTAACATTACAGAGCAACTATAATGGTGATCAATATCAGAGCTATCCAGCCGTAAAGTTTGGATCCATATTCCAGCTCAGCCCAGGAAAACAAAGACATTTATGGATCTATTTGTCTGCATGTGGATGCATCCGAATGGGGCGGAGCCGGGAGACTTTGGTCACACATTTTCACTTTTTCAAACTGCGTTTTTATTTGAATCAAAAAATACTCAGAAATGTGGTTTGAATCTAAACTTTTTTATACATGTTCCCTATCATGAGAAAAATGCAACAAGAACATATTAAAAACCCCAAAACACAAACTTTATTGGAGTGGGTCTTTAAGCACCAACTCTTTCATGTATTTTACCTTTATTGTGTTTCAAATAAGCAGCTTTATGTTTACAGGTTTTAATCATTTTCAAGTCTTAATGCCAATATTCGCAGTAATTATGAAGGAAAGTGACCATGTGACCAATGTGCTCGAAAAGGTAGGTGCACCGAACCTTTGCACTGGTGCACCTGAGAAAAAAAAGGTACGTGCACCGGTGCAACCAGTGCAAACGTGTAGTCTAGAGCCCTGCTGCAGGGGCTCACATTTCTCTACAGGGCAGAAAAACTCAGATCTGGAGTTTCTCAGACTGTTCAGATGTTTATGCTGGATTTTCATCCTTTTACACACCACTTTCCAAAGAAAAGTCGGACTTCAGACGTTCTTACAGCTTCAACCATTAAAGAGACAAACCGGCGTTCCCGCCTTCATTTAAACGTTTTTGGTCTTGTTATTGTTTGTCTTTTATTAAACTTTTACATTCTGGACTTTTTACAACTGGTTTTTCTAAAAAAAACAGAGCTGAAAGCATCGTCTTTCTCGGTTACATCATGAGACCCCCCCCCCCCCACACACACACACACACCTGGAATCGGTCAGGTACGTTGAGCTTTGGGGAAGGAACTCCCACCAGATAATCCACCAGGACCATGACCATGATGGTGAGGAAGACGGCGAAGTCGCTGATGGTGGATCGGACCTGCAGAGGCAGAGCGGACGTCACCTGAAGGTCCACCAACTGAAAGCAGAGAACCCTGCAGCTGAGGGGGGCACAGACCTTGGTGGGAAAGTATCTCTTGGTCTTGAACTGCTTGAAGAAGGAAGACAGGAAGAAGGTGGTGAAGAAGAGAATGACCGACCAGAAGAGGACATCGGGAACGTACGGGTGGTCCAGGCTGCAGGCGGAGCCCACGAACACGCCTTTGAGGTCCTGACAGTCCTGCACGGAAAGAGGCGTCAGGTGATGCAGTACCACCCATGTCCAGCAGAGGTCACAAACAGACAGACCGCCACGCTCAGCTGATCCCACTGGATGGTTTCCGCTGTGACGTTCCGGCTTCTCCAGATCTGCTTGACTTCGGCCGTTGCATTGGGCGCTGGAGAACACTGACACCTGGGGAAGAAGCAAGGCGTTCAGTCCAAACATCCGCGTGCAGAGCGCTCCACCGCCTTCACGTTGACTCACAGACATTTCAGAGCTGCAGACTCACTGACTGCAGCTCTGACCGGCCCACACGGAGCTCACCTGTAGAAGGTCAGGTTCTCCAGGTGGTTCTCCATGTTGATGGGGTAGACGCTGCTGAGGTGGACCAGCTTCTCCAGGGCCTCATAGATGAAGATGATGCAGATCAGCGCGGCGAAGGCCTCCTCAGTGAAGCGGGTGATGTAGCAGACCAGAGAGCTGGCGTCCGTGGCGACCAGCACCACGCAGAAGAAGGCCGTCCAGAGCCCAATGCCGGTCCTCATGGACAGGTAAGACAGTTGGTAGTCACTGAGGAGACACAGGAATGCATCAGCTGAGGAGGGGTGAGGGTCCAAATCCAAGAAAAATGAACCAAAGTGGAGCCGAGTGGAACTCCTAAAACATCATGAAACCAGCAGACGGTACAGATCGAAGCAGGACTTTCTCCGAGCTCCAGTTCCACCTTTGACACTCTTTGGTTCAGAACCAGAGCATCAGAGTTCTGGAAGCTCTGATGAAGGTCCTTCACAGTGGAGCTCAAGCTGAGTTAGGACGTGCTGTGATGTAATGAGCGGTCCAAACAGGACCTGCCTGAGAGGTCAGACGGCCTCTCTAATAACTGACACAAAAATATGATCAAACCTTTGAGCACAATGGAAACCAGTAACGAAGCTAATCCTCCCAGTACATAATCTCACTTTACGAGAACGGGCCGCTCAGAGGCGGAGTCACAGTCACGCCTTCATCTGCCGCCTGCAGGGGGAGTCAACACACCCTTCATCTTCATCATCTTCTTCATCACGGAAACCCTTCATCATCATCTTCTTCATCACGGAAACCCTTCATCATCATCTTCTTCATCACGGAAACCCTTCATCATCTTCTTCATCACAGAAACCCTTCATCATCATCTTCTTCATCACAGAAACCCTTCATCATCATCTTCTTCATCACAGAAACCCTTCATCATCATCTTCATCACGGAAACCCTTCATCATCATCTTCATCGCGGAAACCCTTCATCATCTTCTTCATCGCGGAAACCCTTCATCATCTTCTTCATCGCGGAAACCCTTCATCATCTTCTTCATCGCGGAAACCCTTCATCATCATCTTCTTCATCGCGGAAACCCTTCATCATCATCTTCTTCATCACAGAAACCCTTCATCATCATCATCATCTTCATCACAGAAACCCTTCATCATCATCATCTTCATCACAGAAACCCTTCATCATCATCATCTTCATCACAGAAACCCTTCATCATCATCTTCATCACAGAAACCCTTCATCATCATCATCACAGAAATCCTTCATCATCATCATCATCATCACAGAAACCCTTCGTCATCTTCTTCATCACAGAAACCCTTCGTCATCTTCTTCATCACAGAAACCCTTCGTCATCTTCTTCATCACAGAAACCCTTCATCATCATCTTCATCACAGAAACCCTTCATCATCATCTTCATCACAGAAACCCTTCATCATCATCTTCATCACAGAAACCCTTCATCATCATCTTCATCACAGAAACCTTTCATCATCTTCATCATAGAAACCTGTGTGCGTGGGGGTGGGGGGCAGACTCACTTGCAGATTTTGAAGAGGATTTTCTCAAACACCAGAACTGGACCTGTGCTGCCAAGGATGGTGAGAGGCTGACCCGCAAACATGGAGTAGGCCACGCCCGTCATGGACGCCCCGAACAAAGACTCGATGGCGCTCTGTCGGTTAGAGAGAGACTTGAGTTTCAGGCTCCTGAACTGGACGTGGACTTTCTAAATTCCTCTGAAACCTGCTCCTTTCGCTCTCCTCCTAAAACGCTTTGAGCTTCAGAGAGACATTCAGACGACCTGCAGATGCTCCTGAGCTGAGCTTCAGCAGACCGATTAAGAACTAAAGAACAGGGACAGGACCCCTTAAACACGGGAGAACAGGGACAGGACCCCTTAAGAACTGAAGAACAAGGACAGGATCCCTTAAGAACTTAAGAACAGGGACAGGACCCCTTAAGAACTGAAGAACAAGGACAGGACCCGTTAAGAACTGAAGAACAGGGACAGGACCCGTTAAGAACTGAAGAACAGGGACAGGACCCCTTAAGAACTGAAGAACAAGGACAGGATCCCTTAAGAACTGAAGAACAGGGACAGGACCCCTTAAGAACTGAAGAACAAGGACAGGACCCGTTAAGAACTGAAGAACAGGGACAGGACCCCTTAAGAACTGAAGAACGAGGACAGGACCCGTTAAGAACTGAAGAACAAGGACAGGACCCTTAAGGACTGAAGAACGAGGACAGGACCCGTTAAGAACTGAAGAACAAGGACAGGACCCCTTAAGAACTGAAGAACAAGGACAGGACCCGTTAAGAACTGAAGAACAGGGACAGGACCCGTTAAGAACCAAAGAACAGGGACAGGATCCCTTAAGAACTGAAGAACAGAGACAGGACCCGTTAAGAACTGAAGAACAGGGACAGGACCCCATAAGAACTGAAGAACAGGGACAGGACCCGTTAAGAACTGAAGAACAGAGACAGGACCCGTTAAGAACTGAAGAACAGAGACAGGACCCGTTAAGAACTGAAGAACAGAGACAGGACCCCTTAAGAACTGAAGAACAGGGACAGGACCCCTTAAGAACTGAAGAACAGGGACAGGACCCCTTAAGAATTGAAGAACAGGGACAGGACCCGTGTGAAGAAAGTCTCATCTTCGGAAAGACTCCAGTCTTTAAATAAATCTGGTTTCTGGATTTTTCTGCAGCTTCTGCAGTGTGACAGATGTTTGCGTGGGTTCTTACGATGTTCCCTTTGGTGGTCTCTCCCAGCAGCCCCCCAAATGTGATGACGGGAGACATGCAGGCGCAGTACAGGAAGAGGATGGACGCCAAACACTGCAGACTCACGGCGTCTTTGACATCGCTCCACAGGAACGGAACTTTTCTCCGAATGTCGTTCACCAGACCTCCAAAGATCCTGCCCAGGAAATTCTGTCAGCTTCCCTCTCAAACACATCAGAGACTCACCTGAACCATGCTCACCTGCCCGTCCTCTGCAGCTCTGGCCCTGTGTGATGCTCCGCCTCCTTCACGGCCTCAGAGTTGTGGGCGGAGCCGTTGGGGTGTGCTGGGATCTTCCTCTTTTCCTGCAGAGGAGGAAAGGCGTTTTTTTGGAATCACGGGTGTGCCAGGTATGTCCAGGTGTGCCTTACCTGAGATGGAACGTTCTTGGGGGGTTCGATGCGGATGCTGGGGTCCCACTCCCCTGGAGGGAGCACGGTCACCTGATCCAGAAACTCGTCGATCCCTGAGAGGAGGTCGTTCCGGTCCCTCGCCTTGTACGCCACATCGTGGAAAATCTGAGACAGAAGAGGAACAGGTGAAGCTGCTCCTGCAGGTTTCTGCATGGGGGGGTCAGGCGGCGAGGAGAAGCGCCGTGGGTTTGTTCAGAACTTTCTACAGGAGCTGGCTCCTCTCCACCCTTCTCACCTCATCCGTCATCAGCGTGGCGATGGAACGCCCGATCTCGTGGTACTGTGGACCTTTTCCAAACGGGCCAAGCAGCAGGAAGAGAAACCTGGACCAGAAGAAGACAGAACATCAGTATCTGTGAGGAAGGCGGGGCTTAGAAGGTGAGCGCTCCCCTCACCTGGTGGGCACAGGGACCTCAGTGAGGCCGGTCAGCAGCACGGCGGGGGACAGGCGGACAAAGGCAATGATGGGATACTCCAGGAAGTCCACCTCCCCCACCAGCACGTTGGAGGCTTCAGCTCGTGGAGGGATCTTCTTCATGAAGTTCATGTCCACCTGGAAGACGCAGAGAACATCACACTCAGCTCCTGCACTCCCACAGTTCCTTCAGAGATCTCAGTGGAACCCGATGATCTGATCAGTTTGTCTTCAAACCAACAGATCCAACCTCTGAAGAAGATTCCCACAGACTCTGTAGGATCTGGTGACGGACAAGGACATGAACACAGGACCAGGACCAGAAGCAGATCCAGGACCTTTGCTCAAAGTTAGAATGAAAAAGAAGCAGGAATAGAACGGTTTGGTTTTTGGGCTGAAGAACTCCAGGCTTTTCAGACAGCAGGACTTCTGAAGCAGCTGGAGAAATTTCTTCCTGCTAAACCGGGATCCGGTTCACAGACTCGGTTCTTTGGTGGATCAGAGTTGATTTCAGCTCAAACAGAAGCCTGAATCAGACCCTAAAGACAGCTTCTGACCAACAGCAGCATTGGTGAGGGACTACTTTCAGCGGCGGATGAATATCATTTTGAGCAAGAGTAGTGTTCCAGTGAACCAGAGCAGATGCTTGACTGAGAACAATAAAGGAAAATCACAACAACCACATGGAAACAACATGGCCACAGGTCAGCGAGCAGCCAATCACAGCGCAGCACCACAGCCACTCACAACACAGGTCTGTCATTGGTCCACAGCCAGCGACTGACAGGCGAGGAGACTTACTGTGAGCTTCCCGCCAGCCGCCGACAACAAACACACACAGCAGCCGTCCTGCTGAGAGACACACCCAGAGCGTGACTCCACCCACCCACAGAACGCAACACCACCCACCCAACACATGAAACGTGACTCACATTGTCAACATTTTGTCTTGTTAACAAGTTCGGCTGTAAGACGTTTTACTTTGAAATGAAGAAAATTTAGATACAAAACCAAAACACTTTAAGTGTAAAGTTGAAACTTGGGCAAACAGATCAGCATCGGTTGTTGGCGCTGCCGTGCCATCCTTCCTCTGATAGGGTGTACAGTCGTGAAAAGTTTGGGAAACCACAGGAAGTTTGTAGTTTTCAGTATTTCTTCAAATGTGAACTTTTTGACAGTGACAGTAAAGACGACTTTATACCATTTATGAATTTCTTTTATACAATTTTATTTTCTTAAAAAAAAATAGACAAGTTCAAAAAGTAAAAGGCCTGAGGTTCTATGTAAAACAGTGTTAGAAGTTGGCCGCTAGATCTCCTATTTTAATCCACCCACCAATTTGGGGGGCACTGGAAAAGCCCCTGTGTGGAGGCATTTCAGTTATTTATGATCTGACCAGAAAAACAGAAACATTTCTTAGAGGTTATCTTACAGTTATTTGGTTTATATTGTAATACATCTAATTTTTGCCTGAAATGAAAAAATGATATTGGTATATCAAACGTCTATGTCGCCCAGCCCCGGCGTAAACCCACTGAAATGACCTTTACTAACGTTAAGTGCTGCTCAAAGCTGCTTTTCTGCATATCAGAATCAGCTGATTGATGTTCAAAGAGCGTGTTGTTTGTGTGTCGCCACTGACAGCTTTGATGGTACAGGGTTAATGTTTAGCATTAGGACTTGACGATGGTTACACTTTAGAACCCCCCAGGAACAAAAACAGTTGGTACCTCCCACTGTGGAGTGGCGGTGGGCCTGCAGGTGGGGTGTGCTTCTAACCTTGCTGAAGTCCACGGTGCTGTTCTCACAGCTGCCGCCGTTGATGCGACTCTCCTCGCGTTTGCTGTCCAAGTTTCCGGGAGCAGACTGCGGCGAAGCGAGCAGACCTGTGGGGACAGGAAGTCAGTCTGCTGCTGGCTCAGAGGGTCAGGACCTGACGCTGAGGTCAGCCGCTCTCACGGGGCTCATCTCAGCACAGAAGGAAGCTTTACCTGCACTCCTTACATTTCCTTCACAGCCTTTAGCTTCTACAAGGACCCCCCTCCCCTCACACCCCCAGGCTGACAGACACACACAGTAGCCATTTTGGCGCTGAAACTCTGGACACCTGAGCGGACCCGGACACGCGCTCATGCAGCCTTAGGTCCGGTTTCAGTGGACGATCTGAGCTAAACGTCCCTGGAAAGGCGAGGACAGCCAGGCTGGACAACCCCCCCCAACACACTGCTGCCCTCATTATCTTCGGAACAAAGGAAGGCGAAGTCTCAACAAGAAAAAACTGTGAGCTTTCATCTTTCTGTCGAGTTTGGGTTCAGTTTAACGAACAAACACGTTTTTGTTAATGGAAATATGAACAATGAATGAAACCAACTTTTCAGGCAGTGATCTCCCCAGCCCTGCTGCATCGTGTTCCTGTTTGTCCTACATGATGATGACATCACAATGCAAACAGGAAGCGATGTCCCTGCTGACGCTAAGCTGCAACTGGATTCTACTGGGTTTACTTGTGATCAGTGGGTCATGTTAACTGTTGACTCCTGGTCCCAGAATCAGGTTCTGATCGGGGGAGGAGCTTGTTAGTGCGGATGCAGAAGCAGAGGCGTGTGGGTTTTTGCCTCGGGGGGCTTGAGGACGCAGCACATCCAGAGGGAGGTGTTGCTTCTGAAGGTCCTCCTTCATGAACAACTCCTTCTCCTCCTCTGGGGGGTGAACCACCACCTCAGGAATCCCCGACAGTCCCTCGGGGGCCAAACAGCGACGTGGAGTTCTGTCTGAAGAGGCGTGGCTGAGAGAACTGGGGAGGGGAGGAGCCAATGTGGAGCAGCAGGGTTCGCAGAGGAGGCGGCCACGGATGTAAGGGGTCAGGAGCCAGATAAAGGATGACCAAAGAGGACACTGACATGAGGAGACGGGGGTGTGGTTGAGGAGCGTCGAAGGAGAGAAAGTCAAGAGGAGGAGAGGCTCTCCCCTGATGGAGGAAGAGGAGGAAGACAGGTAAAAATGATGAAGACCACAAGATGAAACACAGGATTTGTTTGACAGAGCCAGAGTGATCATCTGTTCACAGACTTCTGTTCATATCTTTGATGCATCCATCAGAAAACATGAAAACAGTCTAAAGATAAATAAAAAAACCAGAAGGCGTGGTCGTGTCAATCATCTCCATCCTGTCGCGTCTTCATCCATGCAAACCAGCGCAGTCTGCAGAGCAGCATTCCTTGAGCTGGACATTAAAATGCCGAGTCATCACACAACAATATCCACAGTAACTCAGGAAGCAGCATGAGAAGCTGAGAACAACTGTGATCTCCTGAGAAAAGCTGCAGAAACAAACTCAAACCGTTTCCATGGCGACAAAACCATGCACCAATCAGAGACCCAACGCCTCGGCACCCTGTTACCTCAACAGCCGGACAGAATCAGAACTCTGCACGGCAACAGACAATGGACACCAGCAGGCCTGCTAAAAAACAACTAATCGAATTACAGAAAAAGTTTAGCCTGAAGACCACCAGCCAGAAACAGGTTTAGAACTAAGATGAAACATCCCTAAAACAAGTATGTAACAGGCCCAAAACAAGTCTGAACCAGGCCCAACACAAGTCTGAACCAGGCCCAACACAAGTCTGAACCAGGCCCAACACAAGTCTCAACCAGGCCCAACACAAGTCTGAACCAGGCCCAAAACAAGTCTGAACCAGGCCCAAAACAAGTCTGAACCAGGCCCAAAACAAGTCTGAACCAGGCCCAACACAAGTCTCAACCAGGCCCAACACAAGTCTCAACCAGGCCCAACACAAGTCTGAACCAGGCCCAAAACAAGTCTGAACCAGGCCCAAAACAAGTCTGAACCAGGCCCAACACAAGTCTGAACCAGGCCCAAAACAAGTCTGAACCAGGCCCAACACAAGTCTGAACCAGGCCCAAAACAAGTCTGAACCAGGCCCAAAACAAGTCTGAACCAGGCCCAACACAAGTCTCAACCAGGCCCAACACAAGTCTCAACCAGGCCCAACACAAGTCTCAACCAGGCCCAACACAAGTCTGAACCAGGCCCAAAACAAGTCTGAACCAGGCCCAACACAAGTCTGAACCAGGCCCAAAACAAGTCTGAACCAGGCCCAAAACAAGTCTGAACCAGGCCCAACACAAGTCTGAAACCGGTCCAAAACAAGTCTAAACCAGACCTGAAACAGATCTGAAACGGTTCAAAACATATCTGAACCAGGTCCATAACAGATCTGAAACCTTTGCTTCCAGCTCTGCCAGATTTTGATTCCACGCATCCATGAAACCTGAACTAAAGGGGGTTTCCCGGCAGTAACGGAGCAGCTACTCCTGAAGTTCAGAGAGCGTCCGTGAAGGAAGCTGTGGTCTGGGTCTGACTTCTGCTCCAGCACAAAAGAAGACCTGTGAAGAGTCAGAACCAAGGACTTCCTGCTGGTCAAAGGGCGTGTCTGAGATTTCCCTGTAGGCCAAAGTGAATCAGAGCAGATCAGAACCAGAGTGACGGGCGTTTGGGTCTCACCGTTACGGTCCAGCAAATGGGAGTCGGAGTGTTTTTTGCCTATGTCGGCGAAGGAGCGAACTAGAGGGATGCGGTTACTCAGCTTCTTCTCGTTCTGGTGGTGGTGGCGCCTCAACATGGCTTCCCGCACCTTCTCTTTAACGCCCTCCTCCAGATGCCCCGACGCCAGCATGCTGTCAATCACCATGTCTGAGGGGGGAGGGGGGCAAATAATCAGTCTTCAGACCTCAGGAACCAGACCTCCTCCTGTTCAGAGGTCTCAGGACAGTTCTAGACAACCTACTGGACCTTTTCTGAAGCAGGCTAAGTGACTACTACCCAGACCCCCCTCGACATGCTACTGTTGTGCAACCGCCGTCATCGTACTGGAGAGTGGCGCCACAGAACAGAGTCATCACAGGGGCCAGACCCAGCAGACTGTTGGCTCGAACCGCCTCAGGCCAGCAGGGTTGAGCGTCCTTCACGCTCCTTTCTTCTAAACTTTGTGATGTCATTTCTCTAAAATTTTGACAACGGCTGTAAGAGGGGTTGGTCATGATGCTGTGGTGCAGTGGGCTCACCTGCGATCTCCTCGATGCTGGTGGCTCGCATGTCGAGCAGCACGGTTCCGTTCAGGATGCAGGAGCGCAGCTCGAACAGGCTGTGCAGGGACAGCGTGGCCACGTAAGGCTTACTCCAGCGCTCGCCGCCATCCTCCACGTCCTCCTCGAACTTCAACCATCTGCAAATGCACACACACACAGTAAACACCCCCTGGTGGTTTCACACCCGCCAGGCGTTGGATGTTTCCCGCTTCGGCTGCTCTTAATAAGCGTGGCTGCGTTTTGGTTGATCCTGTTAGTCAGCAACAGAAATGTAACCCGACCGGTTTGCTCACATCCCTCTGAACCCGATGTTTGGATAATCCAAAGAAAAACGTTTCGCAGGCAACAAATCCAGCACAAACAGTCTAATCCAGCAGGGATTACAGCTGCCTCGTGTTTTTCAATCCTTTAAACTCTGGTGTTTAAAGAAAGTTTGAGTGCGTCCTGCCTGGCGGTCTCCTTCCACTCCTGATTGTCTCCGTCTCTGAAGGCGAGCTCGTCCAGCTCAGTGAAGAGGTCGTGGGGAATGTGCTCTTCGTCATCGTCTTCAGTCCCCAGGATGAACTGGACCCTCTGAGACGGTGTGTCTGCAGAAATACAGACCTTCACACAACTGTTTTATCCGCCGCTCGCCAGGCGCCAAGATACTGACCGTTGGTGGGCGAATCTCGTTCATCGTCCCTGTCTGAGCGATCCCGCCGTTTCCGGTGATGCCGGTGCCCTCGGTGGCGGTGCCGCCTGCGGCCCTCCCGGCCCAGAGGCACGTGAACGCCCACGTACACGGCCCGGTGGCCTGCCAGAGAAACAAACAGCTGTCAAACCAGTGTGACGGTTCCATGCAGCGCCCTCTACGGTTGAAACCAGGACAGAGCGGTTAATGAGAAGTCCAAGCAAGACGGACGCAGCAGAGGAGTCAGGAGCAGCAGCAGGAGGAGTTTTAGCAGGACAATCTGGCTGTTCTCTCCTGATCTAAACATAAAGCATCAGTCCCAGCTGTCCTCACGGGGGTCTGGGATGTCTGCAGGTGAAAAAGGATCACCTGCAGGTAACCTACACAAAATGCCTGAGGTCAGAGACGCTTTTTAATACGACTAACACTTTTGCTCCTTCGGCAACAACCACTGTCCGAAACAAGTCAAGTGAAGCCCCCTTGCTCATCTGCGTCTTGTGATTGGTTATTTCTCAGGACATGAGAGGCTAACTTGACTTTGACTCTGGAGCGTCCAACGCTCTGACAGGAGCAGCGTGTGGAGACGTCTGTTCTCTAGTTGACTGTTTTTGTGATCAAACTCTTCCTTCTTTGAAGGGGCAGGGAAAATTCCGGTTTGACAGTTTGGAAAATGACCTGTTTTGGACCGGAGCTGCAGCTGCATGAACCGTGTCTGCTCTTCACGTTCATGCACCAACTCACTTTCTAGCTCTTCCTTCTCAAAGTTAGTGTGGAGGGTGGAGCTGGTTTTGCCCCGGTCTACAACCGCCTCCTCGTAGTTCCCCTGAAACACAAACACGGAGAAGAACGTTAAACGCAGGAAGACTTCTGCTGATAGAGAACGCCACGGCGTGAACACCACAGGTCCACTCTTCGTGCCCCCACTCAGGTTCTCCAGCATGAATGTCTTCAGGAACCACAGCCACCGTTCTTGCAGAACCTCCAGATTAGGGTTGGGCAATATAGCGGGTCAGTATCGGTATTGATAGATATTTGTGTAAGTTGACTTTATTCGTGTCGTTACAATTTGAAAAAAATCCACCAATATTGTTCTGAATGTTTTCAGATCTTTTTTTTAATTAATTGATGTCGAAATTGAGTCAATATTTGATCCAATTAGTGGACATTATTTTAACTTTTGTTTTCATACCATTGTGTTAATGTGGAAAATACATAAACTGTCAATCTCACATGAAAAATACTGAAGAATGCAGGGTAATACAGTTGACATTCATTTAATATCATTTCGATGGCTCCGTGTTAAACATCAAACTGACTTCCATGCTTCTTCTGTCTCTGAAGAATGTAGGCCGAATTAAATCTCAGCAAGGGGCTTAAAACTATGTTTGAAGTTTTCTTTTCAATTCAAACTGAGTGAGAATGGACCCTATGATTCAATGCTGCTGCATGTCCCAGCAGTCGCAGCAGGGACATGCAGATACCCAGTTACAGATACCCAGTTTATCTGACAGGATTAATGTTCATATTGTGTCTCAATAACAATAAATGATCCAACATACAATGTGAAGTTAATTAAAATACAACATTGTAACATTTTTCTTGAAGTGGTTTTTTGATATTTCATTATTTGATAATGTTTAAGTCCTTAAAGTGTTTGTTATTAATTCAAAGACTTGTATTCATTGATCATTTTTTGGTAAAGTAAATGACATTAAATTAATTTATCTAGTTTTAAATGGTTCTAAAAAAAGGTTTTCATGTACATAGTTAATTGTCTTCTCTATCGTTTTCACACTGAAAAGTCTCAATTAGAAAACCGCAAAAATTCCCAGATCGATATGCAGTGTCTTTAAGAGGAGTAGCATTAATAAAATCTTAACACCCATCCCTACAAAGTCAGACAGAAGAATCAATCATTCACCGCAGGTTTCTTGGTGGAGTCTGTACTGGCAGCCATAAAATCAAAGGAAAACCTGTTTAACCTCAGCTAGTGGAGCTAATTCAAATGAACTCATACTCATCGGTGCACAATAAGCTATTAAATAGGCAATTACTTTATAACTGATTTGAATTTAGCTAATTAATAAATAATGAATTGTAATAGTAATTATAAATAATAAAAATAGTGTTTACTTTCATGCCAATTTCAAACATCTAGTTATCATTTTGACGTGTTCTTATATTTCAGTCCCTCCAGGAATTTGCTATGTTGCGATCTAAACTTTTATCACAATTTCAAGCAAACTCTACGAATTGTTGCACATCCTGCAACTTTACTGCAGCTTTGACCAATCATCCGTGACAACAGTCATAAGCATAAGCAAAACCTGGAACCATGTCCCTGTTATTGATAATACAAAGGAAGAGTATAGAGTCTGTAGGAAAATCCTTCCATTTAGAACCGCCTCCACAACAAACCTGTACGGGCTGAGACGGATGCGGTTCCAGGTTCCACTTTGGTTATATCTAGAAAAAGCCTAACAGACAGGAGTGTTCCTTTGGATTCACGTTCACATCAAAGAAACGTGGCGCTTGAAAGTTCTAGCAAACGTTTATTTTTTTACTGAAAACACTTTGAAAAGCTGAGAATCGTTTCTGAGACAGGAAACGGACTTCAGGAAGCAGGACGGCTTTGCTGCTCCTCCGAACCAGAGAAGATGCGTCCAGCTTTGAAACCCAATCTGACCGTGACTCAGCAGTGTGACGCGTTCATGCGTCATGCCTCTCAGTGGGAAATACCACCTCTGTGAAACCCTGCAGCTGCTCTTGTTGAGAGCGCGACTCTCAGATCCCGAGGAGAAGACAACTGAAAGCTCCAAACAGACAAGTTCCAACCTGCCGAGCAGACGGAGGAACCTGGAGAATGTTCTGATGCTCGGAACCTGCAGGAGTCTGGCAGCATGAAGACTTCTGAGCTCATCTGAGAAAGGCGGGCAGACATCACAGAGACAAACATCCAGCTGGTTCTGGTTCCATTCACAGTTGTTTCTGTGGGAATGCAGCAGCTCTGAAGGTCCTGGTCTGACTATAAAGCATTTCCACCTGGGGGGCGGAGACAGGAGCCCTCACCAACAGTCATCCTCTCCATTCACCTGGTACACTGAGAAACTGCTTAGTGGGCCAAAAACTTTCTTTAGGTCAATAAAAATATTCAACCACCACAGAGCTGTGTTTTCCTTCATCTCAAAGATTTTTCTCAGTTTATTCAGCTCAAGCTAAAACAAATTCATAGAATTTTCAACGATATCTCTGTGAATGGAGGGGATAAAGCTGGAGGAGGGAGTAAACTCCGCCCACAACAGCATTCTAAAAATGGCCACTGGATGGAAAGTTGAAAACTTTTTTTGGGTCCATCCACCTGGACGAAGCACACCAACATTCTGCAGACCTGAAAGAAATCATGAGGACGCGTGAGCTAGCCGGCGCGACAGCTAGCATCTTTGTTAAAGTGGAAGCAAATGTAACCCCCCCCCCCTCAAAAAAAAAACAGCAGAAGCATCAGAAATCCCGCAGTATTTTAAAGCTTTAACGTGATGAAGACGAGGAAGCCGTTCTCATCACAGGAACATGAGGAGGAGGGAGGCAACCCGCCCGTCTGACCTCCACACAGACAGGAAGCTGCGGGCGGGGCTTCCTGATGGCAAAAGGACGATCTCACGCCCGGCTGGACATGACCCCCCCCCACACACAAACACACTTCCTGTTATCACAGGCAGTGAAAGCTGCAGCAAGGCTTCTGCTGCTTCAGCTGCTCCGCTGGCAAAGAGTAAACGCGGTTAGTCATCTGGCTGCGTCCAAGCGCCACATGTGATGACTCCATGTTTCAGAGTCACGCGCCACCATCCACTCAGAATCAACGGTCCGAAGAAACCAACTAGTCTGCACTTTTCCACAGAGAGAGAGAGATCAGCAGAGCCAACCGGAGGAAGACCCCCCACCACCAAAGGACAAGATGAAGAAATGAAGGAGCATCTTTAAGGAGAGTGTCTTCATATCTAAAAGCTGTAGAAGCTCAAATCAACCTGCAGTAACTGAGCAGTTTCAGGACTGAGTGGGTGAAAACTCAACTCCTCTCTAAACGTCTTAGTCTTTGACAGGAAAACATCATCTAGAAGGTCTGCCAGTGTGGAGCTCCACGGGAATGCAGAGAAACCTACAGCCAGCCAGCCAACGTCCACCGGCGCCGAAGAAACATCCAGAAGCTGCAGAGAAGCTGAAGGTTCCACATCTCAACTGTGAAGTCTATGAGGTCCACATGCATGAATGGTGCAGAGAACGGAGAACATTCTGGAGCATTTCTGCAGCTTCTTCATGTTGTCTCAGGTCCAGCAGCTTCATGAACCTGTGGGAGGTGCAGAACCAGACCTGGAGGAAACAGCAGGGGTTTCCCAGGCAGAGCCAAGGAGGAAGAACGGAACCTGAAAGACAAGCTCCTCCAAAACTCACACTGATGGAAAATCACACGTGTGAACGGGAACAAAGCTGGTTCCAGCTTCTCGGGTCTCCTGGACTTTCTGCTCCTCAAACTACACAGCCGAGTCTGCCAGTGAAACCAGGAGAGACCCGCCCACCAGCTACACAGAACCTTAACCAGAACCTTCAGCCGGAGACGACCTGAAGACCACAGACAGCAGAGACCTACCGCAGACCCGGTTCTGGACCCCTTCTGGCTGATGATGCCCCCCCAGAAGTCTGCCATGACTGCAGACGCAGGGAGAGCAGACAGGCTGTTTCACCGCAGCTCCACCCACCGTTAGGACAGCTGGGAGGAGGGGGGGAATGAGGGCGGAGCAAATCTCTGAGCCCTTCTCCAACCCCCCCACTCTTACTCACCGACCATCACTGCAGCGTCCGAGTCAGCAGCACCCAGGTCCCCAACACAGCCATCTACAGCCCCCCACCACACACACAAAAAGCCCTTAATACACCAACATGTCACCAGGACCCCCCCCAAACACAAACTGACAGGTCAAAGGTCAAAGGTCCGAGCAAACTCCAGACAAAAGGTCACCGTTCAGAAACAGCAAATACCTGAAGGAGGAGGGGCTTTTGATGGGGAGGGGTCAGCATATGCTCGGGTGGTTCGCTGCAGTGGACGGGTCCAGTTGCATCAGAACCAGCCATCCCAACAGGCCAACGGCCTAAAAATACACCAGCACATGGGGGGGGCAGCCTCTGAATTACAAGCACCCAGATGCACATGCGGCTGCAGTGTGACACCCCCCCCACACACACACCCCCCACATTTCAGGCCCAGGTTCTTCATCAGGTCTTCACGAGTCACTGATCTGAGGTCACAGCACACAATCTCCCAGCAAACCTGAGATCCTCGTAATGACTTTCTTCAATCAGAGTCCTCTCCGTGAGCGGACGGCGCCCTGATGGGACCATTGTCTCTGCCCCTGACCCCCCTTCCCAGGCCGGCTTTAATCTCGCTGATGCAGAAAGAGGATTTTCCCGACTGTGTGTGAGAACCGGCTGCTAAAATCTTATTAGATGTTGGAGACCTGCGTGAAGTCAGAGGCCGATCGGGTTTCAGTGTGTCTGCAAGCAGTTACATCTGCAAACAATGTGGTTCCATTGAACGAAATTAAGGCCCGCCCACAACAAACCTCTGCCTGGTCCTGGTTCTGATCTAGTTAGGAGTTCAGATAAACCATAAGCAGGATCTACAAGTTCATGCAAACAAAGTGATGCATTCACCGACTCCTCACGTCCTCGTGCCGCGTTCACCGACTCCTCACGTCCTCGTGCCGCGTTCACCGACTCCTCACGTCCTCGTGCCGCGTTCACCGACTCCTCACGTCCTCGTGCCGCGTTCACCGACTCGTTAACTCGCGTTGACCTACTTGTTCTTGTGCTGCTTTCATGGACTGTCTTATCGCCAGAAACGACAGGAAATAGATTTAAAATAAATCTTGTCGGAGTTCAAACACGGATCTTGTTTTTACTGAAGCTGCTCCGCTCTCAGAGACCCCAACAGGAGTGTCAAACTCAAGTCCTCGAGGGCCGGCCTCCTGCTGGTTTTCCAGAAACGCTGCCGTATCTGCAGCTGATTACCTGGATCAGGTGTGTTTAGCCAGTTAGGAGCATCAATGGCAGGATGGTTGGAAAACATGTAGGACACTGGCCCTTGAGGCCTGGAGTTTGACCCCCCCCCCTTCAGATTTCAACCGCAGCATCTTGCTCTCTAAAGGAAAGGAAAGATACAAACGAACAACTGAAGTTTGATTCCTGGTCTATTGCCTGAAACTGAGCAGACGCTGCACAGAGGAACCATGACCATCTATGGACATGAAAGGAGTGGACAGACGCTGGAACAAGCCCGGCTCTGACCTCCTGCTGTTTTGGTTTAGAACCTCTCATGAAGAGCTGAAAGCTGTCACTTCCTCCTCTGTCTGCAGCAACAAGCTGCCGCTCCGACCAAAACTTTTCCACGGCTCTGCTTGTTTACAGAGGAGAGGGGAGCGTTTCCATGAAGCAAACAGGAAGTGAGCGAACTGCTGATCAGATACTCAGCTGCTGGTAGAAACTCTGAACCTGTCAGGCAGAACTCCAACAGGAAGTCAGATGGATCTGTGGAATGTTCACGTTTGAACCAGGAAGCCGTCCTCATCCGACCCTCCATCACCATGTTCTTCTGACAGCGTCTCTGAGCTCCGTCTGAGTCGTGATGCTGTTCAGCTTCGTCTCCTCAGATCGGAAGCATCTCCTGATGGAGCAGGATGATCCGGTTCCACCTGCAGCTCTGAGTCACATCTGGGTCAGGATCTTCTCATCTCCGTCCAAAAGCTGCTCCTCCTTTCTTTGCTTCTGCAGCCTCTCTGAAGAGCAGATCTGGGTCAGGGAGTTCTGGTTCTGATGGGCTTCGTTCTTCTGAACTCCTAAAACCAACGTTTTCTAGAGATGGTTTGGACTTCTAGTCTGGACTTTGAGCTTCTCGGCGCTTTGCTAGGACACCATGTGTTCTGGGTGGACCTGGGCAAGAGTCAGGGTCCAGGACAGCATCACCATGACAACCGTGAAGCCATAAAGCACGTGCACCATCGTTCATCTTGACAGTCTGGTGCCGTCTCCATGGTTACCAGGCAGCATCCAGCGCTGCCTTGACCGGATGTACCCCAAACGCACGTGATCTCCACGTGCTGCACCGAGACACCCCTTCACAGTAAAGCGCGGAGGCGCTGCTGACGTCAGAGTTCCCGTCAGTTCAGCAGCTAACTCGGTTCTGTTCAGTCAGGTGATCTCGAACCTGACCCGAACCAACCCGTTAAGCTAGTCCACCTCTGAACCACGTCACAGCAGATTACAGCTCCAGAACCGCAGCAGCTTCTGTGGACCGGAACCCACCGGTTCTCCATCACCGCCGGACTTCCTGCATCCGGGCTCCCCGCCACACTTTCATCCGGCTCGGAAAACCTTCTGCACGAACGGACCCGGACCAGAACCGCGCTGGTTCCAGAACCGGTTCCGTGCAGCCCGCGCGGGGGCACTAGCTGCTAGCACGCAGGCGCAAACTTACAGCTGTGAGGAGTGGTCTCATCTGCTCGCTGTGGTCCTCCATCCCCCTCCCCCCCGCAGGTACGCTGACCGTCCGGCAGAACACACCTGGACGCCGCGCGCCGCCTTCCTGGTTCTGGTCCTCTCCACGAATTTGCTCCGAACCTGTTTTTATAACTTCTGGCTGGAGGCTCCGCCTCTTTTTGATTGGCAGCTTGGTTCTTCGTTGACGTGTCTCAGTTCCACCAATAAAAAGACAGAACCGTTGAATGGGCGGAGTCCATTGGAAAAAGTGTGGGAATTATTTGAATAGTTTTAAAAACGCTGTGAAGTGAATTTCATGAACAAAGTGAAACAGGTTCCGAACCCTCATTAAACCCGTCGCAAACACCTGACCTCACCTGACCTCACAGGTCCAGTCCTCCGGTCCTGACCCGGGGGGGGGGCAGGTTTCAGCTGCTCGCCTCAGGCCCTCATCAGCCTGAAATGATGTCCATCTGATGAGAAGAAACGGCTCCACGTCCAAAGACACTGAACGCAGATGGAAGTTAAGCCCCGCCCCCTGCAAGTCAGATCTGAGCAAAAATTCGCGTGCTGACCATGGGGGCACTTTCCCACCAGGAACGCCGTAACTTTGACCGTTTATGCAATCAACGTCATTCCAGCAGATCCTGAAGCGGGAAAAGCGGGCTTACGCCGATAAGCATCACTGTGCAGGAGGGACATGTCTGATCCTGGTTCAGGGTCAACTGCAGAAACGGTCAGAGCTCCGGAAGTTCAAAGCGCGCATGTCATGTAGGGTCTCTGGGGTCACCAGCTGATCTGACTGACGCGGAGGATTCCCTCCTATCGACTGTCTTACAGTTTTGACCTTCGTTTATCAGGTGTCTGCTCTGTAAGCATCACGACCCTCAGGCAGCAAGATATGACAGTTAGACTGACAAAACGCCATGAAGAAAATCACATGAAAAAGAATCATTTTCAAACAAATCAGAATGTTTTCAGACATGTCTTTACAGGAATAGCGCTTGCAGTTTACTGTGCATTTAACTGTAAATGAATCTCTTTTGACTTTGATTCTTTCATTTCTTGAACTTTGTTCTCACCAACAGTAATAATCAGGATCAGGGAGATCTGAAAGCTATAATCTCTTAAGACCCTGTTGTTGTTCTGTTGTTCTCAGGAAAAGGGCAGTTTGATTCAGTCAGTGCTGGAAAACGTGCAGAAACAACGTTCAAATAAACACACAAGTCACACACAAATGTGGGGCGATTTTCAGTCCATCCAGAACTAGAGTTCCCTTAATGCAACGCTGCACAGTTCAATGAGTTTGAATCATCCGACTTTGATTAAAGAAAAACCCTTTTCAGGAAACAGCGATCGTGTGTTCGCCCTCAATCAGAGTGTTGGCTCCACTGAGAAACACAACTGTAATAATATGAGACAACAGAAAAGAACGCATTCGTCTTTTATTGTTTTAGGAAACACGGATGTGCTTGATCTGTCACTCACATAGAACTTGCTTCTAGGCTAAACAGCAGAACCAAGAGTCCAGATGTCAGCACTACAACGTGACAAATCACCAAAGAAAGAGCCGTTTGTGAAGCAGCTGCAGATGAATCTTTTTTACTGAACCTTCATCACAAACGCTACACTTTACTGGACTTCTTCAGCTTTTGTTAAAGGAAAAGAAGTCGAAAGTCTTTAACTCCAACTTAGCTCCTCCTCCTGAGCCTTGGTAAGGTCCGCCTCTGGAGCGGGTCAGAACCAGTCAGAACGTACTGCTCCAGAAAACACATCTGCCAGCTCTCTGCGGTTCAGCTGCTCTGGGGGATCACCCAGCCAGCTGGGGGGCGGGGCTTAGGGTTAATAGCCTCCTTAGGTGGGTCAGAACCAGCTGCTTCATGCTGCCGGCCCGCTTTGGGTGAGACAGAGCTGAGGATTGTGGGAGTCTGGCTCTGTAACAACAAAAGTGAGGAAGCTGAGGTCAAGAGGGAAACAGGAAGATGGTACATGAGGAGTGTGAGTCACCGTGTCAGTCTGTGGGGGGGTCTGCTGGGGAGGTCACTGAGCCAAACAGCAGGGCGGTTCTGGCTCCATGAAGAGGTCCTCAGGTTCCTGTAGAGACCCGACAGAGAGTCTCTGTAAATGAGGCCGCGGCGGGTCTGCGTCATGGGACAGAGGTGACATGTGGCGAGCTGAAATACAGAAGAACACAGAGAACGTCTGCAGAACATCAGACACAGTTAGACTGATGAGCATCGTTCTGGAGAACCCTCATGATGAAGAACGTCCAGAAAGATCAGCTCAGGGTCTAAAAAGAACAACTTAAGAGCTGCATCACAGACTCCACAGGCCTCAGGCAGCAGTTTACTTTACAGATGCTTTGTTTTTTATTCACACACACAACCACACACACACATACACACACTTATACAAACACACACACAAGTGCACACACACACCTACACACACACACTTATACAAACACACACACAAGTGCACACACACACCTACACACACACACTTATACAAACACACACACAAGTGCACACACACACATACACACACACACTTATACAAACACACACACAAGTGCACACACACACCTACACACACACACTTATACAAACACACACACAAGTGCACACACACACATACACACACTTATACAAACACACACACAAGTGCACACACACACCTACACACACACACTTATACAAACACACACACAAGTGCACACACACACCTACACACACACACTTATACAAACACACACACAAGTGCACACACACACCTACACACACACACTTATACAAACACACACACAAGTGCACACACACACTTATACAAACACACACACAAGTGCACATACACACCTACACACACACACTTATACAAACACACACACAAGTGCACACACACACTTATACAAACACACACACAAGTGCACACACTTATACAAACACACACACAAGTGCACACACACACATACACACACTTATACAAACACACACACTTATACAAACACACACACAAGTGCACACACATACGCGCATAGAAACACACTTGTTTAAAGGGTTTCCGCTCCACCCCTGGACCATGGTTGCTTTCTCTGAAGCAGATTGTCTGGGAAGTTGAATTGCGTCATTCCGACAGGAACAAACGGAAAGGTAAATGTAGACCTCACACCACATGTAAAGTGTGTATGATTGATTTTCAAAGACAGAGTGTCTGGTTAGCCAAACTTCAAGCCAGCGTCATGTCCACACCGGGCATGTGCCATGTGGTCAGGAAAACGCCAAACACAGGTTCTTGAACATGCACTTAGCATGCTGTGATCATATAGGTCTGTTGCTACCCGATACCAGTGCATGTACCTACAGTAGGAAAAGGTTTGGCGTGAAATGTGGAAGAGGTGTAAATGTGGTGAATCTCACTCCAGACCTTTTCCTTTACAGCTCTGTTCCGATTTATGAAAGACTTGGTGTCTTAGAATTCCAGCCAGACACAAAGCAGTCATGAATTCCTCCTCCATGATCATTTTTCAAATATTTGATACTACCATGAATGAAAAGAGGCGCCATCCATACAGCACGACCAAATCTGAGTCTCTGGTCAACCGGTTTAGCTCTCGGTGTGTGTTTGAAAGCTGCGTGTTTCATACATGGAACATGGAAACGGCGTGTGAACAAGATAGTTGGTTTTTCCGCAGAGCAATGACTGTGACGATGACACGGAGAAGGACTCCAAACAGGTCTGTGCCAGAAATCCTGATGTTCTGCTTCCTCATTACTGCATCCCATCTCTCAAAAAGAGCCAGGCGATGTGGAGCTTCTGAATCGAGGACAGCCAGAAGAGGCTGATCCCAGAGGAGTCAGATCTAAAAGCGGGGGCACCCTGGGGGCCCTCAGGGGCCCCCGGCACTCTGGCAGACCTACTTCTGCCTCCTGTCTCCATGTTTCACATCAGGAAGCATTTTTTTCTCCATCGCTGCAGCTGCATCACAAGTTGATGAAAAAAACATTAAAATCAACAGTTTGTGTTAGTAGGAACGCTGGAATTGAAATCCGAACTTTCCTGTTAGAATTCAAAAGTCAGAATCAGTTCAAACAGTTAAAACACAAGAAACAACCGTCTACTGGGAAAATTCAGATCTTGGTTCTGAAGCTTTCAGCAGCAGCAGAACCCCAGAACTTTTCAAAACCAAACGAGAGCAAACACTCACAGAGACAAATGTGGCCATCCTGCCGCCGCTGCTGCTGCTGCTGCCGCCGCTGCATGAGAGGAAGAGCTGCTCCTCATCTGCCTGTCTGTCACACACACGTATGTCACTGTGGGCGGAGCGTCACGCTCAACACAGGCTCATCATGTGACACTTCCTGTTATCTAAGAGAACAGAGGCATCTGTGTAGAAATGCTGAACACGTGATCAGAAATATCAAACTTTACTTAAAACTCAAGGAAACCAAAGTTTTCTTCTGGAAAACGTTTTCACCAAAACTTGAAATGTTCTCCTTAAAGGGCCAGCAGTTTCCAAAAGGCCATGATACCTGTTTAAAACATTTGATTTCTTTGTGAATCTTTTTTTCTGTTCTTGCCTCAAACAGCTCCAAATTGCCTCTCGTTGTGAATTTTTGTGTGTCTGTGATGGACTGATAACATGTTCGGGATGAACCCACCATCACCAAATCACCAAAGACTAAACTTATCACTGAAGGAACACTTTCAGAAAGAAACATCCATCCATCATCCTCAGAACCTGCTGAATCTCTGGTGAGGTCACAGGTTGCTGGAGCCTATCCCAGCTACTGTTCACTCTGGACTGGACATCAGTCTGTAACAAATCTACACATAGACACCAAGGAGCATTTTAGATCCATCTATGAATGGAGGAAACTCACTCATAAATCAGGTAAACACACAAACAAGAAGCCAGCTGGGAATTTAACCAACTTCTGTTCAGTGTGAGGCAAGAGCGCTGACCACTGCACCACCATGCAGCTCTTCAGCAGAAACCCTGAAGTACATGTATTGTCTGGTAGCTGAAAGAGACCACCTGTAGAGTGTGGAGCTCATTAGGAACAGTTTGCTTTTACTTTTGGTTTCGTTTTAAGAAGATTCAGAAAACCGTGTTTCCTGCAGGAAACCTTTAAAAAACTTCAATGATGTTGAAGTTTCACCGTCCCTCTGGCGGGCGCACCCTCACTGACATTCGCACAGCTCTTGCTGCTTTGTTTCTTGAAGTCTTTCATTTGAGAATCAAATGATTTCAGCCTCTCAAACTCTGATGTCATCACTGTTTTCTATGACCTCATTTACATGTCTGTTCTGAAATGATAGTTTTCTGTTTGATCTCTTTGATTCTAGCAGTTACACAAACGCACACACACAAACACACGCACACACACAAACGCACACACACGAACACACACAAACACACGCACACACACAAACGCACACACACGAACACACACAAACGCACACACACACAAATGCACACACACGAACACACACAAATGCACACACACACAAACACACGCACACACACAAACGCACACACACGCACACACACAAACACACACAAATGCACACACATGAACACACAAACGCACACACACACGCACACACGCACACACACTCACACACACAAACGCACACACACGAACACACACAAACACACGCACACAAACACACGCACACACACAAACGCACACACACGAACACACACAAACACAAGCACACACACAAACGCACACACACGAACACACACAAACGCACACACACACAAATGCACACACACGAACACACACAAACGCACACACACACAAACACACGCACACACACAAACGCACACACACGAACACACACAAACACACGCACACACACAAACGCACACACACACAAATGCACACACACGAACACACACAAACACAACACACACACAAACGCACACACACGAACACACACAAACGCACACACACACAAATGCACACACACAAACGCACACACACGAACACACACAAACGCACACACACACAAATGCACACACACGAACACACACAAACGCACACACACACAAACACAACTCACACACACACAAACGCACACACACACACACACACAAACACACTCACACACACAAACGCACACACACACCAAATGCACACACACGAACACACACAAACGCACACGCACACACACACACACACACGCACACACACAAACACACACAAATGCACACACATGAACACACAAACGCACACACACATGCACACACGCACACACACTCACACACACAAACGCACACACACAAATGCACACACACGAACACACACAAACGCACACACACACAAACACACGCACACACACGAACACACACAAACGCACACGCACACAAATGCACACAAAAACGCACACACACACAAACACATACACAAACACACACACACACACACGCACAAACACACACACATGCACAGACACGCACGCACACACAAACACACACAAACGCACATACACACAGACACACATGCAGACACACACACGAACACACACACATGCACGCACATACACACTTTTCATCTTATTGAAACATGTAAACTAATTCATCTTATTAAAAGGTTTTCAGTGTTTTAAATAAAATGAATAAATAACTCAGAAGAGTCTGATGGTTTTTGGAGCAGAACATGTTTTAACAGCGATGGAGTCGATCATCAGATGTTTCATTAGAACTGTCTGGACTCTGGAAGGTTCTGTGTCTTGTTCCTTCTTGGATCAAAGTTCTCGTCGTGTCCTGAAGGTTCTGATGGTCACCCCCCCCCCCACACACACACACATGCAAACCTCTTTCAAATCAGCCTGATTTTGACTCACAAATGTCCTGTTTTGTGTGGGCAGAGAAGACTCAGGAAAACAGTCTGGTGGCGAACGGCGGGCAGGTAAGACTCACGTCTCCTTCTGTCATCATTTTATGGTTTAATGAGCAGAAAATCATCAGAAAGAAAGAAAATTCAAGGAGGAATGATCTTTACATGTTCAGCTGGGAAAATGCTGGGAAAACATAAGCTGGGAAAATCCACTTATGTTAGATTACGCTGCTCTATTTTCCATTGAAAGAACATAGACGATAAATAAAAATATGAACAGTTTCCTGACGAGGGATTTGGTTTCTATTTGCAGGAGATACAAACTTTTGTTGGAATTTTGCCATCATTTTATATTAAATCTCTGTGAATTTATTAAATCAATTTTTACAAATCTGCGTGTCAAAAAGAAACATGAAATATTAATAATTCATTTTAATCATGAATGATAAAAATGAATGAATGAACTTAATCCTTTATTTTAAGACCAGACCCAGTTTAAAAAACCTATGCCATTTTCTTAAAGTAAAATGTTCCTCAGACTTTGGTTCCTTAGTGTTCTCCAGCTTTCATACAGTGTAATCATCTCAGTGGCTCCTTCACTGATCTGATGTGTCTGACAGGTAAAGTCAGTTTGGTGGTAAAGCTGTGGCTTCTTCCAGAACCATGAGTCCAGGAGCACACCTACCATTTGTCCTCCTGCTGCTGCTCCTGCAAGCTCCTCTGACCTCAGGTAAGACAAAGACGCATCATCTTTAAAAGAGAATGCACTTTTAGGACACTGGAGAAACTCTTCATTTGAAAGACATTTCTGAAGGTTCATGGGAGGTCCACGCATTTCTGTCTCAACACAACGACCAAAAACAGGCTTGTTTTTATGTCCACAAACATCACAAAGAAAAACATCAATTTTAACACCTGCTCAGGGTCACGGAGTGACCTTCACTCTGGAGAGTCCATCCATCCATCTATCCATCCATCCATCCATCCATCATAAATCCATCCATCCATCCATCCATGCATCCGTCCATCCATCCATCCGTCCATCCACCTATCCATCCATCTATCCATCCATCCATCCATCCATCCATCCATCATAAATCCATCCATCCATCATAAATCCGTCCATCCATCCATCCATCCATCCATCTATTTATTTACTCACAGATTCTTGAAAACATGGATGATGTTTAAGTGACAGTGATAAATAGTTGTCAAAACACTGGGCGAAGCTCCTCACAGAACAAAAACGAATTGTAACAAACCAGGCTTCAGTCTAGAAGGTGATGATGGAAAATGTTGATGGACTCAGCACACAAAGCACAGGACCAGGACCAACCAGCAACACCTCAAACTCAGAGTTCTCAGGATTCTGCCTCACAAAGGGAGAAGCACAAGGAGCCAATTTCCAAAGGGCTCAACTTCAACCTTTTAACCCCTCCCCAGAGGTCTCAGGGTTCAGTGACCACCCTGTCCTCATGTACTGTGCAGCTTCATGTAGAAGACATGTTGCTTAGCTTTATGAGAATACTCAAACCCTGATGTAAATGCTGCAAAAAGGTCTCTACAGAGCAAGGGCTTCAGGTTTGGTTTCATTTGTTTCATTTTTTCTGTTTCTCTGAATCAACAGCAAATCAAGCTGAAACTCCTGGGAAGAACTTCCTCGTGGTGTTCCCGGAGAACATCGCAGACTATCATCCCACTTCTCATGACAACCATATCTGGGTCACCGCCTTGTATAATGACACAACAGTCTCATCTCAGTTCCAGAAAAAGACATTACAGGCTGGAGAAACAAGAAGCTTTCAAGTAGACCTAGAACTCCAAAAGTTAAAAACCCAAAGCAACAGCAGCAATCCGTCTTTTCAGATCTCCAACAATATCACTAAAATTATTAGCGACAAAGACATCGTCATTCAGGCTGTCAGCAACAAGAACAACAGCATACAGACGGCTAACATCATCCCGACCGATTGTTTAGGGACCAAATATTTCATCCCGCCAGTGCCCAAAATCCAAGGAGCCGCAATCACTGATGACATCACAAGCATCAATGAGAGAGGCCCATTCAGACTAATTATCATCAACACTGACCAGAACAACACAGTGACTGTTGGGGGGCAGGCTGGAACCAGACAGGTGTCTCTTAGGGAAAACCAGGTGGCTCAAACTTGGGTCCTGCAGAATGAGTCTCTGCAAGAAGTCACGGCTGAAAAGCCAGTGGCGGTCCTCTTCGGTCATCCTTGTGCTTTCCACCACAACTGCATCTGCAGCCTCCTTTATGCTCTGCTGCCACCAGCCACAAGCGAGATGAAGAAGTTCCTCATTCCCCCGCTGCTGGACGACTGGGCCCAAACCTCTGTGCTTCTGTCAGAGACGTTATCCAGCAGAGAGGAACCCTTGAGCCCAAATAAAGCTTTCATAGAGATACCAGGCACCGCTATCTTGTACCGGCCAGGTTTGCTGCTTCCTCTGGTTTCAGAGCAGAACCTCGGTAGCTGTTTTGTGGTCAGAAGCATTGGAGACACAAACTATGCTGTCATCGTGGTTCGTAAAAATGAGACGAAAGGTGTTCAAATCGGAGATGAAGCTCTGAATAGAGGTATCCAAGAGTGGCAGGAGCTGGGCGGTACAGACTATGTCTCCATCAACGTCAGCCTGACCGCAAACCAAAACATCATCTGGCACAACTCTTCCAAAATGGCTGTCTACTTTATGGGAAGAAAGGATGACATTTTGTTTGGGAACCCCGCGCCTGCCCTCAGCACCACCCCAGGTAAAAACTTTCTAGAGACCACACCATCTCAGTTCCCCTAAGAACAGCAGATTCTTTTTCTCGAGTTACTGTAGAACCAAACAGAAGCAGCAGTCATCAACAGTTCAGTCACTGAACAAAGTTCTCCAGAAAAATAGAAAGTTTACTCCAAAGTTTACTCTTTCCCAACAACAAGCTGCAAACAGCACTGATTCCTCTTCACATCCCGCAGCTGAAGGAGAAACAAATTATCTGAACACAGCAGATCCTCTGCTTGGAGAAATCACAGCACACATTAAACCATGTTTTAGTCATGATGTTTCTTTTTCTTGATTCGAGTTAGACAGAACCAGGAGGGAAGAATTAGGAAGAATCTGGAATAATCAGGAAGGATCAGGAAGAAATAATCAGGAAGGATCAAACTTCCTAATTTGAAGCATTTCAAATGAACGTTACCAAGAGGAGCCTTTTACCTCCAATCTGCACAATAGAGTCTCAGCCTGACCATCTGGTGACCTGTTCTTCTCCTCATTCCCAGACTTCAGAGGCTGTGCTGTGGCTCCAGAGATCCTGAACATTTCCACCGATGAAGTCAGCTGGCAGGAATCCGTCGCCTCTTGCCAAAGTCACGACCAGAGGCTGGCCACTCTTCATGGTGAGGATTTCCGGAGATACATTTGCAGCAAACTTCCCCAGATTAGCAGTGTGAAGGAGGTGTGGATCGGCATGCGCCGCAGCTCCATGACCGGTGAGTGGTACTGGCTGGACTCCAAGGCCTCGGTCAATGAGACGCACTGGGACAAGGGTTCTCCCGGCACCGTGGATGGCGGGCAGTGCGTCTTGATGAGCCTGAAAAGCTCCAAGGACTTTGTCTGGCAGGACGAGGACTGCTGCAAGGCCGCCAGCGCTCTCTGCTACAGAGATCCGGTTCTGATGCCTCTGAGTTAGAACTGCTCAAGGGTTGGACACCCAACATGCTGAGTCACCATGTTTGGTCTCTGATTGACAGGATCTGCAATAATCTTGATGCTGGAATGTCTCCTCTGATGATGAATCACTCGTGTCTGTACTTGTTTTTCTTTTCCTCAGTTCTAAAAATGTTCTTTTCTTTAACTTTCAAGTGGAGCACATGTCGTGGAGGAGGTTCTGTAGGAAGTTCTGCTTTTCTGTTGATTCACTGTAAAAATAAAGTTCTGGCTGCTTCTGATTTTCAGGTCACTTTTGTGAAGCTGAGTCCAGAAGGCCAGCTCAGATCAGATTCATGTTTGTTCACTTTTGGACTAAACACAGAAACAGTTTTTTATTCAGATGTTCATCAAAATTCTAAGAACAGATCCTTTTATTGTGACTGATTTTCCTCATTTATCCCCCAAATATTAAGTGTTTCAGAATTCAAGACTTTTCTCTGTGAATAAATAAAAACCTGTTTGGTTCTTTAGAATAATTTCAACTGAACTGCAAGCAAATCAGATAAGCGGGTTTCCCAGGTTTCCTGTCGTTCCTTCTCCTGTGGAGAAATGCCATTGTTTTTAAAATGCAGTCGGAATCCTGATTCAGAAACCATCAGACAAAAGCTGAACTTCATTACCCTCAGGCTGCACGGTGGTGCAGTGGTTAGCACTCTTGCCTCACAGCAAAAAAGGCCCTAGGTTCAAGTCCTGGCTGGGGGACTTGAACCAGCATCACCAACGGAGGCCTTTCTGCGTGGAGTGTGCATGTTCTCCCCGTGCATGCGTGGGTTTTCTCCGGGGACTCCGGCTTCCTCCGACCCTCCAAAAACATGCTTCATAGGTTCATTGGTCACTCTAAACTGTCCCTAGGTGTGCATGGATGTGTGATTCAGAAGTTCAGTTTCACACAGTGTGCTATTGTGTGCTATTAAGGTAGAATCTGAAAAAATAAATAAATAATGGACTGGGGGGTTAAGACCCGTATGACCTTTACTCACTGGTTCTGCATGGTTACATGCACCCCCCCTACAAATTCAGAGATTTTTCTGTAAGAGGTCATTTCCTAAATTTGATTCTTGTGGTCCTCTTTCAAAAAGTACCCTAAAAATAGTGTCCAGACCTTTGACTGTACATGAGAACTGGACTGGGTGACCCCTCCCCACTGGCATTCCAAACAGGAAATTCCTGCTGGCTCCAAGAAGCCAAAATGTCATAGACTTTTATGTAGAAATAAATAGCTGTTCCTCAGTCTATTGGTCAGAATAACCATTCTTACTTTGATACTTTTTTACCGTCTTCTTGATAATCCTATTTTTTTCAGGAAATTGTTTCTGTAGTTGAAGTTTTAAACTGACCAATCAGATGCCTCTATAAAAGTAGGTGGAGCCTGCTGGCCCCCACTTCCACTGTTTAAAACGTTTTATTGACAGATTTTGTGTAGCTCGCTTTCAAGTGGTAGGGGTGTGACCTTCCAATAAGCTCACTGTTGGTTGGTGAGAGTGGTTGCCATAGAAACGTTGATTCAGAGCGAGTCAGATCAATCACTTTTTACTGACGACATCTGGCTCCAACATGACGGCATCTGCATTGTAAAAAAAAAAAGGCAAACGAATTGACTTCATTTGGTTGGAGAGGGAACAAACCATGTTCCATAGGGGGGGATGCCACACCCACTCAGTCCAGTTCTGAGTGAGTTGGACTTCAAAATGCAGCAGCTAGATTGTTAGCAGGAACCAGCAGAAGAGAACACATTACTCCTGTATTAGCTTCACTTCACTAGCTCCCAGTTGAATCTAGAATCAAGTTCAAGATCCTCCTGCTAACCTATAAGGCCTTGAATGGTATGACCCCATCCTATATTAAAGATCTCATAGAGCCTTACCAACCAAACAGAACACTTCACTCACTAAATGCAGGACTGCTTGTGGTTCCTAGAATCTCTAAAAACACAGTTGGAGGTAGAGCCTTTATCCACCAAGCTCCTGTTTTATGGAATAAACTCCCAGCTCATGTAAGAGAGGCTGACACAGTTTCTACATTCAAAGTTAGACTGAAAACATTCCTCTTTGGACAGAATTATTGCCAGACTAGCTAGTAATCAGAGATTATTTAACTTACTGCAGCTCTACCTCACCTAGTTTGGGGCAATAATCATCATTTTTGTTACATCCTTTTTACATACTTCTTCATGGAGCTAAGCAGAGAAAAGATGGTTTGATAAACTGGGCCATGGCAGCCTATTCCCTCTTCTTTGATTAGATTAATAATATATTTATTTTGACATGCTAAAACAGCAGATTTTTACCATCTGCTATTTGTTCCATATTCATGCAACTTACCATTAACATGTTTGAATTAAATTTCAATACCAATTCATTGCTAGCAGGCTGCTAGAAGTTAGAATCTGGTGAAAGTCTGGAGCACTGGGGTTCTGTCCTCTATTACTTCTCTCCTCTATTCTTTATCATTTACTCAGTACTATATTTTATTTAGTTCTTCATGCCTCTGTTTGATGCAGATTGGAGTCATATGTTGTCTTTCTGAGATTCCAGGTGGATTGTCTGCTCCTGTCTTTGGACCTCATCTCTGGCTCGTCTCACACCCCCAGCTGCCCCCCAGTTCCATCTGGATGAAGTTCCTCTGCTACACCATTCAAACCTGTAGTTGTAGAGTTAGGTAAGCTAACTCTTCTTTAGCAGTTCCAGCACATCGTCTGTCCATCCTGGGAGAGGATCGCTCTTTCATGTGGACATTTCTGAGGTTTCTTTTTTTTAGATAGTGTTTTCTCTGAGCTTTTCTTCACTGAGACGGAGGGTCAAAGGGCAAGAATGCCAGTTTAGCTTAATCTGTTTAGTTTAGCAACCAGCTATTGTTTATATTTTTATGACTGAATTTATTCTGTTTATACAGTTCTTCTGTGACCGGTGCGAATCTGTGTTAGGACCTGTGTGAGTGTGTGTGTGCGTGTATGGGTGTGTGTGTGTGTGCATGCATGCCTGTGTGTGTGTGTGTGTGTGTGTGCGCGTGGCTGTGTGGGTGTGTGCATGCATGCGTGTGTGTGTGTGTGTGTGTGCGCGTGGCTGTGTAGGTGTGTGCATGCGTGCGTGTGTGTGTGTGTGTGTGTGCGCGTGGCTGTGTGGGTGTGTGCATGCGTGTATGTGCGTTTGGTGGGTGTGTGCATGCGTGTGCGTGCGCCTGTGTGTGCGTGTGCATGCGCGCGTGTGTGGGTGTGTGCGCGTGGGTGTGTGTGTGTGTGCATGCGTGACCACGAGAACTGACCACATCATTCCTGTTCTCAAGTTCCCACACTGGATACCAGTTAGATACAGAACTGGTTAAAACACAATTTAATGGAAGAGCCGAGGAGCTATCAGATGACAAACCCAGCATCTCTGAGGTCTGGAGCTGTAGAACCTGGGCTCAGAACCTCAGACAGAAGAAGATTCCTGAGGAGTTCAGAACTTCTTCAACTATCAGACTGAAATGTTGGTTTAAAAATGCTGAACTCTGTTTCTTTGAAACATCTTTTATTTGTTTCTTTCCATGTTTGACTCCAATGTTTTTTCCTTTCAGAGATTCTGTTTGGGTTAGTTTGAGTTTATTCAAACGGCTGTGGATCTGCTTTCCGTGGTTCTGGAGCCGATGTTTGCGGGTGTTCACCTGCTCCAGCAGCAGAGTCTCTTCAGAGCCCCACTGGGCATCATCCACACTGCCATCACCACCAGCAGGAGCAGTTTGGCCCCCAGGTCCACCGATGCCAGAAGCAGGATGTGAGGCGGCGCTCCGCCCACGGGCAGCGGGGGCTGGGGGGGCAGCACAAACAGAGTGGCTTGTTCTTTTCCCAGCGGGTTGGAGGCACTGCAGACATACTGCTGACCCGGCTCCACGTGCTTCAGCTCGCTGATGGTGCGGTAACGAGCCGGTGACCCCTGAGCTGGCGGCCCCAGCGGAGAAGCTTCCAGCTGGTTGTCTGGGCCAAACCACTGTACGTCTGGTAAGGGGGAGCCCTGGACCTGACACAGAGCTGTGTACCCCAACAGCTCGCTGCCCTCCACCAAAAGAGCCAGGATCCTGGGAGGGGCTGAGCCGCCAGAGGAGAAGAGAATGAGAACAATACTCATGGAAACTGAACATCAAAGACCACCGCTCTACCTTCCACTCTCAGTCTGGTTCCCATCTTGTCCTCAAAGCTGATGTGTTCTCGTCCCAGGATCTCCACTCGGCAGTAGTAGCGCCCATTGTCCTGCAGGGTGGCGCTGTTGATGCGCAGCGACAAGTCGTGCTCCCGTGGGTTGCCCTCCAGACGATATCGCTGGTCCTGGTTGGGATCTGGCTCACAGGAAGGGTCGGCAGGCCGGCTGGTGCACCGGTAGATGACGACGGCGCTCTGGCCGTGGCCTCTATGCCACAGCACCTGCAGCGATGAATGCTGGGAGTGCTGTGGGTGGTTGAAGGTGCAGGGCAGCACCACCGGGTAGCCATCAATGCCTCGAACCTCAGACTGCACGGTCATGGACCAGCCGTTGTCCTCATTGCTGAGAGCTGCAACAGAACAGAGGTGTGATGAAGACTAAGTCGTTTCCAAAAACCGTGAAAGGAGGAACAGCATCTTCACCCCTGCCCTGACCCTGTGACCCCTACCCTGAAGGAGCAGCGAGCTGCAGCCACAGCTGAAACCGTTTGGTGGTTTAACTCCTCCATCTAACCCATGATCACCAGTAAAGGGTGGAGGGGGGCACTAAGGTCCATCTGTAAAGGTTTGGTTTGACAGAACCAGCTGAAGCCATGTCAGACCACCAGAAGACCACTAGGGGGCTTGTTGCTCAGATGACTTCCTCCACATCTGCTCCTCTTTCAGTTTGATCTTGACGGAGATCCCGAGGAGAAGTTTCCAGCAACATCTGAACAACTTCTGCATCACCAGTTAGAAGCCTGAAGAACAGAGTCGCTAAAATAATCCCCTGGATCAGGGATAGGCAACTCCAGGCCTCGAGGGCTGCAGTGTCTGCATGATTTAAAGATGTCCAAGCCCTACTCTTTACTGATTACAGGTGTCCAGCCAATTAGAACATGCCAGAGCATGGTATGTTGGAAAACATGCAGGAATGCGGCCCTCGAGGCCTGGAGCTGCCCATCCCTGCTCTGGATGTTTGAAGAACAGCTGGAGCAAAGAGCCTGACGTTCCTTTCAGAGGTTCCCGGTGTGTTGTCTTCCTACGCCTCATAGTCAGGGCCGGCCGGGCATAGGCGACTTAGGTGGCTGACTAGATCGCCATCTGCTGGAGGGGGCACCAAATCACAATGATAAGACTAAAGTTTTTATTTTTTACAAGTTTATAGCAGTTGGACACACCACTCATTTAGTTTAAACATAAAAAGTAATAATTTAAAACATAAATAAATAACTCAAAGGTTTGACGGCATCAACAACTTTGGCTGTGCGGCGCCCCTCCTTACCCGACGCTGGTGCCGTCTAAGCCAGGTGGGGGTCAGTGTTGCCGCTGTTAGTACTTCTTTAAAACTTTAAGAATGAAAAAGCAGCAAAACAAACTCTCAGGCACAGCTTTATGGGAAAAACAGTGAAGGAAGAGCAGGAAAATGGGCTCAAAGCAGAGCTTTGTCTGTGTATTTACACTAATATTCGGTTGAAAAATATTCAAATACTACAAATTTAACTGACAACCTAGTTTCTTTTCCCAAAATCCCTTTCCCCGTAGGGCACCATGCAGCCCACGGCCGGCCCGCTCACAGCAGAAACTCTGATCTCCTCTGACACACAGCTCCCAAAGGAGCGTGGGAAATCTGAAGAACCAGAAAATACAATTTAAGAGGATTTTCATACAAACTCACCTCCTGTGACCAACAGCAGCACAGCCAGAGCTCTGAGGAGCTGCCAAGAGGCCATGAGGAGTCCAGAGAAGAGATCAGAGAAAAAACTCACAGAAGAGTGCAGGGAGGAGAGGATCACAGAGCAGACGTGTGACTCAGCATCACATCGGCTCAGGTCAGCTCTTCTATTTTTAATTTTCCTTTTTGTTCCTGTTTGTGGAAACACTGAGGATTCAAAGAGGGACATGAAGACCTGATGAAGATGAACATCTACCAATAGAATGAGCTCCACTGAAGGTCTGGTCCTGGTCTCCACAAACTGATTTTGTTTCTTCAAGAAACTGGTTCCAGTCAAACAGCCTGAGTCTGAATGTTGACTTTAACTGGATGGGTTTTACAATGGGGGGGTGTCCTCAGAACCTAGCCCTTCTTTTATCCATCAAAGAGGCATTTCTGCTGTCCAGCTGAAGAACTTTACTATTTAAGAGGTTAATGACCTGTAGTTCCGGTGAGTGTGGTTCTCCTGGTGGGGCATCGTCTCCATCTTTGTCCCCTGATATAACTTTTGTGTGATGAGGTGTCACCAAACCAGTGATCACCAAATCATGCATTCATGTGTGTTCCAGATAATCCCCGCTTTTCTGTAGGTTCTCTGCAGTCTTGTCTGGATTTTAGATCATCTTCAGATGATGTTCTGCCTGAATTAAGTCCATCAAGTCTGGTTTTTTTCTCCTGACATGAAGCGAAAGGCTTCTCCTCCTGCGTGTTCCCTGCACACGTCTTCACTGTGTCAAAAAGGCCGCGAAAACAAGGCTTCCAGATAAAGAGAAGATGATGTGGAGTTCTTCACATGATGGTGTCAAATCTGCAGAAGAAAGAAAGCTGCAGTGATTGGCCCTTATCCCGGAAGAGCGTCTGGTCACGTGCTCACCCCGCCTGCGGCCGAGAGCTCATTAAGGTAATTGGGTCCAGGTGCTGCAGGGCGGTTCGGTTCTGCGGGATGGAGCTCAGGTCAGTGGAAGTTCATTCTGTTTTTTTAACCAGAACTTTGGAGTCAAACGGAAGTTTCCTGGAAGGTTCTAACAAAAGGGCTCCGGTCCGGGAGAACCTCCGAGGTTCCTGCAGAGAGAACACGAGCTCCCGAAAAGCCTTTTTTTTAAAGAGTAGAACTGAACGATGAAATAACATACGGGTTTGCATTTCATACACAGTTGTGGGAACTTTTGCAAAAGGCTTTATTAAAGACAAACAGGTGTTTTCTATGAAGCTGATTTTCAGGTCATTAAAAACGACACAAAACTACAATCGGATCAATAATCATAATCGGATTAAACGCCCCATGGCGTCCAGGATGAAGAGTTTTACAGCCTCAAAACAGCTATAATTGCACTAAACACACCGACACCATCACAGGTTACACAACAATCAATGGCATAATTGTAAAGCATGCATGTTTCCATCTTCAGCAGAAGAAACAACGAATGAAACTTTAGTTTTTCCTCACTGGGCGAGAGCTCAGACCTGCAGGACACTGCAGCACAGCGCACAAAGGGTACAGGGTACAAAGGGCTTCACAATGAAAATCAATTAAGACAAATGAGAATGCAAGAACAAATCAAGGAAGACAAAATGCCACTGACTATTGAGTATTTAAAGCATTCTAAGAAAGTAGTTTCTTCTTACGGTTGGATATCGCCTCCAGTTCTGCAGGAATGTCATTCCATAACTGAGGGCTGGCTATGGAAAAAGCACGGCCACCCCAGTGTGTTTGGGACATCGTTTTGATTATTTGTGGTGACTTTTGGATCAAAACGTTTGGGATGTAAACCTCGCCTGTCTGTAGCTTTGAATGTCTGACTCGGCTGGTTTGAAAAGTACATTCCACATCACGTTTTAACAAAGGCTCCAGTGTCTGTCGGCCATGTTCAAAACAAACCCCTTTGTGACGTGGGAATGAAGCGGTGAGTTTTCTGGCCAAAGCAGTGCATGACTGTGGCTGTCCTCTTTCCCAGGATTCCTTGCTGGAAGAACACCGCCGTTTCAGGAAAAGTGGACGTGACGCACACAGAGGTGAATATTCAAACACTGTTCAGTTCAGATGGTCGACCACGGAGGCTGTGGGAGAACAGCTGTTATCTCTTCAGGAAGATCTTCAACCGTAAGTCCTTCCTGTCTTCGGCCGCCGCGCCAATCTTTTCCTCTTCCTCTAAGCTTGCATTGAAGGTGACTTCCGGTCCATGTATCTGTTTGGTGCAGCAGTGATGCTCTGCTGTTGGTCAGAGTGAGGATGGAACGCATTGTTTCAGGAGCTTTTCAGCTGAGTGTTTGGTGGGAGAACTTGTTCAGATCAGCAGCTGCTGCTCAGACTTCTGCTTCCTCTGACCTCCTTTCCTGGCGTTCCTGAATAAAATCAAATCAGTTTAGATGGTATCTTTCACCTCCGGGTTTTATCAGAACCATCGGTAGCTTTTAGATTTACGTTTTAGTTCCAGAATTTTCCTCCAGAGTGGACCAGCCTCATTTATTCGCGCGCTCGCTTTCGCCATTTCCGATTTTCTGCCATTTTGGAAATTTCATTGATGTCCTGATCTTCATAGAGGTACGTGAGACACAGTTTGAATGCACACACCAACATTTCACCGCATGGAGTCCTCTAAAGGTATCGTGCCATCAAACTCTGTTTCTTTCCTTCCAGGCCGCCGTGCCGCTGTTGAACGACCTTCTGGCCGCCGCGTCTCAGCTTTTGCTTCTGTTTGGTAGCTGCCATGCTGCCCTTCTTTTCTTTGTTTCACGCTTTAACTGGTTTGTGTCCACTTTTGCAACGTCTTGCGTGCCTTAAATCTACGATGATCATTTGAGTTCTGATCAGTGTCACGATCTGTCCTCTTAGCTCCTGTTCCAATAAGCTCCTCCTCCTCTGTGGTAAAGTCACCTTCAATGCCGTTTCCTGTCTGTCAGGCTTTAGTGTTTGCTCTAGAGTTCTTGGAGCTTTGAGAGTCCAGTGTGGTCAGGAGGAATCTTCAGGAAGTTGCTGTAATGCTGGTCTGTAGTTTGAAGGCTGTTCTCTGACCTGCAGAGGTTGTGGTTGTTGGGCTGGAGCTGAATCAGTGGTGGAGTGATATAGGGACTCTGGTTTGGAGGTTTGTCAGATTCTCTTCTTTTCTGCTTCTTGTTTGGATCAGTGTGTAGTTTCTCTTTCACGTGGAGCTACGACAGGTAAGATCATTTTAATTCCTTTATTGCGTGCGTGCGCTCGGCCTTCCCGCCGTGGTTGAGCCGTCTCGCTGTGCTGGGTTTAAACGTTATTCTGTGATGGTTCAGTCCAGTTTGGATTCTTTGAAAGGGTTTTGGTTGTGATCTGTAGTTTTGGTTCTGGTTTTCTTTAGAATTTGAGTTTAAGCTTTACCCCACGTCATTGACCTCTGGTTTGTTGCAAATGCTGGTTTGAAGGTTTGTTCTGGTTCTGTTGGTGCGGTCGTGTCCATGATGGTGAAAGCCCAGCCCACAACCAGGGAGCTGTAGATCAGGGAGGACTGCATGCTCCGCCTGTCACATCCACACGTGTTGGTGCTGCACATCGGGGTGGGTCTTCTGTCTTTCCTGTGGGACTGGGTTCTCTGAGCAGAAGCTCCTGCATAGATCCTCTCTGTCCTTCTGGATCCTTCATTGTTTTCGATCCGCTCCTTATTTTCTGCCCGGTTTCTGTCTGGATCTTCTTGTCCATCTGCAGAGATCTTTGCTCTCCTAAAATGTATAAACTTTAGTGCAGATTCTGTCAAAACTGCAGATGAGAAACTGAGCTGCCATTAATGGATGCTGAGAACATTTCTCTGGTCAACGAACAATCCTCCAGAACACTCGGACTGTCGGAGATGGAACTCAAAGCTGCTCTGAGGCGGACAAACATATGAAGAACTGTGAGGAGACGAAAGCAAAGGCTACAGAACATTGACTGTTGAAGGTGTGGATCCAAACCTTCACACAGACGGAGGGTTGATGCATGGAAACCTCTAGAACAAATGCAAACGACAAACACTTTACAAGGAAGGAAATGGAGACAAAGCTTGGAGTCTTTGGGAGTGTGACCCACAAAGGAATTCAGATCCGTCGCTGTCGGCAGATCACAACGTGGAATCAATGGACCGTACCATCAGGACCAAAGTTTGAAACCTGACTGAAGGCTAACTAGTGAATAAACTGGACATCAGAGCATGACTGTTCGATTACATCTGCAGCAAATGACACGTCGAACTACAGTGGTAAATGGTTGTCATCAAACTGGACCCATTCCAGGGAAAACCAGCTGCTTGAAAACATGGTTCAAGGACTGAACTCTGAACATGATTTAAGCAATATTCCTTATCGGGAAGGACACCAGTTTTGTTTCCATTGGAAGTACAGACGCACATGAGACTGAAGACGCTACAGGCGATTAAATATCTGGACTTGAGCTGAAGGAAGTCAAATGTCTGGCAGCTAAAACGGTTTCTCTGACACCTTTTCTTTGGTGTGGAACTGGACACGGCAGTGAAAGCACTTCCTGACGTTACCGACCTAAAGACGACAGAGTTCAGAGAGCATTATGGGATTTGAATTTTCCAGGTAGGATTATAACGGTTCTGTACTCAGAAAACACACCTGAGATGATTGTTGGGTTCTGCGTTTGAGTTTGTGGAGACGAGCAAAATCAGAAACATGTGGTTTTATTTTGAAAATCACGTTGTGGTTTGGGTCTACATGGGGAGTAGTGGTCATTATGGGATGTCTAACATTTCTACATGAAAGTCATTGAAAACACAAGGTGAGTTTGTTTTCAGGCTGAATGTGGTGATCTGAAGAAAGCCCGCCTTGTGATGTGTTCGTGTTCCTCTGTACTCGGTTTGGTTCTAAATGGGTTCAATCTAAATTCTGAGGAAGTTCTGGCTCGACTGACAAACTCGTCCTGGTGAAAGTTGGAATCTCCGTTCTTTGGTTTGATTTGTGTCATTTTGAAAGAAGTGCATGTTTTGCGTACGACTCAGTAGATTTAAAACCGTCTTCAATAATCCATGAATGGGGACTCCTGTCACTCATTACCTCATGCCCTTGAAGCCAACTGTATTGACATCAGTGACTCTGTTGCTTTAGGCCTGACGGTCCATGAATGACCAGCACCTGCCGATCTGCCGTTTTCTGTCTGAAGTGATCCTGATTGGGAATGCTCCCCTCCAGGTTTCTGCTGTTCTTCACCTAAAGCAGCGTGGTGGTAAACAGAGGTTGGCTTCACCGAGGTGTGTGGTGAGGTCCTCCTCATGAAACTGAACAAACTCTGATCAGCCCTAAACTTGGTTGACTTGGAGGTGAAAGGGGTCAGTTCTTTCAAATGGGTCCTGAAGGTCCGGCTGGAGCATCCTTCTGGATGGACGTCATCCTTCTTCTTCTTTCAGGGCTAAAGTGGTTTATGTGGAGGTTTGTTCTCTGGTAGAACTGTTCTGGAGCGGGTTCACACCAGAGTCTAAACAGAAGACAGACGAAGGGTTTTAAACTGTTTGAATCAAAAGCTTCACACTAATGAGACGTGTGTGACGTTACGTCATCGTTTCTCTGGTTTGCTTGCAGGTGTGTTCTCTCTTTACTAACCCTAACTCTATATTCAGTCATTACTTGTATGTTGACAAAACTGTACCAAACTTGTGTTCAAATCCCAGATTCTTACAGGTTGAATACTTTCTCTAGAGTCCATCTGGATCCAAAAGCGTCTGTCATGTTGGTGGTTCATTCTCTCCTCTCTGGCTGCATGTTGTTCAGCAGTGGGTGGATGGTTTACCTGCTGGAACATGAAGGCTTTTAGCCAAACTCCATCCTCAGAAGCTCCACTGGTGTTTCTAAAGGTGGTATCCAGTTGGTGGTTCTGCGATGCGTGTCTCTAAACTCCGGTGGAAGATATGGACTGAAATCATGGAGGAGAATGTTCTTTTCTTGATGGTCAGACATTTCTGCTTCACTTGCAGAACAAACTGCCTCTGATTCCAAAGGGAATCCTCCAGCCTGCAGGTTTCTGCGTGACGTCCGGACCTAAAGCAGCTTTGAGGTAAAGTCTGCAGGTGAATTCAGTCTCACTCCTCTGGTTTCTGTACAAAAGGAAGTTCTGACTTTGGTTTGACTGGACTGTCGTTGATCTGAAACCAGTTTGTCTCACAGACGTTTCACTGCGTTCAGTTTACGGTTTGAAGTTTGTCAGAACCGTTTTAAACTTCCATCCAAACTTCAGAACATCTCTGTTGGTTTGAGCATGAGGTTCTGTTTGTGTGAAGGAACATGTTGCTGTTGCAGAACCAAGACAAACTGTTCTCTACAATATTACAACTGTTTCCTCAAAGGAATTACTTACACGGTGGTGATGATGAAGAACCAGAATCTGTTCCAAATCCAACAGTTGAACTGAAATGAGTTTGAGTTCTGGGAACATGTCTGGTCCAAAGTTGAGTTCCTGCTGCAGCACAGATGGGTTCTACAGAAATGTCACCAACTTGCTGAGGTTCATCAGTTTGTGGAACACTGATGGCAGAACATCGATGTCTGTAAAGGGTTTTTTTCAGAACGGGATTGAGATGGTACTGATGGTTTGTATTTATGTATCTGGATCTGTGTCCATCCTGAGCTTTTCCTGCTTTTCCACCTTCTGCAGCAGAAGTTTGAGTCTTGCAGTTGTGATTTCTCCAGCTTGTGCTCTAAGCTATTTGACCTCTAGGGAAGACATCCACATTTATAGAGGATGTTCTTGTGTGAAGATCTTTTTTACTGGTCCTGTGTGGAAACTTGAAACCAACTCTGACACGAACAGACGGACTGTTCTAAAGGACAAATGATGGACGGGTTAGGAAACAAACGGATGGTGATGTATTACTGAGTGAACTCCTCCATCCTTCAGCTGGGTTGTAGATCAGGACTGGAAGAGCAGCATTTACATGAGGGTAATGGCTGATGTGAACTTGGTTCCTCTGGTCCGTTCTGAAATGTTTGGAGTTTCATCTGCAGCTTTGGATCCAAACGAAACTGGACCTGAAGGTTTCTAATGTGCATCAGGAGAAACTGAAGCTCATGTCAAAGGATTGTTGCAGAACATCCTCACAGACTGGAAAAAGGATTTCTTCCGTTTGTCGTCTTTGGACCTCTTCAAAGACGGTTCCTGTGGCAGTGATGAGATCCAAACCACCGCAGAGTGTCATGATCATGTGACTGCAAACTGTTTTATGTATGGAGGCAACTTTCTGAAAAGTTGTTTTACCAAAATGTTTGAGAATCTTTAGATCAAGAACTGTAGAAGGAACTCCTGAAATGGTCTGGTTCTCCCCCTCTGGGCGTGTCCCCCCCCCCCCCCCCCAACCAGATCTGACCTTCGTTCTGGAGGTCTGCAGCCTCGCCGTGTTGATGCTGCTGGCAGCAGGAGTCCTCACATCCTGTGTTGGTGAGTGCCGTCCTGAAAAACCAGAATCCTACTGTGAGCTCATCTAACCAGCTGACTGTCGTCCACACAGGGAACCCACCTGTCCACGCACCTGTCCACGCACCTGCAGCATGGCCACGCCCACCTGAGAGCCAGCAGGTGAGGCCACAGAGGAAATGATTCTGATTGTTGTAAAACGTCTGGAAACTCCTGTATTCATTCATTTGAAGGTTTGAATCGCTCATTAGAAATTCTGAGTATAAATAGGTGAAACTTTCAGTCATTTGGTGATTCCTTTTTCTTATTTAGTCATTGGTTTAAAACGGTTTGTCATCTTCGGATGATTTCAGCTGATTGCACTCATTTCAGATGTTTAATCAAATGTGAAAATCCCACAGTGAAGGAGGAATGAATAAAGACTTTTATTTTGAAGATCTGTAAATAATACAGTTTTCAGTACTGTGTTCTCATACTGATACTGATCTAATACTGTATATCAGATGTGGTTTATTGATTCTAAACTTTAAAGGTCCTGAAGAATGGAAAAAATCTGATTTCAGCTGCGTGTTTGAGGGTTTGTTTCTGTGACTGCACATAAGGGAGTCCTTTTTTTAAATGACCAGCAGCAGGGAGGTGACTGTAGTTCTTGCTTTCCTCCAGCAGGGGAAGACCTGCACAGCTCATGCTGTCTTCAGAACATCATCAGAGACGCTCCACACCCGGGTCAGCACCTGTCTGACCTGTAGCCTTCAGGCTGAGCGGCCTGCTCCAGTAAAGCAAGACCAGTTTTTATCCAAATGCAACGACACTTTTCAATAAATTTGGTATTTTTTTTTGGAGCAGTACATTAGTTGTATTTGATGGTTTTGGTGTCAGATTTCCAGACAGGATTGGATGCTCCAGATATTCCGATTAAATGTCTTAAAGCGTCCTCACACGTTGATCAGCAGAAACTGCTGCTTCAGATTAGAAGTCCTTCAGCTGCTGATCCAAGGAACAGTCTGCGACATCAGGCAGTTGGTTGGTCTTTTTGGACCTTCAATCCTGGCCTCCTCAGCGCCCCCTGCAGGCTCTGGTCAAAGACTTTTGACCCCAATCCTGCTCAGGCCTGGGTTTACTTCCTGTTCTGCCCTTTCACTTGGAGACAGCAGTGACTTCACCCACGCTGCAGCTCCAGGATGTGGTTGAGGGTGTGAAGTATCCAGCGCTGCGTCGTCATGGCAACACAAGCTATGAATGTTGCTTGAAATGTTCTCAGACGGCAAACGTGTGACAGTCGGTGAAGGTGCAGCAGGTCTGAGACTCAATGGGCAAGAGACCAACTCATGGTGTTCATGGAGCGGGCGTGGGCGTGAGTGGGCTCCCCAGGATCCTGCAGAGCCACAGATGAAGACGCTCAGAACTTCACTCTTCGTCTGCACGCTTTTCACACCTTGCTGCCTGAGACAGTCAGCAGAGGCAGAGAGGAAACCCTGAAACCAACGGACGAGTTCAAGAGCAAACAAGTTTAAGATTGAAGAACCAGCTCATGAAAGGAATGGCATATTCATACAAACATCTCAGTAAATGGAACTAAATGATAAAGAGAATAAGACCCTAACCCCCCCCACACACACCGGTCATCTGCTTGCTGAACGTGATGGAGACAATCAGAGCTGGAAAACCGACCCGCAGGTCACATGACCAGAGTCTTTCTGTAAGATCTCTGACAAGAACACGAGGGATTCAAACCTCCACATTTAGTGTCACACTCCAGCCCCCATGATCCATCAGCTCTCTGAACCCGCCGTTTCCCTTCCGGGGTCAAAGGGTCATCAGAGCCTGTCCCAAACTGTTCATCAACTGTTCAAACTGGTCACAAACACACTTCTATATAGTTACAACAAAGTAAAAAGATTATTATAAAGATTGGACAGCTGTGGTGCAGTGGAAAGCGCGGTCAGCCTCTGATCGAAGTCCCACCTTGCCCGCCCATGTTTAAAATGGAAAAGACACGGAACCCCACATTGCCTCTAATGGAAGGTTGGCGCCAGTGTTCTGCAGCGGAGCCTCCATCAGTGTGTGAATGTGTGAACGGGACCGTAACTGTGAAGCGCTTTGGGCCTTTGATGAAAGTAGAAAAGCGTTATATAAGTAAACGCAGTTTACCATCATAAATGCACACTGTGTGCTGTTATTACTCAGCTCTGTGTGTTGTTGCTCAGCAGCGTGTTGCTGCTCAGCTCTGTGTGTTGTTGTTGCTGAGTGTTGTTGCTGCTCAGCTCTGTGTTGTTGCAGTGTGTTGTTGTTGCTCAGCTTTGTGTGTTGTTGTTGCTCAGCTCTGTGTGTTGTTGCAGTGTGTTGTTGTTGCTCAGCTTTGTGTGTTGTTGTTGTTGTTGCTGTGTGTTGTTGTTGCTCAGCTCTGTGTGTTGTTGTTGCTCAGCTTTGTGTGTTGTTGTTGCTCAGCTCTGTGTGTTGTTGCAGTGTGTTGTTGTTGCTCAGCTTTGTGTGTTGTTGTTGTTGTTGCTGTGTGTTGTTGATGCTCAGCTCTGTGTGTTGTTGTTGCTTTGTGTTATTGCTCTGCTCTGTGGGTTGTTGCTTTGTGTCGTTATTGCTGTGGGTTGTTGTCGCTCAGCTCTTTGTGTTGTTGCTGCTGTGTGTTGTTACTCAGCTGTGTGTTTTTGCTGTGTGTTGCTGCTGTGTGTTGTTGCTGCTGTGTGTTGTTACTCAGCTGTGTGTTTTTGCTGTGTGTTGTTGCTGTGTGTTGTTGCTGTGTGTTGTTGCTCAGCTCTGTGTGTTGTTGCTGTGTGTTGTTGCTGTGTGTTGTTGCTTAGCTCTGTGTGTTGTTGCTGTGTGTTGTTGCTCAGCTCTGTGTGTTGTTGCTGTGTGTTATGATTCAGCTCTGTGTGTTGTTGCTCAGCTCTTTGTGTTGTTGCTGTGTGTTGGTGCTCAGCTCTGTGTTCTTCTTGCTGTGTGTTCTTGTTGTTGTTGTTGCTCAGCTTTGTGTGTTGTTGTTGCTGTGTGTTGTTGTTGCTCAGCTCTGTGTGTTGTTGTTGAGTGTTGTTGTTGCTCAGCTCTGTGTTGTTGCTCAGCTCTGTGTGTTGTTGTTACTTAGCTCTGTGTGTTGTTGTTGCTTAGTTCTGTGTGTTGTTGTTGATCAGCTCTGTGTGTTGTTGTTGCTCAGCTCTGTGTTGTTGTTGCTGTATGTTGTTGTTGCTCAGCTCTGTGTGTTGTTGTTGCTCTGTGTTGTTTCTCAGCTCTATGTGTTGTTGTTGCTCAGCTCTATGTGTTGTTGTTGCTGAGTAGTGTTGTTGCTCAGCTCTGTGTGTTGTTGTTGCTGAGTGGTGTTGTTGCTCAGCTTTGTGTGTTGTTGCTGAGTGTTGTTGTTGCTCAGCTCTGTGTGTTGTTGTTGTTGAGTGGTGTTGTTGCTCAGCTCTGTGTTGTTGTTGCTCAGCTCTGTGTGTTGTTGTTGCTGTGTGTTGTTGCTCAGCTCTGTGTGTTGTTGTTGCTGTGTGTTGTTGTTGCTCAGCTCTGTGTGTTGTTGTTGCTGTGTGTTGTTGTTGCTCAGCTCTGTGTGTTGTTGCTCAGCTCTGTGTGTTGTTGTTGCTCAGCTCTGTGTGTTGTTGTTGCTGTGTGTTGTTGTTGCTCAGCTTTGTGTGTTGTTGTTGCTGTGTGTTGTTGTTGATCAGCTCTGTGTTGTTGCTCAGCTCTGAGTTGTTGCTCAGCTCTGTGTGTTGTTGTTGCTCAGCTCTGTGTGTTGTTGTTGCTCAGCTTTGTGTGTTGTTGTTGCTGTGTGTTGTTGTTGCTGTGTGTTGTTGTTGATCAGCTCTGAGTGTTGTTGTTGATCAGCTCTGTGTTGTTGTTGTTGCTCAGCTCTGTGTTGTTGTTGTTGCTCAGCTCTGTGTTGTTGTTGTTGATCAGCTCTGTGTTGTTGTTGTTGATCAGCTCTGTGTTGTTGTTGTTGATCAGCTCTGTGTTGTTGTTGTTGCTCAGCTTTCTGTGTGTTGTTGTTGCTCAGCTTTGTGTGTTGTTGTTGCTCAGCTTTGTGTGTTGTTGTTGCTGTGTGTTGTTGTTGCTCAGCTTTGTGTGTTGTTGTTGCTGTGTGTTGTTGCTCAGCTTTGTGTGTTGTTGTTGCTCAGCTCTGTGTTGTTGCTCAGCTCTGTGTGTTGTTGTTGTTACTTAGCTCTGTGTGTTGTTGTTGCTTAGTTCTGTGTGTTGTTGTTGCTTAGCTCTGTGTGTTGTTGTTGCTGTGTGCTGTTATTGCTCTGCTCTGTGTGTTGTTGCTTTGTGTTGTTATTGCTCTGTGTTGTTGTTGCTCAGCTCTGTGTTGTTGTTGCTGTGTGTTGTTGCTCAGCTCTGTGTGTTGTTGTTGATCAGCTCTGTGTGTTGTTGTTGCTCAGCTCTGTGTTGTTGTTGCTGTGTGTTGTTGTTGCTCAGCTCTGTGTGTTGTTGTTGCTGTGTGTTGTTGCTCAGCTCTATGTGTTGTTGTTGCTCAGCTCTGTGTGTTGTTGTTGCTGAGTGTTGTTGTTGCTCAGCTCTGTGTGTTGTTGCTGAGTGTTGTTTGTTGCTCAGCTCTGTGTGTTGTTGTTGTTGAGTGGTGTTGTTGCTCAGCTCTGTGTTGTTGTTGCTCAGCTCTGTGTGTTGTTGTTGCTCAGCTCTGTGTGTTGTTGTTGCTCAGCTCTGTGTGTTGTTGTTGCTCAGCTCTGTGTGTTGTTGTTGCTCAGCTCTGTGTGTTGTTGTTGCTGTGTGTTGTTGTTGCTGTGTTGTTGTTGTTGCTGTGTTGTTGTTGTTGATCAGCTCTGTGTTGTTGTTGTTGCTGTGTGCTGTTATTGCTCTGCTCTGTGTGTTGTTGCTTTGTGTTGTTGTTGCTGGGTGTTGTTGATCAGCTCTGTGTGTTGTTGTTGCTCAGCTCTGTGTTGTTGTTGCTGTGTGTTGTTGTTGCTCAGCTCTGTGTGTTGTTGTTGCTCAGCTCTGTGTGTTGTTGTTGCTCAGCTTTGTGTGTTGTTGTTGCTCAGCTTTGTGTGTTGTTGTTGCTCAGCTTTGTGTGTTGTTGTTGCTCAGCTTTGTGTTGTTGTTGCTCAGCTTTGTGTGTTGTTGTTGCTCAGCTTTGTGTGTTGTTGTTGCTCAGCTCTGTGTTGTTGTTTTTGATCAGCTCTGTGTTGTTGTTGTTGCTCAGCTTTCTGTGTTGTTGTTGTTGCTCAGCTTTCTGTGTTGTTGTTGTTGCTCAGCTTTCTGTGTTGTTGTTGCTCAGCTTTCTGTGTTGTTGTTGTTGCTGTGTGTTGTTGTTGCTCAGCTCTGTGTGTTGTTGTTGCTCAGCTCTGTGTTGTTGTTGCTGTGTGTTGTTGTTGCTCAGCTTTGTGTGTTGTTGTTGCTGTGTGTTGTTGTTGCTCAGCTTTGTGTGTTGTTGTTGCTGTGTGTTGTTGTTGCTCAGCTTTGGGTGTTGTTGTTGCTGTGTGTTGTTGTTGCTCAGCTTTGGGTGTTGTTGTTGCTCAGCTCTGTGGGTTGGTGCTCAGCTCTGTGTGTTGTTGTTGCTGTGTGTTGGTGCTCAGCTTTGTGTGTTGTTGCTCAGCTCTGTGTTGTTGTTGTTGATCAGCTCTGTGTTGTTGTTGCTCAGCTTTGTGTGTTGTTGTTGCTCAGCTCTGTGGGTTGGTGCTCAGCTCTGTGTGTTGTTGTTGCTGTGTGTTGTTGTTGCTCAGCTTTGTGTGTTGTTGTTGCTCAGCTCTGTGGGTTGTTGCACAGCTTTGTGTGTTGTTGTTGCTGTGTTGTCTCCTCTAATGTTGGGATGCTGCTGCAGTGCTTCCTGAAGACCACACCTCCACCCTGCAGCTGCTCCATGTTTTCCTCACAGGAAGTCTGTTTCAAAATAAAAGCTTCAGCGACATGTCTCTCTTCACACAGGAAAAAGGATTGCTTGTTTTATTAATGTCATTTATTTTCCTTACATTTTATTCTAATGTTATAATGTTATAAATCCAAACAAAAACATCATAAGGACTTTTAAGTTCACTTTTTCTAGCTTTGTAGTAACAAAACGAGTTTAACCACAGGCATCCACAGGGCGAGCAGATGATGGTTAAAGGCACACGACAGGACCCTGAAAGTGGACGGTCACGGTTACAGTTTCCTGTAAAGTCTGACTCTGAAATTGGAAGTTATCCTGAACCTGAGCTCCTCCAATAAAGTAATGAAAACTGCATGTATCAAGAACCACCTGAAGGAACTACAGAAGAACATCTGCAGAGTTGTAAAGTACTCGAGAAAATGGACTTCATTACTTATTACACTTACTTGAGTAAATGTAAGTCTCCATTCAAATGTAGTCGAGGAGAGAGAAAAGGTTTCTTATATTTTTGATACACAGTACAAGTACAAAGTGGCTAAAAAGCATCCTGAAGTAAAGTTAACAGTAAATCCACTTTACAACTCTGGCAGAAAGTACCTTAGAGTTCAAAAGTCACGTGTTCTCCATGTGTTCCGGACACGCGCCTTCGCTGGTGCGGGCAGTGGGTGCCCTTTTACTCTGAAAGGGCGCTCCGGATGTGCAGATCGTTAACTGAGCAGCTTGACGGAAGTGCGGGGTGGGAGTTTGCAGTCGACGCTAAAGCTGGTCTGGTGAGTCGTCGGTACCATTTCTGCTTCGGACTCGTTTCGCCGTCATCATGTCCCACACTGTCGTCACGAGCACGAGCACGACGGTCCGCTCCTCCGGGGACGAGCTGCTGAACGCGGGCTACACCTGGAGCATCCCGGGAATGCTCAAGCTGGGACAGCTGGTAAGAGCGGCGCTCCACCCTGACACGGGGGGGCGCGGGAGCGTCCCGGGCCGCTGCGCGGACCCCCCCCCCCCCCCCCCCCCCCACCCCCACACACACACATTCTGTGATGTTAGCACATCAGTATTTTGTGTTATTGTGTTAACATGCACACCAGTATTTTGTGTGATTGTGTTAACATGCACACTAGTATTTTGTGTGATTGTGTTTACATGCACACCAGTATTTTGTGTTATTGTGTTTACATGCACACCAGTATTTTGTGTGATTGTGTTTACATGCACACCAGTATTTTGTGTGATTGTGTTTACATGCACACCAGCATTTTGTGTGATTGTGTTTACATGCACACCAGCATTTTGTGTTATTGTGTTAACATGCACACCAGTATTTTGTGTGATTGTGTTTACATGCACACCAGTATTTTGTGTGATTGTGTTTACATGCACACCAGTATTTTGTGTTATTGTGTTAACATGCACACCAGTATTTTGTGTGATTGTGTTTACATGCACACCAGTATTTTGTGTGATTGTGTTTACATGCACACCAGTATTTTGTGTGATTGTGTTTACATGCACACCAGTATTTTGTGTGATTGTGTTTACATGCACACCAGTATTTTGTGTGATTGTGTTAACATGCACACCAGTATTTTGTGTGATTGTGTTAACATGCACACCAGCATTTTGTGTGATTGTGTTAACATGCACACCAGCATTTTGTGTGATTGTGTTAACATGCACACCAGCATTTTGTGTGATTGTGTTAACATGCACACCAGCATTTTGTGTGATTGTGTTAACATGCACACCAGCATTTTGTGTGATTGTGTTAACATGCACACCAGCATTTTGTGTGATTGTGTTAACATGCACACCAGCATTTTGTGTGATTGTGTTAACATGCACACCAGTATTTTGTGTGATTGTGTTAACATGCACACCAGCATTTTGTGTGATTGTGTTAACATGCACACCAGCATTTTGTGTGATTGTGTTAACATGCACACCAGCATTTTGTGTGATTGTGTTAACATGCACACCAGCATTTTGTGTGATTGTGTTAACATGCACACCAGCATTTTGTGTGATTGTGTTAACATGCACACCAGCATTTTGTGTTATTGTGTTTACATGCACACCAGTATTTTGTGTGATTGTGTTTACATGCACACCAGTATTTTGTGTGATTGTGTTAACATGCACACCAGTATTTTGTGCGATTGTGTTAACATGCACACCAGCATTTTGTGCGATTGTGTTAACATGCACACCAGCATTTTGTGCGATTGTGTTAACATGCACACCAGCATTTTGTGCGATTGTGTTAACATGCACACCAGCATTTTGTGTGATTGTGTTAACATGCACACCAGCATTTGTGTGATTGTGTTAACATGCACACCAGCATTTTGTGTGATTGTGTTAACATGCACACCAGTATTTTGTGTGATTGTGTTAACATGCACACCAGCATTTTGTGTGATTGTGTTAACATGCACACCAGCATTTTGTGTGATTGTGTTAACATGCACACCAGTATTTTGTGTGATTGTGTTAACATGCACACCAGCATTTTGTGTTATTGTGTTAACATGCACACCAGCATTTTGTGTTATTGTGTTAACATGCACACCAGCATTTTGTGTGATTGTGTTTACATGCACACCAGCATTTTGTGTGATTGTGTTTACATGCACACCAGTATTTTGTGTGATTGTGTTAACATGCACATCAGTATTTTGTGTTATTGTGTTAACATGCACACCAGTATTTTGTGTTATTGTGTTAACATGCACACAGCATTTTGTGTGATTGTGTTAACATGCACACCAGCATTTTGTGTGATTGTGTTAACATGCACACCAGCATTTTGTGTGATTGTGTTAACATGCACACCAGTATTTTGTGTGATTGTGTTAACATGCACACCAGTATTTTGTGTGATTGTGTTTACATGCACACCAGTATTTTGTGTGATTGTGTTTACATGCACACCAGTATTTTGTGTGATTGTGTTAACATGCACACCAGTATTTTGTGTGATTGTGTTAACATGCACACCAGCATTTTGTGTGATTGTGTTAACATGCACACCAGCATTTTGTGTTATTGTGTTTACATGCACACCAGTATTTTGTGTGATTGTGTTTACATGCACATCAGTTTTTGTGTTATTGTGTTAACACGCACATCAGTTTTTTGTGTAACCGTAAACCCCAACCCCGACTCTGTCCCTCCAGAAGTTCTGGACTGGAGAGGTTCTGTTTGGTTCTGCTGGTGCACGGATGAGTGAGGTTCTTCTCAGACTGTTTGTGTGTCCTTCTGTTTGTGTTGTGATGAACAGATTATCATGAAGTTGTGCGTTTGTGTTTTCTCTTTAGCTCTTTGTTTGTCTTTTGTGAACTTTCTTTTACTTTGAAAAGTGTTGGTGTTGTGAGGTTGTGTTTCATTGCTGCCTCATTCTGCAGTAAAGTCCTCTGTTGTGGTTCATTTGTGGGTTGTTTTTTGCGTTGCATTTTTCTGCTGGTTTGGTTTCAGATTTTTGTCTCCTTGTGGAGTTTCGTTTCTCTTTTGTTTTGGTTTTGTGGTTGTTTAGCTGAATTTGAATGTTTGTAAATTGGTGGAGTGTTTGGGGTTGTCGTTACCTAGAAGCACCCTGTGGAACGTGTCCGTCTTCCTCTTTCACTCTCAGGGAAACTTTTATTGTGAAAGTCTGAGCATTAAGATAAAGCGCTGTGTCTGCTTCCTGCCAGCTCGCCCTGCTCATCGCCTTCCTGTGTGTGCACTGCGCTTACGGATGGCCCAGCTGGTACGCGTTCCAGTTCTTTGAGGTGGTAGCGCTGTGGTTCTTCGTCGCCCTCCTCATCTTCTTCCTCATGCACCTGTTCCGGCTGCAGGCCAGGATCCCGTGCATCAACTGGCCGCTGACGGTGAGCCGAGTGTGTGTGGGAGACTCCGTCAGATGTTTGTGACGGAGCAGATGATTGTTCACAGGAATGTCATCATGTAGGGCTGCGGTTTTCAGGGTAAACCTCCAAACAGTTTTCTTTCTTTTACAAAAATCCAGAAACCGCTTGGATCAAATTCCTCAGGAATCCTCTGTGGGATTTTGAAGTTCATCTTTTTCCTAGATGACAGTTAAACCTTAAGTCTTTGTTTGGATCATCCATATATTTTTTAGAGTTTTTTGTTTCTCCCGCTTTCAGAGAAGCACATGTGTTCTGCTACCACAGCAAACACACAAATGTCATGAATGTCGGAATTCCAGATGTTCTGCAGGTTTGACAGTGATGCTGTTTGGATCAAACCAACTGAAGCGGGAAAATCTGCTGCCAAAATGATCCAGATTTAGAACAAAGAACTCTGACCTTCTGTGTGCTTTCAGGAGTTCTTCCATTACTCCGTGGGCGCCGTGCTCCTCTTCATCGCCTCCATCGTGGCGGCGGTGAAAGCTGGAGGAGTGTCCGCCCTCATCATCGCATCAGTAAGTAGTTCTGACATCAGCGACAGAGTGAGACCTCTGTGAGAGCAGTCCCGACAGGAACTCCCTCCCTCCCTTCCTGTTATGCAGGAAGTCATCCCGAGTTCTTCCTGCTGGAGCGTTATGGTCCAACAAAACCAGAAACATTTTCCTCCAAGAACGTCTGCTTTTGTTTGCAGGTGTTTGGCTTCATCACCACCTTCCTGATGGCCGTCAACCTGTGGACATCCTACAGCGTGGCCTGCAGCCCCCAGGTTGGTACCTATCCCCAAAACCCCCACGTTCCAGTCCCAACTTTAAGTCACCATGAAAGTAGCTAAAGTTGCAGTTCCTCAAATGACCACTGGAGGTCATTTGAACGGGTCATGGAGACGACAGCGTTTTAAACTTGTAGGAACCCTTCTCTCATGGAACACAGGAAGCTGAAAGGACCGTCCTCCTGAAAACACGGCGAGCTAAAATGTCAAAACACAACTGAAGCTGTTGTCACTCTTTATCCGGAGCGTTCCCGTTGTTTCTAATGAGAATGTTTCTCTCTGGACGAGAAGAGACATGAGGCTTGTGTTCCAGCTCGGATTCCCTCTGTGTAACTCTCAGCAGATCAAACGGGATCTGAAGATCTAAAAACATGAAATACACCGACAATCTGCTGCATTTGTTTCTAGAGCTTTTAAATGACAACAGTTTCTAGAAGTCAAGAACAGCTAAAATCCAAATGTGGTGTAGCAGTAGTGAAACAGAACCGACGTGACGGCGCAGGTTCCTGCTCTGCTGGACGCTCACGCCGCTGAGGTCCCTGGATGAAATGAAGGTGAGATGAGTTTGATCTGCTGTTCATCAAAGAAGGAAAGATTCTCCACCCACAGACTACAGTGGCCTTTCAAGGCCCAAGCAGGTTTGCACGGCATTGTGGGTTTTGTAGTGCATTAACAGCACTAATAATGACCAGACATCACACAGCCTGGCGGTCACATCAGTAGTCGGACACGAAACTCAACTTTTTTCATCAATAGCTGTGGATGGCACATTTTTCTTCAGTGGAATAGTCCACCTGCAGGAGGAACATTTGGGTTCTGTGAAGAACGTGAAGGAGATGATCAGAAACAGAGGATCCCTGGGAGAAGTGGAGATGATGGACGGAGAACTTTGTCTCTGATGGAGCTCCTGTGTAGCTCCAGATGAAGGAGCTGTCACGTGATCACGCCAAGCGTTCACGCTGCTAGTCCTCTCTGGCAGGAATGTTAATGAAGCGTGCAGAGGAAACTAGTGAGCCGAAGTGAAACAGAGAACTTTTTGTTCCAGACAAACCTTTTTGACGTGAGCTCAATTTACTCACCAGGAAGTGCAGCTACATTTTCCCACATTGCCTTTCTGTCTTCTTCAGGTGGAGTAGAGCGAGTCTGCTGCGTCCGGGTCAGTTCTTCTCTCTGGCAACAAGCCAGACATCTTTTGATGCTGAAGATCAACCATCTCAGAGGTGAAGGTGAAAGCTGACGGGACGCTGGCTTCATTATTTTCAAACAAATTCTTCTGAGAGGACGGTGCTGTGTTCAAACTCTCCACCAAACTGCTGAGGTGAAACCAAACGATCACCTGCCGTTATTTCCTTCTAAAGTTTCTGACCAACCCTCTCTGGTCCGGTCCACCTTTGACCTCCTTGGTGCCATGAACGAGTCTGAGTGCAGTTTCGCTCTGCAGTTTACAGCTTTACTTCGTATTCTGTCTCACTTTTAGGCTTTATTTTAACTCCTTTGTACACCAGAGACAGAAGAAACGTTTTTAAATGACTCTTTCAGCTGAAAATGTAAAATACTCTGTTACCTTGCTATGCTAATGTATGCTAGCACATGACTTGTATTTGGGTGGAAACAAGCATAAAGAATTCTATGTTTGGCTAGCTTTACCGTTAGCACTCTCACCACATAAAAACACCAACCACTATGAATGTGAAGGAAAACATAGAAGCTTTTACTGTTAGCTGCAACTGCGGCTAGTGTCTGCACGCTGCAGCTGGCGTCTGCACGCTGCAACTAGCATCTGCGTGCTGCAGCTAGCGTCTGCACGTTGTAGCTCGCGTCTGCGTGCTGCGGCTAGCGTCTGCAGCTAGCGTCTGCGTGCTGTGCATCATAACTATTTATCTGACCTTAACATGACGAGTTTTTTTTCAGAATTTTGGTTTTTAGAGACAGTTTTCTTAAGTTATTATTGTTACAAAAATAAACGTTTGTTTTTAGCGGGATGTTTTTCATGTGCAATCAAAGCTGTTGGTTTACAGCCTCACTGGTAAAGAAAAAACTTGGCACAGATTCAGTCCGTTAGCAGAAAAACATCCACAAATCCACGGCAGAGACGCTTCTGCGTTGAATCGAAAAGGTTTGGTGCTTTCTGTTTCAAATTAGCTTTTTGAGAAACACCAAAACAAACACCGACAGCCATATAAACCTGAGTGCACAGATTGATTTCAGCAGATAAAACATCGTGTTCTTGTTTACAGCGTCCCTGAAAGGATCAAACTAAATCAACATTTTGGATTTTGCTGATTCTTGGTTTTGCACACTTGAATTTTTTGAGTAAAAGGTTTAGTTTAGAATTGACTCACAGTAAAATAAATGTCAACAACCCCCCCCCCCCCCCCCCCCACATGTTTTTTGTTTACAAACATCATGTTTGTTATCTGACGTTTTTAAAAAGTAAAAAAAACTAAATAAACAATAAAAGCCCAGACAAATTAGTGGTGAAAGTACAATATAATCACAGATGCTACAGCAGATTTTTTTAGACAGTTTCGTAAAACCATCGACGGTCTCTGAGAACTGGACTGAGCGAGTGTGACCCCTCTCCCCCATAGAAAATGGTTTACTCCTGGCTCCAATCAAATAAAGTCAGTTCAGCCGCCAGTTTGTCGTGATTTGAACACATCACCAAGTTGGAGCCAGTTAAAAGGTATCAGAGTAAGAATAGTTATTCTGACCAATAGAATGACTGAGTAACAGCTGTTTATGTCTCGATAGAAGTCTGTGGGATTTTGGCTTCTTGGAGCCGGCAGGTACTTCCTGTTTGGAACGCCAGAGGGGCGGGGTCACTGTCCGGTTCTCAGATACAGTTGATGGTTAAAGCACAAGATTTGCTGCAGATTGGACTGTTCAATAATAAAAACTCTGGTCTTTTGGGGCTTTTATTTGTGATGAAGACATTTGGTTTGTTGGAGTTCAAAGAAATCTGGGGTTCTGGACTGTTAACCCTGAGCTGCTGCTGCTTTCAAACCAGGCTTCCTGTTTAACTGCACAGTTGTCTTCAGAAGGAAACCATGTGAAAATGTGAGGTAGAGAGTTCACAGGAGAACACTTCCAAAATCCTTCAGGTCAGGAGAGCAGACGAACCTCCAGAGCTGTGGGGTTCTCCTGCGTACATCCATGCTTTTGTCCCCCATACGACAGCATTAAAAAAGTGCTCTTTGGTCAGTGCATCTTTCAGGCTTTACAAACCACAATTTACTACCAATTATTTACGGTTGAATAAAAATTTTGATTATAGATCGCATCATTTGATCAGAGCTCATCGATCTGCACTAACAACAGAAAACTTCTAACCACATTCGGAACGTTTATCATAACAGGCTGTAACGTGGAAAACCTGTTAATTCCTGCGCGTTTTGGAACAGTTACACACGTGGACAAAATTGTTGGTACCCCTCAGTTAAAGAAGGAAAAACCCACAATTCTCACTGAAATCACTTGAAACTTACAAAAGTAACAATAAATAAAAATGTATTGAAAATGAAATAATCAAAATCAGCCATCACTTTTGAATTGCTGATTAACATCATTATTTTAAAAAAACAAACTAATGAAACAGATGAAACAGGCCTGGACAAAAATGATGGTACCTCTATAAAAGATTGAAAACTATTTGACCAGACTGACATGATTAACTCAGGTGTGTCCTTTAATTGACATCACAGGTGTTACCAAACTCATAATCAGTCAGTCTGCCTATTTAAAGGGAGACAAGTAGTCACTCTGCTGTTTGGTGAAAAGGTGTGTACCACACTGAACATGGACAACAGAAAGCGAAGGAGAGAATTGTCCCAGGACATCCGAAAAACAATTATAGATAAACATCTTAAAGGTAAAGGCTATAAGACTATTCTAAAGTGGCCTTCCATGAGCCCAGATCTGAATCCCATTGAACATCTGTGGAAGGAGCTGAAACATGCCATTTGGAGAAGACACCCATCAAACCTGAGACAACTGGAGCAGTTTGCTCATGAGGAGTGGGCCAAAATACCTGTTGACAGCTGCAGAACGCTCATTGACAAATACAGAAATCACTTCATTGCAGTGATTGCCTCAAAAGGTTGTGCAACAAAATATTAAGTTATGGGTACCATCATTTTTGTCCAGGACTGTTTCATTAGTTTGTTTTTTTAATAATTATGTTAATCAGCAATTCAAAAGTGATGGCTGATTTTGATTATTTCATTTTCAATACATTTTTATTTATTGTTACTTTTGTAAGTTTCAAGTGATTTCAGTGAGAATTGTGGGTTTTTCCTTCTTTAACTGAGGGGTACCAACAATTTTGTTCACGTGTGTATCATTTCATTCATTTTTATCGTTTAGTTCAGGAAGAAAAGCCTCATAAATGTAGCTACAAAGCTAATAGCCACAGAACTTAAGCGTCTTCCTGTTTAAGTTACGATCACTTGAATGAAACTCCATGTAGAACAAAGTAGAAATGTCGGGAACTTCTGTTTTGACAGAACGTTTCTCTTTTAGCAAATGCAACATTTTGTTTCTGAATGAATAAAAATACATTTTTAGGAAGTTCAGATTTGAGGATATGAAAATCAACCTTTAGTTTCATTTGAATCTTCATTAATAAGTTATCATTACTGTCCCTCCAGTGAGCGACCAATGTGTGTTGACGGAAAATCCTCCAGCTGCTTTTCTCTCAACAATCTTTGCTAATGTGTGAATGAAAGGAGGTTCAAGGCCTGCAAATGTCTGTGGAGGTCAAAGCTTTAGCTTCTCCAACAGAATCCAAATTAAAAAAGAAAACTTTTCTGAAAACTTCAAAAAGAACAAGTTCCTGATCCCGTTTTCCCCTTTCATTTTCCGGAGCCTAACCCGGCCAGACCCTGGACAGGACGCCAGTCTGTCAAAAGTTTTTGATGTGGAACCAAATGGTCACAAAAGTTTGACTGGTGATCAGGTTCCAGATGTTCTTCCAGTGTAAAGTTTTGTAAAGGACTGGAAGGAACTTGCTGCTTCTGATAGTGGCGGCAGATCTGGTTCTGAGTCCGTCTTTGAATCCACCTTCAGATGCTTGATCTTCAACTTTTACACCAAAACCTGCCTGAGCTTCATGGAGAAACACCTGACCATCAGTGTTTCTGCTGCGGTTTGTCAAGGTTTCTGAACCTCTACAGACCGAGACGAGTCCAAGCTGCATGAAGACGTTCTCTGTGGGTGCAGAACCAGATGTCTGCTGAAGCTGCTGCATGCTGGATGTCTGTAGGATGTGTGAAGGTCTGTGTTCTGTTCCACCTTACAGTACAACAGGTCTGTGTTCTCCTGTTCCACCTTACAGTAGAACAGGTCTGTGTTCTCCTGTTCCACCTTACAGTAGAACAGGTCTGTGTTCTCCTGTTCCACCTTACAGTAGAACAGGTCTGTGTTCTCCTGTTCCACCTTACAGCACAACAGGTCTGTGTTCTCCTGTTCCACCTTACAGCACAACAGGTCTGTGTTCTCCTGTTCCACCTTACAGCACAACAGGTCTGTGTTCTCCTGTTCCACCTTACAGCAGAACAGGTCTGTGTTCTCCTGTTCCACCTTACAGCAGAACAGGTCTGTGTTCTCCTGTTCCACCTTACAGCAGAACAGGTCTGTGTTCTCCTGTTCCACCTTACAGTAGAACAGGTCTGTGTTCTCCTGTTCCACCTTACAGTAGAACAGGTCTGTGTTCTCCTGTTCCACCTTACAGCAGAACAGGTCTGTGTTCTCCTGTTCCACCTTACAGCAGAACAGGTCTGTGTTCTCCTGTTCCACCTTACAGTAGAACAGGTCTGTGTTCTCCTGTTCCACCTTACAGTAGAACAGGTCTGTGTTCTCCTGTTCCACCTTACAGCACAACAGGTCTGTGTTCTCCTGTTCCACCTTACAGCAGAACAGGTCTGTGTTCTCCTGTTCCACCTTACAGTAGAACAGGTCTGGGTTCTCCTGTTCCACCTTACAGTAGAACAGGTCTGTGTTCTCCTGTTCCACCTTACAGTAGAACAGGTCTGTGTTCTCCTGTTCCACCTTACAGTAGAACAGGTCTGGGTTCTTTCGATTTTATGGATCTGATTTCAGAAACTGCCGATCCTCTTCAGACCTTCACTGGTCTTTTTCTTCCCACATCAAGCTGGAGGTCCGCTTCTGATCCGCTTTTTGTTCTGGACCTGATGCCCCAACACTCACATGGATGCTGGTGTGCTTCTGTCTGAGGTTCTGACTCTGTTCTCCAAAGTGCCTTATAGTTCTGTTGATGTAAGAACTGCTCTGTCACCCACAGTATTATGTCACACTGATCACATGACTTGTTTTTTTAAAGTTCTGATTGGTTGCATGTTTGAAAATAAAGAATCATTGCATCATGGAGTATTTTTGCTGAGTTTGTGTTTTTGGAGTAGCGTCATGGTCTGATTAGGGACGGGTTCAGTCTGGTCCTGGTCTGGGTCTGATCCAGAGCTGGTTTCCTCTGGTGATCAGGCAGAAAACCCCAACAGTTCCTGTGATGAACGTCATCCTTCAGAACAGACGAGATAGGATTGGGATCGACCTGCAGCAGTGTAGGCTGGTTGGCCACGCCCACCTCCAGAAGAAGCAGAGATGAAGAATGAGAAATGGCAGATTTAACGTTGCCTTTTAGACCATCTTATCCAGTAAACAATACCATCAAAATAAAAACAGTGACATAAAATAAATGAACTGAAAGACTTTTAAAGGTTTGCTTTTCCTAAAGTGAAGGAAAATGATTTCCAGCTGAAGCGCCCAGACCCCAGACCTCCTCCTCGGAAACTTCCTCCTGTTCTGCTGCTGGATTTCTATGGCGCCTCCAGACCAGCTGAGATGGTCCCTCCATCTGGTCCCTGGTCTGGGAATGAAACTGATGACTGAACCGTTCTTAACCGGCCCCTCTCCGTGTGGAGGAGCAGCGCCTTTTCTCAGAGCTCCTCCTCCTATCTCTATGGGAGGAAATCTCCTATCTATCCGGGACCTGGTTCTGGCAGTCTGGACTCAGAACCCATGACCAGGTGAAGGCAGGAACATTCAGATTAACCAGTGAGTAGAATGCTTCAGACTCTGGGAGGCTCCTTCTCCTTCCAGTTGCTTCACTCACTGGACCTTGAACCACTGCAGTCCACTCTGATGGTTCTGGTTTGATCAAACTAACAGAACAATCTGCAAAGAACAGAGATGAAGTCCTGTAGTTTCTAAACTAGAATCCATCCAGCTCCTGGCTGTAGGAGTTCTGTCCATGAAGATCATGAACAGAACCATTGATGAAGCTGGAGTCCAACCTGGGAATAGTTTAGACACTCTGCCAGCAAGATGGATGAACTTTCATGAACCTGCTGCTCCTGAACCAGAGGTTCTATCATCTGGGTTCTCCTCTCTAGCTCTCTGAACTGGACTTTTCTAAAGAAAGTTCAATTCCCAGACTCAGTAAGTCGTCTTCATCATCCTGACAGCATCAACTGAAGGTCTGAGTACAACCTCACACCATCAAGTGTCGGAGCCCAAACTGTGCGTGGCGGCCAGTTGAAGCATGTGTAGGCGGTGCCGCTCAGCCTCCAGCAGCTCAGGACCTTCTCCACTCAGTGAGGGTCCTGTCCTGATGACGGTTGTGTCCTGAGTAGCTGGAGAGGCAGAAGTCCCTGTGTGACCCAGTCTGTCAGTGTGAGCTGTAGGTGGGCGGAGCTTGATGGGAAGGTGAGTCATGGTTGTTTTCTTGCTTCATTTCCTGACGCTCACAGAAACTGCCTCCACACCTCCACGGGACCCGTCTGTAGAGCTGCTGCTCTTCGGCTTCAGATGAAGGTTCTTCCAGAAAGGAGGAAGGAAGAAACTTTAGTCCAGATCAGCGAAAAAAACAGTTTGTTTCATTTCCACCAATTTTTAAAGATGTGATCATCAGAAAACCTCAAACATTTCTATGGAGACAGTTTTTGGATGGACTGATGACATTTTGATGCCATTTGTTTCATTACATGAACAACGTAGAGCCACTAGGTGGCAGCCTTTACTTTGATTTAGCCACAGAACGATGGATTCTGCAGAACTGATGTGATGTCAGGCTGAGACCCGCATGAGGTTCTGTGTTCACCAGAACCAAGCAACAAAGAAGACTTGACTTGGATCAGACTTCATTATCTCCGTATTATAAATATTTGACATAAAATACTAAAGAAAATTGGCCAAGTAGAACAAATACACAAACAAACACACAGGAAAAGGAAAATACAGAAATGAATCAAATCATGAAAGGATTTAGATACAGATAGAATACAGGAACCTAGAACAGTAGACAAAGGAAAATGTCGGTAATTCTAAGATACAGAACAAGGAAATCTTTCGATAAAACTATAAAAATGTTCACACACAGGTATGTAGGGATGGAGTTTAGTCATTTCCATAAGATCTGTTGATTACATTCCAGAAAATGACCATGTGATGATAAATCATGAAAACTGTCACTTTCATGGTTCAATTCCCATTTGTACCTTCAGGGGGCGCAGTGGACCTCATCACTTGCATCATGTCAGGCAGAAACCTCAAACCTTTTTCCTCCTGGTGTTCTGACTGTGCTCTCTGTTTTCAGAAAAGGTTCTGGAAAAACCAACCGGAGAACATTCCAACCAGATCCCATTTCAGGGTTCCTCACTCTTTCTTTCTTTGATTTTAATGTTTGTTTCTGAATAATCTGCAAAAACCTCATTTTTCAGCCTTTTTGTCTTCTTTTTTGAAACTGACCATTTCTGAAGTCAACAGAGGTGTAACGCTGTGTGTTAGCAACAATTTGACTCAAATCATAACCTGGGATTCCGATCCGATTCATAGTCCATAACGGTTCATTCTGAACGATCCGATTGGATCTGATTCTCTGATCTAAAATGGATCCAGAGCATCTTTCTCCAGAACTTCAACAGTGTGAGTCAGAGATAAATACCTGCTACTGAACAGTAAAGTTGAAGTTTTCCAGATTCTTCAAGATAATCAAGTGTAAATAAATGTGTACAAACAAGTAAACAAGAATGAACGTCAAATCCATTCCCATTTTAGTCTTTATTTCCCATTTAAGTGTATCTCCAGTGCTTTAGTGGGGTTTGGTGGTGTGCCGGTTTGTGTGCAGCAACCTGGAATCAGAGCGAATGTATGGCAAGCCAGAAAGGCCAAATTCAGAAACTTTGGGTTTAGATTTCCTATGAGGCCTTTACCTTAATAATGACCGTGATAGTGAGGCTGTTCATGGAACAGAAGAGGTTCCAGTTTAAGACTGAAGAGTTCCTCCATCTTTAATGGTTTCCTTCTGTTCTCTTAGTTCTAAAACAATATGAGCATAAAGATGTTTTCAGAAAACGTCCGATCCTGTAAAGTCTTGTTCTATGCGAGGTGTTTTTATTTGGAGTCTTTTGTTATGAATGAACCACAAAACAAACAGTGAAATAAATAAAAGCACAAGATAAAAACACCAAAGAGGAAAAAACCAAGAACTAAAGATCTGAACAGACCTGAGAGTTCTCGAGTCACTCGCACTGTTCCTCACCATCCAAACGGTTTGTTTTTTTTTTACCTTTTTAGTTGCCATAGTGTCTTCACATGGGATTCACCATTTCAAACAACGATTTCGGGAAAAAGTGCATCTGAAACGGCGTTTATTTCTGTCCCTAAACGACGCTTCTTATCAGAGAAGATCCCCTTAAAAACGGCCTTCCTCACAGGTGATGTCAGGAACCCAAAATGTAGGGAACGAGTCTGGTGGCAGAACCTTCATGGAGAAAACCAGAAACTTCATGAATTACATCCGGCTGCGGTTGATCAACAACATGAACTCAATGTAAATGACCGGAAAACCACAAAACATGACGGGAACCAAGAACCTGAACAGACAAAGGACAGAATCCTCTCTACGTTCTGCTTCCTTCACAAAAGACCGATCTTTTAAGCCTTTCTGCTTCTCCAGAGCTGCTCTCTTCTTCTGGGTGGAACATTTCTCCCATAACTTTGCCTCCTGATCCAGGTTTGTTTTTATCATGATGGAGGCTTTCCTTAACTCTTCCATTCCTGTGGTTTAGTTCGGATTCCTTCCACTGAGCAGAGATTCATTCTTTTTAAATGAAAGGAAAAACCTTTTCTCCTGTCTGTGTGGACCTCCTCAGACTTGAACCTTCGGTTCTGTCGATGCCTTGCTTTGTGCCGACCTGGCTGTGCTTCCTGGTGATCATCACTAGCAGCATCCGTACCGGCTGCATCTCCAGTTTCTGCTCTTCTCTGGCATCGAAGACGTTTTGGATTCTTTTGGACTTTCCATAGATTTTCTTTGAAACTTTTTTAACAAATATAGCAGCATGGCATCAGCCCCAGAGCATGTGCATCATCAGACGGGGGCCCGAAGACCCCGACCCGAGAGCAGACGGTGCGTTGGTGTTCAGAACTGTCATTTCTACCCTTTCACTCTCTGACAGGCAGCCTCTTCCTCCTCACCCTTCTCTTCCTCTCCTGATAATTTTAGACCGGACAGGCTGTACATGGAGTCATGCTTCATGCAGACTTCATGGATTTTCTTTTTATTATCAGGAGCCAAATGTTTAAACAGAAAATTCCGGGAAACTTCCGAACCAAACCAAACCTGAGAACTTCCTATTGGATTCAGGAAGTTCTCTGGGTCAACCCTGGTGACCCTGGGCCAGGTGTGAAAACACCCCAGTCAGCGGATTAGCAGCAGCCCGCAGGCAACACGCACGGACACAGCAAACCGTGCAAGAGTCCGGAGCAGACGGATGGATGGACTGCTGTCTTTCCAGATAAAGGGATGAGGTCTACAGTGGTTCCTCGTTAGAGCTTTGTTTTTATCGACTGTAGACCCCGTCAATCAACCTGCTCTGGGTTGTGTTTCTTGTACAGAATGTGTTCGTTTGGTTAAATTTACAGAAATGATTGATTGTGAGAGATCTTTGTCTTCATTTACTTTCTTCTGAAGGTTTGAACTTTGAGAGTTTAAACTGGAGAGCGAAGTCTGAAAATGTTCATGTCTGTCTGAATAAAGCAGATGAAATGTGCAGTGAGGAGTTTTCCAGTCCTAAAACATCTGGAATTATAGTAAAGATGAACTCTTTGCAGATATCAGGTTATTTTTAGAACGTAGATAAACGAGGAACCCCGTCTGAGAGAGTTGGAAGGATTTCATTTTCTACACTTACTGCATTGTTTACCTGTTTACTTTAGAAGAGAATAAGATGTCAGCCAGAGCAGCTGTGTGAGCTTTCAAATCTGATTAGATAATTTGTACCAAAGAGTTCAACTCACTTTGTTTTTCAATGTTTACTTCTGTCATCAAGTAAACACATGGAGGATCAGTTTGTTTCTCTTCCTGTTGTTTGATTTCCTTAGTTCAACTCACTTTAAACTCTTCAATCAATTGAGTTTTAGCAAAATCACTTGATTTAAAAACTATCAACACCTGCAGGACCATCCATCCGTCCACCCATCCATCCATCCATCCATCCACCCATCCATCCACCCATCCATCCATCCATCCGTCCATCCACCCATCCACCCATCCATCCATCCGTCCATCCACCCATCCATCCGTGACCAAAGCTTCAAATGCCCCAATAATTGGAGGGGTGCAGGAAGAATTCGGATTTGGCCTCAGACTCCCCCCTCTTCCTGTTTGCAGTTTCTAGGCTGAGCCGTTTGGACCCCCCCGGTGTGCTGGATGGATGTGCAGTGAGGCGCTGCAGATCCGCCATCTTTCCTTGGTGATGTTTGAACCTCAATGATTTTTTCAGGTAATTATCTGCTTGACTTTGGAGATCTGAATGCATCTGGGAGCTGTTTCAGGTCCTTTCCCTTTGTTTCAGCTACATTTCTGCTTTTCTGAATGGTTTCGAGTTATTAAGGTTTCTATCACTCCATGAAGTCCAGCAGCAGTTCACTGAACTCTGTCAGCAGACGTCTCAAAGAACTGGTGACTTCATTTAGACCTTTTCTTCTGCTTTTAGCACTGACAGGTCTGGATGCTACAACAATGTTTTTTAGTTTTTCTGTTATGAAACTTTACTACTTTTTCTTTGTTTAAGCTGCAAAATAGCCCAAACAGAAGCTCTCTGTACCCTCTGTTCCTGTAAATAAAAAAATTAAAAAAGAAGGCTGCCCCCCCCCCCCCAAAAAAAAAAACAACTCAGTTTCAGCCCCCCCACTCCCGTTTTGTGAAGTAGCTTGATGCAATGAGCGAGAAAACGAGCAGCAGCAGCAGATTTGCGTCAGAAAAATGAAACCTGTGAGCAGTTTCTGCTCATCTTTGTTTCCATTCAGCCCAAAGTTGCAGCAGCTCCTCTGTTTGCATGAAGCAACAATATGAAACCAACCCCCACCTTAATTCATGCCTCTATTTTTAACACGTAATTGCCTTTTCATAGCTGCTGTTTCCATTACAGCAGGTCCTGTTCTCTAACAGTTCCAACATTATATTTATATCCACTCCACGTACTTAACAGGTCAACCCCCTTGACCCCCCATACTCTGCTTTCCAGGATCACCTGCATTTTTTTTACCATAATCTTGGATTTAATCTTGGACTTGGGTGGACAAACTCCACCCACGTTGTTTAATTGTGTTCTGATTGTAGTCTGATTGTATTCTGTAGTCTGACTGTGGTCTGACTGTAGTCTGACTGTTGTCTAATTGTAGTCTGACTTTTGTCTGATTGTAGTCTGACTCTCTGTAGTCTGATTGTAGTTTGACTGTTGTCTGATTGTAGTCTGATTGTATTCTGACTGTTGTCTGATTGTAGTCTGACTGTCTGATTGTAGTCTGACTTTCTGATTGTAGTCTGACTGTTGTCTGATTGTATTCTGACTGTTGTCTGATTGTAGTTTGACTGTTGTCTGATTGTAGTCTGACTGTTGTCTGGTTGTAGTCTGACTGTAGTCTGGTTGTAGTCTGACTGTTGTCTGGTTGTAGTCTGATTGTAGTATGTAGTCTGACTGTTGTCTGATTGTAGTATGTAGTCTGAATGTTGTCTGATTGTAGTTTGACTGTTGTCTGATTGTAGTCTTATTGTATTCTGACTGTTGTCTGATTGTAGTCTGACTGTCTGGTTGTAGTCTGACTGTTGTCTGGTTTTAGTCTGATTGTAGTATGTAGTCTTACTGTTGTCTGATTGTAGTCTGATTGCAGTCTGTAGTCTGATTGTAGTTTGACTGTTGTCTGACTGTAGTCTGATTGTATTCTGACTGTTGTGTGGTTGTAGTCTGACTGTTGTCTGGTTGTAGTCTGACTGTTGTCTGGTTGTAGTCTGACTGTTGTCTGATTGTAGTCTGATTGTAGTCTGATTGTAGTCTGATTGTAGTCTGATTGCAGTCTGTAGTCTGATTGTAGTTTGACTGTTGTCTGACTGTTGTCTGATTGTATTCTGACTGTTGTGTGGTTGTAGTCTGACTGTTGTCTGGTTGTAGTCTGACTGTTGTCTGGTTGTAGTCTGACTGTTGCCTGATTATAGTATGATTGTAGTCAGACTGTAGTCTGACTGTTGTCTGACTGTCTGATTGTATTCTGATTGTAGTCAGACTACAACCAGACAACAGTTGTCTGATTGTAGTCTGATTGTAGTCTGACTGTTGTCTGATTGTAGTCTGATTGTAGTCAGACTGTTGTCTGGTTGTAGTCTGACTGTTGCCTGATTATAGTATGATTGTAGTCAGACTGTAGTCTGACTGTTGTCTGACTGTCTGATTGTATTCTGATTGTAGTCAGACTGTTGTCTGATTGTATTCTGATTGTTGTCTGGTTGTAGTCAGACTGTTGTCTGATTGTATTTTGACTGTTGTCTGATTGTAGTCTGACTGTTGTCTGATTGTAGTCTGACTGTTGTCTGGTTGTAGTCTGACTGTTGTCTGGTTGTAGTCTGATTGTAGTATGTAGTCTGACTTTTGTCTGATTGTAGTCTGACTCTGTAGTCTGATTGTAGTTTGACTGTTGTCTGATTGTAGTCTGATTGTATTCTGACTGTTGTCTGATTGTATTCTGACTGTTGTCTGATTGTAGTCTGACTGTCTGATTGTAGTCTGACTTTCTGATTGTAGTCTGACTGTTGTCTGATTGTATTCTGACTGTTGTCTGATTGTAGTCTGACTGTTGTCTGGTTGTAGTCTGACTCTGTAGTCTGGTTGTAGTCTGACTGTTGTCTAATTGTAGTCTGACTTTTGTCTGATTGTAGTCTGACTCTCTGTAGTCTGATTGTAGTTTGACTGTTGTCTGATTGTAGTCTGATTGTATTCTGACTGTTGTCTGATTGTAGTCTGACTGTCTGATTGTAGTCTGACTTTCTGATTGTAGTCTGACTGTTGTCTGATTGTATTCTGACTGTTGTCTGATTGTAGTTTGACTGTTGTCTGATTGTAGTCTGACTGTTGTCTGGTTGTAGTCTGACTGTAGTCTGGTTGTAGTCTGACAGTTGTCTGGTTGTAGTCTGATTGTAGTATGTAGTCTGACTGTTGTCTGATTGTATTCTGACTGTTGTCTGATTGTAGTCTGACTGTCTGATTGTAGTCTGACTGTTGTCTGGTTGTAGTCTGACTGTTGTCTGGTTTTAGTCTGATTGTAGTATGTAGTCTGACTGTTGTCTGACTGTTGTCTGATTGTAGTCTGATTGCAGTCTGTAGTCTGATTGTAGTTTGACTGTTGTCTGACTGTAGTCTGATTGTAGTCTGATTGTAGTCTGACTGTAGTCTTACTGTACTCTGAGTGTTGTCTGACTGTTGTCTGATTGTTGTCTGATTGTAGTCAGACTGTTGTCTGACTGTTGTTTGACTGTTGTCTGATTGTAGTCAGACTGTTGTCTGATTGTATTCTGACTGTTGTCTGATTGTAGTCTGATTGTAGTCAGACTGTTGTCTGATGTATTCTGACTGTTGTCTGATTGTATTCTGATTGTAGTCTGACTGCAGTCTGGTTGTATTCAGACTGTTGTCTGATGTATTCTGACTGTTGTCTGATTGTATTCTGATTGTAGTCTGACTGTAGTCTTACTGTACTCTGACTGTTGTCCGATTGTAGTCTGACTGTTGTCTGACTGTTGTCTGATTGTATTCTGACTGTCGTCTGATTGTATTCTGACTGTTGTCTGGTTGTAGTCACACTGTTGTCTGAGTGTATTATGACTGTTGTCTGATTGTAGTCAGACTGTTGTCTGATTGTAGTCTGACTGTTGTCTGATTGTAGTCTGACTGTTGTCTGACTGTTGTCTGACTGTTGTCTGATTGTAGTCTGACTGTTGTCTGATTGTATTCTGACTGTTGTCTGATTGTAGTCTGATTGTAGTCAGACTGTTGTCTGGTTGTATTCAGACTGTTGTCTGGTTGTATTCTGATTGTAGTCTGACTGTAGTCTTACTGTACTCTGACTGTTGTCCGATTGTAGTCTGACTGTTGTCTGACTGTTGTCTGATTGTATTCTGACTGTCGTCTGATTGTATTCTGACTGTCGTCTGATTGTAGTCTGACTGTTGTCTGATTGTAGTCTGATTGTTGTCTGACTGTTGTCTGATTGTAGTCTGATTGTAGTCAGACTGTTGTCTGATTGTATTCTGACTGTCGTCTGGTTGTAGTCAGACTGTTGTCTGATTGTAGTCTGATTCTAGTCCGATTGTAGTCTGACTGTAGTCTTACTGTACTCTGACTGTTGTCTGATTGTTGTCTGATTGTAGTCAGACTGTTGTCTGGTTGTAGTCTGACTGTTGTCTGATTGTAGTCTGACTGTTGTCCGATTGTAGTCTGACTGCTGTCTGATTGTTGTCTGACTGTTGTCTGGTTGTAGTCAGACTGTTGTCTGATTGTATTCTGACTGTTGTCTGGTTGTAGTCACACTGTTGTGTGAGTGTATTATGACTGCTGTCTGATTGTAGTCAGACTGTTGTCTGATTGTAGTCTGACTGTTGTCCGATTGTAGTCTGACTGTTGTCTGATTGTAGTCTGACTGTTGTCCGATTGTAGTCTGACTGTTGTCTGATTGTATTCTGACTGTTGTCCGATTGTAGTCTGACTGTTGTCTGATTGTATTCTGACTGTTGTCTGATAGTATTTTGATTGTAGTGAGACTGTTGTCTGATTGTAGTCAGACTGTTGTCTGATTGTATTCTGACTGTTGTCTGATTGTATTCTGACTGTTGTCTGACTGTTGTCTGACTGTTGTCTGATTGTTGTCTGATTGTTGTCAGACTGTTGTCTGGTTGTAGTCTGACTGTTGTCTGATTGTAGTCTGATTGTAGTCTGATTGTTGTCTGACTGTTGTCTGATTGTAGTCTGATTGTAGTCAGACTGTTGTCTGATTGTATTCTGACTGTCGTCTGGTTGTAGTTAGACTGTTGTCTGATTGTAGTCTGACTGTAGTCTTACTGTACTCTGACTGTAGTCAGACTGTTGTCTGATTGTATTCTGACTGTTGTCTGGTTGTATTCAGACTGTTGTCTGATTGTATTCTGACTGTTGTCTGGTTGTATTCTGACTGTTGTCTGATTGTATTCTGACTGTTGTCTGGTTGTATTCAGACTGTTGTCTGATTGTATTCAGACTGTTGTGTGATTGTATTCTGACTGTTGTCTGATTGTATTCTGATTGTAGTCTGACTGTAGTCTTACTGTACTCTGACTGTTGTCCGATTGTAGTCTGACTGTTGTCTGATTGTAGTCTGATTGTAGTCTGATTGTAGTTAGACTGTTGTCTGATTGTATTCTGACTGTCGTCTGGTTGTAGTTAGACTGTTGTCTGATTGTAGTCTGACTGTAGTCTTACTGTACTCTGACTGTTGTCTGATTGTTGTCTGATTGTAGTCAGACTGTTGTCTGATTGTAGTCTGACTGTTGTCTGATTGTAGTCTGATTGTAGTCTGACTGTTGTCTGACTGTTGTCTGACTGTTGTCTGATTGTAGTCTGACTGTTGTTTGACTGTTGTCTGATTGTATTCTGACTGTTGTCTGATTGTATTCTGACTGTTGTCTGATTGTAGTCTGATTGTAGTCAGACTGTTGTCTGGTTGTATTCAGACTGTTGTCTGGTTGTATTCTGATTGTAGTCTGACTGTAGTCTTACTGTACTCTGACTGTTGTCCGATTGTAGTCTGACTGTTGTCTGATTGTATTCTGACTGTCGTCTGATTGTATTCTGACTGTCGTCTGATTGTAGTCTGACTGTTGTCTGATTGTAGTCTGATTGTTGTCTGACTGTTGTCTGATTGTAGTCTGATTGTAGTCAGACTGTTGTCTGATTGTATTCTGACTGTCGTCTGGTTGTAGTCAGACTGTTGTCTGATTGTAGTCTGATTCTAGTCTGATTGTAGTCTGACTGTAGTCTTACTGTACTCTGACTGTTGTCTGATTGTTGTCTGATTGTAGTCAGACTGTTGTCTGGTTGTAGTCTGACTGTTGTCCGATTGTAGTCTGACTGCTGTCTGATTGTTGTCTGACTGTTGTCTGGTTGTAGTCAGACTGTTGTCTGATTGTATTCTGACTGTTGTCTGGTTGTAGTCACACTGTTGTGTGAGTGTATTATGACTGTTGTCTGATTGTAGTCAGACTGTTGTCTGATTGTAGTCTGACTGTTGTCCGATTGTAGTCTGACTGTTGTCTGATTGTAGTCTGACTGTTGTCCGATTGTAGTCTGACTGTTGTCTGATTGTATTCTGACTGTTGTCTGATAGTATTTTGATTGTAGTGAGACTGTTGTCTGATTGTAGTCTGATTGTAGTCAGACTGTTGTCTGATTGTATTCTGACTGTTGTCTGATTGTATTCTGACTGTTGTCTGACTGTTGTCTGACTGTTGTCTGATTGTTGTCTGATTGTAGTCAGACTGTTGTCTGGTTGTAGTCTGACTGTTGTCTGATTGTAGTCTGATTGTAGTCTGATTGTTGTCTGACTGTTGTCTGATTGTAGTCTGATTGTAGTCAGACTGTTGTCTGATTGTATTCTGACTGTCGTCTGGTTGTAGTTAGACTGTTGTCTGATTGTAGTCTGACTGTAGTCTTACTGTACTCTGACTGTTGTCTGACTGTTGTCTGATTGTTGTCTGATTGTAGTCAGACTGTTGTCTGATTGTAGTCAGACTGTTGTCTGATTGTATTCTGACTGTTGTCTGGTTGTATTCAGACTGTTGTCTGATTGTATTCTGACTGTTGTCTGGTTGTATTCAGACTGTTGTCTGGTTGTATTCTGACTGTTGTCTGGTTGTATTCAGACTGTTGTCTGGTTGTATTCAGACTGTTGTGTGATTGTATTCTGACTGTTGTCTGATTGTATTCTGATTGTAGTCTGACTGTAGTCTTACTGTACTCTGACTGTTGTCCGATTGTAGTCTGACTGTTGTCTGATTGTAGTCTGATTGTAGTTAGACTGTTGTCTGATTGTATTCTGACTGTCGTCTGGTTGTAGTTAGACTGTTGTCTGATTGTAGTCTGACTGTAGTCTTACTGTACTCTGACTGTTGTCTGATTGTTGTCTGATTGTAGTCAGACTGTTGTCTGGTTGTAGTCTGACTGTTGTCTGACTGTTGTCTGATTGTAGTCAGACTGTTGTCTGATTGTATTCTGACTGTTGTCTGGTTGTATTCAGACTGTTGTCTGATTGTATTCTGACTGTTGTCTGATTGTATTCTGACTGTTGTCTGGTTGTATTCAGACTGTTGTCTGATTGTATTCTGACTGTTGTCTGATTGTATTCTGATTGTAGTCTGACTGTTGTCTGATTGTAGTTAGACTGTTGTCTGATTGTATTCTGACTGTTGTCTGGTTGTAGTCAGACTGTTGTCTGATTGTATTCTGACTGTTGTCTGGTTGTAGTCTGACTGTTGTCTGACTGTAGTCTGACTGTTGTCTGACTGTTGTCTGATTGTATTCTGACTGTGGTCTGGTTGTATTCAGACTGTTGTCTGATTGTATTCTGACTGTTGTCTGATTGTATTCTGATTGTAGTCTGACTGTTGTCTGATTGTATTCTGATTGTAGTCTGATTGTAGTCTGACTGTAGTCTTACTGTACTCTGACTGTTGTCCGATTGTAGTCTGACTGTTGTCTGACTGTTGTCTGATTGTAGTCTGATTGTTGTCTGACTGTTGTCTGATTGTAGTCTGATTGTAGTCAGACTGTTGTCTGATTGTATTCTGACTGTCGTCTGACTGTTGTCTGACTGTTGTCTGATTGTAGTCTGATTGTAGTCAGACTGTTGTCTGATTGTATTCTGACTGTTGTCTGATTGTAGTCTGATTGTAGTCAGACTGTTGTCTGATTGTATTCTGACTGTTGTCTGGTTGTATTCAGACTGTTGTCTGATTGTATTCTGAATGTTGTCTGATTGTATTCTGATTGTAGTCTGACTGTAGTCTGACTGTAGTCTTACTGTACTCCGACTGTTGTCCGATTGTATTCTGAATGTTGTCTGATTGTATTCTGATTGTAGTCTGACTGTAGTCTGACTGTAGTCTTACTGTACTCCGACTGTTGTCCGATTGTAGTCTGACTGTTGTCCGATTGTAGTCTGACTGTTGTCTGATTGTATTCTGACTGTCGTCTGGTTGTAGTCAGACTGTTGTCTGATTGTAGTCTGATTGTAGTCTGACTGTAGTCTTACTGTACTCTGACTGTTGTCTGATTGTTGTCTGATTGTAGTCAGACTGTTGTCTGGTTGTAGCCTGACTGTTGTCTGACTGTTGTCTGACTGTTGTCTGATTGTAGTCTGATTGTAGTCAGACTGTTGTCTGATTGTATTCTGACTTTTGTCTGGTTGTATTCAGACTGTTGTCTGATTGTATTCTGACTGTTGTCTGGTTGTATTCAGACTGTTGTCTGATTGTATTCTGACTGTTGTCTGATTGTATTCTGACTGTTGTCTGATTGTATTCTGACTGTTGTCTGGTTGTATTCAGACTGTTGTCTGATTGTATTCTGACTGTTGTCTGATTGTATTCTGATTGTAGTCTGACTGTAGTCTTACTGTACTCTGACTGTTGTCCGATTGTAGTCTGACTGTTGTCTGATTGTAGTCTGATTGTTGTCTGACTGTTGTCTGATTGTAGTCTGATTGTAGTCAGACTGTTGTCTGATTGTATTCTGACTGTCGTCTGGTTGTAGTCAGACTGTTGTCTGATTGTAGTCTGATTGTATTCTGACTGTAGTCTTACTGTACTCTGACTGTTGTCTGACTGTTGTCTGATTGTAGTCAGACTGTTGTCTGGTTGTAGTCTGACTGTTGTCTGGTTGTAGTCTGACTGTTGTCTGACTGTTGTCTGATTGTAGTCTGATTGTAGTCAGACTGTTGTCTGATTGTATTCTGACTGTTGTCTGATTGTAGTCTGATTGTAGTCAGACTGTTGTCTGATTGTATTCTGACTGTTGTCTGATTGTAGTCAGACTGTTGTCTGACTGTTTTCTGACTGTTGTCTGACTGTTGTCCGATTGTAGTCTGACTGTTGTCTGATTGTTGTCTGACTGTTGTCTGATTGTAGTCTGAATGGTGTTTGATTGTAGACTCTAGTCTCATTGTAGTCTGACTGCTGTCTGATTGTAGTCTGAATGATGTTTGATTGTAGCATCTAGTCTCATTGTAGTCTGATTGTATTCTGTAGTCTGATTGTAGCGTGTAGTTTCATTGTAGTCTGACTGTTGTCTGATTGTAGTATGATTTTAATTAATAGTATGATTGTAGTTTATAATTTGTAGTCTATAATTTTGTTTATCTAAATGCTATTAGTGTTTTTCAAAAACATACGGTTGTGTTTTGAACGTCTTAGATTATCTTTTTTGTCAGACAGTAGTCAGGTTTAAATGTAAATGTTAGTAGCTTTGATGTTTTGAAATTACTTTCTGCAACACCACAGTCATCCATTAGGACTCCTTTCCAGAAGCTGGAAGGAACACTAAAACACCTTCTACTTGTATCTGCCGACTGACCTGGAGGACCTGAAGGCCAACACATGAAACCTTGTTAGAAGGAGCTGCAGAGGCTCTCTGAGCCGCCAGCACTTTCTTTTTATAGTCCTGACTCCTGTCCTGCTCCTCCTTCCTCCTTGTCCCTGAACATGAAGGATTTCAAAGAGGAGAGCAGACAGAAGTTCCTAATGAGTCTGAACACGTCAAACACGCTCAGCAGATTGATGCTTCTGCAGCTTTGGATCAGTTTTAGTTTTCTGATCTCCATCTGCTCCCAGACAGACTGCAGAGAAGATCAGAAGGACCAAAGCCAGACTCTGATGAGAAAACTAAACAGTTCTGTCTGAAAACAAGCTGATGAGGAAGGATTCATGCCCATATCATGACGTCGTCTCTGCAGTGAGTGAAGAAACAGCCAGTTTTTACCCTCTGAAGACGTCAGGAACAAAACTGCCTAAAAATGAGAGAAAAATAAAAAGTTCCACAAAGCAGCCTTTAATGAGGAGCTGAGAACATCTGTCCAACATCCATCATTTTATTTAGCAGTTTTTAAAATGTTCTTGTCTCCACATTTTCAAATGAAAACTTCAGTTTTTTATTATTATTAAAACCTTATGTGTTCTAAAGCCATACTGATGCTGCAACTCTGTGTGTTTGTGTGTGCATTTATGTGAGTGTATGTATTTGTGTGTTTGCATGTGTATGTGTGTTGGAATGTATGTTTGTCATCCCTGCATGTGTGTTTTTGTCATGTTGTTGCTGCAGGCTCCTCTGTGCAAATGTTGTTGGGCACCTGAAGAGACAAAACCCATTAGATGTTCATGGTCTCTGTTGCCATGGTTACAACAGAAATATCATTATGTTAATGTCATTCTGGGATGCTGCAGGATGTTGCAGAGAAGCTCTTCTAGAAACAGGAGGAGGTTCTCAACAGTGGACTCTGCTCCTGTAAGGTAGAAGAAGTCCTCCATCTGCAAGTTGACTTGATTCCAGGCTGAACCCAGTCAGAACCCACGGCCTTCTGCAGAAGAACCGGCTCAGTACAAATTCATTTTGTGCTCTTTTTTTTTGAACAAACATCTGGATCCTGAAAGTTTGTAAAAGAAATGTGTTTGATCCTGAAGAAGCATTTTACTCTGCAAAAGTGATGACTCCGCCCCTTTGTTAATGTTTGGGTTCAGACACAGAACCAGGAAAAGTTCTGTTTCTGTTCAACTGAATTCAGAACAGAAATCCTTTAAAACACTCAGACATTCAGGTCAACAAACGGCTCATAGCCCCTCCCACCAGGTTGGGGGGGGGGCAACCCCACAGGGACACAAATCCCCACAGCAACACATCTGCTGCCCCCCAAAGGCTGAGCCCTCATCATCGGTTAGATAGTACTGGGGGGACCCATGGGAACCGAAGGACTGGACCGCTGAAACAAACGAGCTGAGATGATTCTGCAGACGGGTTTGTGTCCCAGAAGAATGAAACCGACAGAAATACGTTTTTATTTTATTGACTCTAGACAGAATTTACAAACATTTTATTTACAATTAGGGTTCTGTCAGGACTGTTTTTTTGACAATAACTTTATTGACAAGCGGCAGACAATGTGACATGAAATGTGTTTTGCGTTTAAGATTCATATTTTTGTTTTTTTCATAAAAACTCCAAAGTGGGGGGGTTTAACGTTGAGGATCATTTTAGACATACCGGTAAACAGCAGCAGCTGTCCACTCATGGCCAGGGACGGGTATCAAACTCTGAGTCAAGTCCATGCCGTTACAGACGGATCCGGTACCAGATCAAAACATGGATTTCATTTTGAACTTGTCAATCACTTATATGTTTTGCCGTACAATTCTAGCCATTCATTTGACCTTTCCAAGGATTGTGGGCGTGCTCATTTAAGAATGGGTGTGGCTTTGAATGTGTGTGGAGCTTCAGTCAAAAGGCTGAATGTGAAGCGAGTTAAGGTTTGTCTGAACTTCACAGCAAAAGATTCTAATCAGTGACCTGATGATGTGTACGAGGCTCTGAAAAAAGACCGTGGTCATGGCGATGAGCGGGAAAGTCGGTGTCTCCTTCCGCGGGTTAAAACGGAGCCGCAGAGTGTCAGGAAGAAGGAACTAAAGCATCTTAGACACGTTCAAGCCCTCTTCTTCACCGGCCTCACTGCTTCATCACACTTCATGTTTCTTCATTTTTGAAGCAACGGTTCAAGCTCCGTTCAGACGATGGAACTGTTGCAAAAGAACCGGATCGTCACCGGATAACACCCAAACGGTACTCAATCCCAATGATGGCGGGAAAGGACTCTTAGCTCCCCAGAAGAACCAAGAACAATGTGAATCTGTGCAGAGCCGCCGTTCTAATCTCATTTTTAATCAATGTTTTGGATAACACTTAGAAACAATCTAAACACAGATTAACATGCTAACATAGGAGATCTGAAATAAACCAAGGACTGAAAGAACACAGGATTCTCTTTAAAAGGATGCTTTACTCCCTGTACTCCAGAGAGAGGCGCTACTAAGTAGGAGGTTTCCAGAACAAGAACAGGTAACAAATGATGTGATCTGACTGTGATGGTCAGACGCAGAACGTCTGATGTACCTGGAGGTGCTGGTGACCTCATGACCCTGATGAAGATGAGTGGATGAAATCATTTACCTGATGACACACCTGATGGAAGAGTCAGTGTCAGAACATTTCTAGACCTGAACACATGAAATGTTCATGTTTACTAGTTAAAGACCAACTCATGAAGAAATGTACCTCAACGACAAAGGAAGCAAACTCCATCCACACAGGTGTTTTGTCATCTGATCCACAGTTTAAAATGATTTAAAAGAAAAGAAAAATGTGATTAATGGGAAGTTGTTGTTTTGTTTCAATAACAATTTTTAATTTGTGATGTAAAAAATGATTTCCTCCAAATGTCAGTGAGAACGAGAAATGTCTCTTTATCTTTTTTCATTTCTAGAATCATCACTTTGACCTTTTTTGATGTTTTATCAATTCTTTTTTTTCTGCTATCATTTTGATGGAAGTTTCATTAAGTTAAAGGTGAACTTTCATCCCCTTAAAAACAAACTTTTCTTTGGTTTGTTCTTTTAATTCCCACTTTTTCCAGATCAGGATCAGATGAAGGAACTCTGGAAGGATCTGGATGTTTCTCCAGAAACTGAAGGACACTTGCTCCCCGTCATCAGGATGGAGGAGGTCTGCTCCTCTTCTGCTCCGTGTTGTGACATGGATCTGTCAGTCTGTACCCCCCCCCCCCCCCCGCCCATCTGGGCCGCTGACAGATTGTCACATCAGGAAGCGTGGCTCCTTTAAGGTCAGAGACGTCTGCAGAGATGATGCTCAAAGACCTCCAAGAGATCAGATCTGATGACCTCCACACATGAAACATCTGCAGCAGGAGAACCTTGTTCAGTCCCGACATAATTAACAGCATGTCGGCTGGGGGCTCCTTCCTCTGTCAGTTTGGCAGACGCATTCCCGCTGAATTCCATGAAGAACAGGCGGAGTGTGAACATGAAACTTTTATGAGGAGTCACTGAGCTGCTCTCAGCCTCTGGAAGCATCCTCATCTTCTGCAGCTCTGCAGGAGCAGAACCCAACCATCACGGAAGGTTCTGAAGACGTTCCATCAGACACTGGTGACCATCTGATTCTATTCTGACTGTAAACCAGCTTCCCTGAAGCCAACGCTCTTTTATGACATGAACCCTCACCTGATGATCTCAACTGAACTTTAATCCCAGGATCCAGATGAATCTGAAACAGTCCAGCTTAGAATGATGAGATGCTTGATGAAGAAAAAAAATCAAAGGTTGATTCATGGGTAAGAAAGAACCAAAGCACATATCCAAAACCCCCCACACCACCTCCCGTGCTGCCAGAACCTCACTCAGGAGGAGGACAGGGGCCTGCAGAAACAAAGCCATCATAATGTAGGAAAAATCTCTTTGACTGCACTTGTGGTTTGAAGCCGTTCAGAATGAAGTTTCTGCAAACAGATGTGAGCAACACCGCAGCACGTCCTGCATGGACCGACTGACCCACTTTTTGAATTTCAAGAGCCTCTGGACTCACTAAACAACTGAACTAAAGATCAGTTTTACAGAAATAAAACCAAATGATGATTATCAGATGTAGTTCTTAACTCTGACCAAAGGGAGAAGAGAGGAGGAGGGTATAGGAAACGGGGGGTCCAGGAGGAGCAGAAGGCAGTGAGAGAAAAGGCTGCAGCAGGAGGAGGAGGAGGAGGTTTTACACCTTTAATCGGCTTTTTTATCTTTTCTTTTGATTTGATTGGAAATGGTTTATTTCAAGCAATCAGACAAGAATAGCACATAAGTAGCAGAATCATCAGAGGTTGACAGCCATAAAACATGTCAAACACAGGGGAACTAGGCATCAATGATGAATGCTTGAAAGAGAATGGAAGGAAGTGTATTTATGGAATCCCATCCCGACTCCACCACACCATTTCCAGAAAAAGCGAATCAGTAATGTAAGTTTCAAACATCCACTAATGTACATTCTCTAAACTCAGCAATATAGAGCAGGTTTCCAACATGTGAAAAAATCATTTACAGAAGTCAGTACAAAAATCAAATTTATGTGCAGGTTGTTCGTAACTTTAAAGTTGTTGTTTGCAGAGCAAATGTGTAATAAAATAACTCAGAGGTTGCTTAGAAATCCTTTTATAAAGAGGAAACTTGAAAAAGTAAATACTGAAAGCATTGGAGCATCTGTAGGTTGCTTTTTATGTTCTTAATGTGTTTAACAGGAACTTTCAAATGATTTCTGCAAAAGCACCTTCAGCCAAAAGGCTGATCTGTCACCTGGACAGGTGGTGATCCTGAAGGTTTTAATCAAAGGGATTCAAGCTTGATCCCAACGGTGGAAGCTCATTTAGAACAGATCTCAGAAGACTGAACCAACCTTCTTTCTTTTACTGCTGCTCCCTGAAGGAGACGCCACAAACATCCGCCTCCATCTAACCCTGTCCTCTGCATCCTCCTCCCTCATGTCCTCCTTCAACCAGGAACCTCCTCTTTGGTCTTCCTCTAGACCTCTTTTCTCTCTACACTCATTAAACTCTCACCCATTATCTGACTCCCAGACCACCTCCTCCTCCTCTGTTCGTACAGCTCCTTTCTCATTTCTGCTCCTCTTCATCTCCTCCTCTCTCTTTCTGATAAACAGGCCAAATGTCTGTCAGACTCCACTGCTTGGGAAGCCTGGACCCCCCCCGGTAGACTGTAATTGTCCCGGGATGCTGCTGTTGGCAGGAAAATGGGATGTGACTCTTCCTGCATTAGTGGGAGGCACACCTGTTTCTGTGGCTGATTGCTGCAGTCAGACACAATCCTGCGCTTAATGAGGAGCGGCGCCGATGGCTGCAGCGGCTCGCGTTCCAGTCCAGAAACAGACTCCAAAACCTCTGATCCTGCTTTTTCAATCGGGATTCTTTGTTTTCAAACATCAGCTTCCAGTGACTGAAAAATCCGAGAAAAAGCTTTAAAATGCAGAGTTTTCTCCTCACATTGATGTTTGCTGATCGTTCAGAACATCCAGCAGTTTGGAGAACGTTTCCAGAAGAGACAAAGATGGGGGTGAAATCTGGAAAAGCTCAACTCCTCCTGATGTTCTCACACAGAGCATGAAGGTTAGAAGATCAGAACTTTCCCTGTGAAAACTAATGTGGGAGGACAAAGGGGAAGTCCCGCCTCCTTCCACAGAAGCAGACGGGAGGGGGCGTCCTCTCCTCCCCTGTGAAAACAGCAACGTCTGAACGTCTCAGCTGGTCCAGATCCTTCCACATGTTTCTTTACACGCCTTCAAACAGGTGTGATGAGGTACAGGAGGCGGGGCTGGGGGCGGAGCCTGTCACTGCTACAGGTGGACCTCACAGAGACAGAAGTTGTAGAGAAGGCCGTGACCCTGACGGCTGATGTAAAAAAGACGTCTGCGTCTGACAGCAGCTTCAGCAGCGATCTGGTTCCTCTGATCCTCCTGTCAGGTTCCTGGTGGAACTCTAACTTCCAGCTCGTTCAGCTTCCAGGTCGTTCTGCTCTGCAGAGGGTCTCCTGGGAAGAAGCTTTGGTTTCCAGAATCTCATACCGCTGCTCACATCGGATTAATTACTGCAAAGAAAACACAGAAGAAGAAGCTGCTGATAATGAGGTCTGAGCTGACAGCGGGTCAGGACAACGCTGCGTGTGTGTGTGTGTGTACATGTGTGTGCGTGTGTGTGTGTGTTTGTGTGTGTACATGTGTGTGCGTGTGTGTTTGTGTGTGTACATGTGTGTGCGTGTGTGTGTGTACATGTGTGTGCGTGTGTACGTGTGTGTGCGTGTGTGTGCGTGCGTGTGTGTACATGTGTGTGCGTATGTGTGTATATGTGTGTGCGTGTGTGTGTACATGTGTGCGTGCGTGTGTGTTTGTGTGTGTACATGTGTGCGTGTGTGTACGTGTGTGTGCGTGTGTGTTTGTGTGTGTACATGCATGTGTGCGTGTGTGTGTACATGTGTGCGTGTGTGTACATGTGTGTGCGTGTGTGTGTGTACATGTGTGTGCGTATGTGTGTACATGTGTGTGTGCGTGTACATGTGTGCGTGCGTGTGTGTGTGTGTGTGTGCGTGCGTGTGTGTGTGCGTGCATGTGTGTGTGTGTGTGTGTGTGTGTGTGTGTGTGTGTGTGTGTGTTTGCGCGTGTGGGTGTGGTTTTTCTTGTGTGTCCCTACGAAGGGTGTGGGAAAAAAAGGATTCTGGCAGTACTGGTATGGTTTTGAAATGCTGCCAAAGCGATTTTAGATTAATTATTTCTAAGCAAACATGTTGTTCAGCGTCTTACTTTTGTGTTCCACTTAGACCTCCGACCTCTAGTTGGCAGGGTAGGACAATGTACAAACAATGTGGTTTAATCCAGCAGTTCAGTCCATTGAAGTAGGACTGGAAATACAAAGCATGTTATTGTCTTAATCATATTTATTATGAAGCTTATTATGTCAGTTTTCTTTTTTAATACTGTAAATACTTTAGGGTTAGGGGTTAGCATGTTAACATGTATGTTTGCTACAGTTACACTGGTTAAGGTTTCGACAATTAAATAAAATGTATTTTAAAGACACATATTCATGCAAAAGGAGTTTTAGTATTGAGACAAAGTTATTTAAAAGTTTCAAACTCTGATAAAAAAATTGTAATTTCTTGTCTCTGTTACAGTCTTGGGATGTTTCGGGATACAGATCATATCATGACACATGTATGATGATACAGATGGTCCTGCTTCACTCAACACAGAAGTTCACCAGCGTCCACAGCAGCCAATTTCCGTAGGTTTTGGTCACATACCCTCCCTCTATGTGAATAAATCATTTAGTAACTTTGATTATCTATAATATAAAAGGTGTATATGTACTTCCTGTTTTGTCTTATAGTTGATTCATTGAATGTGGCGCCCAGTAGGAGGGGCTTATTGTTTAAAAAGAGGGAGACTGTGGCTTTTGGTTCTTCTCTTTTTTTGAGGGGGTTTCTGTTCCTTTGGGCACAAGTTATTATTTCTTTTGTGGGTTTGAATTAAAAAAAAAAAACATTTGGTTCCTACTGACAGTTTTTTCCTTTTTGGTAGACAGACGATGTTTGTCTCAGAAGAACCCACAACAAGAAGAAAGAAGACAACAAGTCTGTCTTCTAAAGAAGAAGACGAGGAAAACAGAAAAGAGCTCAGAGACTCCTGAACCCTGTTTGTCGGATACACACTCTTTCTAAAACCTCATGAATCTGTCAAAGTAAAAACCAGGAGCCGGTTTGCTGCTGTTTCTTCACAGAAAACAAATGGTGAAAAATCTCCCTCCTGGAGGAGGATCAGCAAAGCTCAGGTGTTCCTCTGAATCCTCAGAGGAACTCTGCTCGTGTCTCAGAGGAGCTTCTGTCTCTGCTGGGTCTGCAGGGAACAGCTGATGGAGGAAAACTCTATCAACCTCTGGAATGTTTGTGACCTTTGAACCTCGAGGACTTTGGCTGCTTGACGAAGCAAAAGCAGCTTTTCGTTTTTGATTATCAGACATATCTGTTTAGGAAAGCTGGAAAATGTCAAGTTTCACCAGATCTTATTCACAATCGAAGTTCAAAGCAGGTGATGAGAAAACTCTGGTGACCCAGCATTCTAGCAGCATTTAAACGCATCATTTACGCACAAATCTTTTCTTTCTGGGAGACATGAAAAGAGTCTCACATCAGGTTTGTGAGTTCATGTAGTTTTGTGTGTGGAACCAGCGATTCATGCTTAATTTTGAAAGATTTGTTTGTGTAGTTAGTTTAAGCTGTTGTCATTTTAAGTTGTGCTGGTGTGCTTTGTATTTTGAATTTTTTCAATTTGTAATTTTTGTTCTTTTGCACAAAATTATAAGTATTTTATGAGTTACAAATCAAGAATTACACACGCACAAATCCAGCTGATACTATTCTCTCTCCATAAGTAACTGTGTCATTCTTTTGAACTTTTTCTTGACTTTTTCTTTTCATGGTAAAAACACAAAAAGACCATTTTCATGGGAGTGAGGCTTCAAAGACTTTGTTATAAACCAGAATTTACTGTTAAAACATATTTAAATGTGTGGATTTACTGATTAAGGAAAAAAACAGGGGGAGGAGCTTCAGAGAGTGATGATGCTGAACATCTGAGTGTTTGTTCCTGAGGTTAAAGAGGTCTTTGAGTGATATTTATTATGACCCCCCCCCCCCCCCACCACCACCACCACCACCACCACCACTGAGGTGGAATCAGACTTTTATTTTGTCAAGCTGAAGATAAAGCTGCTTATTGCTGCTGTGTGTGACGGTCAAGCATGGATGAGCTGTCTGTGCTGCAGCTCTCAGAGGAAACATTTTCACACTGAAGATCTGGAAGTTCAACAGGAGAGACGGATGAACACAAAATCCAAACGCGAGACCGCTATCCCTCAGGGGTTTCAAACCAGCAGCAGCTTTAACCCACTTCTGCATCTACAGTCTTAGTCCCAGCTGCCTTTTCTGCTCGTGGTCCAGAAGTCGCTGTGTGATCACATGTTCTTCCTCTTTTAACAAAATAAGAGCACGATGACACAGAACAACCCACTGATGAGTATTTGACGAGAACAGATGCTTATTTCATCATGAATTCAAACTGCTGCTCTGGATCATCATTCAAGCTGTCATTCTGTGTTTTTATATTTATTTCTATATTCATCTCTATATTTATCTCTATGTTCATTTCTATATCTCTATAGTCATTTCTATATTTATCTCTATATTTATTCATATTCATGTCTATATTCATTTCTATAATCATCTCTATATTTATGTCTATGTTCATTTCTATATTTCTCTATATTCATCTCTATATTCATTTCTATATTCATTTCTATATTCGTTTCTATAATCATCTCTATTTTTATCTCTATATTCATGTCTATATTCATTTCTATATTTATTTATATTCATGTCTATATTCATTTCTATATTCATGTCCATATTCATTTCTATATTCGTTTCTTTATTCGTCTCTATATTCATCTCTATATTTATCTGTATGTTCATTTCTATATTTACATCTCTATATTCATTTCTATATTTATGTCTATATTAATCTCTATATTTATCTCTATATTTATCTCTATGTTCATCTCTATTTTTATCTCTATATTCATCTCTATATTCTATTGTCCAGTAATTGTAATTAATCACTGAAATTTGAATTGAACTTTTGGAAATAGGAGCGTGCATCTTTGGTTTTTTTTTTAAGTGCTACTTATATTAATAAATGTGGGTTATGGCGTCTCTTCATGAAGGAGCCCTGAAGGTCTGAGCATGGAGGCGCCTTTGTTCCTCCTCCTCAGGTTGGGGTCTGGGTGTTGTTTTCTTGTGGGGTGTCTGCAGAGCAGCAGCAGCTGAACTTTGTTCCTGCAGCTTCTGGTTCCACATCGCATCACACAGTTCAGCAGGAAAGAAAAGGAAAAGGGTTTTTCCGAGCAAGTGTGTGTCTGCGGGGGGGTCGGCCCCTGTCATGGCTCCGTGGAGATCAGCGGGCGGCTGCCAGAGGTTGGGAGTGTAAATCCCCTCAGAGCCGGTTCTGAATGAGAGAATCAGCTGAGCAGCAGCTGTTGGCGGCTGTGGCTGCAGCATCCAAGCTGCTTCTGGCACCGAAACACGAGGCCCAAACGTGGTTCTGGTTCAGTCCCGGTGGGATCAGATCCATTTGACTTCTTTTGAGGCTGCAGAGTCACATTTGTGTTAAGAAGTAAGGTCTAGATCTTCCAGAGCCAGATCGCTCTGAACAAAAGCGCCTCACAGACCTGAAAGGCTGATGACTTTAATGTGGAAAAGCAAAAGGAAAGCTCAGTTTTTGCATTTCATTTTATGTCAAATATAAACTATTTTCTGATGTCTTTAAATGCAGAGTGGCGAGTTTAGTAAAAAAAAAAAAAAAATCTCGTTTTCTTATTTAGCGCTTTTCTACCTTCCTTTAAGGCCCAAAGGTCACAGTCACATTCACACACCTGATGGTGGCTCCACTGCAGAACACTGGCATCAACCTTCAACCAGAGGCAATGTGGGGTTCAGTGTCTTGCCCAAAGACACTTTGACACATGGGCAGGCAAGGTGGGAATTGAACCTGCAATCTTTTGATCAGAAGATGGCCGCCCTACTGCTGCACCACGGCCATGCCAAAGGGGGCGTACTGCATCAAAACAGTGTGCATCAATGCTCACTTCTTCTTTTCCTTTGGGCGTTTCCTTTCTGGAGTCGCCACAGCCAATCAGCTTCCTCCATCTACCCCTGTCTTCTGCATCCTCTCCTCTAACACCAGAAACGTTCATGTCTTCCTTCACTGCCAACATTCAAAGTCTCTACTCTCAGTCCAACAATCATGACTTTCGTCCTCTCTCTCTTCCTACAAACACGTCTTCCTCCTCTCCTCCTTCAACCAACAGTAGTCCAATTTCTACCGGCACCGTGTTGGTGAACAGCACCGATGGCGGTCGTTGCCAACCCGAGTCTCGCCCCATCCGGTATGGCTGTCATTGGTCTGATTCACATGTTTGGTTTGGCAAAGATTTTACTCCGGATGGCCCTCCTGTATTTATATAGCCTCAGGACCGGCACAATGAGACCCTGGCTTGGGCCCCTCGTGGCAACATTGCAGTGAAGCTCACAAGACTGGTGATTGACAGGAGTTTGGGCGCTTCACACTTCCTAAAACCAAAACGTTTCTCACAGCTGATGGAAAGAACGTCCTTCCCAGTTTAGCATTGCGGTAAGGATACTTAAGAAGTTAAGAAAAAATGCAACAAATATTAGAAAAGTTTCCTCTGACAGTAAGAAATGTTCCACTTCATCTGAATAAAACAGCTGAGATGATTCTGTGATTTGGTGTAATCTCAATGAAGAAGCTCTTCCTGACAGGATTGGCTCCAGCAACCTTGTGACCCCACAGGGATGAAGCCGGTTTGGGAGATGGTGTTGGGAATAGAACTGCTCTTTTCTAACCCAGGGAGCCTGGAAGAACCTTTGGAATTATAACCAGAAGTGACCCTCGTGCTTAAGGTTGTTTTCGACCATTCCTTCCAGGATTAGAAAATTCCCTTTGTTATGCTGAGCAGGGCCGTGCACAGGATTTCAGACGGGCAGGTGCTCGAAGTTGGAAAAGAGCAGTAAAAACATCTTTTTTGCTCCTTTAAAGAATATGGAAATTGAATCAAATGTTCAAATAAAATACTAATCGATAACTACTCAGCTGTGTGACCTGTGTAGGTGAACATAAAAAACAGTCATTTTGCATGTAAACAAAGGAGTTGTTCACTTTATCACATGAAGACATCTAAAGCAATAAAACACTGGAGGCTCCTTCTGTTGGTATTGTGCTGGGGGCAGAATCCACATGAATCAAGTTTAGTACACATGGGAATATTTAAACAGATATCCTAAAACTTTTCCCCCCAGAAATCTGAAATGACGATCATTTCTTATTGTACTGTTGCTGTGAGGACTCCGTGGTTCACTTTGGTTTTTCGGTGGTGTTTTTGGTCAGGTTCATGTTGATCATCCACAGCTGTTTTCATTTCTTTCTTCATCCTCAGGAGTTTCTGGTTCTCAGCTCTACATGTTTATTTATGAAATGTTTACGTTTGTCCTTTTGGTTCATTTCCCTCCAGTTCCTGACAGCTGAACCCAAAGTGACCCAAAGCTTTAGGATTCACAGCTAAACTCTCTTGTGCACCTGATCCTCTAAACACAGACGTTTGTTTTAATTGGAAAGATTTTAGTGAAAAGATTGTGAAACTGAATGATAAAGGATTGAAAGAAAAATCCCATTGAACAGATTCGTTTCAGACCTGTAGTGAGGACGCTGTGACTCACCATAAATACAGTTCATTTACTTTGAAAATCTACCCCGGGTTTCATTTTGGAGTATCTGACTTCCTGTCCCCGAACAATCCACGCTTTGTTAACTTGATGCGCCGTGCTCAGACGCCGTGCTCAGACGCCTGGCAAAAGTAAAAACGGACTCCATGACCAACACTGAGTGTTTTTCTGACATATTAACCATATTTCAGCTGGTTGAATCAGCCTCTAGTTAGACCAGAACTCACAGTTCCATTAACTCCACATTGCTAAACTTCCCGCCTTTTCTTCACAGTCAACAACGGTTCTCTTTTTTCCTTCACATTCATGAATGAATTTCTTTCTCCTTTACAGGTGATTCCTCAGCTGCCCTCCACCCTGTTACCCACCTGCAGTGATGCTTTGGTATGGTCTGACTCCTCCCCAGCATCAGCGCCAGACTCCAGGGTTTAGTCATCTCTGGTTTCAGCCAAACCACCTTAGATTTATGGTTTTGTGTTTCTGCTCATCTTTCTGGATCACAGATTTTCACTCGTCTGTCTTGAACAAACTGCATATTTATGAAGGTTATTTCCATGAAGGGGGGGCTCTGCCTACTGGAAGCTGATTCAGCAGCTGAGCTGTGAGGAAAAGCCCCCACTGCTTGTTAAGGACAGTAAAGGACACGTCCTTCTCCTCAAAGTCTCCACCATCGTCTGAAAGCACCAGAGGAGGTGCTGCAGGAGGAGGAGTGTCAGCTGAGCTTGGGCGGGTCTGGGTTCTTCTGAACTCCGTCGCAGACGTGAGGAATGGTTTTCATGAACGAAGGATGTCGGCTTTGGATCAAAACACAAACGTTTGCAGGAAGTAACATCTCTGAGTAACGACGACGACATTTGTGTTCCTGCTGTCCTTATCCTGAGCTGAGGACAGAGTTATCAGTGCTCCTTTCTCCTCTCAGGGGTGAGGCGCTGCTTGTAAGCTGACACTCATTCCCCCACAGAACAGCCATACATGAGTCAGGGGTTGCCATGGTGACCAGGCGTCCCTGATGCTGAAGTTTTCTTCGTATCTTCAGCGTGACTGCTCTGGTCCAGGGAGCAGACCGAGGTCTGAGCCATGAAGATTTTCCATGAGAAAACTTTCAAAGGTGTTCCAAAGTCAAACTTTGTAGACAAAGAACACAGATGTTCTCACTGGATTTGTTCATCTCCAGTCTTCTTCTGTTCCTTTGAGCTTTTCTCTTCAGACGTCGCCACAGCCAGTCAGCTTCCTTCATCTGTCTCGTGCATCCTCTAACACCAGCTTCCTTCATGTCTTCCCTGCATCCATAAACCTCTTTAGTCTTCCTCTAGACCTCTGGCTGCAGCTCTAGACTCAGCATCCTTCTACCAACATATTCACTGTCTCTAGGCCAAACGACATGGATGCTCTCTCCAGTTTTGTTTCTCCATTCTTTGTTCTGAAAATGCTCTTTAGAAGTTTGTTGATACCAAAGTAAACCTAAAGCATTCTTTGATCAGTAGTTTTGCAGAAGCTTTGCTGTGTTCTCCTAAAAGTTCTCCAGTTTTTTCTGCATGTTCCCTTCATGCAGGACATGCACTCTTCCTGCTGGTCACCTTCTCTGCAGCAGCTCGGCTTCTTCTGGATGCTTCTGCAGCAAACAGTAACATGTTGACAGTGAAATTCTGAAGATGTTGCTGTTTTCTTTCAGAGATTTTTCCTGGATGAGTGACTCTCTTTCTGTTTTTCTCTCTGAATCTGAGGTCATGCTTGGAGGACCCCTCCAGGTCAGAAATGAGTCACTTTTACTGGTGATGCTTTCAGACACTGATCCTCCACATGGAGAGGAGGCTGGTTGAACATGTGGTGAGAACGCCACATGGACATGTCTCTAGTGAGTCCTTACATGAAAGTTCAAGCAGCAGGAGACCTCCAAACATACTGTTGGATCACATCTGCATTAGCATCCTCCTCTGGAAAAGTTGGAGGTCATGGAGGTCTGGACTTTCTTCCTGAGACTGCTGCTCCACAAACAGAAGCCCACAGATGGTAGATGGATGAGCAGGTGAAGGATTCCATGTTTTTCCTGCTTATTACTTTTGCATATGTGTTGTCTTTAGAACCTCGAAGAGCAACGAGGAGACGAGCTCAGAGCTGCAGCTCATCATGATTCCGCTGCAGAGCTCTGAGGTGTTTCAGCTTCCAAACTGGAAAACGAGAACAAATCACTATATTTTACAAGTAGCTCAGGATTCTAAATCCCATTAGTTCAGCCAAATTCCTGTTTTGGTGAAGTTTTTAAATGGAAATCCTGGAATGTGCTGTTTGGATGAGTCCGTGAGGCGCTGTAGTTTGATTCTGCCTCTGGTCTCCTGCGTGTTCAACATTTCTGTTAAAACAGAGTGAATTATGGGACGGTTCTGATGTGACCGTGCCAACAGAATCTGGTTTCAGTGCAATTTAATGACAGCATGAGGATCTGTCAAAGCTGCAGGATGGGGGGGCTGAATGGGCTTATTTTCTCCTAAATTACCTGCTGCTGCCTGTTTGCTGTGCTTCTGAAGGGAAACAGAAATGTTTGGAAAAACAGGAGACACTTCCAACATTCCATCTTTGACTCCTCAGGTTCTCATTAAGTAGCAGAAGATGTTGTGGTTTCAGCCCAGGAACTTCCTGTCTGCTCAGCGGTTTACTCTTCTCATGTCAGTTCATCTAAATAATGTGAGGAGGGGGGGATTTCGAAAGAGTAAATGATTCTGAGCAATTCAACAACATTTAGATCAACAAGATTTTTAAAAAGTGTCAACCGAGAAACCTTTCTGCAGCAATCAACAAAAACAATGAGTGTTTGTCAGAACATCAAAATTCAGTGAGTTGTAGAAATGTGATCTGTGGTGAGAAAGGCACCGCCGTGTGTCGAAGTCTGGCGTTGCCAAAAGGCATTTTTGTTATTCTACTGTATGTTTGTTCCATCTTCTCGCGTTTGGTCCGTCTGCTTGTTGTTTGTTCCGTCCGCTTGTTGTTTGTTCCGTCCGCTTGTTGTTTGTTCCGTTTGCTTGTTGTTTGTTCCTTCAGCTTGTTGTTTGTTCCGTCTGCTTGTTGTTTGTTCCGTCCGCTTGTTGTTTGTTCCGTCTGCTTGTTGTTTGTTCCGTCTGCTTGATGTTTGTTCCGTCTGCTTGTTGTTTGTTCCGTCCGCTTGTTGTTTGTTCCGTCCGCTTGTTGTTTGTTCCGTCCGCTTGTTGTTTGTTCCGTCCGCTTGTTGTTTGTTCCGTCCGCTTGTTGTTTGTTCCGTCCGCTTGTTGTTTGTTCCGTCTGCTTGTTGTTTGTTCCGTCCGCTTGTTGTTTGTTCCGTCCGCTTGTTGTTTGTTCCGTCCGCTTGTTGTTTGTTTCGTCCGCTTGTTGTTTGTTTCGTCCGCTTGTTGTTTGTTCCGTCTGCTTGTTGTTTGTTCCGTCCGCTTGTTGTTTGTTCCGTCCGCTTGATGTTTGTTCCGTCCGCTTGTTGTTTGTTCCGTCCGCTTGATGTTTGTTCCGTCCGCTTGTTGTTTGTTCGGTCTGCTTGTTGTTTGTTCGGTCTGCTTGTTGTTTGTTCGGTCCGCTTGTTGTTTGTTCCGTCTGCTTGTTGTTTGTTCCGTCTGCTTGTTGTTTGTTTCGTCCGCTTGTTGTTTGTTCAGTCTGCTTGTTGTTTGTTCTGTCCGCTTGTTGTTTGTTCTGTCAGCTTGTTGTTTGTTCCGTCTGCTTGTTGTTTGTTCCGTCCGCTTGTTGTGTGTTCCGTCCGCTTGTTGTTTGTTCCGTCAGCTTGTTGTTTGTTCCGTCTGCTTGTTGTTTGTTCCGTCTGCTTGTTGTTTGTTCAGTCCGCTTGTTGTTTGTTCCGTTTGCTTGTTGTTTGTTCCGTCTGCTTGTTGTTTGTTCCGTCAGCTTGTTGTTTGTTCGGTCTGCTTGTTGTTTGTTCGGTCTGCTTGTTGTTTGTTCGGTCCGCTTGTTGTTTGTTCCCTCTGCTTGATTGTTTTTCCGTCTGCTTGATCTGATACTTTTTGTTCAACATCACATCCCAGCTTTGTGCGCAGAAAGAAAGGGGAAAGTTTGTCTCGTCCAAACCGTCTCAATCGTCTGCATCCGTACCCAGACTGAAGGTGCAGACTGAAGGTGAGATAATGAGGAGAAGACAAAAAGATGTTATTATACACTGCTGCACCCCCCAGCATGCTTGCTCTCTTGTTTGCCTTCAGATTAAATTTCTTGTTTTCTTTCTCCTCAGTCAGAACAAATACTCAGGCTGAGCTTTATCTCACGGTCCAATCCACATGGAGATGCTGCAGCTTTAGGCAGGATTTCTGTCTGGAACAATTGGATTATTCCAAATTTTACTCTCAAAGGCACTGAGATTAAATCAGAAGTGATAACTCAAACACAGATGAACTCTGTTCAAAGTCTAAGGGCTTTATTGTCATTCTGCAGCCAAAGTGTTATCTCGTGAACTTTAATAACTTCTGAAGGAAACTGGGAGAAATCTGAGTCTGAATCTTACTGGAAGGAGCTCAACTCCACCGCTCTGAACATGAGCTCTTTGTTTAGTTTTTAAGTCCTGATTCAAAGGAACCTTGTTGTATAAATGCCAAACAATGCAAAGCTGAAACTCTGTGAAAGCTTTCTGTTGTCGTGTCCTGCAGACTCCAGTGATAAAAGCCTGCAGAGTCTGTGGAGGTCATCTAATGGGATTATAATTGCAGATATCTGCAGCGGCCAGAATCGACACACACATTTCTGCTGCTCACACACATCTGCTGTGTTAAACGGGTACAAAATAAAACCTGCTGACTTTAACCTGAACGACATCTGTGGATTGAGCCAGAAAACGCTAAGGCCAGGAGCGGTTACAGTAGGATTCACGTGACATCAGACACGCCGGTAAACAGATGCCGAGCTCTACCTGCACACATTCTTTGAAGTTTAATGAGCCTGGGCTTCTGCACTTTTGATTGGAAAGAAGTGAGGAGATGTGGATGTTAATAAGCTGTGAATGCTAACAAGCTGACAGCCTCACAGTCATCCTTCAACATGTAGCTTCAGCTATCAGGAGAAACAGGTTAAGGTTTCCTCTGACACTCCTCCAGAACCATTTGATTCTTCTGCTGCAGCAGAAACAGACACATTGGGAACAGGTAACCCTTTAACATCGCAGCTTTAGCTCCAATGTTGACTTTCGTTGAAATAACGCAAGTCCTCGTCAATTCTGCAATGAACCTAATCCCAGCAGATTCTGAGGCTGAGAAAAGCGGCTTTGTTCTTAATGAACCACGACTGTAAAGTCAGGTGTGGAGTTCCTATACACGTACTACAGCGCTACTGTAGAGTGTTTCATATCAGTGCAAAGCTGCTTTCTTCTGCGTCAGAATCTGCTGGGATTAAAGGGTTAAAAACACTGAAACATTTGTCATACTCATTTTATTTCTAGACTTCCAGCTTTCGTTCTTCTGTTATGCTGGGACCTTCAGAGATGTTTAGCCGTTTGGACTGATCCTCCTACAGTTACAGAGACAGAACCAAGCTCACTTTTTCAGACTGTTCTGATTTGATGAAAAATCCATCTGCTCAGCATCCCTGAGCCTCCAACGTGAATCTGTTTGTCTACAGATGATGTCCTCAAAAAACCCACAGTCGTTTCCCACCTGGATCTGTGAATCCATCCATTTGTTGGTGTGGTCTATGAAGTCTGCCGGTATTCTGTAAACTTCCAAGAAAAGGGATAGAATTTCCACAAACCCTCAGAACAATGAGATACTTCCCAAACACATGTAGATTTTGGGACACAAATTTCATTTTCCTGTTCTTAAATCTGCCTCCTCTGGGTTAAGACTTTTTGGAGCAGAGGAACTTCTGACAAAGGTGATCGACGTGAACTCAGGAAGGACGCAACAGAGACAACAGTAAAAGGAAAACTGAAGGGAAATTAGCATTTCTGAGTTTCAGTCGTCCTGCTGCTCATCCCGTTTCTGCTGCAGCTAACGGCACGCCTGCAGCCTGATGACATTCCAGAGTCCACAGCAGTCCGACCTGATATTCAGGGGTGGGTCTGATGCTCAACAGGGCATCAGTTAGACATGAATTGAAGAATTCCAGTCATGAGTTTCTGTTTATTTGTTTCTTTCATGAAAAGTACTTGTTCCACACACAACATAGTTCCACATGTCTTCATGACAGAAAAGGAGCAGTAGGAAGAATCAAACTCTCATGTCATGCAGATGTTGGGACTGCTCATTGAGATATCTCTAAAACGATGAACCAGGTATCGACACAGCAGAGGTCCTGACTTGAATGTCATCAGAGCTCAGACCTTAAGTATGAGTCGAGTTTCATGTGAACCTGGGTCAGGAGTCCAGGTACCATTAAAAACATCCAGCAGCAGAACGTTTTCAGGTCAGGTTTCTGTGAATCTGATGGCAGACAGACGGGAGCGTTAGCAGCATGTAGGGACCCCCCCGTGGTAAATTAGATTTCCCGGCTCGCCGTCTCTCCACAGATTTCTGTGAGGTTGCATCAGCGTGACCACGCAGCCGGCTCTCCTGAAATTGGGCAGAAAGTGAAGACAAAGGAAGAAAATGAAAAAACTCTTTACTCTTTTTCAGATTAGTTTCAGAGCCCCCCCCTCAGGGGGCGATGGCATCCAGCTCTGCTGTCACACGTGTCCGAGCCGCACCAGAACCCTGCAGCAGACAGGAACACTGCTGATGACAGGCGCCTGATGCCGGCTGGAGGAGAATCTGCCTTCATCATCATCCTGCTCTTCATCGTCCAGAGCTGCCGTCTGGCTGCCGCTCTGACACCTCACGCCGTCAGTCAGGAAACCCGGAAATGACCACAAATAAACAGGAGATTGACCTGTTAAAGAAAGGTTTTCCTCTGGTCAGAATCTCCCTGCATGTGGAGACGGAGCTTCTGCTGCAGCTGGATCAGCCATGTTCAACTCAGGCGTCCAATCAGCCTCAACCTCTGTCAGCAACCTTCCCCACAAACTTCACCAAAACTTTCCTGAACCTCCAAGGTGAGAAGCTCCACCTCAGAGGTCTTGTTCTTTCAGGCGGATCCACAGAGGACTCCAGAGGATCTAAGCCTCTTGTCAATGGAGGAAAATAAACGGATGACCACAAAAAACATCCAACCGAGGCGGCTGATCCCTGTTGTCCTAATTAGTTTGAGCAGAAGCCCCATTTCCCAGTTTTTAATTTGCTCCAACACCAAAACCTCATTTATCGATGCTCCAAGGTGATATTTCTGTCTCTGGCCCGGAACGGTTTCATGAGGTTCTTTTGGGGGGGGGGTCTCTGTGGGCTTCCTATCTACGAGGGAGGGGCCTGCATGCTTGTACTGAGGGTGGTCACCATCGTGGTGTCCTGCATGTTTAGTTTGCCCTCCAAACATGGGCGCTCTGCAGAGCGACACGTTTTCGCTCTGCGAACTAAAGCCGATCTTTAGCATTTTGTGAGAAGAATCCTTCAGACTGGATGATCTGACCCACAAGGTGTGATGTTCTTTTTGGTTTTGGATTCCACTCTTTCTGTTTTTCCAACAGAAATTCCCTCACAGCAGCAGAACCATCTTCTCTTTGGTTTCCTTTGAGCTTCCCTCAGGTTCTGACCGCACAGCTCTTAAGACGAGATCCAATGATCCAAAGTTCAGCCTCTGTGAGGAATCTGACCAGAACTTTCTCTCCATGGTACTGTCACTCAATCAGTTCTTGTTTCTTTCTCAAATTCGTTCATTCATTAATTTTCTAAACCCGCTCTGTCGCTCTCTGGGTCATGGGAGTGCCAGAGCCAAACCTGGCCACTCATAGGCAAAAGCAGGGGACACCCTGGACAGGTCGCCCGTCTGTTGCAGGCCTTTCTCCAATTAAAAGGCCATGTCAATACATTTGTATCTGACCACGCCCGTGTTTCACATTCAGACTTTTTTATTCCATTATCATTTTTCTGTTTGTTAGTGCTCATTAAACATTCAAAACCTGATATATTTGTTGTTTATTTCTGACTTTTTTCATCATGTTATCGTATTTTCACATTTATTTTCTGACTCCATGTGTTTCTATGGATCATATTTGTAACTTTGTAATAGTCTCTGCAGGAAACAGCATTACTTTTGAATTCACAAACACGTTATAAAGCCCTGGTAGTTATGATCTCTGCATATTCTGGTAAGCGGGTGGTGCTCACATGAGGATTGAGGTGGAGTCTTTTGAGCTCCATCAGAAAACCCAAAGCAATGATGAGCTGGAAGACTGGAGCTGATGGAAATTAAGAGGAAAATGGAGAAAGCGATCCAAAGATAATGATCATTAAGGGTGGGGGGTTTATGATAGTATTAAAGTAGAAACTTGAACGCAGCAGACGCTGTAAACACACACACTGCAGTCATAATTGTTCTCCAGTGGATTAAGGCCAAACTGAAAAAGCCAATTAGTTTGAGTTGTGAAGTTTTTCTGCTGAATGAAGGAAGGCGGCGGGAACCAGAGCTGACACCGGGCTGATTGTTATTCATGAGACTGTCGCTCCTCATCTGTCAGCAGCGCTGCAGGCGCCATCACTCAGACAGGAACGTGTGAGGGAACGACCATGGCTCCAACAACATTTACACGAGGAACAGGAGAAGCATTTGACTGCTGACATGCAGCGCGGCAGCTCGCTGCATCTGCTTCAGCTCGCTGCGTCTGCTTCAGCTCGCTGCGTCTGCTTCAGCTCGCTGCGTCTGCTGCAGGGTTAGGGTTAGATCTGATCCAGTTTCCTCTGGATGTCATCGATTGTACAACACCAACGTCTGTCTCATAGCTTTGAGTCGTTCTGTAGAGTTCTGCAGTTTCTATAGAGTTCTGTTGAGTTCTGTCGAAGCTTCATGAGATTCTGAATCATTTTAAATAGACTGAGACTACTCAACATTTTTGCACAGATGGATGCTTGTGGTTAAGTTTTCTTCCTTGTTTCTTTTGTTTCTCATCTTCCAGATTCTTCAGATTTCTGGTTCTCCAGAGGAGAGCGTCTGCTGGTTCACAAGCAGCTTCACCTCCACTCCAAACAGCCACAAAAAACCCGAAAATCTTAGTCTTGGTCATCATTCAGGTCTTGATCTTGGTTCTGGTCATCATTCAGGTCTTGATCTTGGTTCTGGTCATCATTCAGGTCTTGATCTTGGTTCTGGTCATCATTCTGGTCTTGATCTTGGTTCTGGTCATCATTCAGGTCTTGATCTTGGTTCTGGTCATCATTCTGGTCTTGATCTTGGTTCTGGTCATCATTCTGGTCTTGATCTTGGTTCTGGTCATCATTCAGGTCTTGATCTTGGTTCTGGTCATCATTCAGGTCTTGATCTTGGTTCTGGTCATCATTCTGGTCTTAATCTTGGTTCTGGTCATCATTCAGGTCTTGATCTTGGTTCTGGTCATCATTCTGGTCTTGATCTTGGTTCTGGTTATCATTCAGGTCTTGATCTTGGTTCTGGTTATCATTCTGGTCTTAATCTTGGTTCTGGTCATCATTCAGGTCTTGATCTTGGTTCTGGTCATCATTCTGGTCTTAATCTTGGTTCTGGTCATCATTCAGGTCCACCAGAAGCACTTTTCTGTTGGTGGCTCCAAGCTGCGGTCAGAACTTCTTCAATCCTTCAGCTTTATGTCTTTGCTTGGTTCCGATGAGTCCAGAAGCCATCATGTGATCATTTTCCAAATAATAATCTTCTGTTTGTGTCACTAACTGTGTCAGCCTGATCTATAGGACAGTAAAAGCGCTGTGACAAACGAGTTCTGCTCCTTTCTTCGCCTTTACTTCACATCTGACTCTGAAATAATGGACTTAGTCCTGATGTTTGTGGAGTTTGCCTTCCAGAGGGTTCCTCCTGTGTCTCATCAGAACTTTTGCTTTATGGATCATCCAGATGTTCCTCAGCACTGTCTTTCTCCTTGAACTTTCCATGGATCCACATTTGTCTGAAAGTCTCTTTCTGACTGTTGAATCATGAACTCTGACCTGAACTGAGTTCAGTGAGTTCCAACCCTCCTTCCACCTTCTTCTGCTTCTCCAATGATCTGGATACATATTTTTTAATAAAAGCAGTTACCATGGAAACAGAATCACATCCTTTTAAAACATTGGATGTTCTGCTGGTAATCAGAGGTCACATGACCTATGGGAGAGGCTTCTTCCTCTTGCAGCAGACAGCTGCCCGATCTTCCCATCGGCTGCTCCTTGTTGACCCTTCATCACAGTGGGGGTGTAATTAAAGACCTGCACCCCCAGCTGAGTTGAAGACGGCTGCACATCACAGATGGAGGAAAGTAGACATCAAAGAAACACAGCAGCAGGCTGGAGTTTTGTCCATTTCATTTTTGTCAGGCACTCAGTCCTCTGCCTGTGTCAGGACCCCTTTGTCTCCTCAGTCTTTGGGCTGATGATGCTGTAATTATCAATCAAGACAAACTCACAGAGCCTCAGCGTGAGCTTCATCACAGTCGGGTTCAAAATAGCCGCTTTACAAAAGATGAACCAAACTAGAAGTGCACGCTGATGACCAAAAACAACAGCAAAAAGACCCGTTAGATGACAGGAGTTAGCTGATTAAGACGAGTACAGTGATGCATCATAGATCTACCATGAAACTGCTGCTGTGTCAAACACAGAAGCAAACATCAACCTCTCACAGACCAAACAGGAACAGACAGTCCTGCTGAAGCTTATTAGTGTTAAGATGGGGGCCAAACAGCTCAAAAAGGCTCTTTTAAAGATCCTTAATAATCTCAGAATTAATTTAGACTCAGAAACGTTCTGTTCTGGTGCTGCTGGATCTGAGTGCTGCTTTAGATTCAGTAGATCACCAGATCTTAATGGATAGAATTAGGAGTTTAGTGGGTCTCTCTGGAAATGACTCAATGAATGAAATAGTTCTCAGTATGCAGATGATTCTCTGCTGTTTTCTCAGGTTTATATAAGATGTTCAAACCTGTAACCTTGCACCTTCTGCTTTCTGGTTTCGTCATCTATTTCCTCTGTAGCTTGTTACTCTTATTTCTTGTGTTTTGTTGATTGTTTTCAACTGTTTATCCTGTCGAGCGACTGAACAAACAAACAGAAGCTGAGAGATGTTTAAGTCACACAGATTTTATTGTTAGAATTGAGGATCCACATGTGACCCGGGGGTGTATATTTGTTTTAAAACCAAACTTCATTTTATAAAAACGGTTCGTTATTTTTGTTTTGTCTAGTTTGAAGGTTAAAGAACGGAAAAGAGGGAGGAGTTAAGAAATCTCTGGTTGGAGAAACGAGAGAAGGTGCAACGTAAAAGGAAAACGCCCAGAACGATGGATGAAGGAGAGCCTGCATTTTGTACACAAGCACACACATCTACACACAGTGTGTTTGCAGCGATGTCCCAAATTCCGTCTGGATCCTGTGCTCCATGTTGGAGGTGTACACGTGAAAACGTTGCCTTCCTGGTGTTTAGCTGTGTACAAATCACCCAAAGAAGTGACAGGCCAATGGCCACAAAACTCAACAGGATCATGACGAGTTATATTGATATCATCTTTAAGTGAAGAAAAGGAGCTTTAGTTAAATTAATTGATAGAGAAATCCATGTCAAATGCAAATTTCAACCACAATGCCTACTCCTGGAATGATGGCAAATCTTCAGCGATCCAGCATGGTGATGATGAGGAGGATAACGGGGAATGTGTTGACTGAGACTCTGCCTGTTTTCTTCTAGGTTCTCCTGTTTGCTGTGACAGCAGCTTTGGCCTCTTGCTCCTCTGTTTTGTCCTCCTGCCACCAATAATTGCTGCTTTCAGTCCTCTCCTCCTGCTTGGTTTCAGCTGTGTTATTGTCGCAGATGCAGATGCTACCATCAGGAGCTGCTGGATAAAAATGATTTTTGTTGAATACATTAAAACTAAACTAACTGACAACTAACTAACTAACTGGTTAACTAACTACCTTCCCAGCTAACCAACCATCTCACTAAAAACTGAACAAACAAACAAGCTTTCCTTATGAAACATTCAGGCAGAATCTTAAACTGACTGTTAAAGACAAAGAAAAGATCCAAGCACAAAACAACAGTCTGAGTTGTTTTATTTTGAAGAACTAGGGTCATGTGATGGAGGTGAGTTTCATTTTTATCTTATTTTTTTTTTTATCTTTTCTTTTACGCAGCCTTTAATAACAGACACAAACGCTGACAGCATTCAGAAACCTTTATTATCATAAGTCGTTTTCTCTTTGCACACAATACTGCATGTTAACACAGAGATACTCCACCTGTCCTCCACCTCTGCTTCTTTTTGTCAAACCACAGAGAAACTAGTCCAACAGTAAATCCAACTGGGAACACTGGAAGACGACACAAACAGCCTTTCATACATTTTCATTCTTTTCATAGGAAAAAGTTATTTTTAAAAGAAAGAAAATCAAAGGAAAAATATTCTTATAATATGTGTGTTATTATTGCCATAGTGAATTATTTTTTGATCAAATAGAAAATGATTAAATTAGACTTTGTACTTATAAGTTAATGAATTTTAATAATGCAGCCGTGGCGCAGGGGTTGAGTGGTCAACCTCAGATCAGAAATTTGATTTCCATTTTACATGTGTGATGAAAAATCCTTCCCAAAGCTCCCAGTCAGCTGCTGAACAAATCAGTGAGCATGTTTTTCCATGTTTGTGGGAACGTGACCATCAGCTGATCCAACATCTGGGTCAAAGGTCCCGGTCTGGATCCATGGAGCTGGTTTCTCTGTGGTTGAACTGTGAGGACTTGCAGGCCTTCAGACACAAAATCTATCATCTAAAAATGTTTCCAAGATTCAGGTTGTGCTTTAAATCTACTCACATTTTCACTGACCTGAACATGCGAGAGTAGAGGAGCGCCACCGGGGGGCACATGTAAACGTTACTCACAGAATAGCAGGAAAAAGAACCATGGGGGGGCCTGCATGGAGATTTGCATGCAAAATAACACTTCATGCATCTGCTGCAGCTCTCCAGAAGAGGCAGCAGGGGGTGCAGACGCCCCTAAAGGCAGCTCAGGGGCCCAAAATGCTCATTGACCTTAACAAAGACTCCTATAAAAGGAACGGGGGGGTACATTCCTTCACTGGCCGCCTCCCACCTGTCATGCAGGGAAGCAGCGTTTGGGTTGCCAGAGTGGTGTGTGCTTTTTCAGGGCCCGTGGAAATCCCTCCTGACAGGACCCCACCTGCATGCACAGCAGGCGCTGAAGGTGCAGCACGTTTACAGAAACCTGGTTACACGTTTGCTGGAGTCTGAGGGTTTCTGCTGCAAACCTGAAGATCTTCGGGTTGGTTCCTCGCAGCAGGCTTTACATCGGGTGAACCCGATCTGTGGGTTCAGACTGAAGCTAGCGTCTGTGGGGCGTCCTTTTTGAGGCGCTGGGGGGGTTCTGGCCCGTCGTCTGACCATCATCTTCTGAACTGGAGATCAAACCATCCCCAACGTTTAAGTTTTAGATGAAGGGAGAACTGAGATGGGATCCATGCTCTCTGGTTCTACTGAGAAGAGGTTCCAGAAAACCTCCAGAAGTCTGAGGTCTAGAAACAGAAAGAAGGTCATGTGTGCAGGAGGAGATAACGTCAGACTTCTTCCTCTCTAAACATGGGAACAAACACCTGTGGGTTATGGGACACGCCCACCAAAGCAGTTTTAGAGCTCTTGATTGGACTGTAATCTGTCAATCAAACTGTAGTTTTAGAGCAGTTTTGAGTCCAAATAAACTACAGCTGTTGTTGATAATTAACCTATTTAAAGGGATGGAGCCAACATTAACTTCTCAGGTAAAGGGGGCCAGTTCTACTGTACATTGAAGTGAATAGTGATTACCTTTACTCTAAAACAACGCCCCAGTGGTTAGACGCTGAAGTGCACTGGCTCTACTTTCTTTTGATTTGAAACCAGCTTCAACAGGAAGTGAAAGTGTCTTTGGTTTGCGTCAGATGCTAGATCAGTTCATGATGCCGTCCCAGAGAGGGAGGAACATGAGAAACCAGAACAAACGCTGAAGCCTTAGAGGACAAGAGGACTGAAAACCCAGAGAGGAGACCTTCTCCAGTGTGTGGAACCAGAACGTCAGCTGACAGTCTGGAGTTAAACTGGACTTCCGAGGTTCTGGTTGGGTTAGAGGCCCAAAGCTGTCGAACTAGAAGACAACCTGAACATCTGAGAAAGCCCAGACCTGCTCTGAGCTGATCCACCATGAGTCAGACCCAGTCCAGGGTCCATGAGAACTGCAGGTGGGTTGTGTTGACGGTCCTGCAGAGGACTGGTTGAACAGTATGATGACATGTTGAGGAAAGATTACAAAATCCCATCAGAGTTCCTCCTCTTCTCTGATGAAGAACAAACATCTCTGCATTGAAGTCTTCTGGGATCTCCACAATGATCAGACCAACATTTTAATTCTGAATTTGTTTTACATTTTAGGATGTAGGAAGACACTCCCACATTTGACCTTCTGCTCCTCTTTAACCCCTTCTTGTCCAGGCTGTTCCATTGCATAAAACATCGACCAAAAGACTTGGTCCCTCAGAACTGAGTGGACCTGTGAAGCCCTCTGTGGTGGAGCGATAGAAGGTCAGAGGTGAACCAGAAGGTCAGAGGTGAACCAGAAGGTCAGAGGTGAACCAGAAGGTCAGAGGTGAACCAGAAGGTCAGAGGTGAACCTGCGTTTTCCTGTAAAAGATCTGCTGCACCTTCAGCGTCTGCGCTAACGAAGAACAGAAGACGGTAAACCCTTGTCTCAAGCCAGAGGCGCCGCCGCGCTGCCGCTCAGGGGCCAAACGGCCTGGAAGACTGGTACTCGCTGGGCACTTTGGGCTTGATGCCCTTGCTGTTGTAGTAGTCAACCACCTGGTTGGGCACTTCTGCTAGCACACTCTTAGCTAGAGCAGCTGGAGAGGCCTGAGGAAGAGGAGAAGATGGGAGTTAGTCCAGTTCCTCTGTGGTATCAACACAGATCCTTCCAGAGGTTTTAGGGTGCACATGAACGCCTCATGAACTCTCCTCCAACATCGTTCTGCTCCTCTAAGTTGCATGGAGCCACAGCAGCAGAGCGGAGGATGGACGCTACCCCCATGAAACATTTGCCACATCTTCTTCAGTAAACAGCTGATTCTTTCCATGGGGGGCTAAAGTCAGCACAGCTGGCAGGGCGTTCCATCGTCTGCATCCCATTTAAGTTTTAGATTTACAGGAAATGATCCATCAAACACAAATCTTCTTCATTTTTAAAATAGGTTTCTTATTGAGCTTCTTAACGAGAATCTTTGATCTGCTGTGGATAAAATATTGACTCCTGTGATTTGAAAGTCTTCAATTATTTCTACTCTGGATTTGCATGTTTGCTCCTGGAGCTGCAGTTTGATTAAATGTTCAGGCACACACACACACACACACACTCACACACACACACACACACACACACACTCACACACACACACCAATACACACACACACACACAAATACACACTCACTCTCACACACACACACACACACACACACACACACACAACACACACTCACACAAACACACACACCACACACACACACACACACACACACCAAGACACACACACACACACAAAGACACACTCACGCTGACACACACACACACACACTCACCACACAAACGCACACACACAAAGACACACACACCCACCCAACACCCACACAAACCACCACACAGGAGACACACACACCAATACACACACCCACACACACAAACACACACACCACACACACACAGACACAACCACACACACAAAACACACACACACACACACCCACAACACAACACACACTCACGCAACACACAAACACACACGCACACACACAATAACACTCACACACACACCCCCCATACACACACACACACACCAAACACCCCCACACACACAAACACACACACACACACCCACACACGCACACACTCACAAACACACACACGCACACACACAAACACACACGCACACACCACACACCAACACACACACACACAAACAAACCCACACACCACACTCACACACACACCAACACACACACACACACAACACACCCACACAACACACCACACCCACACACAACACACACGCACACACACACCCACACACACAACCTCACACCCACACACACGCCACAAAACTCAAACACACACACACTCACACACACACACACACACACGCACACACACACACCAAACCACACACACACACAACCCAACACCCCACACACACACGCACACACACACACAAACACCACACACACAACACCACCTCACACACACACCACAAACACACACTCACACCACACACACACTCACACACACACTCACACACTCACACACCCACAAACACACCCACACACAAACACACACACTCACACACACAAATACACACACACACTCACACACTCACACACACAAATACACACTCACACACACACACCAATACACACACACACACAAACACACCCACACACACACTCACACACACACACAAACACGCACACACACACTCACACACTCACACACACACACACACTTTTTTAAATCCTATAAGATACAGTCAGATGTTCAAAGTTCAAATCCTCTTGGCCGTCCCACAGCTCCATTTTTTTTCCTTGCATTTAACCCCTCCTTTGTGGGTGTGGTCATAGAACAGGTCACAAGGTCAGATAAGTACAGGAATCATCAGGTGGTTAAACCAGTCCTGGAAGTTTGAACACACAACTTCCCAGTTTTAAGGCAGACACTACACTCTTGGCCGCTGAGCGAGTCACATACTGATGGTAAAGATAATTAGAGATAAATTCTGCTTCATTCAGGTTTGTACACGTGTTCCCGTGGCTTTCCTTCCATCAGACCAGCACATCTGTTCATTTCAAACCCAACCAAAACTACCAAACAAGTTACAAAAAAACCCGTGGAGGTTAATGACGACAACAGAAATGCTTCTGCCAATCCTCTGTCTCCTCCAAAGCCTCACAGGAAAACTCTTCTCAAACAGAAGAAAACAGAGGAAACATGAAGCCAGAGCAGAGCTGACAGAAGTCTGACAGGAAGAACCCGTCTCCAAGGAGGCTCCTGGGAGGATCGTGGGCTTTCCAGAACCAGCACCTCCTTCTGTCTTTCACACAAACTCACATGTTTGAAGCTGCGGAACGGGACGAACTGGACGATGTCCCGCAGCACCGGCTCCCCCTTCGGAGACCGCAGGATTCCGTCATCGCCGTCCAGCATCTGCATGTCGCTGAAGTCAGCGTTCCCGACCCCGACGATGATGATGGACATGGGGAGGTGGGAGGCATGGACGATGGCCTCCCTGGTGTCGGCCATGTCTGTGATGACGCCGTCCGTCAGGATCAGCAGGATGAAGTATTGCTGGGGGGCATCAGAAGAAAGTTAAGACCAGCTTCCATCCTGCTCGAGTTCTGTCAACCAACATGTTCGTTGACTTCAACCCCTTTGATGAGAAACTGACACAAAACTCCATCAGTTTCTCCTCCATGTCGGAGGAGCAGAGAGCAGCTTTCTCAAAGCACAAAGACAAAGAAAAGGAGCAGCAACGGAAGAACATCCAGCATCAAGAAGAAACACTGACCAGGAGGAAAGAATGGAAACGAATATTTACTGTGGGGGTGATGACGAACGACAGGCAGCTGAGCAAAACAGAAACCAGGAGAGACACCCTGACAGAGAAAACACAGAAGAAACACCAAATCTACAACCTACAGAAGCAAATGGGAAGTCACAAGCTTAACCAGAAACACCAAGAGCAGCCTGACGGGTTTCTGAGAAGAGCCTCACCATGGCCTCTTTGGTGTGGACCTCCTGAGAGGCAGTTTTGGCGACCTTCTGGATGATGGGGGCGATGTTGGTGGGGCCGTAGAGCTGCAGCTTGGGGAGGCAGGCCTGGTAGGCCTCCACCACCCCCTGGATACCTGATGAGCCGGAGACGCCGAAGCGGGAAAGATCAGAGAGCAAGACGCTTTACCGACTTCCATAAAAATGTCTCATTTCATTTGTACATTTCAAAACCAGAACAAAACACACGTTTCTCTGTGATAAAACCACATTTTTCAAGTGGATCTGAAAATTCTAATATTTAAGCTGTTCACCGTGAAACATTCCAATTTATTTCTGATTTGTTTTGAGTTCCAGAACCGGATCAGAACACAAATGCTGACACAACAAAAAACTTCTGAAAGGAAACATACTGACGCTAGCTATGCTAACACATCACGAACGGTCCCGGCGCGCGCCAAAGACGTGTACGGGACAGACAACCCTGTGGTCATGTGACTCGTTTCAGACACATTTCAGCTCTGCGCACTGTGAGTGCAGAGGATGCAGAAGAGAGTTCAATGGAGGTGGATGATTCTCTGTGGCGCCCCCTCTGGGAAGCAGCCAACGCTCTGGTCAAATGTTGGACTTTTACAGACTTCACTTTTTTACAGATCTTTTTACATTGACTCAGTGTCTCCTCTTCTTAATCCTAATGCTTTCTGTTAGGTTCAAAGCTGACATTTTCCTGAAGGATTCTGGAGGTCAGGGCACAGATGGAGAAGCCATCAACTGATCAAAGCTGGGTGCTGATCAGCCTGATCAATACTTGAATGTGACCAAAGAAGAAGACAACAAGCACGGTTCCCTTCTTTAAAAATGTTGGATTCAAGAGGAAAATGATTCAAAGATACAAAACCAACCATTAATGCATGAAGTACTTTTCCTCTCAGGTGTTTGGAAATGTGTGTAAATTTATATATATATATTTTTATTTATGTACAGTACATGTTGTTTGATTCATGAGTCTTGTTGAATCTTTTGTGTTTCTGGAAAAGTGGGTACGAACTAACAGCATTCCGTTTTCCTAAAAAGTTTCCTCTCAGGTTGTGAATCCTAAAACGAGCAAAAAGAAACTCCAAGGTTTCACTCATCAACGATCTTCAGCACAACAGCAATGGAAAAGCAGAATCATTGAAAACCTTTCGTTTCCTCTGACAGATGATCAGTTTCTGCCCAAAATAAGATCAGATCCAAATATCCTTCAAGCAAACAATTTACACAAACAAACACCAACCACATCATCAACAAACAAGCACAAATCATTACAAAAACACATCTGATAGGTGCAAAACGAACAACAATAAAACACCAACAAACACCAAACAACAAACATCAACAAAAACAAGCAGCATAAAAACAACAGTAAACAAGTCAACACAACAGAAACTGCAGACGAGGTGGAGCGCTCACCTGCACACTCTGGGTTATCCTCATTAAAATTCACAGCAAAATCATGGGAGATCTGTGGGGGGAGGGACAAGTCAAAAAATCTCCAGATGACTCAAATTTTTGTGTTCCTATTTAGTAATTACGTAGATATTTGGAATTATGTAATTAACATAAAATGCTTTCTTGGTGATTCACAGGAAACAGGCGTCATCTGCATAAAATTAGACACAGCAACAGCTCTTAGTATGTTTGTCTGATGCTGTTTAGAACACAAAACATTTTATATAGTTAGTTTTTACTTGGAAGATATAAACTTTGCTTGTAGAAGTGAAACGTTTTCCACATTTAAAGGTCCTGAAACATGCTAAATCAACTTTTTGAGCGTTTAAGTGTACAACGATGTTAATTCCTCACAAAAACACCCCAAAAGAGATATTGTGATCCAGTCAAACATCTTTGAGTATTCCTCTCCAGTCCTGCGCTTTGAGCTCCAGCCCCTCCAAATCCACGAGCATCACTGGATCCCCATGTTCATACGTATGACCATGGGGGAACACCCCCTTCCAGGGGAGTCTGGAACCGCTAACCCTAACCCACACACACACTTACTCTGCAGAGCTAGCAGTGATCGGTAAAACGCTTTCATTTTGGCATCCACTCTGAGAAGTGGTTCCTCTGCAACCTAATCATGAAATGGGTGGCGCCCACAAGGAGCGAAATTGGGAGCCTCAGAGATCGAGGCGTCTTCTCAGTGGGTAGGAATAGAGCTCACAAAAATAATTAATATTTCATAAATAATTTGTTCTTTAGTATTCCAAAGGTAAATGTATTATTATATATGACTCTGAAAGGCTTAGAATAGCGTGACATAGGCCCTTTAAACATGTCATTTGTAAAAATACAGACATGTTACCATTATAATCACTGCGGTTTGTACTTTGTTCCAACTGTAATTCGAGGAGACTTTAATTCTCTCTGTAAAGATTCTCTGTAACTCAGCTGGTTCCCTGAGAATGCTGCCAAAAAGAAAAGACCAAGTCCAGAACCACGAGGAACACCAAAACTAAAATTCACCAGATTTCAATAAATAATTAAAGTTCAGGTGTTTTTTAATTTATGACTAAACAACAGATCTGTCTTTATTCTGAAATACTAAAGTATGTATGGATAAAGAAAACAAGTGAATCTGTGATGTTTCTGCTCTCAGACTAATGACTTCCTGTTCCCAGAGTATGACCCCCCCCCCATGCCCCTGTGAGTGTGTATGTCGGCAGGAGGGGAGGCAATCAGGTGCTGTTTTTCAGTGAAGCAGCAACTGTACTGCATCATGGGAGAGGAAATGAGAGGACCTGGGAGTTAACAAGCAGCAGCACCCCCCACGGGGTGTAGAGGACCGCGAGGTGGGCGTTTAATCAGCCAAGCCGAGCAGGTGATTACCTTGAAGTCAGGAGGGATCCGAGCCCCGAAGCCAAACGCCGGGAACATTTTATCACTGCAGGAGAAGAAATGAAATCAGAAATGGAGCCGGAGGAGAAGCTCTGTGATTGGCTGATGAGGAGGAGAGGAAGACACTGGAGCCAGAATCCTGAGGAGAACCAGGGGAACCAGTCCTCACCAGAACTTCTGCAAAACATTCCTGAAGAAGTGTTAAGATTTAACCCAAAGCTAATGATGTAACGATACTTTGTGAATCGATTATAAATATGATTCAAACTTGTTCATCGGAGCAGAAAATGTAAAAATCGATTTGTCACGGCCTGTGTCTAAATTTAGAAATGCAGAGTTGGCTACGTTACGTAGCGTGACACGCTTTCCCCAAACGTCATTACGTATTGCGTTCGCGCCTCAAACGTCAAGCATAATTGACGTATAATTGTTTACTTGTATAGAATCCTTTGCTGTTAGTAGGAAAACAGTTTACCAGTACAATACCTTTACCTGTGGGGCGGCCGTGGTGCAGTGGAGAGTGGAGGATTCAATTCATGCATTGCCTACCCATGTGCCAAAGTGCCCTTGGGCAAGACACTGAACCCCACATTGCTTCTGATGGAAGGTTGGCGCCAGTGTTCTGCAGCGGAGCCTCCATCAGTGTGTGAATGTGTGAACGGGACTGTGACTGTAAAGCGCTTTGGGCCTTTGATGAAGGTAGAAAAGCGTTATATAAGTAAACGCCGTTTACCATTTAATTCTTTGTGTTGAGAAAAAAAATTTGAAAACGAAATCGTGACTTTAAAACCATGAATCGAATCGTGGTTTGATTGCATCGTTACATTTCCACCCAAAACGGAGCAAAAAAATATTTTTAAACCCTCTGAGGATGCTCAGCTTTCCTGAAGAAGATGCGATTAAGAGAGGGGTGTGGCCTTGGCAAAAGCAGCCATGTGATTGGCTGCCTTGGGGCTCACCTGTCATAGTCCTGGCAGATCTCCCCCACAGCCACCAGCGCCTTCAGGTACTCGTTGGGCTGGTAGGGGTGGATGTAGTGCAGGGAGCAGCTGTTTCGGGGGTCTCCGTTTGACGCCGTGAAGTCGATGGCGACCTGCAGAAAGGATGACCAGGTGGATGTGACGGTTCCGCTGAATCAGAACCCTCTGGGTTCTGCTCATGTGGTTCAGGTCATCCTGCTCAGCTGTCTGGGTTCAGCTCTGGTCAAAGCAGGTTTGGGTGAATTAACCCCCCAGAGCAAACACATGAACGCTGTAACGCTGTAACGCTGTAACGCTGTAACGTGTTGCTCCTCCTCTGCAGAATCTGAGTACGTTAGTGTTTTCACTGAACATCTGGAGCCAAAGTTCTCAGGCCAGCGTGTCCTTCAAAGTGTCAGAACACACCTGATGCAGGTAGTGTGCAGTAAGTAGGGCAGGAAGGTTTGAAAGCAGGACAGTGGACCTGAAGGCGACCCCCACCCCCACCCCCCCAAACCACTTTAAGGTTTTCTGAATTCTTCATGAACTCCATCTCAGGCTTTAACTCTCATAAACACTTTAACTGGTCAGATCCCAGTGAGGGAGGTGCTAACTGGGACACTAACTGGTGTCTCCATGGTTACTGTTTCCATGGTGACAGCTGAACATTCCATTAAAATAAAAAGGTTTTTTTAAATTTTGCTCCTGGACAGAAAACAAAGTGGACGATGACCCAATTTATTCCTGCATGTGTGTGTGTGTTGGGGGGTGTGTGTGTTGTGTACATGTGCGTGTCTCACTGTAAACTGGATCTGACAGCCTCCCATGATGTAATCCAGGAAGGAGTGCATCTTAATGACCTGCAGACAGACGGCATAAAGTGTTTTTGAAAACTTTCTGAGAAACAAAAATTTAAAACAAATAAAACCTGAATGTAAACAGATTTTCTCCATTTGTAGATTTTTTTTTTCAAAAACCAAAAGCATGTTCTTGGGATGTCTACGGTGGCCCTGAAGTGAAAATCAAATCAACAAAGAAACAGAAAATCAGACTGAGGTCTGATTTTCTGTTTCATTTTTTAACATTTCAGTTTATTTGTGTTTCTTTTTTGGATTGATTTTTGGTTCTTGGAATTTTGTTTTATATGTGTAAAATATCATTTTTAAATGATTCGTTTTGCTTTTTAAATTGTTGTGATCTTTAATATGTTTTTGCCTTGAGTGACTTGGTGTGAAAATCTGAAAAGATTCAAGACGGAATGAAACCTTTGGAGTTTTCATCTCAGATTCAGAAGAGTTTTCCTGTTTCTGACAGTGAATCTCTGGAATTTGAAAATTTCCTCAAACTCTCCTGCAACTGATTGTATCTGCAGTGACTTTTATTATTTGAATAAAGTCAAAAACAGGAAGAGTTTTTGTATGAGATCAAAAAACAGTGATTGGCAGGTGGGTGGACAAAAAGCTGAATCCAAACGACTATTTTGCCATAACTGGAACACTGTTCTGGAGGGCGGTGTGAACGCTGGTCAATGCGCCCCCCCACTTCAGGCCTCATTTGTGCCATTCAGAATCTGGTGGGTGGAGTCAGAGTTTCTGTCTCTGGGTTTTCCCAACAAGAGAAGCACCACACACACAGCTGGTTTCCTCTCATGAAGAAACGTTTCCGTCACAGAACCGTCACAGAACCGTCGGATCTGCAGGATCTCTGCGTTCAGTCTCATCCAGTTTTGGATTGAAGGAGAAACAATCCTGCCGGATCCAGTTTGGTGTTGGAACGATTTTTGCTGAATCAATGAAATGATGTTCCTTTATCAACGTTTATCGTAAACGATTGATTATCTGAAGGACGTGCAACGCAGAAATACAACTGTTTTAAGGCCACAGCAACGGTTGCATCACTGGTTCCTGCAGCCTCACGCCAGCCTGCAGGGAAAGAATCTGGCCGCTGTGGAAGGAAGTCACCTTGCACTGGTTCAGAATCACAATCCCAGAGTTCCTGTAGTTCTTCTTCTTCACTTTGTATTTGGGGTTGATGCACGGCCACTGCACCTGCAACACAGGTGAACACAGACCGTCACACAGCAGCACCAAGACAAGAAAAAACTATCATCACAGAGAGGCTGGACTGTGTGGTTTCTGCTCTGCAGGACGGCCGTGGAAACCTGATGGAGGTCAGGAGGTTCACTTCAGAGGAGAGTCTCAGAAGATCCTCCGTCTGATGGGTTATCATGGTTCAGATTGATGGAACTGATCTGAACACAAATGTTCAGAATTTTTCCAGATGTTTCCTCAGATGTAGACAGTTATGTGTCCGGATCTGAGGAAACCTCTTTCTTGCTGAGTCAGCCTTGTGTTGGAGGACACTGTGGCTCTGCGACAGCAGCTCGGATCAGCTGATGGTTTGGAAATCGATCTGGGAATGTTTTGAAATCCACTGGACATTCCTAAACAGCTACTCATCATCACAGAGAACACACCCAGAAGATCCAAAAACGTGAAAGTGCATGAGGACAAAGAGGACAAGTTTGGTCAAGATGAAACCAGCGATGGCGCACTGTAGTAGTATGGTCATGTGGATTTGGGGTCTGTGCACACAAACATCAGTTCTAGACTACAGAGCACAGTTCTGTCCAGAAGCGTTCGGAACCTCAGACCCACATGTGGGTCATGTGACCGTCAGCTTTTATCTTCATCTGTTTCCATGTTGGTCAAACAAACGTCAGAAGACTCCAAACTGCAGCAGCTGCTTTTGGTTTGACAGAAATACTAGATTAGCATTCATTTAAGGAGGAAATGACCCTCCCAGGTCAACGTACAGGAACATCCATCCAAAGTCAACTCAGTAAATGCAGTGTCTGTTTTCCCTCCTGAACAAGCGGCTGACTCGGTTTGGCGCCACGTGGCCGCCTGCTGCAGCAAGATGGAGCGGCTGTCAGCTCCATGTGAGCTCCTGCTGGGTTGTCCTCCATGTCGGGGGGGTCTTGCTGTTGCTCAGCCTGACACTTGCTCAGCCATGAAATTGATTGAGCTGGAGGGGGAGGCGAGCTGGTACCTGCAGGAGATCAGCTGTGAGAGGCTCACCTGTCGTCCGTCGATGGCTCCCTTCATCTCTTTAAACGAGGCTTCAAATTCTCCGATGTAGTCGTGCTTCCCGTTGGAGTCCCAGTCCCACACTGTGCACTAAGGAGGAGGAGGAGGAGGAGGAGATGTGAAGGTTCATCACAGCAGAATCACAAACAGCTGCAGGTCCTCACAGGTTTGACAGGAAATGAACTCTAGTTTTTCAGATTAAAACAACAAATGTTTTAAAACTTCTACGACCACTTTTCATTTCTGAATCCCCAAATTCTGGGCCAATACAGGACTGCAGAAGGTAAAGAGATGAACTCAATACATTTGATTTAGATTTCACTTAAAGAAAAAGTAGAACGTTTTTATTTTATTTCAAACTAAGCAGAACATGAGAAAAGATGAAGCTAAAATGAAAAGTAAATATATTTTACTTGTTTTTCTTAAATTGATTCTTTGTTCCTTTGTTGTTTGTGTTTTTATTATCTGCATTTAGAAAAACATGTAGAAATGGATATAAAGCTGATTAATAATAAAACAAATGAGTATTTGCAAATGAAAAAGTCAATTTTTAAATGTAGTGAATTCATGAGAAGTTTCTTTTTTAAATACTAAAGGGAGTCACTTCTGATGTCGCTTTACAAGAAAGGCCCCTTTAACAGCATTAGTTAATACATAATTAGGTATTAATTTTCTATTAAATGAAGTCTATCCACTTTTATGCATTATTTTACTTCATTAAGTGAGTTACTCCATTATTTAGCAGTGAACTCATGCTTATTAGTCAACCTTACTTAATACATTACTTAGCATTTTTTAAAACTTTCTTTTACACATTATTGACAAAAACTGCAGAAAACTGCAGGGCAACCCGAGCCCTGGTCGCTGCTGCAGCCCTGCAGGACGGTTTAGAGCTGCAGAACCGGGACCAGCGGGATTCCAAACAGGCTCAGACTTCATGAAAAATGAATGGAAGGAGGTGAAGAGGAACCGAGTCAGAAACTCACAAAGTGACTCACAGCGTCACTGTTCAAGTCTGCTGGGTTCATGTTTTCCTGATTTTATTCAGGACTCTCCCAGAGCCCCTGTACTGCACTGTGTGCGTTTGTGCATGTAGTTGTGTGTTTGAATGTGCACATGTGTGTTGCTGTTGTTTCTGTAAGCACAGATTAAAACATACTGAACCTCTGGCTGATGGGACTCTGAAAAACAGAAGAAGCTCCGACATGGATGCAAACATCTGCTTCTTTCGTTTTCCTCAGAGGAACATTTACATACGTTCCTGTTTAGGAAGCATGACTGTCAGGTTCACGTCAGAACCAACTGAGGAGAACAAACCAAAGACACTGAACAGATCCGGGTTTCTCTGCAGTCACAAAAAACATGAAAGGAAATCAAAAATGTTGTTTGGGATTATTTATATTTCATCCAGATTTTTACTGTTTAACCGAATTATTCCAACTGTCCTAAAAGAATTAGTAAAATAGTTAAGAAAGGGAAACAATGACGGAAAACATCCACCCATCCATCCTGTAACTTAATTACTTTTGTCAGTAACTGAATAATGTAACGAATTCCAGTTCAAATGTTGGTAATTAAATAACAATTACCAAACTACAGAAAGCCTCATTCCTTCATTACTCACATTTCAGTGCAGTAAAAGCATCGGAAATTCATATGAACAGTCGGCTCTGACATTGTCTCCTGGTTAAATGAAATAAAGCAGATACTAATTTAAAAAACAGAGTTACTGATGCATGCGCACTAATGCAGAGGAGAGACGGGTCAAAGTGGAGGAATCTGTAGGAATATTCAACAAATGAAGATATTCAAGTTAAATACATTTTATTTAAAACATTTCAGATAAGAGCAGCTTATGTCCTGGAGACAGACTGCTTTCCACTGCCGTAGTGTCATTGAGCAACCTGTCTATACACTACGTGTGCTATAAGACAATGTAGATTTTCTCATGTTCATCTGGTGAAATTACAGAGGTGTAAAGTGACAAGTAGGGAATTACTTTTTAAATTCAGGAATGAGTAAAGTAATTGAATTACAATGTCATGAAGGATGTTTTTGGACTGAGGAAACCTGAGAAACCCACATATAACCAGGAGAACACAGACAGCGTCCAGCCGGGATTTGAAGCTCTCCGTTCTTCTGTAGGTCGCCGTCACGTTCATGCCGTTTCTGAGATGAACAACCGAAGCAGACGGTGGACGAACAGAAGGACTCCTGCAGATCTCCCCCAGCAGAGAGGAGCAGGTCTGAATCTGCCAGGAGCCTACCCCACCCACCTCCTGCACCCAGAGATCACAGAGGAATCAGCTCCCAGCTGGGAGAGCAAAGCAGCAGGAATCCAGTGGTGAGAAGGTGATTTCAGCGGCACGCTCAGCCGGGATGAGTGATTCTCCTGAGTGTCTGCCATCATGAGCGTGCATTAATGCGAACTGCCCCCTCATTACCTTGCATTACCATGCATCCTCATTACCGCAGAGGTTTCATGAAGCCTCGTCTTCACAGAGGAGGAAGACTCCTCTGTTGTTTACCTTTGAGGGTTTAGATGAGCCGCCACATTCATGGCTACATCCACTACTTAGAATTAGTGACTCGAAGGATTCACAGCGCCTACCTGAGAGCAGAAACCATCTCTGACTGGTTTCCTGAAGCTGATCTGAAGCTGCTCTTTGTTTACAACCTTTTATCTTCATTGAAAAAAAGCAACGGTTTTACCTCAAACATTTCATGACTGAAATCCCGCCACGCCAGCACTTCTACTGACTAAAGAAGGCCAGGAACATCAGTGGAAACACTGACGGACCTCCGCGATGATGAGTCATCTTCATCTTTGTTACCTTTTCTCTGGAGCAAACTGCAGGTTCTGCTCCCATCCATCACGTCTGAATGATTCAAATCAAAGAGCAAAACTGCAGCATCAGAAACATCAGGAACCTTCTGACCATGTTTGCAGGAACAGAAAAGACATTCTTTCTGTCCAGGAAGAACAACGTTTCTGTGTCATAAAGTATTAGAAATTGAGCAAAATGCCAAAATATGAAGCCCTTGTCCATGCACCCAAACGTGTGTATGTGGTGGGGGTGACCGCAGCTGTGTCTTCCAGTTCCCCTGAGGCTCGTTCGACCACCTTAAAGGACATCATAAAAATGGAACAAACCATTGTCATGCGTCTGGTCCGTTGTCATCGTGAAGTATTCGTAAGGATAATGGATCGCCCGCACTAATGACATGCAGGCGATGCTGTGGTACAGTGTCCTTACGCCACACTATAGTGGTCTAGGTGTGGGTACTGGCTCCTTACTGACCGTACACAAATACTGGACGTAAAGGGTGTGCATGTGATATGGAAGTGCCCGTAAGAATTCCACATTGACTGCAGTGAGTCCATCCATAATGATGCAGTCGTCATGGAAACAGAACAACATCAAGCTGAACAACGGCTGACGGGGACGTGGCTTACCTGTCTCGGTTTCATTTGCTTCACTTTAGCAGTTTTTACCTGCATTTCTACATATTTGGAAGTAATTGATACTTCCCTCCGTCCTGAAGGGGGCGCTGGGGCTCACATGTCTTCCTGCCATTCATATGGTTCAAATTTTGGACTGAAATTCATGATGTTTGTGTGCACGCCAGTGTTACTGCACTACTGTATTACTGGATTCAAGCTTTACCACACTACTGTAAATGGTGTATACTTATACAACGCTATTCTCCCTTCCTTTGAGGCCCAAAGCCTTTTACAGTCACATTCACACACTGATGCCGGCTCCGTTGCCAAACACCGGCGCCAACCTTCCACCAGAGGCAATGTGGGGTTCAGTGCCTTGCCCAAGTACAATTTGACACATGGGCGGGCAAGGCGGGAATCAAACCTGCAATCTTCCAATCAGAGAAGAGAACTACCGCTCTTCCACAGCCACCACATTACTGCATTACTGCATTACTGCATTACTGCATTACTGCATTGTTGCATTACATTCATACCAGACTATTGCTTTGCTGCACCACTGCATTACTGGACTACTGCAGTGAATTAATATGTGATTATGGCGTTTTGGATCAAAGACCTCGTTTCCATTTCCCTCCAAACTCGTCGTTTCCTCTAGTCCTAAATATGACCTCTGCCCCCTTCCTGTCCTGCTGTGGATCATTTCCACATCGATCACTGACCCTTTGACCTCCTCTCTGAGATGCTGACGGGAGGTCGCACCCGAACTGATTGAAAACTGCTAGCTTCCAAACATCCAGAGCATTAATCACAGACAGGAAGGCTGATGCTGAAAGCCTGTTTGACTGCAGGTACAGAGGAGTGTTTCTGGAAGGATCTGTAACCGAGATATTTCTGTCTTTAAGGATTTTAGAATCCAGTTTGAACCCAACACATCCAGGTGTTTGTTCAAACGCTGAATTTCCCCCCAGTGTTAGAAAGCTGAAAAAAACTGCTTTACTGAACAAGAGGAGGAAGTCAAAGGAACAGCTGGAATCAAAAATGTTAGGAATGTTTGTTACTGCAAATAAAGTTTATCTCGACAAAGTGTTGCTAGAATTAGTTTAGCCTGACTTAGTTTCATTTTAAACGGTGTTTCCTTTAGCTTTGCTATCTTCATTTTAGTCTGGTGCTGAACAGGTTTAAAACATGGTTTGGATGACCTGCAGGCCTTTCTGTTGACAGGAATTCACATGAGACGTTATCTGTGCATCTTTTTGTGTGAGTTTTCCGAGTGTGCGTGAGTGTGTGCGTCTGTGTGTACCTGCAGCTTGCGCTCGTGGTCTCCGCTGCAGAGCGAGTTCAGGGACACTTTGAAGGTCTTCCAGACGGGGTTGAGATTATTCATGACGGTCTGATAACAGAGGAAGAAGGTCAGACCTGAGAAGGGTCAGGGGTCACGCCGCCTTCAGTCCTGTGAGTCCTTCATTTGATCTGCCGTCCTGCTCAGAGACCTCCACTCAAACCAAACCACATCAGGGACAAACTGCTGCCTGGAGGATTAATCTGCTCAATTTCAGCTGCCATTATTCCCGGAGGTCTCCTCAGCTCCTCAGAGGAGTTCTCGGAGCTCCAGGATCTCCTTCAAATGTTTGTTCTTCTTATAGTCTCCTTCCAGCAGTCAGTTTGAACTGATCCAAGCTAAATTATTATTGCTCCCATAGTTCTACTTCTCCAGCCTCCCATTATCTGTGATGCTGACCTGAGCCCCCCCATCCAGCAGGTGGCAGTGTGTTCTGTTGTCATTGCTTTACCAACAAGCAACACATGTATGAAGAAGGGCTGTGGTGGAGTGGAAAGCCAACTTTGATCTGGAAGTGTGTTTGCAGCTCAGTGTTTGTCGTTGGGTTCATGTTGTGTTTTTACACCGAGATGCTTTTTTTTTTTTTTTTTTTGTGGGGGTGGGTGGGGGTGGGGTGGGTTCCAGAGCCTCTGCATCTTCAGCCGTCACCACAGATCTGTACGGGATCTGGTTCTGAGGCTCTGAAATTGGATCAGGACCTCATCTTCAGGCTGGCACAAACAAAACAGCAGAGACACCAACTGAACTCTGGGAATAAACGGACTCGTTCTGGGTGGATGAGAAGAACCTTCATGGTTCCTCAGACTAATCTACAAAGTCCTGAGTCACTTCAGTTCAACAGGAAGTTAAAGTCAGCTGGTTCCTCGGCCAGACTGACACCTCAGACTCCTTCCTGCCTGATCCTCATCCTCACATGAAGAATCCTCAAACAAAGCGTTTGTACCTCGGTTCTGTAGACGAGCTGCATGGTGGCGTCATCGTTCACCCTGTAGATCTCCAGGAACGGGTCGGATTTACTGAAGAAGTCCTAGCAAACACATTTGAGATGATGTGGTCATCGAACTTCTGCAGAAGACTTACACAGACAAATGTCTCTGGAGGAAGACCAGACACCAAACTAGAAGAAGAGAAAGCAAACATCTGCAGCTGCTTCTTCTGTCAGACTGTAACAGAAGCTGCTTTTTCTCTTTTCTCAAATGGTTTGTGTAAACTTCACTGATGTCCAGCCTGTCCTGGTGGAACTCCACCGAGCAGCTGTTAGAGATGATTTGAGGCAAACTTCTGTTTGTTGTTATGGAACAAAAAGCGGTTTGCTCATCACAAACGCCAATATTTTATTCCCAGCAGAACAAAGATAGCACAAACATCAAGCTGAGAAAACTCACACTTTCATCCAATAGATGAGCTCATTTCAAATGTAGTAGTTGGACAAGAGTACGGTTACCATGGTTACCATGGTGCAGCATCTCCTCTTCTTTACAGGGCCTAAATTATGCTACAGTTAAGTTTTTTCAGAGTAAACTATATCCATATATGTGATCAAATATTACCATTCAGGGTTGTTTTCATGAAAAATGAACATCCTGAAACTCTTAAAAAAGTTGACATGGTAAAGGTCCTTTAGACAGTTTAGTAAGGAGGATTGCAGAGTTCTGCTGGATCACCGTTATGTCCATAAGTGACGCAGAATCCTCTGAGGCTTGATCCTGACACACTTATTTGTGATGTTCTGCTCCAGGTTTTACATGTTTTGTTGTTTGGGAAAATAGTTTTTAAATTATTTAAAATCTTCATTGTGCTTCTGAGTGTAGATCTTCTGCTGACCTGATCTTTCAGAGCTAATCCTGTTCCTGATATGCTTCTATTGCTCGTTCCTGTTTGATTTCTCTGAGACCTGCAGCATCATAGTGAAACGAGCTCATTTAGTGAAGGAAAGTGTAAAACGTCTCCTGTTTTGCATTTTCTGTCTTTAGTCATGTAAAAACATTTTATTTTATTTTATTTACATTTTAAAAGTGTTTTTATTTTTCAGAATAAAGGTCAGCATCAGTCTGATTGGAGCCACAGCAGCAGCACAGAAAGGAAAAACGCTAAAAATGCATATTTTTACATCTTTTTACATGTTTTTCTGTGATCTTTGTTTCCCGGCTCTCCTCTGGGGATCAAACCGCTGCAGCTGAGGCAGCAAAGCCGGTACCTCGTACGTGTTAACAGTTTGAGTTCCTTCCCATTTGTGTTCTGAGGTCAGAGGAAGCTAATATTTGGATTTCTCTTCCTTTAGAAAGTTCTAAGTCTTAGTTCTGTCTAATTAACACGATCGTGAGTTCTGGATCCAGAGGTTCTCAGGAGCGTTACCTTGTCGTCCAGCTTCCTGGCGCTGAAGGAGAGCTCGATGTAGTCGTCGTTCCCCGTCAGCTCCTCGGCTGTAATCTGCAAACACATTTCATCTCTTTGATTAGAAGCTCATTATAAAACAAAGATGCATCATTAAGTCAACAACAAAGGCTGAATATTCACATCCCGCTGGGCAGAGCTCTTTGAAGAACAACTGGACTCTGAGCTGCAGGTCGTCTGTTCACCTGAGCGGTGAAGGTATTCCTGCTCCATGAAGGTCAGTGTTCCTGCAGGTCAGACGGCTGACATCCACAGAACAACACAGAAGTTTGGGCATTGGTCCCAAAAGCAGGAAGATGCAAAAACCTTTGAGAGTGTAGAACCAGAGTCACAGCAGCTGTCTTTGAGAGGCGGAGCCTGAAGCCCCCCCCATTCATTTCTGATGTGATGGTTTGTCTGAGAGGATTCTGATCCACTTAACAGCATGAAGAGGAAACCTTAACAAAGTTCAAGTCTTGGGCCCCGCTGTCTTTACGGTGGATACGATCTCCCTGCAGGTGAAAAATGGTCAAACCTGTACGGGTCACACAGGTGACCCTTGGGAAATGTCAAGGTCACAGACCGTACAGTGAACCCATAAAGAGAAAGTGTTCATGCATGTTTCTCTGAATGCATGCTCATCACAGGAATCTGGAAGCTGTGACTGGGGAGGCACATGAACAAACGATGAATCTGACCACGAACCACAGGTGTGGTAAGGCGGCGGCGTCTGTCTTTCACGACAGAAGGCACTTTTTACTGTTGCATTGTGGGAGGACTTGCCAACATGTGCCTGCTTTGAGAATTCAGGATGACAGAGTTCTGCTTAGGTGTAACTGCTGATGTTAGATTTGAATCCCCTGCAGTCATTTACTTTCAGACCAGAAGATGAAGATGTCCTCCTGCAGACCAACAGGATCCTCATGTTTAGAAGGAAGAATCTCTGTGGACATTCATGCAGTTTAAGAATAGGATTCATCATAATGTTAAAGGGTTTAGAACATGCTGAATCAACTTTTTGAGCTTTTAATTGTATTATAATGTTCCTCACTATTTTGATTCATTCACACATTACTAAGTCTTCCTCTTAAAACCTTAGACGGCTGGTTCCCCCCCCTCCCCGGTCGGCCACAGTCGTGCAGACGCCGAGTGTCTTTGTGTTGTGAAGTGTAGCGATGGCCAGAGCTGCTAAAGGCACACAGATGATGTGTGTTTTCATAGACGAAACGCAGACAGGCTGCTGAGGCCGGCGCTAGGATGATGTCATGAAATATGCGGGACCCACAGGGGGCGAAAGGCGGAGCCTCAGTGATCAAGTAGTTTTACGTTCAGGTAGGAAAAAAACTCCCAAAAATAACTCCTATTTCATTAAAAATTTCATTTAAAAACAAGCCGGAGCATCTGAAGAAAGACTCACACAGAGATGGAAAAACTAACATTAGGAGAAAATTCAAAGGAGCTGAAAGCAATGAAAGACGGAAAAAAGAAAGAAACAAAGAACATCAAGACAACAAAAATGAAATGTTTGCAAAACAAGGAAGAGAGAAACAGAGATAAAATAATCTGAAAAAAGTGGAAGAAAAGTGAAGGAAAAAGAAAACCATGGAGATTTTCAAGAACAGCTGCTTCCTGCTCAGAAATCCTTTCAAAATAAATCCCTGTGAAGCGTCTGATGAGTGCAGAGAGGTGAAGAGGAACACGAGCACAGGGATTTTCTCCAGCTGTGAGCCTGCGGTTCAATGAGCGAGTAAATCTGGAGAGCAGCAGATGGAGGTTCATCTCTCAAAGGAAAAAAGGACCTGAAATGGTTTTGTCCAGCTGAGGAGCTCAGAGCTCCTGCAGGAGGACCAGGCAGCAGGGAAATGCTGCTCAGTCCAGATCCAGTCTGAGAAAAACCCACTTCTGTAGATCACAGATGCTCAGCTGAGGACCAACGCTCACGCCAACCGACTCACCGTGATGATGGCCTTCCCCACTGTCCCCCCGGGTCTGAGCAAAGCTTTGGACAGTTTCCTCTGCGAGATGATCTGTAAACACACACATGAACCTGATGAGCAAATGTCTGCGTTCAACTTGTTCCATTCAAAGCTATAAAAATCTGGAGGATGAAGTTCCAGCAAAGACTCCAGATGTAAAACTGAGTCAGATCTGAGGGGGAGATGCTCAAACTCCCAGAGATCTTCGAACGTCCCAAAGGAAACATGGAGCCAGGACTTCAACATCTGGATCAGATCACGTCTCCATGGCGACGGCACCAGAACCACATTGTTAAAATGTGCCGTCTTTAGTCAAACCCAGCAGAAAGAAACACAGCAGCGTTGGCCGTGTCCCTTGGCGGGTAGGTCACTGACAGGACATCTCCTGCTTGCTAGCAGCGATGCTAGCAGAACGGAGACCACTGCCAGGTAGCCACACCCCCAAGGTGCATCTCAGGTTGCTTCCCCCCGTCACTAATGAGTTGACATATGAGGAAGGAGGGCAGTTCAGGAGCAGCTTCCATCAAGCAGGAACCCTGGTCAGGCACCAGAAGGACCGAGGCAGTTGACCAGTCAGGGTCATGATTGTCTGAGTGAAGACCCCAACCCGCCAAATCTCTGCGATCCCGCCATGCTGGTGAAGTCTGTTCCCTATTCATTTATTTCTACTCATTTAGCACAATTTGATCCCACATGGATTCAATCACCAACAGATTTAATCTGAAACTTTCCCACAAAAAAACGAGATGACAGTTTTAAACATAGATTTAAAACTGCTAAGCATCCAGGCCAGTTTAAAGCTACTTTACTGTATCAATTCCAATCACACACACAGACACACACTCACACAGAAATCTACACACACGTCCTGGCACTCAGGCGCACCGGGGTCTCACTCTGCAGTTCAGTGTTTTTGATCTCAGCTCTGATTTGCTCTCAGCTCTGCGGAAAATTGAATTCACAGCAGAGGAAAATGAAACGCTGTCATGAAAGTTCTCCAGTGGAGGAGAACAAAATAAAAGTCTTTCTTCAAACCAGCTTTTAATGTGGCGGAGCAGAGGAGGGATCACAGGGTCTGGTTTACTCTGCTGCTGTTCCAGTTTGGTTTTGAGATGGTAATGAAACCAGAACAGAAGAGCTGGGGGGGGCAAACGGGTCTGATGCTGCTGCTCTGGAGGTTAAGAGGAAACTGTTGAGTCACCTCCAACCAGAACATCAAACTGTGAGACCCAAACGGTTCTGTCCAGGTCCAGGTGAGGAGCCTTCTCTAAACCAGCAGTTCAGGAGCTGCTGGATCCTCCTGAAAACCTTGAAGAAGCTCCATTTTCCTAAGTTTCCTTCAATCATTCGAGGAAACATCAGACAACCAGAAAACAGTTTTCAGAGTTTCGTGACAGCAGAACTTTTGTGACACAGAAACCTCACAGGAGGAGAATCGGAGGAACAATGACTGCTGTGGAGCTGCAGAGGTCTGGAGGTGAGACTCGGAGGGTTCAGAACCTCTTCAGGTAAAACAACAGTTCTAAAGATCTCAGACAGTGTTTAGTCTAAATGCTGCGTGAATGAAACGTGTACCTGAGCGACTGCAGGTGATCAAAGCTAACAGACGTCTGCATCCATTTGAGTAACCATAGCAACAGAGAAAGTTCTGGTTTGAAGCTGGCAAAGACGGAAACATCAGGAAAACTGGGAATCGATTAAAGTTCAGCTTGGAAGGCCCCCAGGCAAAGACCTGAACACTCAGAGATGCATTTTCTGATAAATGCAACCACACACACCAGAATCCACAGGAGGCGTGTCTCTTCTACTGTAAAGAGTTTGTTTCTGGAGGAGCTGTTGTTGCAGAGATCATCTATGAAACAGATGCCAACTCGCACTGAAAATCTGAACTGTTATGATCTGAAATACTGCTGCTGAGGGACCTTAGGGAGGACCAGAAGCTTCTGTCTGGGAGGAGGGGACTCACCTGTCCAAGCGTGCATTCCACCGATCCCAGGAAGTCGGCCTCCTTCAGCCCGTTGTGACTGCTGTTGATGTCGTAGAGCTCGAAACGCAGGCGCTGCACCTCTTCAAAGTAAAAGTCCAGAGTGAAGACCTTGGAGTAGGTGGGGTTGACGCAGCTGCGGATGACTTCTGTCCGTTCCACCTGCAGGGCGCAAAGACAAAAGGAGCTTTAAATGAAAAACAGAAGAACCCTTCATGAACAAGTGCTGCAGGACCACCAAAGATCTCCTTCAAAAGCTGAAGGTTTTGCTTCAGACATGAATGAAACCTCAAGATCCAAAAGCAGAAACGAGTTTGTTCAGAAACGGATGTGTGAGGAAGCAAAGGCATGAGGATCTGAACGCTGCAGCCTCAGAGTGGATCCAGCAGGTTCCGGCTGGAGCCCGTCAGCCTGCTTTTAATTAAAAACCGTCAGGTTTGTCTGCATCTGCTGAAAAGAAACCCAACGTTCTGAGAGAACGTCTGATGAAGGCGTCTGCGGGTTGAGTCAGGATCACAGAGAAGCTCCTGATGATCCACAGAAGCTGTGAGCTCAGTTTGCTTTTAAAGAGAAGTTCTCCTCCATCAGAGATGTTAAACCAGATCACAGACGAGACATCAGAGAGGAGGACGGCCTGGACTTCTCAGTCCTTCCATGGATGGTCATCCAGAAGCTTTTCTGTCTGTCCATCTTCTGCTTTCTTTAACAGGACGTTTGGACTTTTTCTGAGGTTTTAAACATGAAAACTCATTTTTCAACTTCAAGAAAAAAATCCTTTTGAACATGGGGGGAAGTAAGACCTACGTTAACTTCAGAAAGACGGGAAACTGAATTAAAAAAAACTGCTTTAAACCTAAACTAACAAATCACTTCAAGGTTAAATATTATTAAAAAATATATTGTAAAAATCATATGGAAACATTGCAGCAAATCAGACTTGATGAGAAAGACTAATAGCAGAACAGTAAAGAGAATTAAGAGAAATGAAAATGCTGAGATAACAGAAAAAACCTTTAGAAAGCAAATCAAATTAAAGCTGCCAGCGGCGTTGCTTAGCCTGCAGGTTCTACCCCCCGCTGACCCTCACTCCTTTTGCCCCCACCACCCTGCTGGTCAGAAGTGCATGTGACAAATTCATAGAAAAAACGCTAAATGGCGGCTTTTCTGTTGTTTTTTCTCCATAGCAACCATTCCATGTTTTGGCCGCCTGGGAATTCCAAACAGGTCCGTGTAAGTGTCAGGAGTATCAGCTAAAGTAAAAAATTTTATTTTCTTGGCAACATAGGATTTTTGTGATCCACCTCTGCTGACCTTTGCTGAGGTCAAAGGTCAACAAAACTGCTGTTGTAGTTGTACTTTTAACCTGATGGTAGGTGTGTTTTGTTTTTCTTCTGAACCCGCATAAGAGATGTTGGACCCATTCATTTTTCTCCTGTGATGTCATCACGGGGGGGTTGTTCTCCAGGCTCATGTGACCTTTTCACCGGATCCTGGGTGTAAACTTTGGTGAGTCTTTGAGTTTGTGCTGGGGTCAAATTTTCATTTCATTTCAACATTTTTATTTTGAATAATACACCAATAGTAACAAAAAATAAAGCAACAAGACGATATAACAAAAAAAATCTATTCACAATAGTACATTTTGTTACATGAAAATATTGTTAGAAACGGAGTAGGAAGAATGAAAACTTCTTAATCCAACCCCTAAACTTATTTTCAGTCAAAGGCGCAGAAAGAAAGAAGAATTATGAAAATAATCTTGTGCTTCAGTCCATAGAACGGCTGTTGCTGCAGGTTGGGGCGCCGAGAAGGGGGGTAAAGATGGCTGATTCTAGGGCCCCAGACTGAGGGGGTCAAGAGAGGCCCCTAACAAAACAGGATCAATAAGTCATCAACCAATATATAATCATAAATGTCTTGTTTTCAGTTTCATGGTAACAATCCTCCACAACCCATATTTATTTTAGAATGGTTTAGTCCGACTGGTTTGAACTTCTGCATCAGTCTGTCAGCCTCCAGCAGAACCAGAACCATCCTCAGTCTGTCAGCCTCCAGCAGAACCAGAACCAGCATCAGTCTGTCAGCCTCCAGCAGAACCAGAACCAGCATCAGTCTGACAGCCTCCAGCAGAACCAGAACCAGCATCAGTCTGTCAGCCTCCAGCAGAACCAGAACCAGCATCAGTCTGACAGCCTCCAGCAGAACCAGAACCAGCATCAGTCTGTCAGCCTCCAGCAGAACCAGAACCAGCATCAGTCTGACAGCCTCCAGCAGAACCAGAACCAGCATCAGTCTGTCAGCCTCCAGCAGAACCAGAACCATCCTCAGTCTGACAGCCTCCAGCAGAACCAGAACCAGCATCAGTCTGTCAGCCTCCAGCAGAACCAGAACCAGCATCAGTCTGTCAGCCTCCAGCAAACCAGAACCAGCATCAGTCTGTCAGCCTCCAGCAGAACCAGAACCAGCCTCAGTCTGACAGTCTCCAGCAGAACCAGAACCAGCATCAGTCTGCCTCCAGCAGAACCATCCTCAGTCTGACAGCCTCCAGCAGAACCAGACCAGCATCAGTCTGTCAGCCTCCAGCCAGAACCAGAACCATCCTCAGTCCTGACAGTCTCAGCAGAACCAGAACCAGCATCAGTCTGTCAGTCTCCAGCAGAACCAGAACCAGCCTCAGTCTGACAGTCTCCAGCAGAACCAGAAACCAGCATCAGTCTGTCAGCCTCCAGCAGAACAGACCCAGCATCAGTCTGTCAGCCTCCAGCAGAAACCAGAACCAGCATCCAGTCTGACAGTCTCCAGCAGAACCAGAACCAGCATCAGTCTGTCAGCCTCCAGCAGAACCAGAACCAGCCTCAGTCTGTGCGCCTCCAGCAGAACCAGAACCAGCATCAGTCTGTCAGCCTCCAGCAGAACCAGAACCAGCAATCAGTCCTGTCTGCCTCCAGCAGAACCAGAACCAGCCTCAGTCTGTCAGCCTCCAGCAGAACCAGAACCAGCATCAGAACTCCTCCCACACCAGGAAGGAAGTGAGCTATGTGTGTGCTCACATAATAATCACATTGCTGCATTTGACCACAGTTCAAAACAAAGGGGAATCTGTCATAAAAATGATTTAATAAAGATATTGAAATAAATCATTTTTAATGACTTTAATAATTTAAAAAAAACTTAAACAAAAAAATGAAATAGAAATGAGAACAGTAAAGAAAATCATGTCAGTGTCATGTCATTTTGTCACAAAGATGATAGTAAAAAATACTCTCATGATGCATAATTGTGTGTAAAACAGCATCACAGACGCTGCTGCTGTGTGAGGCAAACGTACTTTTATAGACTGCAGATGCTGCTGCAGGACACAATCACATATGACTGTAAAAACTTCTGCGCTAAAAAGATAATTGAAGCAAATTCAATAATTTATTACAGTTTTTAGAGCAGAAAATCAGCTGCAAATGGAAGAACAGAAGCTAAACTCTGAGGAGCTTCTCCAGTTCCACAGCAAACAGCAGAACGTTTCAGAAGCTTCAGCTGGAAGGATTCAGTCTGAAGCAACAAGCTGACAGATGAAAGGAAACTCATTAACACTTCTGACCCGATGAACCTCCTTCCAGCCGGAAGCGCCGCTGAATCCGCCGGAGACGAATAAACTTTTAGTTTTCACAGAACTTTAATAAATCCAGAACAGTCGGAGAAAAAGATTATTTCTGGAGAAGAGATTAATGTCAGCAGGTTCTTCAGAGACCAGCAACTTCAATATTTCTGTTTCATCACAGCTGAACTTCTGACTCAACCTGAAAGACTTGAATTAATTACAGGCAAATAAAAACACAAATCTGCTGACAACTGGAACGAATGTAAAAAACGGATTCAGGCAACAATATCCCACCATAGAAATGATGCTTAAAAAGTCTATTTTGTGTAAATAAAATACTTCATTCACTGATTTTAATGAGAAAATATCGGAAAAATTCCACCTTTAATGACAAATACAGAAGAAATGAAAGCAAAATATTAGAGAGAAAACTTAGAGGTGAAATGTAGAAAGAGGAGCAGTAAAAATGTGTGAATCAGCAGTGAAGTTGTAATAAATGGAACTAGAATCAAAGAAAACAGAGTTATTCCTTTGTTCTCATTTAAGATCCATCAGGAGTTTTTGTTTGATGGATGATTTCTGAATGTGTCTGAGGGACATTTTCTTAGGTTTAGTGTTTCTTCATGAACCAGGCTGATGTTCTGCTGCTGTCTGGATCCTCCGCTCTGCTTTAACTGGATTTTCTGCCTGTGATCCTCAGCAGCGTCTCCTGGGAACGCTCCAGGTTCCTCTCAGCCACAAACGGATCAGCTTTGCTCTCCAGTTTGTCTCGGCGAGCAGAAGAACCTGTTCTTCTCTGGTTTTACAGGCTCACCTGTCACAGCCTCAGCTTTTAATGAGGAAGCAAAAGCGACAGAAACGTCTGACAGCGATCACAGAGGAGGAGGGAGGCTGCCAGGGGAGGACATCTTGCTGACAGGAGCGGAGGAGAACCCTGCACCTTCCTCCTGTTAGCAGACAGGAAGTCACAGCACAGAAGAAACCCTCTGAACGCTGGTGAACCACCGCCGATTTAACAAACAAACCCTTTCCTTTCTACGGAGGTCTGTCATCTTCAGGCCACAGTTCTGAGACAAAAAAGATGCTAATTTGGCTCCGCCCACATCCTTAGCAGATGATCTTCTGCGCTCTGAGTGGACCAGATTGGAACAGACGGAGAACTGCAGGAGCTTCAGGAGTTTGCTTTCTGTTTCTATAATCACAGATTTCTTTTGTAAACTTAATGAACCCCACAGAGAACATGTCCTGCAGCTTCAGCTTCAGGGATTTCAAACTATTTCAACAGGTTAAAAGAAAGTGTCCTGCGGCTTCAGAGCTGCATCTTTCTCTGTGTTTTGTTACTTGTCCTGTGCAGCAGCTGAGCAAACAGATCAGAGCTGAAGGTCTTTTGTGTTTGACAGATTTTACTGTTACAATCAGGGGTTATAAATCTTCAGACACACAAGGTTTTTATTTGGATAAACCCCTTTTGGATTTGAGGCTTATTTATATTGATTATGTTTGTATCAATCTTTCTTTTTTGTTGGACCAGATGGAAAAACAGAAGAAGACGACGGTGGGATAAGCGTAAGAGCGCAAAAAAAAGAAGAGAAAAGCCAGACAGAGTGGGAACAAGCCCCCCCACCTTCTCATCCAGAACTTTTGTAACCAGGAAACACCTTAAGGTGCAGTTCCACCTAAGACCACTAGAGACAGGTTGCAGAAGGAAGTAATTCCTCATCCAGACACAAACACATGTACACCAGGGCTTCTAAGGCGTTAATCTGAAATGTTGTTAAGTCTCATCGAGATCAGACCCACCACTGTAGCTGTATCTGTAGCTGTATGTATACAGCTGTTTCCTCATAAGGGCGGGGTTTCCTTTTGATTGGCAGGTGTGTGGAGCCAACAGAGCTTCATTTCAAATGCATGTAGCTATTCTAACTTGACAGATCCCATAAATGTGTCCTAGAAGACGATTCAAATGGATTTTTCTAGAGTTTCTCAGTAACTTCACTTCAGCTGAAATAACGGAAAAATGAGAACAAATGTTCTTCTGTTGGAAACCTGCAGGCCGGAGGCGTTAGTGGGAGAAAGGTCGGCCGAACTCGTAGAACAAAGATGGACGTGGAGCTTTGGAGAAAATCTGGATAGAGGTAGATGTTTCCATCTGTCTCCGCCTCCTCCATTTTATTTTGGTTCTGTTGATGTTTAACTGTTTCCTCTCACAGCTAATTATGAAGCAGCAGTCTGGAAGTGAAAGCCTGGCGAGCGGCGTGGCGGTGTGGGCTGCGTGAAGTGAAGTGTGAAGACTTAATGAAGTCTGGAAACGTCTCTAATTAAAACGATCAAAGGGGAAATATTTCTGCTTTTTTATTTTGAGAGTTCTGCGTCTCCTGCCAGCCGCTGGAGCTGCTCCTCATCCATTCAGCAGGAGGAGGAGGAGGTTTGTTTGGATTTCTGCTGCCTTCCAAGAGGGAAAGGTTAGATGCTGCAGGTCACATGGGGGGGTCAGAAACATCCAAACTGAAGGAAAACCAGGATTTTAGGATCATCTTTCTAAAATCTCCATCACAGACTTCCTGAGGTGAGGAGCCAAACCTTCTGCAGGCCTCGGCCCGCTTCTCTCCACATTTCAGGTCGATAATGAACGACAACCTGACTGGGAGGTGCGGGGGGGGAGTGGGGCAAAATGGAGGAAAAACAGAGCAGTGATGGCGGGGGGGAGGAAGACTTCACGGACACCAAGCAACAAGCTCACATCTGCATCTCCACAGAGCTGAAAATATAAAGTGGGTCAACAGGAACCAGGCCTGACCCACAGCTCAGACGGCGCTGCCGGCACTGGTACCATGAGGGGGAGAACATTTCCACGAGACGCAAAGTCCCTGACCGACCGTTTGAAGGAACACAAACGACGGCGGTTCTCCTGCAGCCTCAGGAGACACGGCTGCAGCCTTGGAGCTTCTTTTATGTGCAAATGCTTCCAGTTTGCTCCTCCTCTGAGGAGGCGTCAGCTTTTCTCCTGAGCTTCCTTTCAACAAAAACTCACTAACAGGAGGATTTCACTCACAGACAAATGCTTTCAAAGCCTTTTGGGTTTGGATTCCGTTTTTAAAGAAAATATTCAAACAAAATGAAGGCAAAAACTCATGAGAAAATAAAATCTCTTCATGATTCTTTAAAGTGACAACACAGCAATAGAAGTACATTCATTCCATACAAAGTCCTACTTTTTGAAAGTCATTTCAGTCTTTCTGTATTTCTGATTTCTACTGTTTTTGTTTCCAGTACTTTCTTTTCATTTTGTGAACCATGTCTGTATTCATCTCTTGTCTGACCGGACGGAAAAAAGGAAACAGAGGGAGAGAGCGGGGTAATCCAGACGGGGGTAAAGGTACAAAAGAAAGAGGAGAAAAAGAGGTGGGGGTTCAATCACGAAGCAACAAGGTGCTGGAAAGTTTTCATCACTGCAGTCAGGTGTAAATGTTAGTCTAAAGGGGCGGGGCCTGTCCACACACACTCACACGTTACAAACACACCTGTTGGCTCTAAAAATCTACACATAAACATCTCAACACGTACACAACACAACTACAGTTCACACACAACACACAAACACACACATCACACACACACACACACGTCACACACAAACACACACATCACACACACACACACACGTCACACACAACACACAAACACACACATCACACACAACACACAAACACACACGTCACACACTACTGAGGTAGAACACACGGTCACCCCCACACCAACACCCCCGCCAAAGCAGCGGCTGTAGCCAGGGCCCCCCCGACAGCACACAGAGGATTTCCGCCTGCTGGACCTGGACTCTGGTTTCTGTGACTCGGTTCTGACTGAACGGAGTTTTCTGGAGTTCAGCGAACAGGTTTCACACAGTTTTAGCTGAATGAACAGCATCGTTTCATGTTCTTCCTCTAACGTTTCAGTCCCAGCTGTCCTTACAGGCGGATGCGGGCGTCTGCAGGGAAAAACGATCAAACCTGTCCGGGGCGCGCAGGTGACCCGCAGGAAATCTCAAGGTCATCGAGCGCTCTGTGTACCTGTAGAGGGGAAATGTTCACCTCCACAAACCAGACAACCCAAAAGCCCACAGAACCTGTACGGATCATCGCCCCCCGTACGGGTTCTGTGGGAGGTTCTAGGATTGCTCATGTTCCAAACGCTGGACTGTTCGCCTTTGTTCTGAACCGGTTTTGTTTCTACCTGTGAACTCTCAAGCACCAAATTCCTCAAACATTTCATCTGAAAAGCAGAGAACTGAGGTCCTGATGACCTTCTGGACCTTTAATCAGAGGTTCTGTCTCAAAGCAGCAGATGAACCTTCAGGACATCTTTACCTGAGTGAACCCAAAGAGCTCGAGGTGACGGAACATTCCCAACCGCAGAGCAAACACGATCCAGCTGCTGCTGTGGGACATGAGCAAAGCTGAAAATTCCCAGATTCCACCGAATTATCACCACCAATGGATTCTCTGCCATCCGGTGTTACTGCAGGGCTCAGTTCGACTGGGCGGATGGACTTTGAAGGTCCGGTTTCACCAGAATGCTCTGCTAAAGTCGGTTCAGAAGTTACCGAGCATTCCAGTAAATAACAAAGATTTCCTTTCAGAGCCTCTTTCTGCCACTGAGGAACCTCTGAAACGAGAACCACAGAGACGCTGCTGTTATGTTGACGTTTGCAGCTGATCACATGACTTCTGGTTGTGTTTGACCACGCCTCTGAGGGCGCCAGAACATCATGAAGCTGAATTCTTCCTCAGCTGTTGGAGGCTCACAGACAGATCTTCAGAAGAACCGACTCCAGCGCTCACACACTGGTTCTTGTGTCGGCAAACACGGAGAATCTGGTTCAGACAGGATTCCAGTCATGTTCAATCAGCAAAGACGACAGGAACACGCCAGCTTTACCCGACTAATGTTCATCCTGCTCCAAAACCGCCATCAATTATTCAGCTGTGAACTGAATATTCCTGAAGTGTTTGTTGATCTGCATGAATTGAACGGAACTGCAGGTTGCTGTTGAACCCCCGGGGGGGTTCCTGCAGAGCTGTAACAACGACTGCAGTCAGAAGAATGAGCAGAAACATGACAGGAACCTGTAAAGTTCTCATGAATGATGCATGTTCTCCACCGACACGCTGGGCCTGCAGCTGCAGAACCGTCTGCAGAGCGCTGCCATGACCCACATAGGACCCGGAAAAATGGAAAATGAACGTCAGGAGCAGCGCTGGAGGGAGGGGGGCATCCTTGATACAATCATGGTTAAACAGAGACAAACCCCTGCGGCGCAGAGAGATGCTTTCAGCCCCCCCCCCAAAGTAAACAAAACTCAGACCAGCCGAGGACGCCGTCAGCTCCCTCCTCCATCATCTGTCGCTTCAGTAATGAAGCTGAGCGGCGTCCAAAAATGAAGCTCCAGATGGCGAACAGGGAGGCGGAGCCGCTTCGGGGTGCGGTGGGGGGGGCTCTTTCATTAAAACTGTCAAAGAGGTGAACAGATCCTAACTGCTGTCTGCCAAACGCACACCTGAGACCCTCGCCGCCTGCAGCAGACGCCGCACACACACACCAGACATTAAGCATCAATGAAAAATTCACATTCCCAGTTCCAGAGCAGAAAAGAGGAGATTCCCTCAGGAATAAAAAACGTTTCACCTGACGGCAATAATCTTCACCTCTCCTGTGTAACAAATGTCAGAGTGATGTTAGCGTCTTTCATCGTTCGGTTAGAATTCACAGAAAAAGGTGACATCAAAGTTCTGCTACAACAGGAAATGTGGACGTTAACCTTCTGACACCTACCGTATCCTCTGCACCATAAAGCTCCGAGGTTACAGAGGAAGAACCTCATCCATCATGAAGGCTCTGCTCCACCACAAAGACAACATCAAACCTGAACGTTCACACTCAGACCTGGAGAAGCTCCCAGAGGAACCCTGACCCACCTCCATCCACTGACCGTGGGACTGCATGTTCAGGACGATGCAGGGGTCAGGTTTGGACAGAGCGTCTCGGTCCGAGATCCCCTTGCAGGTGAGTCTCAGCTCCACTTTGGTGAGACATGGACTGCTGAACAAGCCCAGAGAGTTGGCTGCCGACTCGTAGATGTCACTCATGGTAGAGGCGGGACAGGAGGTCCTGCAAAGAGGAGGAGTTTCAGAGGAAAATGCCAACAAATGTACAAGTCTCATCACAAAACACGTAGAAAAACGACAAAAATCTGATTTTAAAACATGATCAAACATTAGACTGCAAACACAGTAGAAACAGAACTGCTTAAACACTTAAAAATAAAGGCATTTTGTTTTTTTACATAGTTCCTCATTCTACAAAGGTAACCTTTGAAAGATTAAACTTCAGTGTTTTCAAAAAAAAATCTTAAAGTGGAGTATAGGACAGCATGCATGTGCACGTGCACGTGCCCCACACTATTTTAGGTTGTGTTTCCTCACAGTCTTCATTAAAGAAGCTGTGTGAGCTTGTTTTGCAGCAGCTTTAAACCCAATCCAGTCCCAGAAGAAAAGCCCTGGAAATGTCTGCGTTTGAAGCAGGTCTCCATGGATCCCAGACAGCGCTGGGAAAATGTCTCCAGCATTCAGTCTCCGGATGTCTCACTTTGCTCTGGTGACCTCCATCTTCTGTCTCTGGAAGGTAAAGAAATGTGGGAACAAATCTCCAGGAGTCTAGAGGTGGTTTTCATTTTTGTTTCTACCCGCAGACGTCGGCCCGCAGAGGTCGGCCTTCAGAGGTCTGCCGCAGAGGTCGGCCCGCAGAGGTCGGCCCTCAGAGGTCGCCCCGCAGACGTCGGCCCGCAGAGGTCGCCCCGCAGACGTCGCCCCCGCAGACGTCGCCCCGCAGAGGTCGCCCCGCAGACATCGCCCCGCAGACGTCGGCCCGCAGACGTCGGCCCTCAGAGGTCGGCCCTCAGAGGTCGGCCTTCAGAGGTCTGCCCGCAGAGGTCGGCCCGCAGAGGTCGCCCCGCAGACGTCGGCCCGTAGAGGTCGGCCTTCAGAGGTCTGCCCGCAGAGGTCGGCCCGCAGAGGTCGGCCCGCAGAGGTCGGCCCTCAGAGGTCGCCCCGCAGACGTCGGCCCGCAGAGGTCGGCCCTCAGAGGTCGCCCGCAGACGTCGGCCCGCAGAGGTCGGCCCTCAGAGGTCGCCCCGCAGACGTCGGCCCGCAGAGGTCGGCCCGCAGGACGTCGGCCCGCAGACGTCGCCCCGCAGACGTCGGCCCGCAGAGGTCGGCCCGCAGACGTCGGCCCGCAGACGTCGGCCCGCAGAGGTCGCCCCGCAGACGTCGGCCTGCTTTCTCTGGTTGTTCTGTTGAGCTCCTGATCCTGGAGACAGACAGATGGACTCTGGTCCAGAAGAAGCGTTTGCCCTCAGAGTCAAGGTTTCTATCCCATCATTGCTCTGAAATGTCCCGTCTGTCACTGAAGAGGGGTAATGAAATGAAAACACGCACAGTGGACCGCGTTAAATGAAACGTCTCCGGTTCCACCGATAGACTCCAGCGTGCAGAAGAACCACAGGTGCTGTTGGACAGAAGTTTCCAGGTTTGTTCCAGAACCAGAGATGAAGATTCTGATGCAAGTTCCATTTTTTGTGAAGAATTCTGAGCCACGGCTGAAATCGGGTCAAACCAGGTTCTGAGGGGTTCCGCCCTGTCTGCTCAGCGGCACCACCTGCAGCGGCTTTGAGCTGCTGTTTGTTCCCACATTTCTTCCTCCTCCTAAAGTTGTGTGGTTTGTCAGAAAGTGTTTGCAGAGTTCCTGGCGTTTGCAGAAGACAGAAAACCTTCTGGTTCACGAGGGATTGACGTCACATTAGTAAGGTACAGTTTCTGGCTGCGGTCTCCATGACGGCGTGCAGCAGCAGCTTTTGAAACGACTGCAGGATCCAGTTTCACAGGCAAGCAGCAGAAGATGTTCAGATCATAAACCATCAGAGAAACTGATGTGAAATGAAAGCAGAAAATCAACTTTTATTTGAAAATAAAACAGAGATGTAAAGGTAATATTTTTCCACTTTAAAGCTTTTGTTTTTGCCAATAAAGAAGAAAACATATTTTGGATGGAAACGTTCAAAGCCAACAACAATTCTTTACTTTTATCATTTATAGTCATGAAATGATTGTATTTCTTTATCAGAAGTTAAACTCAAAGAACTTCTTGGTTTGGTGAGTTGCTCCTCGTTGGGGAACCAGAAGATCTTTGGCGTGAGGAGTCAGGTTGGGAAGGTGCTTCTGTAGGACGTTCCTCTCTGCCAAAGACTTCCTCCAAACTCACAAAGAAATCAATATTAAAAGTTTATTGTTGAAGGTTTTGATTTGAGTCTTCATCCATCTTCTGAACCTGGGTTCAGGGTTGCTGGAGCCTATCCCAGCTCTTGGGCGAAGGCGGGGTTTACCCCGAAGAGGTCACTGGAGTTGATGTGAATTTCCTCCTGAGAAACCTGTCAGCTCGTAAATCAGTCTGCGCCCATCCGGACTGCCATCCGCCTCTTCCTTTTCCTGCTAAAACCTTTAAGGATTCGGAGGAGCAGGAGGGGACCTCTGGTGAACCCGCCGCTGGGAACAGGGACACTCCCACTTCCTCCACGTGACGCTGCGGCAGTCTCCAGCTTGATTGAGGAGGCATTCTCCTCTCGTCTGCTTCTCTTTTCTCTCTTCGTCACCATCAAAGGCGTCCTCTTCAGCTTCACTAATAAGCGACCATCTAGCCATCGGTTATGAGACCGCTCTCTAATTCAGAAGCCAGACTCTCCAGCACTTAAGCAAGAATGAAATTATGACAAGAGTGCATTAGATCTGCAGGAGTCCTCTCTGAGCAGATATAATGAGGTTATCATATCAGAGATCATTCCTCTGCTCAGTAACTCCTCACGTTTCCTGCTTTGGCTTAATGAGCTGCAGCTCCACTGCTGTCAAGAAGAGAAACTTTCAGGCGGTTTTCCAAATTCACAATCCAGAAAAAAGGGTTTAATTTGGCCATCTTTGAGAATTAGCCTGCAGCGCCGCTGGTTTTCTATTCCTCAGATCTGCCTTTTTCGAGAAGAAAATATTTCCTAAAAAGAAGAAAAATTTTCCTGAAACTTTCCTGAAGCTTTTTCCCGAATTTGTCCAACTACAAACCAAAATATTTCCCACATTCCTGAGAGGACTACTTCAGTCCGTTCACTTCACCCAGATGATCTCAGGTTCTCCTGGGCAGGTCTGCGTGTTTCTGCAGAAGACGTTTTGCTCGTGCTGTAAGATGTCATTTCTGAAGAACCTTCTCAACCTTTTTTCTGCCTTCCCAAAACTTTTCTGCCATTTTCAAGAACATCCCAGATGGAATGCTGAACGTTGGAATGTTTCTGAAGCTTGTTGGCAGAGACACATCTCCTTCTCCTCAGCTTCCATCTGAACTGACCTCCTCATCCAAAATGAAAACGGAGCCTCGCCGTCTCTTCTGAGCTTTGGTTTCAGATTTTGGGGAACATCTGGAGCAGAGATTTGGACCCGTCATCAGGCTCCTTTGATGAGGGAAGGATGAGCAGTTCTGATCTTCAGAGGATTTACTGATCATATAAATCACCAAGTCTCCACCTTCTGTTACCAAACATCATTCCTACATTATACACACGTGGACAAAATTGTTGGTACCCCTCAGTTAAAGAAGGAAAAACCCACAATTCTCACTGAAATCACTTGAAACTTACAAAAGTAACAATAAATAAAAATGTATTGAAAATTAAATAATCAAAATCAGTCATCACTTTTGAATTGCTGATTAACATAATATTTAAAAAAACAAACTAATGAAACAGGCCTGGACAAAAATGATGGTACCCATACCTTAATATTTTGTTGCACAACCTTTTGAGGCAATCACTGCAATGAAGCGATTTCTGTATTTGTCAATGAGCGTTCTGCAGCTGTCAACAGGTATTTTGGCCCACTCCTCATGAGCAAACTGCTCCAGTTGTCTCAGGTTTGATGGGTGTCTTCTCCAAATGGCATGTTTCAGCTCCTTCCACAGATGTTCAATGGGATTCAGATCTGGGCTCATGGAAGGCCACTTTAGAATAGTCCAACGCTTTTCTCTCAGCCATTCTTGGGTGTTTTTGGCTGTGTGTTTTGGATCGTTGTCCTGTTGGAAGACCCATGACCTGCGACTGAGACCAAGCTTTCTGACACAAGGCAGCACATTTCTCTCCAGAATGCCTTGATAGTCTACAGATTTCATTGTACCTTGCACACATTCAAGACACCCTGTGCCAGATGCAGCAAAGCAGCCCCAAAACATGACTGAGCCTCCTCCATGTTTCACCGTAGGGACAGTGTTCTTTTCTTCGTATGCTTGGTTTTTGAGTCTATGAACATAGAGTTGATGTGCCTTACCAAAAAGCTCCAGCTTGGTCTCATCTGTCCAAAGGACATTCTCCCAGAAGCTTTGTGGCTTGTCAACATGCATTTTCTGCAAATTCCAGTCTGGCTTTTTTAGGATTGTTTTTCAGCAGTGGTGTCCTCCTTGGTCGTCTCCCATGAAGTCCACTTTGGCTCAAACAACGACGAATGGTGCGATCTGACACTGATGTACCTTGGCCTTGGAGTTCACCTTTAATTTCTTTGGAGGTTGTTCTGGGCTCTTTGGATACAATTCCAACGATCCGTCTCTTCAATTTGTCATCAATTTCCTCTTGCGGCCACGTCCAGAGAGGTTGGCTACTGTCCCGTGGGTCTTGAACTTCTGAATAATATGAGCCACTGTTGTCACAGGAAGTTCAAGCTGTTTAGAGATGGTCTTATAGCCTTTACCTTTAAGATGTTTATCTATCATTTGTTTTCGGATGTCCTGGGACAATTCTCTCCTTCGCTTTCTGTTGTCCATGTTCAGTGTGGTACACACCTTTTCACCAAACAGCAGAGTGACTACTTGTCTCCCTTTAAATAGGCAGACTGACTGATTATGAGTTTGGTAACACCTGTGATGTCAATTAAAGGACACACCTGAGTTAATCATGTCAGTCTGGTCAAATAGTTTTCAATCTTTTATAGAGGTACCATCATTTTTGTCCAGGCCTGTTTCATTAGTTTGTTTTTTTTAATAATTATGTTAATCAGCAATTCAAAAGTGATGGCTGATTTTGATTATTTAATTTTCAATAAATTTTTATTTATTGTTACTTTTGTAAGTTTCAAGTGATTTCAGTGAGAATTGTGGGTTTTTCCTTCTTTAACTGAGGGGTACCAACAATTTTGTCCACGTGTGTACATGACCCTAGCCCTAACCAGGAAGTACTGAACGCCGCAGTACCTCTAATGACCACTGGGGGCCGGTGGCAGAAAGAAGCTCTTCAGGGTTTCAGGTCAGCATGTTTCAGCAACTGCTTGCAAAAGAACAGACTTTCAGAACCAAAGTCCCATTTTTGCTGCAGATGTTTCTGCACTGAGAAAGCTCAAAAATCCTCCAGAAAGAAATCCAGAAGCTTTAGGAAGCTCATCAACATTTCTCAAATCTGACGCAAACCTGCATTTGTGGTGTTTTTCTTTCTTCCTGTCAAAGCTTTTTCCTCATTTTAAAGAACGTCCTAAACGTTCTTACAGTCTTCTTAAAGCTTTTCCAGAGATGTTCCCACTTTCATGAAATATGACAATAATATTCCCAACATCATTTAGAACCACACTTTCAAAGTCAAATGTTCTTGTTTCCTGACATGGTTCTCAGCATTAATTTTTTTTTTTTTGTCTCTGTTTTTACAGTTTTTTGTCTTTTTCCTGAAGTTCCTTCACTTTTCTAAAATCTTATGGATTTCTTGAAATCTTATCCTGAAACAGTTTTACTTTTCCACATTTTTTTGTGCACACAGTAGTTGTGTCTTTATGGGTTCTTTTCTCTTTAAAGGTTTTTTTTGTTTTCCTTCAATATGTGCAGAATTTGATCTGGATTTCATCCCAGCAGGACCCCCTCATATGCAGAACTCTGGAATATGTTTTAAGATAAAACTTTCTCTTCAGGAAATAGGATCACATTCCTTAAAGAAAAACTTCAAGCGTTGTCACATTTCATAAAATGCTTTGATAGTTTTTTTCCTAAAATCTTCCTGAATTTCCTAAATCAGATTTGATCTTTCAAAAACAAGTTCAGGGTTAATATGTTTCTTGAAACTGTGGACCATTTTCTGTTCTTCGGAAGGTTCTCTGTCTCATTCATGTTCCTCCCTGAAGATCAATGTTTGGTTGATTATTTATCTTGGTGCTTCCAACCCTTAAAAACAGCTTGAGAGGATTACTGTTAAGACATTACCAGACGCAGCGCCAACATTCTGCTGCACAGCTGCAGACACAAACATGCAGCCAGCAGCAGGAGACCTCCTCCAGCATCCAAACTGGAGATGATTTCATCTGAAAGCATGAACCTGACTTCTGAGGTGAGCGCCGCTCGCTATCAGCGCTTCTGCAGATGCTGGAGCAGCAGAAAAACTCCTCCTGGAGTGAAAAGCATCCCGGTTTCACCATCATAGATCAAATCCGGTCCAGAAAGAAGCACAGAAGCTTCGGCTCTAAAGTATGAGAAGCTATCAGGTCCCCAGAGTCTCCATCAGGTTCCTGTCTGACAGGAGGAGGAAGAGGAAAACCTTCCTCTTAAAGAGAATAGAGGTTTTACCTTTTCAGAGGAAGAATCAGCTCCAGAGGAAAAAACATCCAAAAGTTTCCAGTTTCAGCTCGTGCGCGCTGAGACGAGGTCCGCTCCGCGCAGCTTCATCCTCCTCCTCCTCCTCCTCCTGCGGCTGCTCCACAGCATCTCCAGGCTCCGGCTGACTCCCTGCGCTTTATACCGGGGAGCCTCTCACGGAGGGGGGAGAAGGGCTCAGAGCAGCCTGCAGCGCCCCCTGCAGGCTGCGCGCAGGCACTTCTGAAGCCTGAATGGACCTGAAGATGAGCCAAAGCAAAATGACCGTTTCTGTCAGGAATCAACCGCGTTTCCTCTGCTCTGATCAGAATCCGGTTTGTTTTCTGCATTACAATCAAACTTTAAGGTTTAGAAAAATACTCCATGACTCTGGCCCCTAAGGCAATGTCACCATGGCAACCGCTCACCAATCTGTCTGAGAAATTAATTGATTTATTTATTTATTTATTTGTTGAGGAACAAATGATTTCCTGAGTCTGCTGTAGAAGACTGAATGGAAAGGAGGACTGCCGATGAACACTGACCAACCCAACTGTTTTCAATCTCACATGGAGAGCACAGACCATCATACTCTCATAAGATGATGCAGAATGTGAACCCGCTTCTTCCTTTGCTCTAGAAGTTCATGTTCTGAGACTGATCCGCCGTTCTGATGCTCCGCCTCAAGGTTTCTCCGTTTCCACCTCCTTCATCCCTTCAGTCTTCATTAGGACCAGATGAATGCTCACTCTCTTTCCTAGTAGAACACAGTGTCTAGAGATCCAGTGACTTTGGGAGAAATCATTTGTGACCTCTGTGTGAGAGACTTGATCACATTTGAATGGATCATATCTGTACAAATTATGGACAAAGCATGTGACAGTTAACAGCTTAAAACCCATCCTGTCGTTCTTCAGATGAATTCATGTCTTTTGATCCTTCAGGAAGATTTTCCAACTAAACACACCTGAGTTTCAGAGTAAAAGCCTCAACTGTCAACAAGCTGCCAATGATGCCACTTTTGTTCACCCCTTTCCTTGTTTGTTTTCATTTAATTTAATCTTTATTTAATCATATAACTACCCTTTGACATTAGGATCACTTTTTCAGATTTTCTGGCCATGAGGTCAGCGGGTCATAAAACTAAACAGTCAAACAACAGAGACCAGTACAAATACAATACAAATTTTAAAACTGTCAGAGTTTATAAAAAAAATCAGATATAACACAAATGTAAGGTTAGAACTGAAGTAATGCATCAGAAAAATAAGGACTGTTCAAATGACTCAAATTTGATACTCTTTTGGTTTTTAACTTAGAGCCACATACTATATATCAAAAAGTAAAGGGTTCTGCAAGATATGAACGTATGCATGCAAGTGAAAAATGATTCTCCTTGTTAATTATTGTTTTAATAAATGTGTTGAAAATTTCCGCCATGAGATTTAATGATTAAATTTACCAATTAGGAAAGTTATAGGAATTGATTTAACTGTAGAATTTGCTCTTATATTAAATGAACTGTGATCGTCAGAAGAAACTTTCAGGCATGACACTTTTAATTTGAAACCATACCGGAAGTGTCTGCGATGACGTCACAGGTAGTCATAAAAATCGTCGAACGCGGAAGTTGAGCTGAAACAGACCAGAAACAAATCGGAAGTTTAGAGTCAAATTCTCAGTTTGGATCTCGTTCTCCTCACTGGAACAGAAGGAATCGGTGAGGTAATTTTTTTGTTTGTTGTTTCGCTCAGGTTTATTCAAACATTTCTGATAAATAAGTTTATTTCGGAGTCGTTAAACTGCGCGTGCAGAAAGAGCCGCGTGCCGAACTGTAGTTAAGTTTTGCTTTCAATTTAACTTCTTACAAAGTTTAAACCGTATTTAAAAAACGTCTCAATTTACTCGCAATTCCGCTGTTTGGGTTGTTTTGTTTGAACCACATGATCTCCGAAAAACCTTCGCAGTTTCCCATAAAAGTGGGCGGAGCCTCAAAAAACACCGGAAAGTTTGGGGCTTACCAAAACAAACGTTATCACGGAAAGAAAGAAAAGGAGAAGAAAGAAGGAAGGAAGAGAAAGAGGCGTTTCTGTGAATTTCAGAAGGTTGCGAGTAAAACAAATTCTATTTAAGTCAGGTATAGCCTTTGTTTGTTTGTTTGTTTGTTCGTTGTTGGGTTTTTTTCTTCTGGTTTAAAATACTTTACAAATATTTTCTCCCACAGTTTTCTTCAGCTCATCTACTGACTGTAATCATTAGTCTTCTACAGGTGTAAATGTGTACACAGGCCTGTGATTGGCTGCACGGGTTCCCTGTTGTGTTTCTGTTTGTTTTTTCTGTTGTGTTTCTGTAGTGTTTTTGTTGTGTTTGTTTTTTCTGTTGTGTTTCTGAGGGGAAAGGAAATGTGAGCACGAGCTCTGGTTCACAATCAAAGCCTGTCATTTTAGATGTAGAACCTACAGGGACATTTTCGTATTTAATTGTAACTTTTGACTTTTTTCACTAACAAAGTGAGACTGAAGTGTTGAAAACAGAGAAAGAACAGAACATTTAAATGATAAAAATCACACCGTAGTAAGTCGTCATCTGAAAAGTAACTGTTTGGGGGATCAGGTGGCTGCTTTTGAACGGCTGAACACCTGAGTTTGTTCAGGTGGGAAGTGTGCGGGCGGACAAGCATGTTTGTTTACAGAACACAGGTGAGGGCGGGATCTCCTCCAGAGAATAAATGTGTCCTGAAGGATCATGTCGAACATTTCAACCATTCATGACGTTTCTCAAACACTGAACTTCAACTTCTTTAAAATGGTCTTTGTAAACTATGCATTTGTTAAATAGTATAAATCTTTAACATAGAACCATCGTTGAGGAGAACCACTAAGTTCTCTTGCAGGAGCAGAAAAACAAGCATTTTAAACATTAGAGGAGTTTGTCTTTAATCCTTTCCATCTCAGTTGTTGCTTTTATTTGGTAGTTAGTTGGAGCTCTTACAGTGAAGCACGGTGGTGGGAGTGTCATTTACTGTTTGAATTGTATAAAAAACCAAATCAAAGAAATCTGCTACAGCTTTAAGTTCCTGCTGGATCTGAAAAAGTGGCTCTGAATGTTTAAGGACACCGGATTTGAAAGAGAAAACACCATGTAGCTCCAACTGCTGCCCGTTAGGGGGCGCTGTGCGTGAAAGGAGCTCAGAGCAGGATGGAAAAAATCCAAAGGAAGGAAGGAAAGCATCTGGTCCTGCTTGTCCGGAGTCTTCTGCAGCTCCTCACTGAAGCACCATTAGCCAGCAGACGTTTCCAAACTCCAGCGTTTCTGCTGAGGATCTGTCAGTTTAATGCATGGATAAAATCACCATTAGAACATGATGTTGAACAATGGTAGCAAATGTTGAACTTTTTCACCTGAAACATCAAGAAAAGAAATGTGCTTCAAAGAAGCAGAAGGGGGCGTGGCTGTAAGCTGAGAATCGTCTGATCGTCGTCGGTTTCAGGAGAATTTCACTGCAGCTCTGAAGGAGCAAAACGCCTTCTTCCTCTCAGAAATCTGATTCCAGAAACAAACTCGCCTCAAATTCTCATCTTCTCTGAATTAAAGGTTTGAGGTTTTTCACAGAAAGGTTTGGAAAAATGTAAGAACAAAGTTTTATTTTGAAAGGACACAGAATGTTCAGAAAAACCCAAATCCTGAGTTTAAAGTCTGTTCATCACAGGTAATGGTAGAAACACAGAGTATGGATCTGCATTTTGCTGTTGCTTCCTGTTGCAGCAGGAAGTGCCGTCCTGTGAAATCCAAGCTTGCTTTAAAGTCACACTCCGATCATCTTTGGATTTGTTTCCAAAGCGCTCCCAGTGGTCTATTACTGATGATGACGACGTTTTTAGCCGAAATTCAAAAAAAAAACATATTTTTCTGATTTTCTGAACAGTATTTTTTCAAAATAAAAGCCTTCTAATGCGCTGTTCCACATTATTACACACAACAGAGTTCTACTACATTTGATCAATTCTAAAGAAATGAAAATGGTCATTGGTTGATTTTGCTGCATTAGGAGGTCATCGTTGCTGTTCCAATCAGAAACATCTTCATAGGTCCAATTCCGTTTGAACATAATGTACTTCACAAATACAATCTCTTTCAAATGACATTTTTTCATCTGCTCCTGATTTCAATTTGAACAAAAACATACTCAACAAAATCTTGTTAAAAACGGCAAAACAGGATTTTCATCAGGAGTCTTTGATGGAGAGAGATCTTTGCCCTCGCCATCCCTCTGTCACTATGACAGATCAGGTCAGGATGTAATGATTCAGAGGAGCTTTTAGTTGATCAAATCGTGTCTGTTATTGTGTTGTTCTTTTTTTTGGTTGTGTGTGATTATTGTTGCAATCGTGTTTTTCTTGTTGTGAAGCAGTTTGTGATTTTATCTGAGAAAGGTGATGAATTAAACATTAACTTACTTTACGATAAAGTGAGTGATCCTGAAGCTCCTCCCCTTTCTCTGCAGCCATGACAGAAGTTTACACCGCCACCACGACTCCCAACCCCAAGTCCGTCTGCATCCTGATTCCTTCCAGACTCCTGGATAAGGTCCAGTTTGGCTTAAAGTGGCTGAAGTGGTGAGTTTAAGACATATCCTGAGCAGTGGTCCATTTGTCTCATTTTCTTTTTCCTTCATGTTTATTACATGTTCAGTTTGTTTGTACCCAAAGTCGTAACTTTTAACCCTTTGACACCAACGCCGGTGACAGAAAACACCAACGCTCATTAAACTACTGAAACTCTTCTTCCGTTTACTCAATTAACGTGATCGAAACGGATTCTGGTGTGGAGAAAAGCGGCTTTATACCACAGCAGGACCTCAGGGAGCCCCCGCATTCACAATGGAGACGACCGCCTTCAGGAACGCCGCGTGTTGGCGCCAAAGGCTGCCTTCATGGCCCCCACCCTGCAGGAAGCTGCACACAGAGAACTGAAAGTGTTGCAGAGATGCTGATGGTCTACTGTCAGCAGATCGCCACACGGTTGACCCCCCCGCAACGGTTGATCAATCTGGGGTGGGGGCGCCATCTGGTTTCCTGTTCCAAAAAGAGGATGTTTGAGGAGCGGATGCTCCCACGTGTGGTGAAACTGATGTCCTGATGACCTTATATTTCATCATGGGGGGGCAGAGGCTGATGGGGGTCATCCGTGGTAGGATAACGGTTCTGCGTTCCACAGTACCTCACGTCAGAACCAGCATCTCTTTTTGGTTTGGTGGATCTGGTGGTTCTGTTTGGTGTTTTTGATTTAAAGGTTTGAGATGAAACATGTCTGCAGAACACCCCCCACCCCCAGCTGAAAGTTACGCATTCGTGACGTTTACAGGTAACAGAAACCTGAGGTTGAGCTGCACAGATTCCACTTCCAAAGGGGTCCTGATCCGATTCTTCTGCAGATTTTTCTCGGTTTTGTCCGTTGGTGAATTGAAGTTCTTCTTCCGCCGAACGCTTTGACGTGACAAACATGATCGTTCTTCTGCTGCAAGTTTTTGGTTTGCAAAAATGGCAACACGAGGCTCTGAACGTTCCAGAAGGGTTTGGATCTTCTGCTGCAGGAAGTTCACCTGAAAACGTCTGGATCTGCAGATGTTCACAGATCTGCAGGAACTTTATGGAAATGTCTAGAAATTTGTGAAAGCGAAGAGTTTTCTTTCTTAGGACCGACCGACACCCCCCCACCCCAGCCGTTTCCTGCAGCCCTTTCACAACAGACACCTTCCTCAGTCATCATCCTCATGGCTCCCTTGCAGCAGCTTCGGTCAGCACTTTCATATCCAGAAGAGGAACAAACCCCTTCAGTGCAGACCTTTCACAATAAAGGCCTATCTGCAGAATTCTTCTGATAAGACGATAAGTTCCCAACAGGAACTTTACTTTGTGTTTCCTGATCAAAGTTAGATTTAAAAGTTAGAGATCAGCGTGTGAAGTCTACAAGTCTGGTTTAGACAGAAGATCTTTGATTCGGTTTTTAAGCTGTAAGTTTTTAAGGCTTCATATTCCAGTCGGAGACCGCGATGACGCCGGGATTTCTCACCTGGCCTTCAGTGCCTGAAGGTGGCGCTTTCTCTTTGTTTCTTTGGGCCAAAGATGATGATCTGCAGTTGCTGGAAGCAGAAAACTCTGCTTGATGCAGACTGAGTGAAGGACGCCTCATTGCTGTGAATTCTCCTGAGGAAGCGTGCACGCATCATTGAATGAAAGACCCCTGGTTGACTCCACAGGTCTGAGGCGCAGTTAGGAATTTCACTGAAGTACTTCCTCTGTCCTCAGAGTTTGTGCACGCATGTGGAAGTCCACAGAACCCACAGAAATGCTGGTTTTAGCTGAGCAAAGTCATCTGATTTTCTATTTAAAATAATTAACAACGTGTTGGTCTATTGTGAAAGTACATCTGAACCTCAGTGGGATTTGGTTTTGGGAACCGGTTTGAGTCGCAGGGTTGGGGTTCATCTCCAGCTCCCGGTGACCTTCAGAACAGACTGTGACCTTTCAGACGTCTGGTCTCCTCCCCTCAGCTCCTGTCCCTGGTGGCCTTCATCGTGGAGGAGCTGGTCTCCAGCTGCATGAGCTGCACCCCCCTCTACTTCTTTGAGTTCGTCAGCTGCACGGCCTTTCTCTTCACCACGCTGCTCCTCGCCCTCCTCTCCACCAGCCTGCACCAGAAGGTCGGCATCACCTGCTGGTCCAAACTGGTGAGTGTCCACCACAGAACCGCCCCACTAGAGTGCTCGTCCAGTCATGCAGGGGGCGCTGCTTCAGAGAAACTAGCAGCAGTTTATTGAATGACATCGAGCATGAGGGTAAGAGAACAGGTACACAGGAAAGGGGCGGGGCTTCAGCTGGCGTGTTTTTAAGGGAAACTGACAGTTTGTGTCGTGAACCCGGAACCACCAGAGTTTGTTACAGAATCAAACGTTTGTTTTGTTTCAGTCATTTCTACGCCATGAAGTCACTTTAGAGCAGGGGGGGGTCAAACGCCATCCTGAAGGCTTTCAGCAGCACTGGGGGGTCCTAATGTCTCAGTTTCTTCTCTGCAGGACTTCCTTTACACAGCTGGGATCGCCGTCCTCCTCTTTATCTCGTCCATCGTGTTTGCCACTGAAAACACTGGGTCCATTCTGGAAAAAGTTGCTGTGGTGAGAAGCTCCTCCTCTGGCTCCTCCTCTGGTTCTTCCTTTGGCTCCTCCACTGGCTCCTCCTCTGGCTCCTCCTCTGGCTCCTCCTCTGGCTCCTCCTCTGGCTCTTCCTCTGGCTCTTCCTCTGGCTCCTCCTCTGGCTCCTCCTCTGGCTCCTCCTCTGGCTCCTCCTCTGGCTCCTTCTCTGGCTCCTCCTCTGGCTCCTCCTCTGGCCCTTCCTCTGGCCCTTCCTCTGGCTTTTCCTCTGGCTTTTCCTCTGACTCCTCCTCTGGCTCCTCCTCTGGCTCCTCCTCTGGCTCCTCCTCTGGCTCTTCCTCTGGCTCCTCCTCTGGCTCTTCCTCTGGCTCCTCCTCTGGCTCCTCCTCTGGCTCTTCCTCTGGCTCTTCCTCTGGCTCTTCCTCTGGCTCCTCCTCTGGCTCTTCCTCTGGCTCCTCCTCTGGCTCCTCCTCTGGCTCCTCCTCTGGCTCTTCCTCTGGCTCCTCCTTCTTTATTCATCTTTTCCTCTCGTCCTTCAGGCCTTTGGATTCTTGGCGTGGGTGATGTTTTTACTTGATGTGGCGTACTTCCTGAAGACCCGCGGGTGGCCCTTCAAAAAAGACCAGGTTCCGGGTGTCAGTAACGGCGGTCCGGTAGCGGCGACTCCCGAGACAGAGAGGCTCAGTGAGCAACCATAAGTCTGCTTCCACTTCCGTCTTTTTTACACTCTTCTTTTTATCTGGAGGCAGAGCTTCAATCATTCCTGTCATTGGTGGTTTCCCCCTCCCCCCATGTGTCAGTCATTCATTTTCTAAGCAGAGCGTCTGTAAAAAACAACAATTCCTCAGAAACCATTCAGACACTAAAACCTTCTAGCCCTCGTCTCCTGCTGTCTTTGTTTTTCCTGCTGCTTCAGCTCCTACAGCTGCTCTGCTTCTGTCAAAGTCCCAGAAATTCACTAAAGTCCTGGAGACGGTCCTAGAACAGATCTGGATCTGAGGTTCTAAGCATCAGAAGAGGCCAAACGTGGTCAGAAAGCTCCTGAGGTTTCTAGATTTCTGAATCCACAGAAGAGACGAGGCCTCTGTTCTCCACTAACCACCTGAAGGACTGCGGTCTGGAGGGTTCCCATTGCTGCTGTGGTCAAATCAGATCTTTTCCAGTCCAGGACTGGAACAGTTTCTGCTCTGGAGTCCCTTCAAGTGTCCTAAAGAACCAAACTCTGTCCATCAAACAGTTTCTTGGTCCTCTTAAGCGGCGTGTCATCCTTCACGGCGTTACATTTTTGGTAGCGCGCCCCCTCCAGGACAAACAGCTGTGAGTGCCCTGTGGCTGTGACCACAGTCAGACCAGGACTGTCCACGGGTGGCGCTGTCCCACCCACCTGCCTGAATCTCATGACATCTGTTTGCTTCTGATCGTCCATTTTACTGCCCTCTGCTGGTGAATTTGCTTTAGTTCTAGTCATTTCATGGGCAATGTCGTTTATCCGATGATGTCACTCTCTCAGTCCTGATCCACAATGAGCAGCAGCGTGCGGCCAGGTCTCTGTCCTAAAGTTAGTGGAAGTTTTCACATCGGGATCGTTTTTACCCTGTTTGAGTATAAATGAACTCCTGTTGATAATCACTGAGCGTTTGAAAATGTTTGAAAGTCTTTTCCTGTCGTCTCGAGCAGACGAGCTGCAGGCGAGTCACAGTTTTCATGAGTTTCTCTGATGCTGAGGATGGAGCAGCCAGCAGGCGGCGCTGTTCACTACCGTTGGTCAGCCGCTGTCAGTCTCTGGATCAGTCGTTCTGCTTCCGAGTCGATCCCAGTTAGTCAGCAGTTTGAAAAGGTGATCAGAGCGAGGATGGAAACAAATGGATCATTCATAGAAACAAACGCAGAGGAAGACTTTTGCTGATGAAGATCAACGGCCTGAAGGAGTTCCTGCTTCTGGTTTTATGAATGAAATGTGTTTTTGTGGTGAAACTCTGGTGTTTTCTTCTCTCTGGGTCTTTTCTTAAAACCAGAAAAAATGATTTTATTTAACGGTTGTTTTTACTTTCCTGAAGAATTGTAATCTGTTATAGAATTGAAAACTGTTTTATCAGACGATCTGCCGTTTTTTAAGGAAGATGTGTTTTTTTTATTCAAATGTTTTTGTAATTCACTTCTTCTGTGCCTTTGTCTGGTTTTGGCGTTGTCCGTAGGACGCCACTGTGGCCTTTGTTCTCATGACCGATAAAGACATTTTCAGTAAAAACTGTTGTTGTTGTTGTGATTTAGAAACCGTTTGTTTGTTTCTCGCCTCTTAAGTAGAGATTTCACCTCCCTGTCAGTCTGCATCTCCACATTCACCATTCCACCGTAAACAATAACACACGCACACACACACCCCGCACACGCACACACACAGACACACACGCACACACCTTTCATCTGTCTCCGGTCCATTTGGTGGCAGCCATCGCTAACCCGTTTCCATGACAACAGGACTTAGAAAAGCTCCGCCAACGACAGGTGGAGCTCCTAAAGAACAAGAACTAGATTTTAGGGGCTGGTGGGATGGGGGGTTCTGATTGGCTGGAGCAGAACCAGAACATCTGGTAAACATGCAGACACAGTGATTGATCCTGAAGCCCGGAGGTCTCCATCCCATCTTTAGGAGCAGTTCTCTTGCAGGTGGAGCTGTGCATGAGCGGTCGACAGCCTGGAATGTAGTTTGAACCCTGTCTGAAATGTTTCCAAGCAAACCGCCTCCATTTTGAGCAGCAGATGACGGAGGAGCTCCTGAGAGGAAGTTTGGGTTCCTGTAAAGTCAAGAAGCTGCTGAATAACGGCATAACGGTAAATTTAGTGATTTGATTCACATAATCTGTGGTTCCAGAACCCATTTAAATTCATTACTGGTTCACTGCAAACGATCCGATTGGATCCGATTCTATGACCTAAAACCGATCCAGAACGTCTTCATCCAGAACTTCAACAGTGATCCAGAGATAAATTCCTGCTACTGAACAGTGAAGTTTTCCAGATTCTTGTTTCTTCAAGATAATCAAGTGTAAATAAATCTGTGTACAAACAAACAAGTAAACAAGAATGAATGTCAAATCCATTCACATTAGAGTTTGATAAAGTTCATTCCACTGTTGTTTTTCCACATCAGAATAATCCAAAGGAACATCATTAGAACATTCTAGAACACTGTATGGTCACATGACTTTGTACATTCAAAGTGTTTCCACACATTGGACTGAATGATGGTTGATCACTTTTACTGCATCACATGTGTTGTTCTGGGAAGCTGGTTTTTACGTTACCGTGTAAAATAAACCGACCATGTCTCAACCTCAATGAGAATTCCTAAGATTGATAACCATGAAACGATTTTCCAATGGTTTAGGTGGATTTGATTCTGCGTCAGGAATAGCAATTGATACACACCTTCACATTCTCAAACCTTAGGAACATGTTAGGATGACCAAGAAGCCTGTGGAGATCTCTTAAAACATGTGTTGGACCCTTGGAGCACCGATGAACCGGCGCATGGCTGCAGATACTTAAGGTGAAGAGGTTTGACCAGAGGATGCAGTCTTCCATAAGTGGATCCTCAGCTTTGCATGAATGTGTGAACCTTTGTGTCCAGAAGGATCAGATCCATCATTTCATCTGGGTATCCTGTTTCTGCACCGTCTTCATGGACGTGCAGCTAGCTGGTCTGGAAAAACGGCCACATTGATGAGAGTGGAAACTCTGGAGTTCTCCAGCAACCGTGTTCCTGCTCCTGAAGGTTTCTGCTCCTCAGCAGAAGCAGCTCAGGTTTAAGCTTTGGACTCTGATGAAAATGGAAACCTGGAAATGTTCTTTGCTGATCCCTAAACTGCAGATGGAGGAGATCTCATTTCTGCAGCTCTCACGGTTTTACTTTGCTTGAGTGACCATCGACCGTCACGCTGAGCGCCGATCACCATCTCTCCTCTTTCAGAGATCCTCTCATCCAATCAGAGGGCTCCGCAGCAGCCCCCTCAGCTGGGATGGAGGGCTCCTGGTTCCGGGCAGATGGACAGATGAGGAGCTGGAAGAGGGGCGGAGAAGTCGGGCTCACTGTGACTCAGCAGGTCTGCAGGATATAAGGAGGCGGCTGCTCAGCAGGTCACCACAGAGACGATGGGCTGGCTGCTCTTCATCACCGGGATCCTGGTCTACTGCCCCGCCCTGCTGCAGGGCAAAGCTTCAGGTACGAACACACCTGTGGGGTCAGCTGCTGTTTGTTCTGTATGATCCTGACCTCTGTCACAGCTTTTTAGAAATTGTCCATCGAAAAAGTCAACTGAAACTTTGCTAACAGTTAAAAAAAAACGGAAGAAGTTTGATGTTCTTTTGGCTGCTTTACAGATTTGTGAAAACTCCTGCAAAGTAAAAGCAGATTTGACAGTTCTGCTTTTTATCAGAAAGAAGAATATGAGTTTATATTTGCAAACACTCCTGAACAAGGTAGATTTAATGCAAACATGACAAACCGAAGACAAACACAATCCTAAAAGGATAAAGTAAAGGTTGCTGCATGAGGGCAAAGATGGAGAAATCAAAATACTGAATTCAAGTGAAACAAAGATGTTTGAGCCACAGTGTCAGCTGGAAAGATAAAGAACCTCTAAAAAAAAAAGTCCTCAATGCTGAAAATAATGATGAAAAGTTTAAAAAAACACATGCATTTTTGTTAAACTGGCTAAAGAAATGGAATACAATGTTCACCGTTCACAATTATGTTTGCTTTTCTTAAATATTCTAAGTGCACGGTGTTCTACATTCTGATTGGCTGTAGACCTTGGCTATCGGTCTCCTCTGGGTTGGGTCTCCTTTACAGTATGCCTTCAGTTTGACAAATCTACATAAATCTTTGACTGAGTGAATGAAATCCTGGATTTATTTTCCTCTGAAGTTTGAGAGTTTAGTGTGAAAATGTTCATGTCTGTCTGTGAAAGTTTTATGGCCGAATTCATGGAAAAAAAAAAGATCAACACTTTACAAATGTCAGTCATTGAAGGCTAACTCCCGTGATAACCAAAGGATCACTGTAGAGTTAAATAATAAAACGATCCCGAACAATTAGAAAACGTGACATGCTAAATGCTAATGTAGCCTCCCAGCGCCACGTGTCTGATGATGCTGACCTCCAAGCCGCCGGCCCAGAGCTGCTGGAACATGTGAAGGTCTTTGGTTTGAAGATGCTCTCCTCACTGTTCTCAGAGTACCAGCTGGAGTCAGACACTCAGACCCAATGCCAGCTGTTAAGGGGCGTGGCCGCTGCCACACAACCAGCTGACGTCCCCCACTGCTTTGAGGATGGCAGCTTCAGGTGAGTACACCTGCAGGTTTTCATTTTGCAACCGAATGGGAAGGAAGTGTGACCTGAGCCGCTGCTGCACACAGGAAATGAAACCAAACAGACTCTGTTCAAAGTCTTCAGAGCAAATGGTGTCTGTGGATCAGTCACCAGCACACGTCAGTCGTCAGTGATGCTTTAGCAGGAGCAGACGCAGCTCTCCTTCATTCTGGATCTGCAGATCATGTCAGTGATCAGAGCAGTTCCTCACTCTGAACTGGATCCTCTCTGAAATGGTTTGCAGTTTGTCCAACGTGTGCTGTGCTGCAGTCACCTTCGATCCCTGTACGCAGATGACGCCCTGCTCTCCATCAGTAAGCCTGATGCATCATCAGGTTGTAGTTTTTCTGAAACTGCAATCGCTTAAGGAAAAGAGGGATTCCTCTTGACCGAAACCAAGAAGAATGAAGAAGCATTTTTGGTCTTCTTTTATGGATTCAAATCATCTGTTAGTCGCTTTGAACCGGTCGTGGATGGGGTGGTGGGGGTCATTTCTGCTTGCCTGCTTGTCATGGAGACACAGTAGCCGTCGAGGCCTGGAGTTCCCCTCCCCCAACATTGATGTTTTTTCATTTCGTATTCTGACCTTCAACTTTTAAACTTTTATGTTGTCCGTCTTGGTTCAGCAGAACTTTTGTGAGCCTGAAAACATGATGACTGCATCACTGGAACCTGACATGAGCGTCCTGCTTTATTATCATTTTGTGTGCTCAGACCTGTGCAGTGCAGTGGGCGGAGTCAGGAGTGCTGGTGTGTTGATGCAGACGGTCAGGAGATATCTGGGACTCGAACCAACAACTCTCTCCTTTCCTGTGAGCAAACCACTGGCAGACTTTTTCCTGAACTTGTTTTTTTCTTCACAGTTAATCTGCAGATTTCAGTTTGAGACTCTGGAAGTCAGAATGAAGTTTTCCTGATCTCCCGCGCCTCTGCAGGTCCGTCCGTCTGCCAGCTGCAGGCCCGGCTGCGCTGCTCTGCTTCAGGCCTTTTCGAGGCGGTTCAGTGCGACTCCAGCAGGGGGCAGTGTTGGTGTGTGGACCGGGACGGCATGGAGCTGTATGGGACCCGCCAGAACGGGAGGCCTCAAAGATGTACTAAAGTGACACCTCAGATCTTACATGTGTCTACACTGACACCTGCTGGCTAACTTGGACATTACAGGTTGATCTTCCACGAACCAGAACTACCTAAGACGTTCACAACAAACAGCAAATGACTAAACAGACTCACAGACAAAGGGAAGTTCCTGTGTCTGCAACTTCTTTGGTCTTTAGTCTCACATTAAAGAAAGAGTTTATGAGGATGAAACTTCTTTTAAATGTTCGTAATGTCAAAAATTCAGATGAACTTAGAGGAACTGAAAAGGCATTTAGTATTTGCATTTTATTAAAACAGGGTGAATAAAAAACTTTTCCTGCAACATCAAACAGAGAATCCTTTCAGGACCGTCTGTTATCTAGTCCAACCTCCAGGTTTCTCCTGACATGGTCTTGACAGAAGCTCCTGGACCTCCTTTGTGGTTCTGAGGTGTGTTTTTGTGGCTGCAGGTCCTGGCAGCTGTCAGGTCCGGGCTCGGCGGCTCCTCCACAGCTCCGGTTCTCCTCCTCAGTGTGCAGAAGACGGCAGCTTCCTCCCTGTTCAGTGTAAATTCATCAATATGACGGACAGAAGCGAGCTGGACCTGCTGCACGCCTTCAACAGGTGACTCCTCCCACCGCCATCCTGCTGGTGTGAGTCGTGCTGCATGTTTACATGTGTGGATGTTTGTGTTCAGGTTTCCTGAAGCCTTCCAGACCTTCAGCAGGTTCCGTAAGGTTTTCCCGAGGATCTCCTCGTATTGTTTTTGTTCGAACAGCCGGGGCATGGAGCTGGAAAATACAGGTAAACAAACACACCTGAGCTCACAAGTCTAACTCCTTAACATAAACTTTACTTCTGTCATTGGAATTCTTTTCCATAAAACAGCTTGGAGGATCTAACAGTACTGTTTCAATCTACGTAATCAGATTACAACCAATTTTCAAGACTAATCTGATTTCTATTATATGAACCACAAACCTGGTTTCTGTTCAATTCATTTTTAAAATCCTGGTTCACAATCAAGACAACGCGTTTAGAATGTGGGAAAAACATCAAAACAAGAAAAAATAAATCAAGTTAAGATTAATACTATTTGTTTTTAATCAATCAAATATAAGGAAGCAACAGTTTACATGAACACGTCTTCAGTGCCGTCCTTCATCCTGAGAGACTGAAGCAGAAAACTCCCCGACAGTCTATACCGGATGACGATGTTCTCTTCTTTCCTGGTTTAACATGCTTAGATGTATAGAAGAAGAAGGGCTTGTGAGCGCGTAGGAAAAGAAGTCTTATTGATGAACGTGCATTTTATTATTCCATTATGGTCACTAGGACGTTTGCAGTTTGGTTTAATGGATGGTTTAAACTGAAATACTTTTTGTCTTAGTTTTGTGTCTTCAAACAGATTTTCTTATCTCATCCATCTTTTAAACCTGCTGAAAAACCCTGTCAGGGTCATGGTGTTGCTGGAGCCTATCCTTGCCACTCTTGAGCAAAAGCACGGGTCACCTCGGACAGGTCGCCAGTCTGACGCAGATGTTTTAACGCATTATCAGATAATGGAACATCCAGCTCGGCGTGACGTTTGATCTCTCATATAACTAAACTTCATGTGCACAGTGCCGTGCACGTATCCAGTGTTATTCTAAAGGCTCTGATGCAGTCGGATGGTTTCAATTATGAAAGTCCAGATCAACCTGTTTGTCCGCAACACAACTCCAAACACATCTGAGATGATTCCAAACCTTCAGAAACACCCCAGAACTCCCCGTGGGCAGGTCCTCTCTGTGACATCACTGCAGGTGAGGAGGTCAGGGCACAGAAAGGTGGTTCCTCCTGGACCTGTGGAAGCTGCTTCCAGGGGGGATCTTCATGAAGGACAGTCTAAACCCTGTGCACCCTGTGCAGAGATGAAGGCCGTCCTGAAACATGACCTCATCATCTGCAAACATGCAGACTTCCTCTGAATCAAACGAAAGTTCAGAAGGTCCTGAAGATCATCTTCATCAGTCCATGGCTCCTCTTCCTCTAGACATTTCTGATGCTTCGTGTTTTTCTGCTTCTAAATCTGACTTTCTCTGAAGGTTTTATTTTCCAATGTAGTTTTTAGGGTTTGAAATGGTTTTAACTTTGTTTGTTTTCTGTAGGAATCTTTTATTTTGAAGATTTTAAAATGGAGAAAACAATCAGTGGATGTGATGTCATGAATTCCCTGTTCAGGTGTGGAGCTCCTGCTCTCAGAGATCCCTGACTCAGCATTTTCGGATCTCAGCTCGGGTCGGTCCTTCTCACAGACCACCATCTACAAAGTCCTGCAGCGGAGGATGCTGGGAGTCCGCCTCGCTGTCAGCGGCCTCTTCAGATGTAAGTTCGCCTGATCTCAGGTCTCTGAAGATCAGTCCAGATCAGTCAAAATGGATCAACGCTTCTTAAACTCGGACATTGAAAAGGGATTTAGATTCCTGGGAATTCATGAATTCACTAAAACCCTCCAGATATTTGATCAGGCTTTTTGTCACAACTGTCTGCTCTCTCAGGCCCCTCCCCCTGTGAGGAGGAGCGCCGGGCTGCCATGGAGACGTCCAGCGTGTTCATCCCGACCTGCCAGAGCGGAGGGTCGTTCAGCTCCACCCAGTGCCAGCAGGGGGGGCAGTGCTGGTGTGTGGACCCTTCTGGCAGAGAGGTTCCAGGGACCCGGCAGCTGGGGGGGGCCTGTGGTGAGAAAAATCCTCCTCTCATCTTCTTCATCCTTTTCTTGTCCAACTTTGGTTGTTCTTTATCTTTTCCAGGCTCAGAACTGGCAGACTGTCCCTCTCAGCGCCGTCGCGCTTTGTCCCGCCTCCTCTCTGGTCCTGTCAGTCCTCCTCTGCGGTCCTCCTCCCACACACCTGCAGCCTCCTGTTTTTCCCTCCTTCAGCCCCTGAGAGACCTCCTGCCAGAGGAGGCGGATCAGACCTCCTTTCTGTCCCGCCTGGTGGAAGTCCTGGATGGCCTCTTCCCTTCAGTGGGCGGAGCTCTACAGGCTCTGAATGGCTCCTCCCCCCGTTTCCTACAGGAGAATCTGTTTGGAGGAAACTTCCTTAAGAACGCCGGCGCCCTGAACTTCAGAGGCGCGGTGGGAGATCAAGGAGCCCTCTCTCCAGACCGCCTGTCCCTTCAGAACCCCCGTCTGCAGGAGAACCAGAACCTGGTCCAGTTTGTCAGCAAAGCCCTGGAGAACCCCGCCTTCCTCTCGGTCCTGAAGAACACGCTAATGAGCAGCTTGAGCGCCACCTCCCTCCGACAGGTGCTGCAGTCTTTCATCACTAAGATGTTTATTCAAGCAGAAGATTCCTTTGGTTACAGAAGTGGAAGATTTGCTCCAAACTTTCCTGATAACCTCAAGAACCTTTACATTCAGATTCGATTCTGACTCAGGTCTCCTCATTCTGATGCACTGAACTCACCTGATCCAGGTAATCAGAGTATAGCTGGAAAAGAGGCAGGGTGGTGGATCCTGAGGAACAGGGTTTGGGCAGTTCTGGTTTGGACCATAGAGCTTGAAAACATTTTAATGCACAACCCAAAGATCCACATGTCATGAAGAGAAAATGAATCATTTAAAATCAAAACGATTTTTTTGGTGTGAAGACGAGAGTTTTTAGCATGAGAGTCCATAATCTGTTCCCTTTCTGAAACCAGCCTCCAGTGGTCATTTGAGGAACTAAAACATTGGGTACTTCCTGGTTTGTGTCAAAGTCAAGAATGTTGGACGGAGCTTAGTTTGAGCTCAAAACATCAAAAACTTAGTGTCAGAAATGGCCAAAGATTAGAGGTAACACTGTGGGCGGGGCAGGCATGCACATTGGTGGTGAAGAAAACGGAATTTTCTTCACAGACCTGAAACATTCAGAACATCCTCTTTAGGAAACAAGAGTTTCAAAGTACAGCACTCAGCTTTTTCAAAATAAAAGCCTTTTCTTCATCTTCCTTCTCCTGGGGTTCCACAGATGTGGTGGAGACCTTCATGAGGTGTTAGCACTCCTTCCCTTGTTTTGCAGGTTCTGGTTCCTCTGCTGACCTCCTGCTCTGACGAGGAGGAGGACGGTGCAGCCGGTGTCTTCATCCCACGCTGCACCCCCGGTGGTTCTTTCCAGGAGGTGCAGTGTCAGAGATCGCAGTGCTGGTGTGTGGACCCTCAGGGTCAAGAGGTGGAGGGGTCCCGGGTTGTAGGTCGTCCTTCTCGTTGTCCGAGCCTCTGCGAGAGGGCACGGCTCGATGCCCTGAAGGCGAAGGCAACCATGGCCGCTGGCGCCAAAATTCACATACCGGCATGTTCGGAGGATGGTGACTTTCTACCGCTGCAGTGTGTGGGTTCACGCTGTTTCTGCGTGGATGCTGAAGGAAGGACAGCTGCCTCTTCCCAGACAGCAGGGGGCGCTCTCCGGTGTAAGAACCCACTGATAAAAGCGTGTTTGCTTCCTAAGCTCATAGCTAACAGCACTGATGCTGTTTGCTAACATCACAAATGCTAACATGTTAGCTTCATTAGCGTTTTGCTAACATCACAAATGCTAACATGTTAGCTTCATTAGCGTTTTGCTAACATCACAAATGCTAACATGTTAACACTGTTAAAATGCTAACATGAAAGTTGACCACATGCCTCAGAAACTGGAAGATGGTTACGGTTGAGATCTGAACCCGTTTCTGCACTGATGTGTTCTGATGTGTTTGCTGTTTCAGGTCCAGAAAGAGTCACGGTCAAGTCTTCTGCAGGTCAGATCAAACCCAAAACTCTTGTACTCTTCACATCTAACAAAGTCACACCTGAAGAACTTTTACCTGCGAATATTTCAGTATTTCAAATATGTCCACCTGTCATTTCCAGGTCGCTGCTCTGATGCCCTCGCTGAAGTCACCGCCTTCAGACAGAAGGTGAAGCGCATCATCTCTTTCTCTAACTCCTCCCACATCCCCCTGGGATATGGATTTTTATTGGCTGAGGGTCTGCGTCTGACTCCGGAGGAACTCCAGATCATCCAATCAGAGGAGGAGCTGCAGCTGTCAGAGGAGCTGCTGAGCGGCTCCAAAGCTGCACTGCCATTGGCTGCTTTCTCCAGTGAGTCATATCAAAAGACTGAACATATTTTTGTTGTTTTGTCCACTTTTGTTTGTTTAATATAAATGAAAGAAATCCCATAATTCAGTTCTTCTTATACTTCATGTACTATTCTAGTTTTACTATAAGGGTTTTTCTTACTACAGGCTGTAAAAAAAATACTTTGTTATCAAAAAGTAACAAACAAAAGTTTGATTTTGTTTTTTTTATTTTTACATGATTCCTTATCTGCTGCATCTTCATTCATAAATTCTGTTGCATTCCATCTTGAAGCGTTAAATGTGAATGTAAAGTTTCCAGTTGAATAAAACCTGTTTCTCAGCTCTTCAGATGCTGCTTCCTGCTGGACGCCGCTCCTATGACCACTTCCTGCCACAATGCGATGCTGATGGAGGCTGGCTGCACACACAGTGTTCGCACAGCACAGGTCACACAAACACACTTGCATTGATGAATTTTGTCACTAAAACTGTGAGAAATCACTGACACATGAAGCTGGTTTCAGTCTGTAGAGAAAACTGAATGATGATGATGATGATGTATTCATGTGAGTCGATGCTGCAGCTCTTGGGATTTGATCAGGAACAGCCAGATAACATAAAATGACAGTAATTTAATCTCAGCAAATGAACTACTTTCTCTAATCTAGAAACACTGAGATGCATGAAGAAGGTTTCAGAAACTGGACTTGTGAGAGAAAAAAAAGGTTTTCATCAAAGGAATGTCGTTCAGGTAGATTCTGTTGGTACTAAACGGACCCCTGAAGGACCAAGAACATCAGCCTCAGTTGGATCAGAGTTCTGGAGAAGAACATTAGAATTCAAGTCCTTGAATGTGTTAGACCTCCTGGAAGTCTGGAAGTAGAGACATCAGCTGATTGAATCGATCTGTATATCAGAGTATTATCAGCATAAAGATGGACATGTTTGCTGCTGCGTCAATGAAAGGATCTATTAGAGCATGTTGGAAGAATCAGGATGTCAAGCAAGTTGCCTCTGAAACTGAAGATTGCATGAATTTTGAGAATTGAGTCAATCAGATGATGTTTTTGGTGAAATGAAGAGGTTCTGACTCGCAGTAAAATAAAAGCTAAAGAGGTTCCTTTGTGTTTCCAGGGCAGTGTTGGTGTGTTGACGAGAACGGAGAATACGTATCCAACTCCCTGAAGAGCCGCTCTCTTAGCCTGCCGAAGTGTAAGAAAACTCAAACCTTTTAAAGACCCACTTAAAAAAAGTTGTTTTTGGTCTTTCTAACATGGTCTTGTAGCATTTTCTCATGATGGAGGACAAATGTAAAATGATTTAAGATGAAAACTGCATTTATGTGTATTTCTTCATTCAAATCGCATGAATCAGGAGCGGATACTGTTTGAAAAAGCTCTATTTTGTAACATAGCACATGAAATGGGCGGGTCAAAGTCTCCCTGCTCCGCCCCATTCTGATGCAGACAAATAGATCCATGAACGTCTTTGTTTTCCTCGTCTCAGCTAGAATCTGGATCAGAACTGTACAGATGGATCGCTCTGATATTGCTCACTATTTTCGTTACACCGCGAATCTTTGGATGTTTTTTTGAGGGGCTGTAAGCTAGCAGGAGGGAGTGTAAACTGAGGGATGAAAGAATAACAGCGAAGGCTTGTTTCCGCACCAGCAGTCCGACCCCCCCACTCGACTGAGAGGTTAATTTTTAATGAACTGCTGCAGCTCTGCAGAAACTATGTCCTAAAAGCCACACAGGTTTATGGGTTTTGGCTAAAAACAGTATCATTATCATTAAAAGACCACTGGGAATGCTTTGGAAACAGATCAGAAGATGATCAGAGTGAGACTTCAATGATCTTCTCTGAGAGTCTGACGATGGAACGTCGAAGTGAAACAAAAGCTGTTCATGGTTTTTAGTTGATTAAGACGCAGAACATTGGTGATTGCAGTTTGATCAGAAGGTGGCGCTGTGAGCCAACTTCCCTAGTTATCATAACACACAGGATACAAAGGAAGCAGTGGCAGACGTAGCGGTTTGGGGGATCCAAGCGAACAACAGCATGGGCCCCCCTGCAGTGGTTGAGTTCATTTTTTTAAGTCCTTTTAGTGTAAGGCGACCAGTAACTTCCTAACAGGTCCACTTTGAGATAGGCATGAATATCAAAAAACATTTTAAAAAATTAAATTTAATACAATTTTTAAAAAACAGGCAGCATGACTGTCAAGAATCCAAATGTATTGATAAGCATTTAAAAGCTGAAATCACATTCACATATTAAAGAAATGTGGTTAGATACTTTACTTTTACTTGGGGGAAAAGAACTTTAAATTTATTGAAAGTACAAATTTATTAATCACTTCCTAGTAGGAATAAATGACAATCATCCGTCTTTTCAGTGCAGCTTCATGTCACATCTGAACACGAAATAAACAACAAATGTGAAATACTTAACCGATCAAATAGAAAAGGAGGACATGTAAAAATAATGTCAAGAATGTAGAAAAAACTTAAGAAAGCATTGTTTTATTAGCATACGCTGAGTAAAAAGAGACAATCTAAAGAGACAATCATACCCACTTCTCATGCGATTGCGCAATCTCCGTGCTGCGCTGAAATTCTACCAAAGAAATACTTAAAATACAGCAATTTTCAGGATAAAAATGATGAGAGTCAAACATAGAAATTGCATGGGAACCTCCGACCACACTTTCACATGATACGGCTTATGCTATTTCAGTAATTTGGGATTTTTGATGGCAGACTTAAATAATGATGGGCATGATATTTATTTCAGACACTTTTATTAAGTGTTCAGCTCAAGGCCCACAGATTGTTGGGGGCCCCACGAATCGCCTACCTTTGCCTCATGGTAAATCCGCCTCTGAAAGGAAGAATGATCTTTGTTAATCTTAATCTGCAGGTCTAAGCCACTGTCAGAGATCTGAGGCTCGCTTTCTGCTCTCTGATTGGATAAAGGGCTCTGATGTCACCAGTGCAGGGTACCGCCCACAGTGTGAGCAGGTTGGCGTTCTTTCCTCTGTAAAAAGCACTGAGTGTTTTTAGGGGCTTTCCAATCTGGACATTGTTGTCTTTAGTCCATCTGTTCCTTTAGGTGTTTTCCGTTTGTTTAAATAAAGTTTTATTTCTGTCTGTCTTCCAGGATGGTCGTTTCTCCATTCTACAGACGGGTGGTGCTGCAGGCTGGTGTGTGAACCTGCAGACTGGAGAGCCAATCCAAGCAGCAGGGCGGAGCGCCACGGGCCAGCTCAGATGTAAGCATGTGCACGTGCACACATGGCTTCGCCGTCATCCGTCACTAAGAACTGTGTTTTTTTAGGCCCCAGCTGGTGTGAGCTGCAGGGGCGCCAGTGTGGCCCCAACGGCTCTTTCGCCCCACTGCAGTGTGATGTCACTTCCTGCTGGTGTGTGTCTGAGGACGGACAGGAAGTGGCTGGGACCCGGACGCCTCAGCAGACAGGTGTCCCTCCATCATGTGACCGTAAGAGCTTTGCCTTTTAATGATTGGTTGTGCGTTAAGCCGCAGCTGCTGATCAGTCCACGGTAATCCTCTTCCAGGTCCGCTCTGCCCCACCCCCACCGTCACACACGGTGCATTGGTGTGTCACTCAGCATCCAATGGTCAACAGAGCTGCAACCTCATCTGTAACCATGGTTACGATAACTCACTTCCTGTAAGCAGTTTTCTTTGTGAAACTGAGAGCGGGAGATGGAGTGGAGACAACAAACCGCTGGATGGAGCCTGTCAGAGTAAGTCTGGACTCTCACGATCAAGCTCCGCCCCCTCTGTCTGTGATGTCACTGGATAAGGTGCGAGTGAGCGCATTTGCATTGTGTTCAGTCTCTCAGCCTCTGCAGACGGTGTCGCTGTCTCAGCTGTGGTCGCTGTCGTCCTGCTCCGACCAGTTACACTCGTTGTTGTTCAACAGGATGACCAGCAGGGGGCTCTGCTCTGCACAGGTGAACCTTCCAGTTCTCAGCTGTTGGTCTTTTCTGAGCAGCCTCCAAAGCTGGTTTCTATGACAACGCCAACCTTTGTTCTGTTCCTGCAGCTTGGCTCCTCAGGTCGCAGTGTGTCGCTGTGTGACGACTCGTCTGTGAGTCTGCAGTGTGACGGTCCTCCCACCTTAAAGGTCAGCTGGAGCGCCGCCCTCGCAGACTTCCCAACTTCAGACCTTCCTGACCTCCACGACGTTGGTGAGTTTAGACACCGAGCAGAACTTCCAGACTGCTGTTCACTGAAACTTCCTTTTGAGAAACAGATAAAACATTTTTTATCCGAAACAGCACGAGTCCGAGGAAAAGTTTACCTGGAGTTTTGTATGATGATGGCCAACAACTGTTAAGATTTTCAATTCTTTTTAATATTTTGGTTTCCCCCCCTAAACCGGGAAAACTCGGAAAAACTGGGAAAACTCTTAAGTCCTTCTCAATTTGATCACAGACTAAATTAAGATTTTGTTGGTACAGTAAATATTTTGCTACTCGTTTTAGTGATGCCGAAATGTTTCCCAACGTTTGGACTGAAACTCTCATTTATTCATCATTCCAGCCGTTTTGGTTCTTTCTTTTGCTTCATAAAGAACCGCTTCCTTTGAAAACAAGAAGGAAGCTGATAATACGCCGTGGTCATGTGACATAAACAGGCTAACATGGTGGATTTTCCAAGTGAAAAAAAATTATTTCAGTCAAAGAAAAAACATTGCGTCTCACGTTCACCGGTCCTGGATGCACACGGAGAACTATTGTATCTGCAGGTCTATTGCGGGGGGTTGGGGTCTTTCAGGGCGGGGCAGGCGGGGATAGGGAGGGCACCTCCTACAGCTTTAACACGTTTCTTTCCTCAGCTCTCTTCCTAAATGAAACCAGACTTCTGGACGGAGTTCGGGGACTCCTGCGTGACCTCAGCTCCATGATGACATCAGAGCCAAAGCTGGTTTCTATGACGACACCAAGCTTCGGCTGTTCCCGTGGTTACCGCCTGAACAGTGTCGGGAACGGCTGTGGTGAGTCCCAGCTTCGTTAGGCTGCGAGTCACTTAGTACCCATAATGCTCCAGCTTTGCTCCTCCAGAGGATGCTCCTCATGTTCCCATCTCTTCCAGTTGTCTGTCCTGCTGGGAGCTTTTTCCAGGAGGGTGTGTGTCTCCTGTGTCCTGAGGGAACCTATCAGGCTGTAGAGGGGCGGGACTTCTGCAACAGTTGCCCCAAAGGCTCCTCCCCAGTTGGCTCTTCATCTGTCGATCAATGTGAGTCCTTTTGAAGTTCCCTGAAGAATCGGTTTGGATGAACTTTACAAACATTCGTCTGTCTCAGGTGAGACCAAGTGTGAGAGGCGGGGCCTGAGGTGCTCACAGACAGGTGAGTTTCTGCCGGCACAGCCAGATCTCCTGACCAGTAGGTGGAGCTGTTTCAGCAAAGATGGAGTGGAGCTTGACTGGACCTCCAGCAACAAGATGCTGTCTGATGACGATTGCTCAGGTGACAATTCTGCAGCCAATCAGAGACCAGCTCTGCCAAGTGCATGCAGAGGTTTATCATCATGTGGTTGTTGTAGTTCTCACCAGGTTTCAGGAAGTTTCTCGATCGGAGCTGACGGCCGCAGGAGAAGACACTGATGTTCTGCAGACACTCACCTCTGACCTCCTGACCTGTATCCATGGTAACAGAGCCACGGCTTTCACCCAGAACTCCTAAAACATGGTTCCCGAGAGGGATGCAGCACCCTCTACTGGTGACAAGACATACGATTTAATGATGACTTAAATCCAAACACGATCCCAGCGGTAAACAACCCGTGAGGACAAAGTTCCCTAACTCCAAAAAGACATGATTATTAAACTGTTTGAGAAGAGTATAGGTGACAGAGCACATGGAAGGTTTTCAGAATAACTCAGAAAGCAACAGGTTACAGTGCAGAAGAACACTGATAACTGATCCATCACGTCGAGACAGTTACAGCCTGACATCAAACATCCTGCTTTGATGAAAAAACAATTTTCCATGATTCATCCATACAATAAACAACAAAAATGTTGTTTTGGTTCCTGAATCAGAGCACCATCAATTTCAAATCTTTTATACTCTGATTTCTGTTGTTCAAATGTTTGTCCTTGTTGCAGTGTGTGCAGCAGAGCCGTCCTGCCACCATGTGGCGTTCTTCAGCAGACAGAGTCAGTGTGAGCTGTACAGCACCGACCTGACAAACACGCTGTGCAACGCTTCACAGCCGGTACACACGCACACACACACATACACACACACACAGATGCACACACATACACCCACAAACAGATTGCACACACATACACACACACACACACACCCACACTCTCACATGCACACACATAAACACACACACACTCTCACACGCACACGCACCACACAACATTTAAACACAACACACAGATACACCCTCTCAACACGCACACACATAAACACAACACCACACACTCTCAAACGCACACATACACACACACACACACACACACACACACACACACACACAACACACACACACCCACACTCTCACATGCACACACATAACACACACACACACACACACACACACGCACACACACACACACTCTCACACACACACACACACACACACACACACTCACACGCACACACACACACACACACACACACACACACATAACACACACATACACACACACACTCACACGCACACACACACACACCCACACTCTCACATGCACACAACACACACACACACACACTCTCACACGCACACATACACACACACACACACACTCTCACATGCACACATAAACACACACACACACACAAATAAACTCTGCAGGTACAGCGGGATTTCTTAGCGTCAGTTCAGATTGTTTTGTTTTTTTTGACATTTGACCCTCCCAGTCCATTCAGGGTTTTTAAATTTTTCTCTTTTTGCGTCATTCAGACACAGGTGGCCCCGCCCCCTTTTAACACCTTCTTGGCACACGTGTCAACAGAAACCATTTTCAGATGACATCCACACACAAACACACACATTCACCCCTGAAAAACTTTAACACTTAAAGAAAGAAAATCCTGCTCAAAGTAGAAAAAGTAAAATAATGTTCTTAGACTATAAGGCCAAACTCCAAAGAAGCAGATCTAAGGTGCTGTGGAATAGTGTCCCGCTGCAATAGGTTCGAACCCTTCTGGACCTCTGCACCTGTAAACTCCAAAAAGTCTGAAATGTTAGAAACAAGTCACCATGACGCCTCGCCTCTGGAGGACAGAGAAGGAATCAGAAGAGCTGAGAGGACAAGGAGCCCTGAAAGGAAAGTTCTTTAAAGATTGAAAACTAGTTGACATCCTAAAGTTCTGGTTACAGTATGTAGAGACACTGGGTCTGTGGTTCTGCTTGAATTATTTTAACTTCATTTCTTTTTCAAAATCTCTGAATTTTTTATCTCAACTGTTAAAAACTGAAAGCAGATGTTCAGCAGGAAGCAGAATCCAAGGAAGCAGAATCTAGATCCCAGAATCCCGAAGCAGATCCAGGCAAGCAGGATTCTAGGAGCAGGGATCCAGGAAGCAGAATCCAGGAATCAGGATCCAGGAAGCAGCATGCAGGCAGCAGAATGGCAGGCCGCAGGATCCAGGAAGCAGAATCCAGTAAGCGAATCCAGAAGCCAGAGAATCCAGGAAGCCGAATCTAGGAAGCAAGATCCAGGAAGCCAGGAATCTGGCAGCCAGGAAGCCAGGATCCAGGAAGCAGGATCCAGGAAGCAGAATCCAGGAAGCAGAATCCAGGAAGCAGAATCCAGGAAGCAGAATCCAGGAAACAGAATCCAGGAAGCAGAATCCAGGAAGCAGGATCCAGGAAGCAGGATCCAGGAAGCAGGATCCAGGAAGCAGGATCCAGGAAGCAGGATCCAGGAAGCAGAATCCAGGAAGCAGGACTCAGGAGCAGATCAGGAAGCAGAATCCAGGAAGCAGAATCCAGAAGCAGAATCCAGGAAGCAGAATCCAGGACGCAGCCATAATTCCAGGAAGCAGGATCCAGGAAGCAGGATCCCAGGAAGCAGATCCAGGACAGGATCCAGGGAAGCAGAATCCATCAGGAAGCAGGATCCAGGAAGCCAGAAGCAGAATCTAGGAGCAGGAAGCAGAATCTAGGAAGCAGGAAGCAGAATCTAGGAAGCAGGAGGCAGAATCCTCAGACTCTTCAAAACCCAAAGTTTGGATTTTCACCATAAACTGTCCTTTGTTTTCTCTCTGTGACCTTCAGTCCAAAGGGTTTCTGGGTAATCCTGAGGCTGAGCGATACGATTGGCTGAGCTGTTCTCTGAAAGTCAGGGGTGGGGCTTCAGATCTTTTAGTCCTCAGAAAGAGAGGTATTGTTACCACGGTAACCGTCAGTTTTGTGCTTGCCTTTCTAGTATGACAGCAGCAGCGTTCTCATGCGTTTCAGGGGAGGAGTTCGGCTTACAGCTGCAGCAGAAGACCTTTGTGAGGATGAGGATGACGAATGTGCTCTCAGGTGTGTTCAGGACTCAGGTGTTCTCCTCCCAACGCACGTCGCTGTCCGACGCCCACCGATTCTGTCAGGCCGGCTGCAGCCGCCACGAATGCTGCGACGGCTTCGTCCTCAACCAGATTAGCATGGATGGAGGTGTGTTACCGTGACAACGGGATAACAAAGGACTCTAAATTTTAAGGTTCTGATCAATTGAGAATCAGGGCTCTTTGGCTCCTCCCACTACAGGCTCTCTGCTCTGTGGTTGGCTGAGATCTCCGTCTGTGCTGAGCTGCCAGGATGGAGACTGGGATGTGTCCGGCCAAGGAGCAGCCAACCGACTCTGTGGGGCGGGGCTTGACTATAACAAGCTGCAGCAGAGCTTCCTGTTTGACTTTGGAGGCCAGGCGTTTACCATCTGTGAGGAAACGGCGCCTCAATTTAAACAGGAACAGACGCATGGAAACAAACTGAAGTCTTTGTTTGTTTGATCAGCTGATTACGCTGTGCCAGCTGACAGTAAGAATGAAAAGGTCCATCAGGCCTCCATCGTCAGCTTCCAGGCCGTCTACCTGAGCTCAGGTACCTGCAACAGGGTAGGCGTGACCCAGTTGAGTCCCTCAGCGACCTCTGACCCTCTGTCTGTGTTGCAGGCTCTTCCTGTACGGCAGCGGACCTCAGTTCTGCCTTGGACGGTTTGTATGGACTCATCAGCCTGAGGTTCAGGCATAAACGTCATAAACGTCTTCGTTTGTTTGTTTGCAGAGTCCCTGCAGCAGAAGTTTGAAGTTTTGTCCAAAGATGATGTGGTCGTGGATCCTCAAAGGAAGCTTCCGGTTCTGTCCTTCTGGCTCAATAAAAATAACTACAACTCCCAGCAGGCCTTGCTCTGGTGTCTTGCTCGTACGTAGAGTTTTGGGTGTATTGCGTTAAAACAGTGTTCCTACAGAGTTGGTAACCACGGTGACTGTGCTGCAGGCTGTGATGAGGAGCAGCAGTGCGCAGTGGCGGACCTGGCGGACGCTGACTCGGCAGGTTTCTTCAGCTGCTCGTTGTATCCGAACAGCAGAGTCTGCAGCGTGTACGACATGCCTCCCACGCAGCCCTGCCCCCCTCTGATGGATAGACCGCCCAAGAACGCCTTCAGCAAGAAAGGTAAAGACCTGACCACAGCCGGTCCAGGAAGTTTGGGAATCAGAACCAGTCCTGTGCGGTGGACTGATGGTTTGTGTGTTTCAGTTGAGCTGAGTGGACCTGTGAAGAACTTCTACGAGAGGGTTTCCTTCCAGAGGAGCGTCTCTAACGCCGTACGGAGCCGAACCATCATGAGCGAGAGCACGCCGCTGTCTCAGGGGTAACGCACGCAAGCCATGCACATCCCGGGCCTGAACTGGATCTTGAACCAGGCGTGCAGAACCGAACAGATTGGAGATAAACTCCTCCATCCAACCCCTTTCAGTCCGGAGGAAACGTTTTGTTGAGATGTGATGAGAAGAGCAGGTTCTGATCTGCTTCTGTGTTCAGGTTCAGGGACTGCGAGCGCCTCTGTGACGAGGATCCGTGCTGTCGCGGTTTTGGCTTTGTTGGCTACAACAAATCACCAGGTAACCAACAGGACCTGACATGACTAGAAGGTTTGTTTTCTGATCCGTCCCGAGGCTGACGGAACAATTCAAGGAGGAAATTCAGATTCCAAAGATGTCAAATATCTTTTTGAATTTTGTTGCTCTAGAAGCAACAGTCTGATGTCATTTAGTGGACGATCATTGAATTGCTCTTAACTGCTTTCACTTCACACGTTCACACCTGTACATACACACGTGGACAAAATTGTTGGTACCCCTCGGTTAAAGAAGGAAAAACCCACAATTCTCACTGAAATCACTTGAAACTTGAAGCTTGTGTTCCTCGTGACTCATTTCTGCTTTGATTTCGATCTACAGCAACTGTTAAGTAATAAAAAGTTGCAGTTGGTTTCATTTCCTGCAGATGTTGGATAACACTGTTGGGTCCCAAACATGGCACATGCACAGCCCTTGTTTTTTCAGCAGACTCCTGGTCCCTGGTTGAAGATACTACTCTGTGTGAAATCCAGATTCACTCATAGTTTTTGACCAACAAAAAGCAACAAAAACAAACCCTCAGCAGTAAACTGCATCCACTGCTGGTGGGTTTAATGTACCAGAAGCAATACTGCTGCTCTTTACCAACGCTTTTGTAGAATCTCGATAAATTGAAGAAGCAGCAAAGCAGACACACTTATGAATGCAAAGACGACCTTCCCTCAAATGCTGCTGTACCGCCCTTTGATCTGCTTGGCCAATCAGAGTCAGAGATGACTGGATATTAGGGTTTTAGGTCAAATCCAGGTCATTGAACTTATGAGAATCTAAATGAACTCAAAACTATCATCAGCGTGTGAAGGCTTGTCCTGAACTCATTCGTTTGCATTCAGGTTTGGTGTGTCTGGTTCTGGTCAGTCTGGGAGTACAGACCTGCAGTGAAGAAGACTCCAGCTGGAGGACTCAGGACTGCAGTCCGACAGAGGCCAAGACCACACCATACCCGTTTGGCTGGTACCAGAAACCCGGTACTCATCTGGCACACAGACACACAAAGATCCACAAAGACAGAGCAGAAGACTGACTGATGTTTGTGTTTTCAGTGAACCAGTGGAGCTCCTCTCCGGCTCTCTGTCCGCCGCTAAGCCTGCCAGAAACCAGAAACAATGGTGAGACACCAACAATGGCAAAAGCTTTGGTTCCTGCCATGCAGTTTACTGTGGTGAACTCACAAAAATGTTCATGAAATTTAAAAATGATCTGATAAAAAATCCTAACAAAACCTTTGCCAGTCTGTCCCCATAAATCACACTGAACATATTCTTAGAATATGATATTTTCCTGTTTTCACAAATAAGGAGACGAAATGAAAGAAACGAGAGCTGAGATGTTTAATGGCAGTGAATCCTCATCCTCAGATCTGCAGCTCAAATGCATCGTTGTTTCACATGTGGCTTCCATTCAGGAGGAAAAACAACCAAACTTCCAGATTTATGACCAAAAAATGTTTACAGAAATGAACAACATAACAATCGAATTTTCTTAGTTTTTATTTCCCATCTCTGGAAAAAACATTTCAAACATTGCAGAAATTCAACTTTCTCTATAAAGGCAACTTTAAAACTTTTTTATAGTCTTTTCTTTACATTTGTAACACAATGTGCTAATAATGTATATAAAAATATTTCAACCATCCATCCATTTTTAACTCTGTGTTTCCCTTTTCGGGGTCACTGGGTTGCCAGAGCCACTGTGGGTGAAGGCGGCGTTACATACAGGACAGGTTTTCGGTCTGTTGCAGGGCAGACAATCACGCACACATCAAGACCAACAGACACTTTAGAACAGGGCTGTCACGCTTTGGGCGTCCTGCTGCTTTTCCAGAAATCCTGCCTTGTCTGCTGCTGATTACCTGGATCTGGATCAGGTGTGTTTAGCTGATAAGGAGCTTCAATAACAACAAAAACATGTACGCCGTCATGGATGCCGGCCCTCGAGGCCTGGAGTTTGACACCTCTGGTTTAGAGGAAACCTATGAAGCATGTTTTTGGACTGTGGGAGGACGTCGGCGTGCTCTGAGAAAACCAACGCATGCACAGGTCAACATGCACACTCCACAAAGAGGGGTCAAACCAGGGCCTTCTCGCTGTGAGGCAAGAACCACCACAACATCGTGCAATTCTCTTTACTACCTAAAAACTAAAAGCAAAACAAAGACTTGAACAAGAAAAGTCAGTGCTGAAGCTGCTGCGACAGCTCAGCAGGGCAAGAAGAAGAAAGAAGAATGATGAAGAACCTGCAAACACAAAGCCACATGCTGAAGGAGAAAAAATGCTGGTTAATTAATTTAGCATGTTCTCAGCTTTAACCCTAGCAGGCGGGGGGTGCAGGCTTTTGCATGAAGGTCACAGATCTCTCCACTTCCTGTCTCAGTGTCGATGGACGACTGGCATCTTCTGTCTGACTCTCTGGTTCTGGTCGACCCGTCTCTGTCCACCTACGATGTCATCCACGTGAGCAGAGACATCGCCACAGACGAGAGCAGGACCAGGGACTGGTGTCTCCATGGTAACCGATTCCCTTCACTGCCTGACCTGCTGCAGTAGACAAGGCGGATGCTGACTCTGGTTTCTCATCAGCCTGCTTGGAGGCGGAGTCTTGTGCTGCCAGTGTCACTCAGTGAGGCGGAGTCTGCTACTCGTTGCATCCTGTACCCTGACACCACAGTTTGTGGGCTCTCATCCTCTGACACCACGTCTTCCTGTCAGCTGGTTATCAGAGAGCCCGCCTCCCAAGTGTACCTAAGGACAGGTGAGCTGCAGCAGCCAATCAGAGAGCAGCACTGCTGCCCAGTCTGTTATTCTGTGCTCTTTTTCAGCGCGACTTCCTCCGATTACATCTGTTTCCATACCCGGTCATGGGATGCTGAAGGGTGATTCCAGTGGAAACAACGGTGGGTTCTGACAGGAGGAGGGTCATTCAGTTCCTCGGCGTACCGTACGCCCGCCCACCTGTAGGAATGCTGCGCTTTGAAGCAGCGCAGCCAGCTGATTGGAAGGGGACGTGGGACGCCTCCAAACCACGGTGAGACAGTTAAAGGGTCACCTCAGCACTTCAGATCGTGAAGTCGTTTCTTCGCATCAATGAAGCTCCGCCTCCTTCAGGCCCAGCTGTCTGCAGCCAGGCGACAGCAAGTCTTCAGCCTCCAGCGAGGATTGTCTGTACCTGAACGTCTTCACTCCTGCCGCTCGGGTCAGCCCCCCCCACCGCTTTTTTCTCTGTTGCTCGTCACTAATCCCATTAAGAAAAATATAAATCAGTTTTGATCATGTAAATATTTTTATTGATCAGAATATCAGAACTGGATGTGCTAATGAATATTCTTCATGGCAGATGAAACGATTGTAAAGTTTGTCGACACAAACGTTTGGTTGTCAAGCGCTAGTTTGTGTTACTGCTGTTTCCTGACGATGACATCATCACACCTGTCCGGTTTGCATGTCAGAGGGGGCGTGTCCCTGTCCTGGTTTTCTTCTTCAACCCATCAGCCAATGAGAACCCAGGACTGTTGGATGGCTCCGCCCTTGCTGCCGTGGGCAACATCGTCGTGGTAACGGCCAGCTACAGGACAGCGGCACTTGGATTCCTCAGCACAGGTAAACAAAAACACTTTAGAATGTCAACAGAACCGTCTGCGTGACTCGGGCCTCTGCAGGAGCTTCAGGTCTTCGTGGAAACTATGGACTGACTGACCAGGAGGCGGTGCTTCGCTGGGTCAACGCCCACATCTCTCTGATGGGCGGTGATAACAGCCGTGTGACGGTGGGGGCGGAGCAAGGCGGTGCTGACATCACCAGCCTGCACCTCCTGTCCAAGCCCACCCTCCCGTTCCAGCGGATGATGCTGATGGTGAGAAGTCCAGGCTATAGAACCTTAGACCAGAAGCAGGAGCAGGGCTGAGTTCTCGTCTCCTGCAGGGCGGTTCTGTGTTTTCTCCCTCCCTGGTCCAAACTTCCGCCTCCTCCAGACGCCGGGCCTTGGATCTGGCACAGGAACTGGGCTGCATGACGTCCGACTCCACAGATGAGAAGCTGGTCTCCTGCCTCAGAGCAGCGCCGGTTCAGGACCTGAACGCCGCTCAGACCAAAGTGAGGCCTTCACCTGACCACGAGGTTCTTCTGGAGGTTCAGGTTCCTTCTAAACTGTATGTGTGCTTCAGCTGCTGGTGACCCGTGACCCGTTCCAGTTCTGGTCTCCAGTCAATCAGGCGGTCTCCAAGTCCTCGCCGTTCCACAGAGTGGACCTGTTGCTTGGAACTTCAGAGGCGGACGGCCTGATCAGCCGAGCGCGCAGGATAGAGGTCAGGGGTGGACCAGCGCAGCTCTGTTGTTCTGAGGACTCTGAGGTCACATGACCATTTCTGTTCAGGAGTTTGAGGTTCTTCCCGGTCAGGTCAACGACACGATGCCCTTCTACCAGGCTCTGAGCCGCGTGCTGGGCGGAGCCAATGGAAACGAGCTGCTGAGGGAGGCGGTCACCGCTCTGGACCACAATCCTTCAGCTGCTGGATACAGCTTGTTCTCCAGAGCGCTCAACAACGCCACCAGGTGGGGGGGTTAAACTGGAGGAGGATTTCAAAAAGCGGAAATTCTACTTTTCAATCATAACATTTTATTTATAGTTCAGCTGTTGTGTTCCTGACAAAAAGGACTTTGAAAGTAAATATTTTATGTTGCTTTTCTAAAAGTTCTGCAACCTTTGCTGCCGCCGCTGCTGGGGGGCCGCTGCTGGGGGGCCGCTGCTGCAGCGGCGCCGCAGACGACTTGTCTTCGTTCTGTTGGCTTTGACCGGGACCTGTCTCTCTGTCTGCAGAGATCTGTTCGTCCTTTGTCCCGCGCTGCAGATGGCGGCTCACTGGGCCGACAGCAGAACCAGCGTCTTCGTGTACCACCAGCCCGCTGCAGACGCTGCTGACAGGTGCAAATGAGCCGGCGTCCACAGGGAGGCGCCGCAGCCGCTCTAAAAGCTTCGGCTGTGGATTTTCATCCTGTCTTTGTCCTCAGGGCCGACTCCCTCGTTCCCTGGGATGTTCAGTTGGCGTTCGGCGCTCCTCTTCATCCGCAGAGCTTTCAGCGTTTCATGGATTCTGACCGGCGCCTCTCTCTGGCCGCCATGAGCTACATCTCCAGCTTCATCCGGACCGGGTCAGACTTGTGTTCTTGTCCAGAAACTACTTGTGTCCCAACAAAACTCACTGTTCCTGCTTTTTCTCAGAAACCCAAACCCTTGGCCCGTGTGGGCGGAGTCAGTTCTGCCTCGCTGGCAGCCATTCACTTCATCTAAGGCCCCACCCTCCTACCTGGAGCTAAGCCCCGCCCTCCAGCCCCGGCAGGGTTTAAGTCAGAAATTCTGTTCCCCGTGGGGTCAGCTGGTTTCGAGGCTGAGCGGCGGCGAGTCAGGTGACGCTTTTTCAATTTTATGTTTCTTGTTTTAAAAGTTTCAGCAACAACTGCAGCTGAAACAACAACTACCATCAGTGAAAAACCTCAGTAACCATGACGACAACCCTCTCCACACACACAGAAATATCCCAAACGCTCGTCTGGTTGTTGGGAAACAAAGATGACATTAACGGAACAGCAGAGCAACAGGAAGTGGGCGTGGTTCCTGGGTGCAATTTCTTGTTTTCCAGATAGAAAGAAGGTGAAACCCTGGCGGCAAACCGCCAAACGCTTCTCCAGTTTTATTTGAGAAATCTGAGTCATTTCATTCTCTTACACCTCGTAGATCAGGTTTGTTTTCACCCTCACATAAAAATAGAATCTCAACTAAAGAAACACTCCAGTGTATGAAAGGCGTGTGCGTATGTATCAGAGAGAAGCCCCGCCCCTTTTCTGCAGGCTGGGTGTTTGGCTTCTTTCAGCCTCTGAGCTTCAGTAAATATTTGTTCTGGCACTTTCACTGAGGATCAGGCCGCTCTGCAAGTTCATTTGAGAGGAAACCAAGAGTCCGTCACCAGCAAAACCCTCATCACATGTTGGAAAATGATCCGTTTGGCATAAAAAAGGTCTTTTAAACATTTTCTTCTAACCGCTCATAATTAAAGGACTTTAAACTGATTTATGTTGAAAATGACTTGTAAAAGCACGTTTTGTAAAATGTAAATAAAAGCAGCTGTTTTCATTGTTTGTTTGCAAGATTTAAATGTTTTACAAACAAAATTAACCGTTAAAAATATAATTATTCTTTTTGTGCCTAAACTTTCCTTCTCTTTCCAGATGTGTTGGGGCGGAGCCTGTCTTGACCTCAATGTCTTCCTTATCCAGCCAGTCTTAGATGAAGTGAGACGTCTACATCCTCATTCAACTTTGTTTCCCATGATTCACTCTGATTTCAAAAGCATTAATCATCAATAAAAAGCTGCTAAAACTCACCTGGCTGTGTTGTTTGATTGACAGGTGTCTCTGCTAATCACAGGTGCTTTTGTCAGACTGAAATCAGGTCAAATACACGTTTCTGTACCAGGAACGCCAGCCTTTTGGCTGGTTTGATCTCTAGATGGTGAAGGTGGGATCATTCCTCTGTTGTTGCTGCATTAGCACCAGTCTGCTTGGATGAGTTTGCTAAGTTCTTATCTGGTATTGTTAAACTGGATAAAGTGCTTTTAGTGGGTGATTTTAATATCCACATTGATTCTTCTTCTTCTGTTTTTGCATCAGAACTATTATTTTGAAAGGACTCCTTTAATTTTATTCGGCATGTTACAGGTCCATACTTTGGGCCTGTATTTTTCTCTTGGCCTTGATATTGAGCAGCTTGTAAGTGATCACAGCCGGATCTCCTTCCATGTGAAGTTCCCTCTTCCACCCTCTTGGTCTACTGTTGTTTCAGCGACGTCGATCTTTTTATGAAATCTTTTAACAGTCATTGTGACACCATTCTGAACGTGGTTGATCCTGTCAAGGGAAAACTGCCTTCTCCATGGACAAATGAAGAAATCCGTTGCTCCACAAGGCTTTGTCGTATAGAGTGGAGTGTTTATTGAAGGTCTGATCTTTCCTCTAAATGAAATAAGACAAGCCAGACCAGCCTTTCTGTTGTAAACTCATGTCTGCAAATAGAAGGAATCCTAAGATTGTTTTCAACACTTGATTTTCTTGTTTCTCTTTGTGCCTCTAAACTCCCAAACCTTTCTCAGCCTGACTGTAGTTAATTTCTTCAGGGATTTTAGCAAAGGTTTTGGATGTTGGAGCAGACATCCCTCCTTCAGCGAGTGTTCGTCTCTCTCAGAGCCTACGCTGTTCACCGTCTTGGTCTAATTTCTCTCCTGTGACAGTGGAGGACGTTCATTCGCTAAACTGAGGAAGAAAGCGAGACGAGAGACAACGCATCTGAAAACAAAAAAAAGTTGTGAAAGCAAATATATTTTCACTTGCAAATTGTGATGTTTTATTCTTAAAACTTTACATTTTTCTTGTAACTTAGAACATTTTGATCCCAAAACTTTTTGCTCACAATATGGTGGAACAAAAAACACTTAAAAGCTGACCTGAACTTGAAGTAATGAGTTCATCAACAAGGTTTAGTTATTTCTCAGAATTGGAGTCAAAACTTTTATCCAAATTCACTGTAAAGTTAGAAATGTTTCAACCGTGGACCTGAGATCCTCTGTCCTGCTCAAGGACCAGGGTTTAGAATCACTGCAGTAAACGGAAGTGATTTCATGAAACGGGTTCCCAACGCTGACATCACATCCTCACATCCTCACATCTTTACATCTTTACATCTTTACATCTTCACAGCGGCACAGCGGCACAGCCGAACAGCGGCACATCCGCACAGCCGCACAGCGCACAGCCGCACAGCCTCACAGCGGGACAGCGGGACAGCGGCACAGCGGCACAGCCGAACAGCGGCACAGCCGCACATCCTCACAGCCGCACATCCGCACAGCGGAACAGCGTGACAGCCGCACAGCGGGACATCCGCACAGCGGGACAGCCGCACAGCGGCACAGCCGCACAGCGGCACAGCGGCACAGCGGGACAGCGGGACAGCCGCACATCCGCACAGCCGCACAGCGGGAGCCGCACAGCCGCACAGCCGCACAGCGGGACAGCCGCACAGCCGCACAGCGGGACAGCCGCACAGCACAGCGGGACATCCGCACAGCCGCACAGCGGGACAGCCGCACAGCCGCACAGCGGCACAGCCGCACAGCGGCACAGCCGCACAGCGGCACAGCCGCACAGCGGGACAGCGCACAGCGGGACAGCAGCACAGCGGGACAGCCGCAAAGCCGCACAGCCGCACAGCGGGCACAGCGGCACAGCCGCACAGCGGCACAACGGGACAGCCGCACAGCGGCACAGCGGCACAGCGGGACAGCCGCACAGCGGGACAGCCGCACAGCGGGACAGCCGCACAGCCGCACAGCGGTACAGCCCACAGCGGGACAGCCGCACAGCGGGACAGCCGCACAGCCGCACAGCGGGACAGCCGCACAGCGGGTACAGCCGCACAGCGGGACAGCCGCACAGCTGGACAGCCGCACAGGGGGACAGCCGCACAGAGGGACAGCGGGACAGCCGCACAGCGGCACAACGGGACAGCCCAGCGGCACAGCGGCACAGCGGCACAGCTGGACAGCGGGACAGCCGCACAGCCGCACAGCGGGACAGCCGCACAGCGGGACAGCCGCACAGCCGCACAGCCGCACAGCGGCACAACGGGACAGCCGCACAGCGGCACAGCGGCAAGCGGACAGCGGGACAGCCGGACAGCCGCACAGCGGGACAGCGGGACAGCGGGACAGCGGGACAGCGGCACAGCGGCACAGCGGACAGCGGGACAGCGGGACAGCGGCACAGCCGCACAGCCGCACAGCGGCACAACGGGACAGCCGCACAGCGGCACAGCGCACAGCGGGACAGCGGGACAGCCGCACAGCGGGACAGCGGCACAGCGGGACAGCCGCACAGCGCACAGCGGGACAGCGGGACAGCCGCACAGCGGGACAGCCGCACAGCGGGACAGCCGCACAGCGGCACAGGCGCACAGCGGGACAGCGGGACAGCGGGACAGCGGCACAGCCGCACAGCGGGACAGCCGCACAGCGGGACAGCGACAGCCGCACAGCCGCACAGCGGGACAGCGGGACAGCGGACAGCGGGACAGCCGCACAGCCGCACAGCGGGACAGCCGCACAGCGGGACAGCGGCACAGCGGGACAGCGGCACAGCGGGACAGCCGCACAGCGGACAGCCGCACAGGGGGACAGCCGCACAGGGGGACAGCCGCACAGGGGGACAGGCCGCACAGCGGGACAGCCACACAGCGGGACAGCCGCACAGCGGGACAGCCGCACAGCCGCACAGCGGGACAGCCGCACAGCCGCACAGCGGGACAGCCGCACAAGCGGGACAGCGGGACAGCCGCACAGCGGGACAGCGGGACAGCCGCACAGCCGCACAGCCGCACAGCCGCACAGCGGCACAGCGGCACAGAGGGAAAGCGGCACAGCCGGGACAGCCGCACAGCGGCACAGCGGCACAGCGGGGACAGCGGGACAGCCGCACAGCGGCACAGCGGGACAGCGGGACAGCGGCACAGCCGCACAGCGGGACAGCCGCACAGCGGGACAGGGGACAGCCGCACAGCCGCACAGCGGGACAGCGGGACAGCGGCACAGCGGGACAGCCGCACAGCCGCACAGCGGGACAGCCGCACAGCGGGACAGCGCACAGCGGGACAGCGGCACAGCGGGACAGCCGCACAGCGGGACAGCCGCACAGGGGGACAGCCGCACAGGGGACAGCCGCACAGGGGGACAGCCGCACAGCGGGACAGCCACACAGCGGGACAGCCGCACAGCGGGACAGCCGCACAGCCGCACAGCGGGACAGCCGCACAGCCGCACAGCGGGACAGCCGCACAGCGGGACAGCGGGACAGCCGCACAGCGGGACAGCGGGACAGCGCCACAGCCGCACAGCCGCACAGCCGCACAGCGGCACAGCGGCACAGAGGGAAAGCGGCACAGCGGGACAGCCGCACAGCGGCACAGCCGCACAGCGGCACAGCGGCACAGCGGGACAGCGGGACAGCCGCACAGCCGCACAGCCGCACAGCGGGACAGCCGCACAGCCGCACAGCCGCACAGCGGGACAGCCGCACAGCCGCACAGCGGGACAGCCGCACAGCCGCACAGCGGGACAGCCGCAACAGCGCACAGCGGGACAGCCGCACAGCCGCACAGCGGCACAGCCGCACAGCGGCACAGCCGCACAGGGGACAGCCGCACAGCGGGACAGCCGCACAGCGGGACAGCCGCACAGCCGCACAGCCGCACAGCGGCACAGAGGCACAGCCGCACAGCGGCACAACGGCACAGGCGCACAGCGGCACAGCGGCACAGCGGACAGCCGCACAGCGGGACAGCCGCACAGCCGCACAGCGGGACAGCCGCACTAGCGGGACAGCCGCACATGCGGGACAGCCGCACAGCCGCACAGCGCACAGCCGCACAGCGGGACAGCGGGACAGCGGGACAGCGGCACAGCCGCACAGCGGGACAGCCGCACAGCGGCACCGCACACAGCGGGACAGCCGCCACAGCGGACAGCCGCACAGCGGGACAGCCGCACAGCGGGACAGCGGCACAGCCGCACAGCCGCACAGCGGGACAGCGCACAGCCGCCACAGCGGGACAGCGGCACAGCCGCACAGCGGGACAGGGGACAGCCGCACAGCCGCACAGCGGCACAGCGGCACAGAGGGAAACGGCACAGCGGGACAGCGGCACCAGCCGCACCAGCGGACAGCCGCAAGCGGGACAGCGGGACAGGCCGCCACAGCGGGACAGCGGGACAGCCGCACAGCCGCAACAGCGGGACAGCCGCACAGCCGCACAGCCGCACAGCGGGACAGCCGCCACAGGCCGGACAGCGGGACAGCGGACAGCCGACAGCTGACTAGCCGCACAGCCGCACAGCCGGCACAGCCGCACAGCGCACGCGGGCACAGAGGGAAAGCGGCCACAGCGGGAAGCGGGAAGCCGCACAGCTGGGACAGCCGCACAGCCGCACAGCGGCACAGCCGCACAGCGGGACAGCGGGACAGCGGGACAGCGGACCAGCCGCACAGCTGGACAGCCGGCACCAGCGGGACAGCGGCACAGCGCACAGCCGCACAGCGGCACAGCCACACAGCGGGACAGCCGCACGCGGGACAGCCGCACAGCGGGACAGCCGCACCAGCGGGACAGCCGCACAGCGGGACAGCGGCACAGCCGCAAGCGGGACCGCGGACTCAGCCGCACAGCGGGACAGCTGGACAGCCGCACAGCCGCACAGCGGGACAGCCGCACATGCCGCACAGCGGGACAGCGGGACAGCCGCACAGCGGGACAGCGGGACAGCCGCACAGCGGGACAGCGGGACAGCCCGCACAGCCGCACAGCGGGACAGCCGCACAGCGGCACAGCCGCACAGCGGGACAGCGGCACAGCGGGAAAGCGGCACAGCGGGAAAGCGGCACAGCGGGACAGCCGCACAGCGGGACAGCGGACAGCGGCACAGCGGGACAGCCGCACAGCGGGACAGCGGACAGCCGCACAGCGGGACAGCGGGACAGCGGCACCGCGGTCCAGCGTCACAGCTGGTACAGCTTCACATCTTACATCTTTACAGCCGCACATCGGACAGCCGCACAGGGGACAGCCTCACAGGGGGACATCCTCACATCTTTACATCCTCACATCTTTACATCCTCACATCTTTACATCCTCACATTTTTACATCCTCACATCTTTACATCTTTACATCCTCACATCTTTACATCCTCACATCTTTACATCCTCACATCTTTACATCCTCACATCTTTACATCCTCACATCTTCACATCTTTACATCTTCACATCCTCACATCTTTACATCCTCAGCTGATATGAAACGGTTTTAAACATTTTAGAAAACATGTGGACCACTCTGCTCCTGTGATCAATGTCATGAAGCTGTCGGCCTTCTCTGTGACCTCATGGTGGCACCATCCTTTACCAGAGCATATTGGAGGCAAACAGCCCCTCCCCTGCCCTCCTCCACCTGCGCACAAGTGAGGCAGGTGTATAAAGGATCCTTTCTCTGCTTGGAAAGAGACTCCATCAGTCAAACACTCCGATCTTTGTCCCAAACTGTTCCGTTTCCTGCAGAAAGATGAAGACCCTGCTCAGACTCATCGCTCTTACTTTCTCAGGTAAGGACCTACAGCTCACTTTCAGCTGCTCAGCATCTTGAACGTTTCCTCATCTACAGTTTAAGGCAACTTACTAAGTTAAAAACAGAGAAACATCTTTAACAACCAAAACAGGAGCCAAAGGAGGAGAAAACCAGTTTGAAGACGTGAAGATAGAAGAAGTTTTAGTAAAAAGATCAACCATCAGCTGCTTCTTCAGGCACTTTGATTAATCACTGAAACTAAATGTTGGGAATATTCTTACAGCAGATGGATTTCATGAAGATCATCTCCAGTTTCACAGTAACTCTCATTGTTAGGAGCAGTTCTGCTGCGTCGAGCTTCAGACCACAAAGACGTTTCCTTCAAATTATTTATTTTCACAGAATCTGTTGTTTAGTCACGACCCACATGGATCATCAGTGTTTCACCATAAAAGTGCTTTGAAAAAGTTCATATTTTTAAAAAAATCATCTTCTTATTCTGGGTGAAATGTTCTGACTTCAGTCCTGAGCATTTGTCTCATTCAGCCTCAATGTGCAGAAGTTTGAATTTACCTGAAAAGAACATTACAGTTCATAGGAAGTTTTAGGAAAAAGAAACCACAACTTTTACAGAACAAATGAACAGTTTGATGTGTTCATGCTGACTAACTTTATCTTCTGCTGCACAATCATTCTGTAAAATGTTATTTCAGCTAAAAACATGTTGAGGGCAGCTGAAAGCTGAAACAATAATAAACATGCTGATTTAGGTTTCTGGGTATCGAATTAAAGTAAAACTATAAATAGAACTATAAATAGCAGTTTAAAAACTGATGTCAGCTGCTTAACCAAAGATTCTATTATTGTAAAACTGCTGAAAAACTATAAATAGTAAATTATATTTGAAAGATTACATAATAAAACAGGAAGGACTGAAAACAACAGATGAAACTCTAAACTGCTCATTATGTATAATTAAATGAATTTAGTTTTAAAAGAAACGGAACAATTCAAAATGTTAAGTCGTGTCATTCAAGAAAAATTTGGGAAAATTAAAGGGAAATTGGATAAAAAAAAACTTAAATAGCAAAATTTGGCCTCAGGTGTCTGATTTACATTAAAAAAGCTTGTTTATCCAATTAATTCATTTCAATTTAATTTCTATAGCCCAATATCACAACACAGATGTCTCAATAGGTTTCACACCAGTATTTATACAAAAGAACATAAAGTCAGACATAAAATATAAACAATAGCTGGCTGCTAAACTAAACTAAACAGACTAAGCTAAACTGGCATCCCTGGCTTTCAACCCTCCTTCTCAGTGAGGAAAAAATAAGAAACTTCAGATGTCGGACAGGCAGGACAGGACGGACAGACGATGTGCTGGAACTGTTAAAGAAGAATTAGCTTATCTAACTCTACAACTAAATGTCTGAATAACAACTACATTTTTGAATAAGATGGGGGTGCGAGACAAGCCAGAGGTGAGGTCCAGGCCTAGAACAGGAGCCAAACGACCCACCTGTAATTTCTCCAGCTCCCCCGGAGAGCAGATCCCCTCGAGCTCCTCGGGCCCCTGGCTGCGCCTAGAAATTCTGACCATAAAGACTGGAGCAAAACCGGAAACAAAGGGTAGCTCTGCCGGAGTCCAACATGCACTGGAAACATGTTCGACTTACTGCCGGCTATGCGAACCAGGCTCCTCCGGACACACAGAAAGCGGACAGCTCATAGTAAGGCTCCCCAGACTCCTGATGCCTTGCCACCGAGGAGCTTGTTGACTACCTTGGTGACTTCAGCTTGGGTAATGGACAACCCAACCTAAAGTCCTCAGCCTCTGGTCCCTCAAGAGAAGGCGTGTCAGCAAACTTGAGGAGATCCTCGAAGTATTCCTTCCACCACCCGACAATGTCCCCAGTCAAAATCAGCAGCTCCCCACCTGGACTGAATACAGTGTTTGCAGAAACTCTTTTCTCCTCCTGAGTTGCCGGACGGTTTGCCACAAACTCTCTGAAGACAATCGATAGTACCTTCTCCATGGCCTCTCCAAACTCCTTCCAAGACTGAGTTTTTGCCGATGGAGTCCTCTGTTGGAGCACTTTCTAGTACCCCTTTAAGAAGGCTGGCTACTTTGAACTGCTTGCAGTTGAAACTACATTTCAACAGCCATTTCTGAGTTCTCCCTCAGGTGGTAGATCCACTAGAGAGTAATCCCACATTGTTCCTTTGGGCTTTGGCCGGTGGTAGGAGCCCAAGCTGCAAGCCCAACCCCAGGCCTGGCTCAAGGATGGGGCCCTGGTGATGCCAATCCGGGTGACGTAGCAGAATCTTGAATTCTCAAAAGGGGTTTATAATCTGTTTTTTTGTCTGGCTCGTCACCCAGGACCTCCGCTAAAGAAACTAATCCTCTAAGTCGGCATCCAACAACTTTACTAACTCCAGGAAATTAAAAGTAACGAAAACAGTTCAGACCTGCTGGTTACAGAGGTCTTGGTGCAGCAGTCTCATCTGTTTACAGTTTTTTTTTTCTTTTCAGTTTCTTCAATTAGGACTCAGTCAGACACAACGGTTTCATCCATCACTGCCACGCCAAGTGATTCATCACTTCCTGGGTCAACCACGCCCCCCACCTTCACCGTGACAGTTGTTACTGCAAATGCCACATCCACAACAGCACCCGATGTTCCACCTGGCTTCACCACCACTGATGCAACATCTTCTGAGGTGCGTTCTTCTGTCACCATAACAATCACAAGTAACAACACCACAGAGCCAGAGCAGTTTCCAAACCCCGTCCAGGTCAACACCACGCCCGGGAGCAACGCCTCTACTCTGGACTCTACTGTCAGCTCTGACCCCACTGTGACAATGATCCCCAACCAATCAACACACAACATCACAGCCAGCTGCAGCCAAGTGGTCCCTGGGTGGGCCATCGCATTGCTGGTACTGGCTGCTGCGGTTCTGCTGCTGCTGCTGCTCCTGCTGCTCACACTGGTAATGAATTATGGACCGACCATGGTTCTCCTTCAATGAGTTTCTGCTGGGGGTTGATGCTAATGATGCTAACGCCACTAATGCCGCCAATAATGCCAATGCAAATAATCCAGCTAATGCTGCTAATTATGCTAATGCTGCTAAAGCTGCTAATATTAATGGCAATTCTTGATGCCATCTTCTAGCCCAATGATGCTAGTGTTGATAATCCCGATAATGCTGCTACTGATGGCAATGCTGCTGGCACTAACACTGCTAATGCTCCCAATAATGTTAATTCTACCAATCTTGCTAATGCGCTAAAGAGACTAATCCTCCTAACCTTGCTAATGCAATTAATGCTAATGAAGCTAAAGTTGCTAATAATAATGGCAATGCTAATGATACTAGTGCTGCTAAAGGTGCTAATGCTCATAATCCTGCTAACAGTCCCCATGATACTCATGCTACTAATAATGCTAACGCTGCTGATGTGGCTAATGATACAATAAAAAAGGTTGTACAGTTTTGTGATTTTCAAAAAGGCCTGATAACCATATTTTTTTTATTTTGTAAAATGCTAGCTTATCACCCCAAACTAGCATTAGCAGCGCAAAAATAACGGCAAGCAATATTGGATCAATCGAGCCGGACAGTTTAGAGCTAGAGGCCAGCTCAGACGAGGAAAATGAATACGCGCTTGGAAGCTGAGGGGAGGAGTGGTAAAAGAGACGCTTGATGTTATGTCGTCAGCCCCAGATTTTTCTAGCATCCGGTTTCTGATTCAACATGATTTAAATAAAGAAATACTCAGACATGCAGTTTTAATCAGAAGCTATTTTACATATTACCTGTATTAGAGAAACATACCGCAAGAACATGTTAGAAAAACAAAAAAGACAATTTTCATTGGAGTGGGTCTTTACCATCAAGAGTTTATTTGAGACATTGAAACATTTCCAATGCGTTAATTATTTTTGTAATTAATTTGAATGTAGACATCCTGGCGTTTTCCTCCAAATTATTCTCGGTTTATTTTAGTTTATCCATCAGTTCAGTTTAGTACATCCAGTAGATCAGATTATGGGAGGAAGTTTACCTATACAACAGCAGGGATCAAAAGTTTGTGCCCCCAGGTAAAATGATCTATTATTGTGCATGAAGAACCGAATAAAATATTGAAAAATCTCCTGAAGACATCAGTTTACAGATGAGACATCCTTTTAATATGTCAAAAAATGTGGCTGTATTTCCATCATTTACCCTTTCAAAATAACAGAAAACAAAATAATGATATGTGCTGCCCCTGCTGTATAGATAAACGTCCTTCCATAATCTGATCTACAAACATTGTCATTTCTTCTAAAACACAGATTAAAATAGCAGCCGTCAGACACAAACATTCAGATTAATTCTTCAGCAAAACCGCTGGATTTCTGACTCCAGGAGGAGAAGTCTTTTCTTCCACTCTGTCACTCTTGATTATGAAACAGGAAACTGCCTGTTGGTTCTGCATTCAAATTGCTTTGTAATGAAATCCTGAGACAAAACACAGACTGACTGTTCAATAAACATTTGGGAGTCGCCAAAATCTGAAGATAACCAACCATCAGAGCGTTCAGCTTCTGAACCACATCCAGCCTCCTCTCACAGAAGCGTATCTCTGGAAGCTGCTGAAAATGCTCTAACATCTTTCACAGCTTCAGGTTGTTGCTGATGAGAATCTTGGTGGTTTCTGCAGCTGGTGTGGTGCTGCTGCAGAAGGAGGAAGAAAGCGTTCGTGCTCTTTGAGCAGCAGAACCAGACCAACGACATCCCCCTGTACAACATCCACAGCTGCTACGACGAGACCAACGCGGCCAAACACGTAAGTCATCAAACAACTGCAGATGAAATGAACAATCTTTCTGTGTTCACACTGAAGTGAACTGTACCAGATATGGATGTAATGATTAATTGATGAATTGATGTATCCAACCAGATCAAACTTTCTGAGGCCTGTTGTCAATCCAATCGACCTATAATGTTAAAAAATTGTTTCAGAATGAAATAAATCGATTAATCAAACTTGGAAACTTGAGACATGGTCGGTTTATTTTACTATAAGGTCCATCACAGTGGGCAACACACATGTGATGCAGGAAAAACCGATCAACCATCATTCCAGTCCGATGTGTGGAAACACTTTGAATTTACAGTCATGTGATCATACAGTGTTCTAGAATGTTCTAATGATGTTCCTGTGGATTATTCTGATGTGGAAAAACAACAGTGGACTGAACTTTATCAAACTAAAATGGGAATGGATTTGACATTCATTCTTGTTTGTTTGTACTAGGGCTGTCAACATTAATGCGTTAACGTACGCAGTTAATAAAAAAAAAAAAAGAGTTAATATTCATTTACGCAAATTGATTACATGTCAGAAACGGCCGTCTTCACCTTTGTGTCGGACGGTTCACACTTCCACGGTGTGCGTTAATTTCTGAAATTACACACTTCGTCGGGCACTATCCCACTTCTAACACGGTCACTTACAAAATAAAAAAATATTCAAACATTTTTAGTACTTTATTCTTGTTATTTTTTCGGTTTTGATTGTTTTTTTGTTTTTTTTTTACAAAAAGCAGGCTATATCATATGTGGTGCTGCCCGTTGTCAAGGTAACATGACAACAAGTCGCTGGGCCGACAGACCTCAACTTTAGCAGCAAAGCAAAGTGATATTTGTGCCAATCATCACAATAAGTTCAATAAAGCATCAGATCAGAGAGAAAGTTCATCTTTTACCGTTTGGTTTTGTCCAGAAGATAAAGCAAAAAGTTTGTTTTTAAAGAAGGGTACACAGTGATATAGAATGTTCGGGCTATGTGACCGGAACTACTTTTTTGGCTGTGCATCAACAGCCAGCAGCCAATCAGATTTTAGTATTCACCTGGACCATTTAGGAGCAGAAACACAATGTTTGTTTCTTATGGCTGTTAATCAGCATCTTTGTTTTATTGGAGTAAAACTGCAGACATTCAAGTCTTTAGAGTTCTGCTTATCTTACTGTTGATGTGTTTTGTGCACATGCATTACACTTCTGGGATATCTGAGTTTACAAATTACTTTACAAATTACAACAATTCTGTCAATAAAAATGAAAGAAAACATGTTCTCTCTGGCCTTTTGTTTTTGTTCAGAAGCCACATATTGATGTATAAAATTTACTTAGGAAAACATTGTGATTAATTGTGATTATTCACCATCCCAAAAGCGTGATTAATCTTGTTCATTGATTGAGAGGCACTGGTTTGTACATATCTTAATTTACACTTGATTATCTTGAATGAACGCACTGATCAGTACCAGGTATTTATCTCTGAGTCACGTTGGTTAAAGTTTTGGCTAAAGATGTCCTGGACCCATTTTAGGTCAGTGAACTCGATCCAATCGGATCATTTTAAATGAAACAATATTGCCTCTGAATTATTCCGTCAACCATAAATAACGATATGAATCAAATGGTTGGTAAAATAAAGGGTTACACTCCTAGTACCAGAGTTAATCTGCATTCACACTGAAGTGAACGGTGCCAGAATTCATCCAGCTAGTTCATCTGCTCTCCTCGTGGTGGAATCTGGTTTCAACATCTTTAGCTTTTACACAAAGCGAGTTTGCTCCTCTGCTTTAGTCCCTGGGGTGTTTCTGGGGGGGTCAGTCTCTTAGTATTTCATTTCTATCCAAATCGTGCGTCATCTTCCTTTCAAGCACATTCAAAAGGCTAAATGTCAGAAATAGATCCAACTTCATCACAGTGATGACAGACTGAGCTCCTCAGAACTGCAACAAGGTTTGAGTCCAAACCCGGGTTCAGGTGCACGTTCTGCAGGTAAGGTGCAGGCAAACTGTGGGACGTCCGGCTCAGACACATGACCGGACCTCAAACAAAGACTGCTGTGTTTTCGTTTTGTGTCCTATAGAGTAATGTAAAGAAGGCCGCTCCCCTGCGATGCAGCAGCAGACTGAACACATACTGAACACATCAGGTGTCAGTGAAAGCTCAGCAGCAGCGGTTCTGAGCGTCTTTTTGACGTCAGACGACCCTCGCCGCTGCAGAAGGTCCTGTTCGGGTGGGTTGGGTCTGGCTGTGGGTGTGTTGGCCACTGTTTGTTTTCACTGAGTCAAAGTTTAAACAGGAATCACAGAGAAGTGATGGAAACTTGGAGGTGTGATGTAATTAGTGTTGCCATGACAACAGCGTGACCCGCTGACCTCCGCCTTCATTTAATTTAAAAGAACTTCTGGCTGAGACTCTTCATCTCTTTCAGGACAGGTTGGAAAAGGCGAGCCGAACAGGAACCTACACCATCACTCAGCAGTGACCCCTAGAGGCCGACCAGAAGAAAGAAAACCTCAGCTTTGTCATGAGCATCTGTGATAAGAACTGTCATCAAAACAATGTATTTATTCTCTGTAAAGAACCGTTGATTGTTGCTTACAAATACAGGTTTTTAAATCAACAAAAAGTCGTGCTTTTATTATACAGCTGATATAAAAAAAATTATACTTAAATAAAAGATGTTACAAGTGTCTCATTATCAATAATAGTTTAATTATTTTGACAAAAGCGGCTGCCTAGGTCACCTTCTGCTGAAGAGGACACCAAATTACAATGACTAAGGTTTTTTTTTACATATGACATTTTTTACACGTTTATTTGAGTTGGACACACCACTCATTTAGTTTAAAAATTAAAAAGTAATCATTTAAAAGGCTCAAGGTTGATTTAACCACATCAACAATCTGAAGTAACAGCGTTGTCACGAGGACAAAAGTAATTTGATTACTCCGTTACTTCCCTAATAACGCCGTTAGTAACGCCGTTAGTAACGCCGTTAGTAACGCCGTTAGTAAAGCAGTTGCGTGCGCACTCATCCGCTGCTCCTCTCCAGCATCTCCTTACGCCACCCTACCTGAGTACAAACTCAGTCTCCTGGTTTCGTTCGTGTTTTTGTTTTCTTTTCTTTGTGGAGTTTCATTTAACTGGCAAACAGTGGCTGAACGTAAACAGGGACTGTTGGAACGGATCGGTTGAAAAACTGCATCGCTCTCAGGTGCGAGGTGTTCAGCTGATTGCAGACAGTTTGACACTTTGAAACGTCCATACTAAAGCACAGAGGACACACCTTCACAACCACAATCAAGAAGATTCAACAGAGCAGTAAATGCGCAAGATAAACGAGGATCATGTTTTCCACAATCATAGTATTCAATAAACAAACAGAAATCCCCAAATGGCTCTTCCATCCGGGCCCTCATTGACTGAGATAGCATTTCAATTAGAACTACAGCAGTAATACTTAGACGCCGTTACTCCCAACACGATTGATTGTTAGAACTAATTTCCACAACAACTGGACTTACAGCCAGCATTTATGATCCTCCTCCGCCGTGAGCCGCCGTGGCCTTGAACCAGAACCAGAACCAGAACCATAACTGGATCATAATCCGCACAAACTGTTTTTCCTTTTGATTGTACAGGTTGTGGAGCCAGACTGAAGGTTTGTTCATTTTTTTTTAAGCTGGACCGTTTTACATTGAGTAAATGAATATTTGAACCAGTGTCACCAACGGGGGGCCTTTCTGTGTGGAGTGTGCATGTTCTCCCCGTGCATGTGAGGGTTTGGAAAATGAATGAATGAATATTTCTGTAACAGGCCATGTAGTGGTCACCTGGTGACCGGACCAACAGTAGATGTGAGAGAATCTGATGCTTTTCCTTCAGGTGGACCCCCTGCCGGCAGCAGGTCCGGCCCGTGTCCCACTTTGCTCCGTTTGGCTGCAGGAAGGTTCATCCCGAGAGCCGATCCAGGCCTCTGCAGGAATCAGCTCCAGATTCTCTCACCTTCAATACAAGCATAAAGGTTGTGATGAAGCTGACATGACCAAGCAGAGGGAGGGGCATGAGTCAGCAAATGTCAGACGGAGTCAGCAGAAAGCTGGATCACCTCTCAGGTGAGCCGCATGTTTGTCGTTCTTGACTCAGATGTTCAGATTCTTTGATTTTCAGAGTCGTGTAAACAAACTCCATTCAAATCAAAACGCCTCCATTAATGATTAAAGCTTCAATCAAACATTAGATGAGTGGTGCTGAAAGGGGCGGGGCTTCAGAGGCTGGAGAACAGAGATTCTGATGAGTTGTTTTCAGACTTTCAGACAGGTTTACTGGGATCTGTGCACACAATCATCTTTGTAAAAATGTAAAGAGAACATTTTAATCCAACTTCTGGAACTGCTCCTCAGATCCTGCTGATGTTTGAGGAGCAGAGCAAAGCTTTGTTCATGACGGGTTGAGCCGCAGGGGTTTTATTCAGTCAGAACCAGCTCACAGAACCTTTATGTTTGGGCCTTTTCTGATGTGGATGGGAACTCGACTGACTCGGTTCTACCTCTGCAGGTTCCTCTGAGGATGCTGCGATGGAACATTTACAGACTTTTATCAACATGATTTAAAAGTTATATCAGCACATTTCTGATCATTTTGTGTGACAAACAGTATGAACATTTAAAGGTGAAAGATCTCTTCTTCCTCATTTGATGAAGAACGTGGAAAACAGGTCCGATTTTTTGTGAAAAACCTTCAGGTTTTGTCTGAAAAATCCTCACCAGGCCAAATACTTTTAAACCTGAAATGGTTGAAGTTTCTCTAACTAGAAGGAAAGAGTGAGAATGAGGGCAGAAGACGCAGTCACGAAGACGTTGTGGTCCTGGAAGCTTCAGAAACACTCAAGACGGTTCCTTCTGGCGTTCTCATTTCCTCAGTGCCATCAGAAGCGACGTCTGCAAAGCGACAGCAGCTCTGTGAGCAACACCTTCTGCACCACATGATGGTTTTCATGCTGAAGAATGTTGAACTTTTTTATGTTTTTCACTTCTCACGCCTCAAACATGCAGAACATGAAAGGCTGTGGATTTCAGGGCCTCTCCAAACCCACCTGCCAGCTTGGACTTCCTCCTTACACAAGAACTACTTCCTGTTAGTCAGCAACGGTCGTGAAAATGAGCATTTCTGAATATGTAGTTATAAAAAGTCTTAAAGAGGTCTGGCTTTAAATATCCATCCATTTCCTGAACCTCTTCCCTTCAGGTTCATGAGGTCACTGTAGGGTCAAGGCAGGGTTCACTCTGGACACCCTGGACGCTGGGCAGCTTTAAAGATGTAATGATGTCATAAATGTCTGCGTCTTCATGGAGTTTCTGTTGCTTCTGGTTCATCCCTTCTTTAAAATGTTAAAAGTCCCATTAGCTGTGTATTTGCTGCTATTTCTAATTTAGGTTTCAAGCTTATTTTTTACTGTTTTAAAACCCTGTGCTGTGGGGTCCAGATGACCCCACCCTTCTGCCTGAAAACAGCTTTAGTCTAATGTGAATTCACCTAAAATATACCTTATACCTTCTTATACCTGAGTCCTCCTCCTCACTCCTAGCCCCTCCTCTACATGCCTGACTCCTCCTCCTCACTCCTAGCCCCTCCTCTACATGCCTGACTCCTCCTCCTCACTTCTAGCCCCTCCTTCTTATACCTGACTCCTCCTCCTCACTTCTAGCCCCTCCTTCTTATACCTGACTCCTCCTCCTCACTTCTAGCCCCTCCTCTACATGCCTGACTCCTCCTTCTCTTTCCTGTTTCAGGTACAGGTGTATTTGTGTTGCTGGTTTGTTCCAAACTCTTCAGTCCAGACTGGTGTGTGCCGATGATGGAGAAAAGTTTCTGAAAAAGGATTTTTCACAAACAGAGCAACAACTGGGATTGTTTAATACATTAGCCTGTGCTGAATGTTAAGGACATGAACCTGACCAAAGCAGATAAAAGCCCTTTGAATTCTGCTGGTGACACATGGAGACATGAGTCCAAAAAACCCGGTGGATCAGGACCAGAACCTTTTTCTGCTGAAGTCCGTTGATGCTCAGAAGAACGTCTTGTTACAGCTGGGGGTGTGGGGGTTCTCTTCATGGTTTACTGGTGTCTAGGCTTTTCAGCCACAGATCCATGGCGTATTTGGTTCCGGTGCTGACCCGCTCCGTGTCCGGACCGCTGGAAGGGACTTTGCCAATGAAGACGGCGGTCGGCAGTAGAGACTCGCTTAGAGCGCCGTTTGCAGACACCTCCATCACACTGGAAGCACAGCAGGGGAGGGGGGTCACACAGATGAAGGAGGAACATCCCAATGCAGAAGCAGGGAAACCGAACCGTCTGACTCTGGTTCTGACAGAAGCATCTTTTGTTTTACTTCTTTCCTTGCTGCTCCTCCTTCAGGTTTCTGTGAGGACCTTCTAGCATCAACCCTGTTCCTCTCACAACAAGCTGGAGACCACAGTTGTGTCCAACAAAGAGGACACCAAGAACCAAGAACCTGAGAGAACGTCAGGAAAGCTTCAGCCAGATCCTTTGAAGACGCTTTCAGAGGCGTTTCCTGGATCTCCATCAGTGAACCACAACTGACCTGGAGGAGCAGCAGCTCCTCTGAGATCCTCTGCTGCAGCCTAACGCTCCAGTTTGGTTTCAAATCCAAACTTTTGTTTCCCACAAAAATGCTTTACACCTCCGTCCTTCGTCTCGGTTCTTTGGAACGTTTCTCAGAAGTTTTCGACAGAGTCCTTCATCACAGAAGAACAAACTGTACCTGAAGCTGCTGGGCAGATGGTCCACAGGAACCTCGCCGTCTCCTCCGTCCACGGCGGCCACGACAGCCCGGGCGAGCTGTCTGTCCATCCACACGCAGGCGCTGACCTCTGTGGGGGAGGGGCTCAGAGACGACTGCGGGGAGGGGGGGGCTGCTGACTACAGGAGACGCAGTAAAGACGAAGACCAAGAAAGCAGGACTCACCTGAAGCTGCAGGTGTGAGAGAGGGGAGAGCAGCAGCATGTAGACCACCACGTGATGTCTGTGAGGAAGACCTCTGGAGAGCAGGGGGGGGAACACCGACTGAGACAGAACACACCAGCTTCAGTCCCACTCTGAAGGTTTCACAAGTTCCAGAGAAGATCTGGATTCTTCTATGTTAAGCCCAGAATCCTGATGTACGAGGAGGTCCTGCATACCTCCCACAGTCCCAGAACCCTGGTGGACACCTCCTCTGGGTCCAGCCTAAGTCCAGTTTCCTCCTCGAGCTCCCTCAGACCTGCTTCCAGCATCTAAAAACATATGAGCAGCCTGTAACTCGCTGCGTGGTCACGCCTCGCAACAACCGCAGGACGGAACAAAGCTCACAGTCTCCTCAGGCTCGATGTGTCCGCCTGAAAACCCACAAGAATCCATCAGTCAGGGTTTAAAGAAGGAAGCAATGCTGCTGTGAAGGCCTGCAGACCTGGAGGAACCCACACGTTTGGAAAGATCCGCAGCTCCTTCGCTCGCCGTGTCAGCAGCAGCCTCTCATCAGCCGTCTGCAGCAGGATGGACACGCCCACGTCCACTCCACGCTGCTGAACATCCGGCGGGACGGCAGCTGCCTCGGCAGGCGACAGGTGTTTGATGGGACAGAAGGACGCCCGCTGACGGAGGTAGCACGCTTTAGAGACCAGCAAACCCAGAAGAGATCAACGTTTTCAGGTTCCCACCTTCAGAGGAACGCGCTGTCCTTCATCTCCACTGGAGAGGATCAACTGGTTCCTCTGCAGAGAGCAGCTCACCTGGACCTCCTCATCATCGCCGTCAGAGAAGTAACCTGTCAAACTCTGAGGAGCAGAACATCAGACAGGAACGCTTGATATCCAGAAACTGAGGGAAGAAGTGAATAAAGGGCTCAGAATGAACTTCAGATTAGGGGAGTTTATTGGTGTCATTTGGTCTTCTATTGTTCTGTCTTCTGACAGTTCAGAAGGTCGTGTTGGTTCACATATGTCACTAATGATGCTCCAAACATGGAGCTGGATTTTCATCAGAGCCTGGCTTCAGAGACTGCTGACGTCCAAAAGAGCCACTGCTTCATTTTCAGCTTTGTGTTTCTGTTGGCGTCAACGTTCATAGAATGTGAGGCTCGGTCTACAAGCGTCCTCTGGTCAACGAGTCTGTCTCCTATCAAATCCTCTGAGGTTTATGTCAGCTGCTCTGAGGAAACGTCTGCCGTGATGCAGAGGAACAGTCTGACCTGAAGAAACTGGGCCTGCTGGGGGGCTGCACGCTCCTTCCACACATAGACCAGGATCCTCCGGACTTTATCCATCCTGACCACCCACCTCCTGATCTTTGGTTCCTTCTTGCTATATCGGAAACAGAAACTTTATTTAAACACCAAATCATGAAAATGCTTATTTTAGATTTAATTCTCTGATAGAAACAAATCTTTATGTAGAACTTCTGCTTTCAGCAGAAACAAATCCACTCTTAAAAGATGTTTACATACAATTATGGTTATTTCTTCATATATAAACTGTCCTTTTTATTTCAGTTTGTCTGTAATAAAGAGTAATAACTTATATTTCATCAAATCTGGTTTAATGACTGAAAAGTACAAATCCATTAAAACAATTTAAACCTTTTTTTTTAATAGATACAAATAAATATGGTGAATTAACTTTTAAAATAATGTGAATAAAATAACATTATCGTGTTTTTTTTTAGGTTTATGTGAAGTGTAACAGCTTCAAATCCAAACTTTCTTATAAAAAATAGTCTAGAACTGAACACAGGGCGTTTGGTTAACACGGTTAACATCAGCATCAAACCCACAAACACTTTTCCCTCATTTTCAACTGAAAATGTGAAATGTAAACAAAAAATGTCAATAAAGTTATCACGAAAAACAACCCGAACACAGTTAGCAGGCTTTAGCTAGCACTTACGAGCTTTAAAAAGCAGAATTTAGCAAACACAATCGTAACAGAAATATTCTTTTAAAACACGAACCTTGAAAGCTGCTGTTATACTTCAAACAGTTCACATGGACCGGGTCAGAACCGGGAAAAGCGTACGAAGCTTGGAACCACAGCCGCTAACATCCGGTCTTCATATGTTCAAAGAAGTAACTTCACAATAAAAGCCGGTGCACTTTCCGGTTTCTATAAAAAAAGTCTTCATCAAAAGCATATTCAGATCGCATTCACGCGGGTCTTTTAGGTCCGTACCCGTTTGTCTTCACTCCATGTGACTCTGTCCTGCCTCCCATCACACAAAGTAACCTAAGCGCAAACGCTTATTTCCAATCCAGAAGATGGTAGTGTGGCCTCTTTTCCACGTTTATCATCCCCAACAAAATGAAAAAATGGGGCAGGTAGTAAAGTCCTCTAGAGCCAAAAGTGAGTTTTGCATTTTCCTCTGTTGTCTGTTTAGAAAGCACTGAGTTGTTTGCACATTATTATATACATATGTATTTTTTGGCAACAATCTTTTTATCACTCTGACATCACAGTTTTGGACAATCGACATTATGTGCACTCACAGCAGATCTGATTGGCCAGAGTTCACTGAACCAGGATCTGGATGTCCTCTGCAAGCCGACCTCAGCACAGTTATCTGAAGTGTGTCCGAGTACAGAACCAGACGTTTACAGTAGACACGTCATGACATGACAAATGCTAAACTAATGTTTCAGCAAGAGCGGTCAAATGCACGGAAAAAGATCAAATATATTCAAAGTTTAAAAAAGGCGATGATGTTGAGCTGTGCAGCTTTGTTAGCGATTAAGTCAAAGTGAAAGCGGGGTTCATCCTGCATCATCTCTTGATAAAAATGGATCAAAGTTGACCTTCAGTCTCAGAGGCTGATTATCGTTGACGACAAACTTCACTGCAGTCAGTCTGAGCTTTGTAATGGATTTAATCACAGAAACCAGTGGGTGAGGAGTTTTGACCTCAAACATGAAGGCCAGAGGAGACTGGAGCACAGAGGAGCACAAAACCATCAGGCAGAGTAAACATCAAGAGATCCAGACATGGATCCTTCACCCGCACACACAGCACAGGTTAATGAAGCAGACACATCCCGAACGTCACGTGATCCAAACCATGACGATGAATGGACTCCCAGAAGTTTTGGATGAGATCAGATCCAGATGCAGCAGATCCATTCTTTCCTGAAACAAAGGGGGTTTCACACCTCACCCAAAAGGACAAACATTTCCTGCTGATGGTTCTGTGATCGTGGTGATCGGTGCTTCTTCACAGCAGATGGACGAACATTTGTTTTTCTGATCCTCTCCAGGAACCTCAGAGGCACTCGTCTCTTTAGGTTTCAAACCTCAAACCTTTTCTGATGGAAAACTTTCAGAAGAAAAAAACTGATTCTGTTTGTGTTTTCTCACAAAATCATTGCCCTTTAAACACAAGCCGGCTGGCTCTGAAGTACCCAGAAAGCATTGCAAAACACCATTAAATGTCCCACAGCAGAGAAGACAGGATCCCAGAGGTCACAGAATCCTCGTAGGTGGAGGGTGGGGGTCCATGCCTCTCAGGCTGAGTGGGTGGGGGCGCTGTCGCGCTCAGATCCGGCGGGTATCAGCAAAGCGGCGTCCCCGTTAGGCTCCACCTGCAGGTCAAAGATCAGAAAACAGTCCTGCTGCTGTGAGCGAGCTGTCAGTCAAAAAAATCTGCTTTTCTTCATGCAGAATTCCCGCAGCTGTTTCCACTGAAGGGATGAAAAGCCGTTTCAGCTCCGGGTGGAAGCTCTGGACCTTCAGAACTCCTGACAGAACCCAGAACGCTAGAACACATCCAGAGCAGAGGAGCTTGCAGTTTCTCCACACTCTGAACGGGTTCCTGCTGTCAGTCTGGAGCAGATTCCTGCAGCGTCTGCCAGAACTCAAGACAAGTTCTGTTTGATCCGTTCCGGTTCCTCCCAGTCAGAACAGCATTTGTAATAAAGCGCTTCAGATAATGAGGTTTGTCAACATCGTTACGTTTCTCCGTGATAGAATATTCCAGATCAAGTCCAAAAGATCTTCATGTACAGAATAAAATCATCAGCGTATCGTAAAAATCTTCATTTCTGTGTCCTGAAATACACGGGTTTATAATGAGAAGCAGAATTAAAGGGGAATCAGGGAATTGTTTGGAGTAAAATGAATACATTTAGATGAAAATGTAAAATGGCAGCACAATCCTCAACAGCTTGTTGAATTGGACCCGTGCATTTGTAGTGTTCATGCCAACGGCGCCGCAGCTTCAGCCTTGAGGTTCCAGAAGGCGCTGCTGGGTCTTAAAGGGACTTTTCTGTCAAAAAGAAGAAAGTGGGCGAGCTAAAACTGGGATAAGCAATCGTGATTGGCTAAAGCAGGGCAATTTGAGGTAACGTTTTACGCACAAGCCCCGCCCCCACCGAGCAGGCGCAAGGGGCTACAGAAACGGTGAGTCTGGAAAAGACTGACGAGCTGATGTTTTCATTTTCTACAGTTACTGTAAGAACATTGTGTTATTTAACCCTCTAACACCGGAGTGTTAGATCAGCTGATCTGCAACAGATCAGCTGATCTAATGCAGCTTCATCAGGATCAGCTGATTGCTGTTGATTACATAAACGGTTGAAGAGTTTCGGTAGTTCAAAGGTGTTAAAGGGTTAAATGTTCACTTTAAAGGAACATGGTAATGGCGTATACTTGTACAGCGCGTTTCTACCTCTAGGTCCAAAGCACTTTACCCTCACAGTCCCATTCACTGATGGCGGCGCCGCTGCCGAACACTGGCGCCAAGCAGTAACCATCAGGAGCGGTGTGGGGTTCAGTGTCTTACCCAAGGACACTTCAACACATGGGGAGGGGGTCAAATCTATCATCTTCTGATCAGAGGACAACCGGCCTACCGCTGCTCCACAGCCATTAAAATAAGTACAGATGTTTAGCAGATCCACAGTCTAAGATTAAAAGTTTCATTTATTTACTTTAGACCAGAGTTCAACTTTTCATGATTTTCAGGTTTCTGATGGTTTCAGGTCTTCCACCAGTTTTGGTGGTTTAGCTCCGCCCATCACATGACCATGAACCTGCTTAGCTCCGCCCATCACATGACCATGAAGCTGCTTTGCTCCGCCCACTCCGCAGTCACTCTTACCGTAAAGGGATGCTTGTGGCGTCTGATGGTTCGTCCAGCGAGAACGCAGACGGTGACGCAGACGCAGACCTGCAGCACCAGCAGAACCAGAACGACGCCCAGAATTCCGTAGAGAACCGACTGAAAGACACGGAGATCGGAGCGGTTCTCATCAAGCAGAAAGCAGCGGAACAAAGAAGAAGAATCTGCTGTGAGGGATGAACTCACATCCAGCGACCAGACGTTGTTGAGGCACCTGCGGCGCCACTCATTCCAGTCCCCGGGCCCCGTTTGGGACGGGCCTTTGCAGAACATGACAGAAGGCACGAAGGTCAGCAGGAAGCAGTCGTAGACCACCCCGGCCAGGCCGAGCAGGACGCTGAAGGAGTTGGTCAGCAGAGACGCCCAGACCTGCAGGAAGAACAAAAACCATCTGATCCAGAACCGCTGAGCTGCAGAGGTCCACTGATGATGTCACAAACCCAGATCTCAGGGTGCGGCAGGTTCAGAAAGCACCTGAACCCAGAGAAAACTCACCAGTCTGACTGACGCCCGCCGTCCTGACGCCCGCCGTCCTGACGCCACGGCCAGAGAGCCGGAGACCACGAACTGCAGCAGAGACTCGGGTCATTCAACACCCCAAACACCAAGACCCCAATAACCATCAATTATTGAAATTCTTCGTACAAACAAACCAAAGCCAAAGGGGGCGTATTGGATCAGCACCGCAGAGAGGAGGGGGGTCAGGCTTAAGAGGACAGACAGCAGACCGATGAAGATCTGGACGACCTGGAGACATGGTTATGGTCTAGCACTTTTAGCAAGGTTAGCATAGTTAGCATCATTAGAAGTTCAACCCTCCATCCAGAACTGCTCAGAACCGAGCCGGATGAGTGTGACTCTCACCCCGAGGCCTTGTGGCTCCCCACGCACAAAACTGTCTGTCTTGTCAACAACCTTTGAGGGGGTGGGAGGAGCTCTCACTTCGTGGGGTGGAGCCTGTTGTTCAGGGTCTTCAGGAGTCTGGAGAGGAATGGAGGAGCCGTCCCTGGGAAGAACTTGAGTTATCACCATGACCCCACCGATGGTGGTGACAGACGTGGACGCCATGATTGGAATCTGATCCTACTGGGTATTTTGGGGAAAAAAAGAATAAATGATGGCACACAAAAACAAGATGACCTTCCCAGACATAAATGTTCTGGGTTAAGATTAAAATTGTTTGGCAGAGTGAGAGCTCTTGTTGTTTTGTGAATCTTTGTGTTTAACTCTGGTTCTTTTGGTTGTTTTTGAAAAGTGAAGCTGTTTTTTTGGGAAGTGCTCCTGTAACCCCCAGTTACCCTATCATTGACTGTATAAGAGAACTGGACAGAACAGCCCCTCCTCCCCCTGGCGTTCCAAACAGGAAGTTCCTGCTGGCTCCAAGATGGCGGAATCCCACAGACTTCTATAGAGAAACAAACAGCTGTTCCTCAGTCAGTAATTCTTTTTAACATCTTCCTCATTTTTTTCATATTTCTTCTGTAGTTCAAGGTATTCAAGTTATTAACTGACCAATCAGATGTCTCAGTGAAAGTAGGCGGAGCCTGTTGGCTCCCATGTTCACGTTTGACAGGTTTTGTGCAGCCCGCTTTTAAGTGGAAGAGGTGTGGCCTTTCAACAAGCTCACTCCTGATTGGTGAGAGTGGTCGCCATAGAAACATTAACTCAGGCCAACTCGAACCAACTGCTGTTTGCTGACAACATCAGCCTCCAACATGGCGGTGTGTTCATGGCGAAAAAATGTCAACTGAATGGACGTCATTTGGTTGGAGCTGGAAGTAAACCGTTTGATGACGTCACAGTCGCTCAGTGACCCTATCCAGGATGATGGAGGGATGAAGAACATGCATTTCTGCTCATTTTTCTCATCATTTTATCTGTTCTGTTGCTTTTTAAATCACCATCTATTTCCATCTTCAGCCACATGCTTCTAAACGATTTATGATGTTTGCTTTTCTGTTTCAGCGCCAAACCTTCATCATCTTCCTCATCCCCACCATCTCAGTAACCGCCACAGAAAGACTCCCAGCATTTTCCCATCATGCTCTGTCCTTTGTTTTCATGTTGGAACAAATGAAGCTTTTCTCAGTTTTAGGTTGACAGTAAGTTTCATGTCTGACTTCCGTCGAAAGTTCCGTTCGTGAAAACAAATCAGAAAGCAGGAAAACACCTGGAAGAGGCGCGTGCGCCAAAATCAAGGCTAAAAATCTCCAAAGACGGAAGTGGAACCTGCGACTCTTTCGAAACTACTCACCTGTGTAGAGGTTTGGAGCGGGTCACCTGCCGTCAAAGTCTCAGATCCGGTTTTCCTCAAAGCGGTTCGTTTGTCCAAAGTTCAAGTTCCGGTGCTGCTGCCTTCACTGACCCCAAAAAAGCCGGAATCCCAACCACCTCTAAGCAATCCACATGGAAACAATAAATGCTGACAGTTTGGAGCAGACATTTATTTTAAAGGATTGTTGATGATGATCAAATACATAATAAATTCACTTCAATGGGTAAAAACGGTTTGAGAAAAAGTATTTAAAAGGGTTTCAGGTTTGATGAACAAATGACTGACAGCCTCAGGAGTTTTGACAGGATGAAGTTGTAATGAAAGAGGTCAGCCTTCAGATTGAAGGTTTCTTTCAAAAATCATTTTTATGCCATTCTGTCTAATCACACATTTTTAACCTAAAATAAAATCTGCTCACTAAATTTTTTAAAGATTTGTTAGGATAATCAGAGCATTTATGTTTCCTATTATCCACACACATTGTTACAAATAAATGATAAATGGTGTATAGCGGTACATGTGTAGCGCCTTTCCATCTTCCTTTAGGGCCCAAAGTGCTCTATAGTCAGAGTCATACACCGATGGAGGCTCCTGCTGTCGGACACCAAAGCCGACCTTCCATCAGAGGCAATGTGGGGTTCAACGTCTTGCCCAAAGAAACTCCAACACATGGGCAAGCAAGGCGGGTATCGAACCTTCAATCTTCCAATCAGAGGCCTACTGCCTTCCGGTCGCCTCTAAAAAAAATACTAAACTGGTTTTCCTGAAAATGCAGAAGTCTGACTGTCCCTGAACGCAGCAGCAGGAAGTGGTTGCATCATTTCCCAGAATCTGGGTTTACTGCTTTGACTGTACAGTCTGTGGTTTATTGATGCTCATACAAAGAAGAAAATACAACAAAGCAAATACAATATGAGACCTTTAAAATAAAAACAGAACATATGATATGTCACGGGTCAGGAGGGGCTGGTGCTCTTTAAATGCAGAACGGTCCCCCACAGTCTAACTTCATGCTGTAGTCGGTGCAGCAAATATGTTGTGGTCAACAGCATCAAAAGCTGACCAGAGATCTTACACCAATACAGTGTCATCAATAGATGTCTGAAGTCATAAATATTTAGTTTGAGACTTTAAGTTGATGAGTGATGTTTGATTATCCTTGATGAAACATTTTATTTTTGTGAAAGCGGCACTATTTCCATCAAAATTCAAACTTTTTGAAAGTTTAGTCAGCTGTTACATTTTGAACTTTTTTCTCCTAATGGCTTGACTTCATTTTCACATTTTTGTTTTCTTCTGTCACGGTGGCCCTAAACTCGGTTTAGTCAAAGAAAAGAGCAAAGTTGTTCAGGGTTTGAGCTGCTGCAGGAAACAGCAGAAATGTTTGACCAGCAGGGGTCAGCGTCTCTCACAAACTGTCAGGGCTCTGTTGGGTTTTCATGCTTCATAAACTGCAGCACAACAAAGAATAAATTAACTATTTGTTCATTTTCATTTAAATTTGACAGCGTTTCCTATTTTGACTTCCTGTGTTTAAACATTTATGTGTTGAGTTGCAGGGACAGCCACTAAAAGTTAGTCTTGTTAGCATGTTCCCCTGTCTGCAACCATCAAGTATCTTTCACAAACACATCAGTTCAAATGTAACTTTGGTAGGTCGGAGGACGCCGTTTCCTGATGGACTCCTGAGGGATTTGGGTAAAATCAGCAGCCGCTCATTTTTGTCTCACTTTCATTTCTTTTACTCAAAGAGCCGATCAACACTGCTCACCGAGCGGATCACCGTTCACAGAGAGGATCACAGCTCACCGAGCGGATCACCGCTCACCGAGCGGATCACCGTTCACAGAGAGGATCACCGCTCACAGAGAGGATCACCGTTCACAGAGAGGATCACAGTTCACCGAGCGGATCACCGTTCACAGAGAGGATCACCGCTCACAGAGAGGATCACCGTTCACAGAGAGGATCACCGTTCACCGAGCGGATCACAGCTCACAGAGAGGATCACTGCTCACCGAGCGGATCACAGCTCACCGAGCGGATCACCGCTCACAGAGAGGATCACTGCTCACCGAGCGGATCACCGCTCACCGAGCGGATCACAGCTCACAGAGAGGATCACTGTTCACCGAGCGGATCACAGCTCATAGAATCAGAAAAAGGTCTGGATGAAAACAACCGTCTTTCCCTGGACTCAGGGATGTGCTCGTTTGCACGCACCAGAAAGCTGCTGGCATCCAACAGGAGACATGGACGCCATCGCTGTAGTTCTTAAGAACCCTCAAATGTGCGGAAACTACCAACAGATTCAATTCAAACTTTATTCTTTTAGCACATCAGTTGTTTTTAGTGTAACCTTAGAGACTTTCAAGTTTTCAACTAATTTCTCATCATAGAGCTTTTCTCATCACTGACACACGGGGAAGACAAAGTTATCACCTAAATATCCAGACGCTGATGCTCATTTAGATATTCTGAAATTCTATTGGTAAATTATAGATAAACTACTATCATTTTGTTTAGATGGGACATGTCAACTTATTTACATTCATTTGTTTACAACAAACACAAAAATACATAATCAACAGATTCTATAAAACAAAGACAGTCAAGGATGATTGGAGGTCACGTCTGCATAAATAAAACATTCATACGTTTATTTTCAAAACCCACTTAAGCCCTTTTGGAATTAAGGGGTTGCTGGAGCCTATCCCAGCTACAGTTGGCTAAAGGTGAGGTTAGTCTGGATGGTTGTCAGTCCATCACAGAGACAAACAACCAGAAAGCGTCACACCTGAGGAACAATCCAGAGTCAATGGACCCATGCAGCATGTAAACTCCACATAGAAAGAACCCAGCCAGGATTTGAACCTCCTGTTGTGAGGTGAGTGTGTTAACCACTACACCAAAGTGCACAACAACAAAACTTTTACATATAAAAGAAAAAGAAAAACCTCAATTAAAATCCAACCAAATTGACACCACAAGAGTATCTGCAAACTCACTGGATTTTCTGTTGCCTTAACATGTTTCTTTTCAGGCAACAGTGTAGAAATGACCTTTGATCTTTGAAATAAACAGCTTTTTCCTTCAATAAACTTGAAGCAAAGAATTTTTGTTAAAAAATTCACCTGCAAAATAACTAAACGTGTCATCAACTTTACATGGAGTCAAAACCTGACAATCTTCATGTCAAAAGTCTACGTCCATCAAGTATGTGATGCTTTAGTGAGAACAACTCAAAACGAACACCGGAGGAAATGAGGAAAGATTTAACCAAAAAACAGGAGGTTTTCCGCTGCCCAAAGTTACTGCCGAAGCCCCTCCCCCCACGTAAAGGAAATAAAAAATAAAACATTTGAGTTAATGGAGGGGAAGACAATTTGAGCAGAAGAAACGAAATTCAAAGTGATGGTAGAAACCTCCAGAAGAAAAAGTTCCACGCAGACAGATCCTCCTCACTCCAACACGGAAAGAGAAGTCCAAAAATCCAAGGAAACAAAAACTCCAACAGGTCAGACCACAAAAACAGGCAGGAGAATCAAACCTCACAGGCATCGGACATGAGCCATACCACAAACCAGCACAGCATGCAGGGCAAAGCAACTGGCACTGGAGGGGGCAGAAACAGCAGTATAGATGCAGAAATCAGATGATACAACAACAACGGATTCCATGAACCTGGAAGGAAAACAGCAGAAGGATGAGAACAGGACAACGTCAAAACTCCACATCCGTCATGTTCTCCTCACATTCATGGTCTCCTTTGCTTTAAAGTATGTTTGAAAAGCTGTCTATAAAAGATGATATTTTCTGAGATGGTTTTTAAAATGAATAAACTGGTTTCAGTTCATGTAAATGTCTTTGACTTTTGATTCCTTTAAGCGCAGAGACACCTGGAGGAGGTTTTCCCATCAGGAGGAGCATCACTTCTCGTTTTTCAGGGTCGATGCCACCTCCTTTGTGCTCCCCAGAGAACAAATCTCCATAGAGTTGTCCGTTTTGCTGCAGTCCTCCACATTGAGCAGATGACCTGATCTGAGGCCAGTCTTCTTCTGCCTCCACATGACGAATGCGCCGGCTGCCGTCAAGCAGATGAAGGTAGCCAGCAGGAGAGAAACCACCACCAGCTCGACGTGGAAGCTCTTCTCTTTCTGAGGCACATCCATGGAGATCTGGCTCCCTGTCCTGCAAGCTGAGGGGCTGGTTTTGAAACCTGGTGCTGTGGGACCGTCTCTATCAGCTTTGGTTCTGGCCGTGGGCTTTCCAGAGTCTTCCGCTGATGTGGTTTCCAGCACCGGATGATCCTGAGTGTTTACAGAGTCCTCAGGCATCGTGGTTTCAGCTGAAATGTCCTGAAAGTCTCCCTCTCCTGGCTGAGGGATGATGGAGCGAGGAGTGAACCTGAGGAGAACTTTGTAGCTCACAACGACCTCCTTGTGGCCCGCCTCCTCCGCTTCACAGCTGTAGCTCCCCAGGGTTTGAGCTGAGGCCAGGAAGCTGAGGCTGCCGTCAGATGAGTGGATGAAGAGCGTCTTCGGGAGAGACTCCATTTGAGGGGAGGTCCAGCTGACGACGGCCATGTTGGACGGTTTCGCACATTTGAGTCGTACAGCCTGGTTCAAGACAACGCTAACTTCTGCAGAAACAGGGAAAGTCACGACAGAGAGGCTTCAGGTCCAAACTTTTGACAAGCAAATCCACCAACTGTTCATAGCTGTAAAGAAGAGATGTTACCTCTGATTTCACAGGGAGTTTTTTCTTCAGGACACTGGCTCTGCTCCATTTCATTCTCAAGGTTTTGAATCCTGAAGAAAAACAAAGAATTCCTGTTGATTCCTCTAGAAAAGCTGAAACCACAATCCCTCCTGCCGGATCACAGCTCGTCATCTCCATCCCAGCTGTCCTTACGGGTGACACAGCTGTCTGTGGATGATGAAGGTCAAACCTTGACGGCGCACACAGGTGACCCACAGGAAGTATCAGGTCATAGAGCGCTCAGTGAACCCGCAGAGAACAGAGCTGTCACCGCCGACGGCAAAATAACATATGATCTTCATCTCCATTTGTTTATGCGACCAATTCCAGCGGATTCTGACACGGAGAAAAGCGGCTTCACATCCATATGCAACACTTTACGAAGCTGCGTTTTAAATCAGCTGTAATTATGTTAATGGCATAAATGGTTGAAGAGTTACAGTCATTTAAAGAAAGTTAACACTGGAGCTAAAGCTGCAATGTTAAAGAGTTAAAACCTTCCAGGAAGTTCCTCACTGGAGGCAGCTTTCAGGAAGTTTGTCTTGGTTTGCCGACAGGATGAAGCTACAAAAATGGATCCCGCTGGTTTGTTGTTTTGAGACTCAAACATTTTTTTGGGGCGTGGCCTGTCAGTGTAAACATTAGGAACAGTTTGTTTTTGTTTTCTTTACAGTGAGATAAGAGGAGTGGCGAACTGCACTCACACATCCTCCTCGCTGCCGCTCAGACCCACGCAAACACTCTTGCTCTGGCTCCACCCACACAGAGGGTCCCGGGACAGAACACACTGGCTGCAGGTTCTGTGGGTGGAGCATGAGGCCAAAGGCACAGCCATGACCCCCTCAGACGTTCCTACAAACAGAATTCCCTGCAGAGCCGGAAAAACAGTGATCAGCAAAGATTGACAGAATGAGAAGAAATTTCCCAAAATTCAATTCCAGACAAAACTCTAGCAGGTCAGTCTGACAGCTGCAGCTCCAGAGGCCGTGAAAGTCTGGAGACATTTCATTTACAGAGACAGCGTCACCACAAGCATAAACCAATCAGCGTCTGAAGTTCAAACAGATTACGGTAAAACGCTAAAACCAACAGTTGCTCTGTGCCCTATCTCTGCAGGAAGTCTGCAGGAACTCTAAAGAACTCTGCAAATCCCTATAAGAACTCTGTAGAATCCTAAAGGAACTCTGTAGAACCCTAAAGGAACTCTGTAGAACTCTATAGAACCCAAAAGGAACTCTGTAGAACCCTAGAGGAACTCTGTACAACTCTTAAGGAACTCTCTAGAACCCTAAAGGAACTCTGTAGAATCCTAAAGGAACTCTGTAGAATCCTAAAGGAACTCTGTAGAACCCTAAAGGAACTCTGTAGAACCCTAAAGGAACTCTGTAGAACTCTATAGAATCCTAAAGGAACTCTGTAGAACCCTAGAGGAACTCTGTACAACTCTTAAGGAACTCTCTAGAACCCTAAAGGAACTCTGTAGAATCCTAAAGGAACTCTGTAGAATCCTAAAGGAACTCTGTAGAATCCTAAAGGAACTCTGTAGAATCCTAAAGGAACTCTGTAGAACCCTAAAGGAACTCTGTAGAATCCTAAAGGAACTCTGTAGAATCCTAAAGGAACTATGTAGAACTCTAAAGGAACTCTCTAGAACCCTAAAGGAACTCTGTAGAACTCTAAAGGAACTCTCTAGAACCCTAAAGGAACTCTGTAGAACTCTAAAAGAACTCTGTAGAACTCTAAAGGAACTCTATAGAACCCTAAAGGAACTCTGCAGAACCCTAAAGGAACTCTGCAGAACCCTAAAGGAACTCTGCAGAACCCTAGAGGAACTCTGTAGAACTCTAAAGGAACTCTGTAGAATCCTAAAGCAACTCTGTAGAACCCTAGAGAAACTCTGTAGAACTCTAAAGGAACTCTGTAGAATCCTAAAGGAACTCTGTAGAACTCTATAGAATCCTAAAGGAACTCTGTAGAACCCAAAAGGAACTCTGTAGAATCCTAAAGGAACTCTGTAGAACCCTAGAGGAACTCTGTAGAACCCTAAAGGAACTCTGTAGAATCCTAAAGGAACTCTGTAGAACCCTAAATGAACTCTGTAGAACCCTAGAGGAACTCTGTAGAACCCTAGAGGAACTCTGTAGAACCCTAAAGGAACTCTGTAGAATCCTAAAGGAACTCTGTAGAACCCTAAAGGAACTCTCTAGAACCCTAGAGGAACTCTGTAGAACCCTAAAGGAACTCTGTAGAATCCTAAAGGAACTCTGTAGAACCCTAAAGGAACTCTGTAGAACCCTAAAGGAACTCTGTAGAATCCTAAAGGAACTCTGTAGAACTCTATAGAACCCTAAAGGAACTCTGTAGAACCCTAAAGGAACTCTGTAGAACCCTAGAGGAACTCTGTAGAACTCTATAGAACCCTAAAGGAACTCTGTAGAATCCTAAAGGAACTCTGTAGAACTCTATAGAACCCTAAAGGAACTCTGTAGAACCCTAAAGGAACTCTGTAGAACCCTAGAGGAACTCTGTAGAACCCTAAAGGAACTCTCTAGAACCCTAAAGGAACTCTGTAGAACTCTATGGGAACTCTACAGGAGTTCTGTAGGAATTCTGCAGGAATTTCGCAACAACGTTGAACCGTCTTAGAAAACATGTGATCGTTGAAGGAATTACCTTTGCGGAGGAGAGAACGACGGTTCTGACCATCTGAGGTTCGGTGAACAACTGAACTTCCTCAATGATTCTGGGATCCTGATCAAACAAAACCACCTTATGGAGGAACCCCGACTCTGAATGAGAAAGAACATTTTGATCAATGAACGCCATTTATCAGGAAAAGGACTTTTCTTTTAAGCGAATGAAAACAGAAAACCTTTTCATGCTTTTCTTTGTTAAAGGTTAATGACGTTTACTGATGGTATATAAACATTTTTGGAACCTTTTCACCTGAAAACTTCTGAATATTTTTTAAAATTTAAATGAAAGCAGAAAAGTTATAAATCTGATCCTGTTTGGATCACATGACAGGTGACGGATTCCTGAGTCAAAATCCAAAAGATAAACGAATATAACATGATGACTGAACTAAATCTATGCAAAACCTAAAAATATTAGACATTTGAAATGAGGGGAAGATGTGCTGACTAATGCTGAGTCATGCTGATAGTGAAGCAAAATATGTGCAAGTTAAAGAATGTGCTAACTTTAGGAAAAATATAAACTCGGTTATACTTGGAAAAGGATTCTCTTCTCACCGGATACCAGGAACAAAAGCGGGAACTCTGCTCCGTTTGCCGCCCTCGTCTTCATGGCGGCCACGTGGCTGTAGCGCTGCTCAGCCGAAACCAGAACCGGTCCATTTCTGGTGGGTCTCACGCTGCTGGCAGTGAGGAAACTGGTCCTCACCGCTTCCAGGTCGGCATCCACAGAGCTCGCCAGTCCGCACTGAACGTGGAGAAGACGGCTTACAAACACAAAGACCGACTGCACGTGACCTGACCCTGATGGATGCAAGCTACTGCGTTTCCACACTAAGCGGTTCCAGTCACATGACGCTCAAAGCAGCTTCTCTACGGGAAAAGCGCCGTTCACTGATCGGAGGCCTTCACCTTTCCCAGGTGTTTTCCAGAGTACGGACTCCACCGCTGGCTGTTCTTGTCAAACTTCCTGTAACTCCCAGCAAAGACGCTGGAGATGTCCTGCAGCGTAAAGACGCACACGGCCGACTCCGACTGCCCGGACCTGAAACAGGAAACACCTGTTTCACACCGTTTCATCTGGATCAAGAACCTGCATGGGCGCCGCTGCAGCCAGCAGTTATTCAGAGGTCTACTCTGAGGTTTCAGATGAAATGTTTCCACATGATTCATGATTTTCAAACAGTTTCTGACCTCTGCTTTGACTCCTGGATGTTAAACTTTTGGTTCTGTTGTACTCGGACAGAAAGAGGAACTAGAACGTTCTCTGATCTTTGCAGAACAAAGGTCTGCAGCTGCGTTTTGAGCGTTTTTCTGTAAAAATGTAGAAATCTCTAACAGGAAAGTTTGAAAGTGTTGGTTCCTGATCCAGAAATGCTTTTGGAAATATGGGCGGAGCTTTTCTCTTCAGATCAGCTGTTTTAAACGTTTGCATCCCCGGCACCATGTTTCCTCTGAGTCACCTCTAGGCAGTGTCAGAAATGATCCAGAAGTCTTACCACTGAGAGGTAAAGATGCCGTAAAAGAGCGTCTCAGAGGAACTGCTGCCCTCTGGTGGCTGGAGTGTGAACATATCCTGCAGAATGTTGTGAGGGGGCCGGTTGGGGGGCTGGCAGAGCAGGGGGGCTTTGGCAAAGGAGGTCCACTTCTTCTGCAGGATCCTGCGGCCTCCCACGTCGTCCTGTGAAAGCAGCACATGGTCAACATCCTTCACCTTCCCTTCAGCACCGTCGCCTCTTCATGAAGCACCACCTTGCAGACTTGCGCCACCCGGGGGATCCGCAGCTTCTCCTCAAAGCTGAACTCATTCCCGAACTCCGTGAAGAAAAAGTAGATTTTTCCGTTTGCTGAGTCAGCAGTTGAGCTCACAAAGACCGGTTCTGAAACACAGCAGAGGAGGATCTGAATGCAGGAAGAAGCACTGGAAGAGGCAGCATCTGCAAGAGCATGACGAGGAAGTGAGTCATGTGGGCCAGACGGAGGCGCGCTGCGGTCCAGGTCAAAGAGCATCAGCTGGCATTAATGATGAATGTGAGGATTTGCTGACATTGTGAAGTCCCCATAAGGTACCACAGCTTCCCTCTCCACAGGGACGCCTGCTTTTAACCTTTATTTTTCCAGGCAAAGGCAGGACCTTCAGAGAAAGAGAGCTAAAAGGGTTACAGGAGACCCAGAAAAAGTGAGGATAAAACAGCCGACCGATCCGTTAGAATCACAGAACTCTTTTACAGCAACAGGTCAAGCCTCACAAGTCAAGTCCAGGTTCTACTGCAGCGCGCTGTCAGTCCCCTGATTCTTTAAGCTGAAGTTGAGATGAAGAAGGTTCCAGATTCTATAAGCACAACCTTCATCCCTTTATGTCTGCTCATAATCTCATTTTAAAGACGCTTCTTTTACTGCTGGAGTTCCTCAGGGTGTCGTTTTAGGCCTCCAGCTTTTTACTTCACAGGTGTATGATGTCACACAGGCTGATGGTTTAAACTGAAGGGAATCTGGGGCTCGAACCTCAATCAGGTTTGTGAATTTTCTTTCTTTTCCTGGTCGTTTTCTCGGATGTTTTGTGGACCTAAAATCTGCTTTCAGCACAATTATCGAAGGAAAATCCACCCCCACAGGAGAAATGCTGTTCACAAGAGATGTTGGAACCCCGGTTCCTCAAAATCACCAAATCAAAACCGCCAGTATTTAAACCCTTTGATCTGATTCAACACCAGAACCTGACTGTTGGGATGAAACAGGTTGGAAATGGATGAACTCCACATGTGAGGCCGTCAGAGTCTGAGCAGCTTGAAGGTTCCTCCGGTTCTCTGCAGAGACTCGTCTTCTGGATCTGCGTCACTCACCATCCAGTAAACTGACGTAGCCGTCCAGGCTGACGTCTGGACGTCCATCCCTGCTGAAGTGACGGGAGATTTGGGGCATGGTTCCTTTAAAGTTGGTGGTGGTGGCGGTGAACAGCTCGCCGTCTGCACACGTCAAACGACAGAAAGCAGATTTTTGTGAAGCTGCAGATGCAGTCGAGTTTAAATGATTTTACATTCACTTCCGGTGGACCTGTTTGCTCCTAAAACATGTTTTGTTATTGTTTCATTTTAAAGCAGCAGTTCAAGAGATTCTGACGCCAAACACGACGCAACGGTTTAACCCCATTTCTCTGCAGCGATTAAACCTTTTAACTGGATCACAGATGTTACTTTTAAATCTTTCTGCTGCGCCCTATAGGGGGCGCCACAAGAACTCATCTGCCTCCGTCTAACCCTCTCTTTTGCATCCTCCTCCCTTATCTCCTCCTTCATCAATGAACCTCCTCTTTTCTGGTATCTCCCACCTCCTCACTGTTCCTCCTCTACTGCTTCCAAACATCTCCATCTGCTTTTATCTCCAGAACATCCGCTGTGATCTTTTCCTTTGGCAGATTCATTCCTGATCCCAAAGAGAACTTCGGCATGTTCAGCTCAGCTTCCTTAGTTCAGATGAACAAACCACATCCTCTGAGGCTCCTGAGGTGAAGTCTGTTCACACAGACTCACAAAACCAAAGCAGTTCAACTTGGAAATAAAAATGATTTCAAATGTTTACAGCTTTTAAAAACAGCAAACTGCTGTTAAACTCAACCAACAATAACAAATCTGAACTTCTAACATCTGCTGGAAGCTCTCAGAAGCAAAGCCAAAGCCGACATGCAGCCGGCGGCACATCATAGAAACCAGGAAGGTGGAGAAACATCTGCTAACAGATGGAGGTCCACCTCCGTCTGCTGCTCACTCCCGTCATCACCTACAGTGATGGGAACCAGTCACACTAGAGAAGAGCTTCATCCTGTGCAGAAACGGTGTCAGATCTCTCTCTGGTAGCTGCAGTCCTCTTCTCCATTCCCTGCTGTTGCAGACGTGTTCCTTTCTCTCCTCACTTGTAAAAACATTTGGATTTGTTGTCTTCTGGCAGGTCTGGTGTTAGAATGCTGCATTTATCAGGCTGTGACCCACCTGAGGCGAGGGCGGTGCTCCTCTGGAAGGGATTGTAAGGGCAGCGCCGCGATGGAGCGTCACCGTTGACCATGGAGAAGGTCAGCAGGTCCTAAAAAAGAGGCCAGAGTCTGCGACACGGCGGCTTCAGACACACCAGAGGAGACCACGCTTTTGGGAGAACTTACGATGAAGGCGTCTTGAGGGCTGTAGGCGTAGCTACCACAGGCGTAGAGATGGGTGGAGTTTAGAGGCAGCAACACATGGACAAAGTTGAGACAGTCCACCTGAAGACGGAGAGAAAGGAAGAATAAACATGAGTTTATCTGACAGCTTCTGAAATCAGAACCCATTCTCCTCATTGATCTTTGTGTTCCAACAGCTGATGTGAAATCCAAAAACTGAGAGCTCTCAGGAGAGTTTCAGGGGAGAATTTTATGAGATTTGTGGAAGAACTGGAAGGAATAGAGACCACACGGAGGTGGTCCGTTCTGATGTTTGTGGACGTACGTCTGTGAGGAACCAGAACCACATCCTGCTTTGAGTTCAAGCTCAGAAGGTTCACAGGACAACCTCTGAGTTTACCTCCATGAAGACGACAGTTTCCTGCTTTCATGATGGAGACTCGTGGAATCACATGATCACGTGACCTATGACCTGCTGACATTTAACCATCATTTCATGCAGCAGCTGACCTTACAGTCAAACGTTTTTCTGAGTATAAACCTAGAGGTAGGTCGCTCCACCTGGTGCAGTCTGAAGTCATGTCCCACAAAGGATCATGGGAAAAGGTTGTTTTTTTGACCACACTGATATTTTGTATCTGACCCGGTTTGGTTGAAGGAGAAATGTACCGCAGGATTCTTTCCTTTCATCCTGCAGTCGTCTGTTCTTCTATCTGTAGGACGCCATGACACCTGAACGGAACAACAGACAGGTGAGTCTATGGGCAGCAGAGGACCCCGACTGGAGATCCACCCCTGAAGGCCTCACTCGCTGTTTCTGGGTCATGTTTCCACCCTGGTTGACGTTCAATGACAGGATGGCGTCTCGCGCTCCGACATAGAGGGTGGAGCTGTCGCTGCTGAGGAACAGGGCGGTGGCGTTCTGAAGCCTGAAAGTCTGCACAGGTCTTTCTGTCGAGTCTGAAACAAACATTCATCCGTTAGTGGATCCCTCTCGTAAGCTCCACCCACAAGTGCCACAAAGTTACATTAGATTTTAATGACTGAGGCTCTGTCCCAATTCCCATCCTAACGACTAAAAACCACATAGTGCCCTGGATTTAAAAAGCAGTTTGCACACCATGCTCACTACTGGAAGATGACATCACTGATTCCACAAAGTGAAAACTTGATCAACATGAGCATTAATGAGTCCACTGTGTTCTGAGGACAAAAAAGTTGATGGTTTACTAAAAAAATACATTTAAATATCTTTGTTTTTCGCAATAATTGTTCAAACGCAATGCATTGTGGTCACATTTTCTCCAATCTTGAGTCTGCTTTCAGTGGAAGGGGTGTGGCCTCGCTCACTACTGGTTGGTGAGAGTTTTTGCCGTAGAAACGTTGACTCAGACGTCTGGTTCCAACATGGCGGCGGACATAATGTGGAAAACTGACGACCTGATCTGGTTGGAACTGGAAGGAAACCATTTTCTTTGGGGGTGGTGTCACACTCTCTGGGTCCAGTTCTCTGATAGATCAGTGTGCAGAACCCAGACGGATGGCCTGAGGAGCTGCACGTTACGGATGGTCAGATCCATGATGCTACGGTTCCAGAAATGCCTTCATATTTTCAGGATGCTGTTTGGTTTGAAATATAGATTTACAGGCCCATTCATTTGAAAATGTCTTTTTAACATGTTCTTGTAGCATTTTCTTCTGATGGAGGACATGTATCAAATAGTTAAGATTAACACTGCGTTTCTGAGGATTTCTTTATTCAAATCTTATAGTGGATCAGCAGCAGATGAAAACAGTTTTAAAAAGCTCTGATTTGTGACGCAGCAACTGCCAACGATCGGGGCCACAAGCTCCGCCCCTTTCTGACACATCCACTTACAGACAAACAGATCCGTGAACGCCTTTGTTTTCCTCGTCTGAGCTGGAATCACTACGTTTTTGCTTTGCAAATGTTAGCTTGGGGATGTGAGAGGCTGTACGCCAGCAGAAGTAAGGGTAAACAAAAGAATGCTGGGGTATCAGTGTTGGCTTACTTCTACGCCAACAGTCCCGCCCACAACTCAGAAGTGAATATCTGATAAATCCTGCCACTCAGCAGAAACTATGTCCTAGAAAACAACACACGTATTTGTCTATAATAATACAACACTTTTGCAGCAGATCAAGATATACAGTTGCAAATGTATTAAAAATAAAAACCTGAAAATGACATGTACAGATGAGGTTTCTTCTGTTTCCATGATGAGTCTTGAGATGTTTCTGCTGCTTCATTGAAGTCAACCTGTGGTCAATCCAGTGGATTGGACAGGATTTGGAAAGGTAGACCCTGTCTACATGAGGTCCAGGGTTGACTGTGCACGTCAAAGCACAAACCAAGCATGAAAGAACAGGAATCGTCTGTAGACCTCAGAGACAGGATTATCTTGAGCCACAAGGCTGGGGAAGAATCCAGAAACATTTCTGCTGCCTTGAGGGTTCCAATGAGCACAGTACCCAATCTGCTCCAGAGCGCTCCTGACCTCAGACTGGAGCGACGGTTCATCTTTCAGCAGGACAATGATCCAAAGCACACCGCCAAGATCTGAAGGAGCGGCTTCAGAACAACTCTGTCAATGTCCTTGAGCGGCCCGGCCAGAACCAGACCTGAATCCAAATGAACATCTATAGAGAGATCTGAAAATGGCCGTGGACCCACGCTTCCATCCAACCTGATGAAGCTTGAGCGCTACTGCAAAGAGGAACGGACCAAACTGTCTACAGAAAGGTGTTCCAAGCTTGTGGCGCCATATTCAAAACCACGCCAAACAAACAAAAGGTTCAGCAACTTAGCATTGAGCAAAGGGTGTGAATACTTGTCATTTTCAGGATTTTATTTTTAATAAAACAATTTCAAAAGAACTTTTTCAACATTGACATTATGGGGGTTTTTCAAAGAACGTTTCAGGAAATAAACTGATTGAATCCATTTAGAAAGAAGGCTGTGACATCATAAACGGTGGAAGAAGTGATGCTGGGAAGACTTTCCGGATGCTCTGTGGTTAGAGTGGCCCTTTAAACGGGTGAAGCTTCAGGCCTAGCTGTGAGAAATGCTGTAAACGGAGATATCTCGGAGATCTGTGCTGTAACAGAGGCGGGGGGTGGGGGTAGGGCGCCTTTCTGATTGGCTGTGGTCACACAGAAAGAAGCCTCAGGATAATTTTAACCCCCCCACCCACCCACCCATCCACCCATCCACCCACCCACCACAAAGGCCTGCAGACTGAGATCCAGAACATCTGAACTGTTCAGTCCGACCACACGCATGAATAAAAGAGAGAAAGTGCAGCGCAGCAAAGACCGCGCTCTGAGTCCGGTTCTGCTCTGGTCCGAGGCATCAGCTGCGTTCTGGTCAGGATGTGCTTTCCAGCTGCAGACTGCTGGTGAGCAGAGATCAAAAGCTGCAGTGCGATGTTTGCATGCAGAAAGTCTTCACAGGAAGTGAGGTTACGTTCAGCAGCTCGCTGACCCAAATTACTCGCTGATGTCTGTGACCTCAGATCACATCAAAGGACCACAGAAGAAGAAACGAGAATAAAGTCAGAGTTTGTCAAGAAGATTCTTCTGAAAACCTTTGCAGGGAGTCAGTTCTCCAAGTACCCCTGTGACCGAACATCTCTGTGACGTGTGTGGAACCAAAGTCCAAACAAACCCGCAGGAACAAACGTTCACCAGCCGGACTTTGGTGAAAACCACAAAAAGTAGAACTGGAATGAGCCACGGAGCAGCAGAGGAAGAACATTTTCCTGTTCCTCATCTGTATTCTGAACCACATCAAGACCTCCACCAGGTAACAGGATATCATCCGACTCCTCTGATCCTCCCCGGATCTCCGGCGTCTGCATGACATCATTTGACTCTCAGCCAAACCTCTGAAGGAGTCAGAGGAACCGGAGTTCTCCATCAGCTTTAAGAAGTGAAGAAGATAGAAACTTCTTTGGATCCAGCTGGAGAACAGAGCCCTGTGAAAGTCCAGTCATTCAGTCTGGTTCCCTCAGCTGGTTGTGGTTCCTCTAACATCTGCGGCACAGGAGCTCCATTCTTCCTGCTTTTAAGGAGCTTCTGCTTTTTCATCAGAGTCTGGTCTCATGACGGAACAGAGCGGAGAACATCCTCAGAGACTCCAGAGTCTAAGCGTCCCCCTGGAATGAAAATGATCTGGACGTGTCCCTGAGTCAACTCGTTTCCTGTTGTTGGTTTTTTCCAGACTCTTTCTTTGGGACTTTTATTGATAAACTGGTGGCGACAGGAAGATGAAACTAAGTCTGGATCCTGGTCTGTATCGTATTAACAACCTAAAGCAACCTTTGAAGGTCACTTTCTTATCGCTCTTAAAGACAGTCATGGAGTGAACCCATTCACTGTATAAGAGAACTGGAGTGAGTGACCCCTCCCACCTGGCGTTCCAAACAGGAAGTACCTGCTGGCTCCCAGGAGCCAAAACCCCGTAGACTTCTATGTAGACATAAACAGCTGTAACTCAGTCCTTCTTCCATCCCTGATAACGTTTTAACATCTTGATAATCCTCATTTTTGATATTTCTTCTGGAGTTTAAGTGATTCCAGTTTTAAACTGACCAAACAGATGTCTCAATACAAGTAGGCGGAGCCTCCTGGCCCCCACGTCCAAGCTGGAAGATTTTTATGGTTATTCCACCATCTTTGCTCCCCGCGGACATCTGTGTGATCTACGTCTGGGTTTCTTCTCCTTCCTGTCTGACACACTTTCAGCACAACTTCTCCAAAAAACTGAAGATGACGAAACCAAACGCTCTGGAAAACAACTTAGTGGAAACAAAAGAGGATCAGGAAGATTCAGAATGACGCTGCATCGTTGACATGTGAGCGCTCCAACAGAGCGGCGTTCTGAAGTCTGGATGGAGGAGAGGAACCAACAACTGAAAGTGGTTAAACACAAAGTGAGTGAAGGTTCCTCTTCATCCAGGTGGGGTTTGTTTGAAGTTGAGTCATAGCGACTGGACTACTGGAGCCGGAGCAGCCAAACGTTCAGTCGCTATGGCTCAACTTCCAGATACTTTACCATGAACACGTCTAAACAAACTGCACATGGGAAACACTTTTCTGCAACAATGCATCCTCTTAATCTGAGGCTGGAGCAAACTTTCAGGTCCTGTCAGCCCTCCAGAGCAGCTCCCAAACCGCACAACGTCCATGGGGCCTTTAGTGACCGCCTTTGTGCTGAGGATCCCAGACTCGCCGTTTGTAGATCAGGAGATCCATCACTTTCATTCTTTCTCCAGAAACAGAACTTACACATTCCTTTCATCACTTCAAACCAAAAACTTTGGCCATACCATCACCATGGCAACGAAGCATGCTCCTTAAAGACCTCTTCCAGTCCAGAGGCTAATTTGTTTGACTTATAAATAACCCATTTAAAGAAACAAAACAGATCTTTTCACCATTTTTTGGTGGATTTCTTCATTTTAGCAATTTGAGATTAGAAATAAAACAAAAGAAACTGAATTAAGGATAAGTGACCAGCAGACATTTAACTGAAAACGAAACTGAAATCAATATTTTTTTCCTGAAAAAAATGTAAACAGAAAATGAATCAAAGCTCAGTGTGTTAACTTTATTTATTTAGGGATCTTTAACCCTTTAGCTCCAGTGCGTACATTCTTTGATCTGCCATAACACTTCAACCATTTAGTGGATTACCGTATTTCCAGAGGTTTCTGAAGCTGAGAAAAGCAGTTTTCTGCTGATGTGCAAGTAATGTGCTGTATTTCAGTGCAAAGCTGATATGAAAAGCTGCTTTTCTCAGCGTCAGAATCAGCTGATCTGCATTGATCATGTAAACGGCAAGTCAGAGAGAGCGTGTTATTTAGGTGTCGAACATCTCCGGTGCCGAAGGGTTAACTTTTCAACATTAATACAATGTGGATCAGTTTTGTAAAACATGCTTAAATGTTTAAAGAAAACTGCCCTCTAATAAACTGGAGGAAGGGTTAGGGTTACGCTTTCACATTTCTATGCCCTCCTACAGCCTTTGGATGAAACTATTCTTGAAAAACTTTGAATAAAAACAAAAACAGTCGTAACTTCAGGCTTTTTGAGCTGCAACGATGATGAAAATGCTCCAGCATCCCGGAAGAAGGGAAACATTGATTTTCTGCTCCGTTATACAATAAAATCCATTTCAAAAACTTCCTAGAATATAATTCAATGGACAGGGTTTCTATGATAAAGATTTCAGACCAAACAAGGAAGAACCGGCAGAAACACTGACTGACAGATGCTGTTCTGCTCCACTAAACCACGGGAACGCTGACCATGAGACACCAAGAGCAACGGAGGTGTCTTGTCCAAGGACACTTCAACAGCGATCAAGGCAGTAACCCGACCTGTGACCCAAAGATAAGTTCAGCTGGATCTGCCTGGACCTTTTACAGATCTACAGACTTTAAGTGAACGACTAGAACTTCAACATCATTCAGAAGATCATTAAACTTCTACTGAAGACAAAACGTGTCTTCTTGATCACGCTGTTTCCTCTGAGTCACAGAATGAGGATCAAAACCAATTAAAATGACTTACTGAGAAGAAAGGAGCGCCGAGGAGGAGCCAGACAGTTGTAGGAGCTCACGAGGAGGCAGAGGAGGAGAACTGACTGAAACATGACAGAGAATATTGAGATGAAGAACGTGAAAATCCAGTTTCTGTCTGTTTTCTGCGAGCAGCAACAGTCTGCACACAGCTGAAGGAAACACTGAGAACTACTGCTTCCTCTTTTCAGTGGTCTGATGAAGAGGAAGATGGGGGTGTCTTCCGATGCTGGTGCATCAGCAGCTGAAGAGCAGATAATGGAAAGAAAGAAACACTCAACTACAGAGAACATGCTGAACATCCTCCACCCCTGAAAGTCCATTAGAGAGCGTAGAGCTTCTCTTGATGCTCGCCATCCTCTTTAAAGGTTTCACATTTCACGGAGCCCTGAAGCTATATTTTACTTTAATTCAAACGCCCAGCCCCCCAAAAAACTAAAAAACTAAAACAAAGTTGCTGTATTTAAAAAAAAAACGAAACAAACATTTTTGCCTCATTTTAGATGTTCCTCGGGGTTCTGTTCTGATATCTTTCCTTTTATCCTTTTACATTAATGATCAGCTGCTGAGCATCTGAACTGGAATGAAACCAGTTTCAAGAGCCGGGCTGGGATGGAACCAGTTTCAAGAGCCGGGCTGGGATGGAACCAGTTTCAAGAGCCGGACTGGGATGGAACCAGTTTCAAGAGCCGGACTGGGATGGAACCAGTTTCAAGAGCCGGACTGGGATGGAACCAGTTTCAAGAGCCGGACTGGGATGGAACCAGTTTCAAGAGCCGGACTGGGATGGAACCAGTTTCAAGAGCCGGACTGGGATGGAACCAGTTTCAAGAGCCGGACTGGGATGGAACCAGTTTCAAGAGCTTTGATGACTGAATCTGATCTGGTTTTGTGGGTTGGAGCAGAAATGCAGGTTTTGATCCTTCAGGTTTTTTTCATTGAATATTTAGAAAAATGATTTCAAAGAACCAAAACTTCAATTTCAGCTCTGAAACCTTTTCTCATTTGTGTCTGTGTTTCAACAAATACAAATATTTCAGTTTTAATGTTGAAAGATTTGCTTTATTTGGACTTGTTCCTCCAAACATTACGACTTCTTCTGCATCACATTTCTGTCCACAGCACAAAGTGTTAACAGGACTCGCGTCACATTCCGACTTTCATGAAGTCTTTTGATTGACCGAAGCCCTCCAATCAAAACTCTCCTCTCTGAGGATGAAGACGCTGCGTGTCACTGACAGGTGTTTGCTCAAGACTATCTTCCGCCGCCATTGGGGGGCGCCAGGGCCCAAACAGGAATCCAGGTTGGGTCTTTAAGCAAGTTTGATTTTGTTCCTTGAGGAAGGCACTAGTACTGTCAGCAAAGTGGAGCAGCAAAGTCTGCAGTCTCTGCACAGGAGCTGCTGAGCAAGGCACTGACACAGTCTTTCATTTGCAGTTTGACTTGATGAAGGATTTAATCCAACAACTTGAGTGCAAAAAAGATTTAAAAAATCCTTGTCTTCATTTTCGTCTCCGTGGCGTCCAGTCACTTGCGTCTGTGCTCACAGTCAGACGGGGGACTCAGCTTTGGGTGGGCCTGGGGGTCGATTTGGGCGCAGCGGGGGTCGTCTACAAAAAAAGACAAGTCAGTGATTCAGTTTCCACTGAAACATAGCTTCATCAAGGTTCAAGCTTCTTCATAAATCAGCTTTATTTTGGAGGATCAAACATGCAAATGTTGAAGGAAAATGTGCTTAAAAACATCAGTGAACACATTTAAAGTCATTTATTTACAGGAGTGTTTGTTCGCAGATGTAAAGTCACAGATCCTAAAAAAACTCATCAGGACCATTGACTGTACTTGAGAACAGGACAGAGTGACACCTCCCTCCCCGCATTCCAAACAGGAAGTACCTGCTGGCTCCAAGAAGCCAAAATCCCACAGACTTCTATAGAGAAACAAACACCTGTTGCTCAGTCTGTTGTGACCAAGGAGGTGGGTGGAACCCAAGAGCAGACACGTTTTAAAGGATGAGAAGGAATATTTATTGAATAGGTGAATAGTGGAGCAGGATGACAGGGCGGGCAGGTAGGCAGGCAGGAAAGCTTAGCTGTCGGAGCGGGGGCTGACAGGCTTGCGGGCTGAGCTGACAGAGCGGGGCTGACTGGCTGGCTGGCTGGCTGGCTGGCTGGTTGGCAGGCTGGCTGGCTGGCTGGCTGGCTGGCTGGCAGGCTGGCGAGATGACGTAGTGGCAGGCAGACTGACACACAAGCGGCATAACGATCTGACAGTGGCTGAAGGTTTGACGCTGCTTAAAAAACCATGGTGATGATGAACAGGTGGTGATGATCAGGAACAGGTGTGGTGCTTGACGAGGGAGAAGGAACGCCTCCAGGGCACAACACAGTCGTTCTATTGGTCAGAATAACCAGTCTTGCTCTGATACTTTTTTAACATCTTCTTGATAATCCACATTTTTTTCATATTTTTTCTGTAGTTCAATTAATTCAAGTTATAAAGTGACCATCAGATGTCCTAATAAAAGCAGGTAAAGCCTGCTGGTCCAACATTCAAATGTTTGATTGACAGAATTCATGCAGTCCCCTTTCAAGTGGTTGGGGCGTGGCCTTCCAACAGGCTGACTGCTGATTGGTGAGAATGGTTCTCACAGAAACATCGTCTCAAATCGACTTAGACCAATCACTGTTTACTGGCGGCGTCTGGTTCCAACATGGCGGCGTCCTTGTTGTGAAAAAATTGTGACTGATTTGATTTCTTTTGGTTGGAGCTGGAAGTAAACCATTTCTATGGATGATGTCACACTCACTCAGTCCAGTTCTCACATACAGTCGATGGTTGAGACTGAACTGAATTGAACTGTGTACATGGACCCTGACTCTTGCTTGGATTCTGACCCTGATTTAGTTTTGTGGACTTCTGGTCTAAGCTTTTGCTCCTGTCTATCTATTAGACCTGCAGCATTTGGAACCAGCCTTTTGTTACACTCGTCTTTTATAAAGAACATAAACACGTATTCTTTAAACTTCTGATTTACTGCATCAACATTGAATTTGGAAAAGCAAGTGTCATGAATCCTTTGTAAAATTACACAGCAGTTACACACGTGGACAAAAATGATGGTACCCATAACTTCATATTTTGTTGCACAACCTTTTGAGGCAATCACTGCAATGAAGCGATTTCTGTATTTGTCAATGAGCGTTCTGCAGCTGTCAACAGGTATTTTGGCCCACTCCTCATGAGCAAACTGCTCCAGTTGTCTCAGGTTTGATGGGTGTCTTCTCCAAATGGCATGTTTCAGCTCCTTCCACAGATGTTCAATGGGATTCAGATCTGGGCTCATGGAAGGCCACTTTAGAATAGTCCAACGCTTTTCTCTCAGCCATTCTTGGGTGTTTTTGGCTGTGTGTTTTGGATCGTTGTCCTGTTGGAAGACCCATGACCTGCGACTGAGACCAAGCTTTCTGACACAAGGCAGCACATTTCTCTCCAGAATGCCTTGATAGTCTACAGATTTCATTGTACCTTGCACACATTCAAGACACCCTGTGCCAGATGCAGCAAAGCAGCCCCAAAACATGACTGAGCCTCCTCCATGTTTCACCGTAGGGACAGTGTTCTTTTCTTCGTATGCTTGGTTTTTGAGTCTATGAACATAGAGTTGATGTGCCTTACCAAAAAGCTCCAGTTTGGTCTCATCTGTCCAAAGGACATTCTCCCAGAAGCTTTGGGGCTTGTCAACATGCATTTTTGCAAATTCCAGTCTGGCTTTTTTAGGATTGTTTTTCAGCAGTGGTGTCCTCCTTGGTCGTCTCCCATGAAGTCCACTTTGGCTCAAACAACGACGAATGGTGCGATCTGACACTGATGTACCTTGGCCTTGGAGTTCACCTTTAATTTCTTTGGAGGTTGTTCTGGGCTCTTTGGATACAATTCCAACGATCCGTCTCTTCAATTTGTCATCAATTTTCCTCTTGTGGCGGCCGTCCAGAGAGGTTGGCTACTGTCCCGTGGGTCTTGAACTTGTGAATAATATGAGCCACTGTTGTCACAGGAAGTTCAAGCTGTTTAGAGATGGTCTTATAGCCTTTACCTTTAAGATGTTTATCTATCATTTGTTTTCGGATGTCCTGGGACAATTCTCTCCTTCGCTTTCTGTTGTCCATGTTCAGTGTGGTACACACCTTTTCACCAAACAGCAGAGTGACTACTTGTCTCCCTTTAAATAGGCAGACTGACTGATTATGAGTTTGGTAACACCTGTGATGTCAATTAAAGGACACACCTGAGTTAATCATGTCAGTCTGGTCAAATAGTTTTCAATCTTTTATAGAGGTACCATCATTTTTGTCCAGGCCTGTTTCATTAGTTTGTTTTTTTTTAATAATTATGTTAATCAGCAATTCAAAAGTGATGGCTGATTTTGATTATTTAATTTTCATAAATTTTTATTTATTGTTACTTTTGTAAGTTTCAAGTGATTTCAGTGAGAATTGTGGGTTTTTCCTTCTTCTTTAACTGAGGGGTACCAACAATTTTGTCCACGTGTGTACAACTAAAAACAAAATGCATTTTGACATTGAAGGTTGTGAGGTCATTTTTAAAAGTAGGGAACTGAAAAATGGAGGTGGTGTTGCTCTGTATGTGGATACAAATCTGAATTATAAGGTGGTCGAGAATTTAACAGTCGCTGTGAGCAAAGTGTTTGAATGCATTGCTATTGAGATTCTAATGCAGAAAAAGAAAAACATGACAGTAGGTTGCTTATACAGGGCACCTGGTTCTGACATGAATACTTTTAATACTTGGATAGAAGAAAATCTTACTAATATGAGTCAAAAACCTTTGTTCTTATGTGGAAACTTTAGCATGACTCCATCTGAACATCCTCAAATCCCTGTCAAATAGAACAGAACACAGAGCTCTCTTTCCACGCAGCAGTTCACCTTTCTCGGTCTGAATCATTCTGCTTTTCTGAGCACTCTGTTCTGTGTCCTGATTGGCCGGAGACCTTGTCAATCAATCTCCTGTGTGCTGTGTCTCCTGTGCAGAAACGTGCTGATCCTGATCAGATCTTTGTCTTCATTCTCTAATCCTGGACTTATTTTTCTACAAAGGTTTGAACTTTAGAGTTTAAAGAAGAGAGAAAAGTGTGAAAATGTTCAAGTGTGTCTGAGAAAAGTGTAAAGTGTGTAGTGAGGAGTTCAACATCTGGAATCCTAATTCACAGATTTCCCCTTCATGAGTTCTTTTTACAACGTAACTCCTGCAATAAACGAGGGAACGCTGTACTGGTTCAAAAGTCATGGATTCATGTCCACCACATCAAACAAATGACATCAACACAAAGACGCAAAGAAATGACGCAAAAAAGGAGCCAAATGTGAAACCTTTTCACTGTTCATGATAATATGAAGCAGAATTTAGAGTCTGGAAGAAAAGAGATTCAAACAACAACCTGTACAGAAACCTGAGAACAACCTTCTCCAGAACAAACGGATCATTACTGACAGAAAAAACCAGATCAGATTCACAAAGATCAGACATTTGTTATTTCTAAATACCAACCTTTACCATCAGTACAAACCTGCTTATTTTTCCTTTTGTTTTGCACGTTTTAATCAGTATTTTGTGCTGTTTCATTTTAAAAGTTTAAAAGTAAATCATTGTTTTTAGTTCTCATCTTTTATTTTGTACATTTTATCTGAAAGGAAAAATAAAAGCATAAATATGTAGAAGCAGGTTTTACATTATTCATTTTGTGCAAAAGTTCAAAAGAGCCGGATGGTTAAGAAGAGCCAGAATTCCATCACTATTGTGAAGTTTGAACAAAGGGTTAAATGTGTGAGGAGCTGCAGCCTCAAAGTCTCAAAGGGACGATGACGGGAGAAGACAGAATATTTATTCTTTCATTTTCTGTCAAGATTACAGGAAGGATGTTTAAAATGTGGTTCTGTGTGTCTTTCTGGAAAAACATCCATGTTTATGTTTAGACACACCCTCTGATTGTTACGCTGTTTCTGTTAGATGACAAACTGACCCGACTCCTCATCCCAGAAGAAAACACTTATGTGACCCTCACCAGGAAAGGTTTGGGACCCCTGGTTTAAATGATGAGCAACAGTATAAACATTTAAAGTATAAACATAAGATAATAATCTTCAGTAAATATGGTCATGAAGTAGGAGGATCAATTAAATGTACTCATACAGGTCATTAATTGTGTAGATGCTAGCTTACATGAATGACTTAATGTGTTGTGTGTATTGTTTATTATTGGGGGGGATGACAGGAGCTGGGGTTGAGGTCCCAGTGGAAAGAATTATGGACAGTAAAGTATAGGAATGATAAACCTGGTACATTTGTATATATATGTACGTGTTTGTGTGTAGATTTTTGATTATGTGGGTAAACATTTGATGATAACTAAAGGTATTTACTGCTGGTGTTTGATGTAGATTTTATTGAATAAGGTCAAGGTATAAGTATAGGGGTAGGATTAAAAAAAGTTTTAACTTCTTCCTACTCCTTTTTGAACAATATATTGATGTCATTTTTTAGTATTTATATATAATTGTTCTTGTTGTTATATCGTGAAAATGAATAAAAAAATGAACATATAAAATGATTAAACCCCTGAAACAAACAATAGAGCAGAAAAAACTGCTGATCATTGTGCATGTCCTTAGAAATGTGTATTTTTGTCAGTACTTTAGTAAAAATCTTTGTATACTTTGAAACATGACTTTGAAACATGTTTTACTTCATGTAATATTAACGTCTTCAGCAGCAGAAAACCTGCAAAACCAACGTCAATGATTCTTTAAATACATATATATATATATATCTGAAAACAATTTAAAAAAGCAAAAAAACTACATTTACCTACATTTAAAACCTTCAAATATTTATTGTTAAACAGGAAGTGACATCATCACATGGTTCAGCAGTACCTTTTAGGCCCAGGGGCTGGGGCCACAGCTCCGTGGTGAGACAGTTTGGTGTTGGAGGCGTTGCCCAGGAGGGGCGGGAGCCCTGGGTGGGGTGGTAGCTGGGGGTTGGTGGGTGGGGCTGGGAGGCGGGGCTTTGGGGGCACAACAGGTTTGAGAGGAACAGAGACCTGCGGGAAAGAACATCTGAGGGTTATTCCTGAGAACATGGAGCAGAGATGTCGCTGATCTGTCAGATTAATAAGACAATTGATCAATAAACAGCTGATCTGATCGCCGGTGGTCTAAAGCTGCTGCTGTCAGACATTCAACATTAAAGCTTCCCGCTCCTCCGGTCTCCATCAGACGCTCACAGATCAATCACACACCTGATGGATCATAACAATCATCTGCGCTGATCCATCCTCACCAGAAGCCATACCTGTGCAGCTGAAACTGGGTCAGGGGGGAGTGGCTTGCTGGGCGGAGCTGGTCGAATTGCCCGGCGCTGAAGGTTAGTGAGGCAGACGCAGAGGAAGAGGAGGAGCAGTCAGGAGGAAGCAAAGCAGACAGAAGAAGCTTTCATTTGAGCTAGCTGCAGAACAGTGAAACTCAATGTGAACTTTCTCCCCAAACTACTTTCACAAGCAGACTGCAAACGTCTGCAAAGTGAGAACAGCCAGAAAGTCCAGGAGCACAAGAGGTGAGCTACATTCATGACGCTGATAAACGGGTGTACCTGCTTGCTCGGGGAGGGGGGGTCGGGGGGCAGAGGCTTGCTGGGGGCGGCCGGTCGCTGCTGAACTGACTGATGCATGAATGAAAGTGAAGAGAAGAGCAGTCAGTGCTGAGAGGAAAAGCAGCCATGTTGTGGTGATGACCATCAAGGTGAAGGCGTCGTTAAATGGTTTAAGAAACCCTGCAGGAACTGTGCACGCAGTTAGCAGTTTCACTGTTTTTGATTTTTTATTGTTTCTAATGTTTTTTTGTTTCTGATATTTCTTTTTGTTTCCAATGTTTTTTTATTGTTTCTAATGTTTTTTATTGTTTCAAATGATTTTTAATTGTTTGTAATTTTTTTTGTTTCTGATATTTTTATAGTTTCTGATATTTTTAGAGTTTCTGATATTTTTATAGTTTCTGATATTTTTAGAGTTTCTGATATTTTTATTGTTTCTAAAAATTGTATCGTTTCTAAAGTTTTTTTATTGTTTCAAATGTTTTTATTGTTTCTGATGTTTTTATTCAGAATTATAATCTCAAAAGTTTAGCCTTGAAGATGAAAGGTTTCAGATTTTGTTGGGAAGATAAAACCAGTGTTGAAATTCTTTGGTTTTGTTGTGTTTCAGAGACATTTTACTTTTAAAACCTAACATGTTGTTTTACTTTTGATAGTTGTAAAAACACAACAAACCCCAGTAAACAACCTCCTGTATTTCTTCACTGGCTGGTTGCTGGAGACGGTTGATAACTGAATTGCAAAAAACATTTTTCTGAACTTAAAAATGAGTACAGATACTTAAATGTATACGGTGAGCCTTCTGGGGAGATCTACTGCACATCACAGAGGGGAGAAATCCACTTTGATCAGCAGCTTTTTTTCACAGAGCTTTCTATTAGTTTATTGCCAAATCCTTTTAAATGAGCATTGTGTTTTAGTCCTAAGTAGGACAACATCTCTCCTTGCTGGTGTATGTTGGTAACTGCATCATTCCTCAGATTATTTCAGGATAAAAAAGATTGCAAAAGTTTTTAAAATCTATGAAGTAAAAACAAAATCTTTTCTCCTACTATGATTAAAATACATGTTTTCTTTCAAGTGTGATCAAAAAAGTTCCAGTTAAATGTGTCAAAGTCAATGACATGAAGCTCCGCCTCCAGTTTCAACAGGAGTTTTTTTTTTTAATGCATGACTAGCACACATGATGCATAACAACTACACAACAAACTACAGCAGAGACACACAACACACCAACACTCAGATGCAGGAGCCTGAACAGCATGAACACAAGTGGAAGCTGAGCTTTCAGCAGCTCAGCTGGAGTTACCTTTGATGGGGGTGTTAGAGCGGGGTCAGGAGGGAGGGGCTTATTAGGAGGGGCCGGTCTGTCATTGACCTGATAGAAGACAGGAAGCAGAGGAGTGAAACATGCAGCAGGTGGGTTAATGAGACACGGCAGGAAGAGAAGGATTCTGGGTAACCAGCAGCGTCTGATGCCTTCATCCTGCTGCAGATCCTCCTTGCTTTCTGCTCAGAGAAAACATTTCATCGTAATAGACATCGTGTCAGATCGCCATTACCTCTTTTTGGGCCGCAGTCAGAGGGATGTCAGGCGGCGGGTTCAGGTGGTATCGGAGCGGCCGGACCTGCTCTCCATTCCTGCCATCGACTCGCTCTGTTACTGGAGTTCTGGAAAAAAGTTTTTGAAAAGGGTCAGGTCATTAAAAAACATGTTTTAGTTCACATCATTTTATATTGGTTCTAGTTTTAGTGTGTAAAAACACAACAGATAAAACAGAGACTGTTCTAACTCAACACAAACACACACATCACTGTAGGGCTGGGCACAGTCACATCTTCACTGACACGAAGATGTGACTGCTACAGCAGAAACCTTGAAGTTTATCTGATGAACTCACGTTCCTGCCCAGCGCTACATCAAACAACTATGTGAGATAAAAACAACCATGATCTGAATTTGAAACTTGGTGGTTCGGACTTAAAGCTGCACCGAAAACTGGATTTGAGGACTTCATTTCTCTCAAACGCGGAAGAACTTCAAGAAGTGAGAATGAGAACCGCTGCAGCTTTGAGTCCTGAAAGGCCTTTTCTCTGGAGGCGGGAACCTCGTCAGCTGGCCCAACCAAAGCTCTCTGACTCTACAGGGACCACAGAGCGGGACAGGCAGGTCCAGCAGTACCTGGAGACGTGGGCAGGGTCAAACTCCAAATCCCACATCTCACCGTCAGCCACGCTGCATCGCAGAGAAAAGTTTAGTTTGCGCAGTCCTTTGGGAGCTCCAAAATGCTTCAGGTGTTCCTGAAGTCAGTAAATTGTCACCAGCATCAACACTGCCCCCTTCTGGTTACTTGTGCATCTTTTCCCATCACCTGCTGCCTAAACAAAGGACTAGTCCCTGCATGTCAAACAAACCAGAATTATCTGGATGTGGTCCAGATCTGCGATCACAGACTGGAACGTTTAGGGTTTCAAACCCTAAAACCCAGTTATGTCCAAACTGTCAAACAGCTCCAGGTTCCTATTTCAACTGGACCTGAGTACATTTAAAAAATACAGAATGAATTAATGTCACAATATGTCAAATTCGAAGTGGGGCGCCCCCTGGCTGCCTTTAGAATCATGGGTCATTTTAGGTCAGTCGATGTTTGCTCCAAGAATCCACATTTAACTGAACTGGACAGCTTGTCCACAGACTATGGAACGTTAAAAATGAGATCTTTTAGGGTCTACTTAATGCCACTTTGAGACAAATTTAGTACCATTTAAACAAGAAGAGCAGCATGTAAAGATTAGCTAACATACACAGAATAATGTCAGAAGAAAACAGCAAGATGAACCAACAGGGCAAAACCCATCTCGTGGAGCAGTGGAAACAAGCGGAGAAGGTTTAACAGAAACTCCCTCCAGAATTTAGGAGAGGATGGACTGAAGCGCCAGCAGTCCTGACCTCAATATCACTGAACACTTGAGGGATCAGCTTGAACATCATGTTCCTGTTAGGGTCCTGAGCACAATCACGTTGTGATGACCCCACAGCAATGTGGGATGGGGACAGTTGACCACCATGAGCATGAGGCTCTTCTACACACCAGGGCTCTGGTTTAGCTTTTTGGAGAAAATATTAAGTCTGCAATTGTTGTCAGTGATTTGTAAGAACCTGAATTTCTCAGAGGTAATTAAAGTACTTGAAAAACTGAAAAGATGTTTAGCTTTCAGGACAGTGCAGATGTCACATGACCCATAGCTGTCGATAAACAAAAATGTTATGACTTTATGAAAATAAATAATGGCTGACCACAGTCTGAGTGTTACCGGTTATGCTGCCGAGCTTTGTGGAAGGGGCTGCTTGGTCCTAGACAGCAGAGCGCCCGGCGGAAACGGGGAAAGCGAAGAGCGAGGAAGAGGAGGACCACAGGGAGGATGAAGAAAAAGATGACAAGCAGGGCGACTCGGACCGGATCCGACCCTAAACACAGAAGCAGGAGTTTTTACTCCAGGAGAGAGGGAGAACCACCTGAGAGAACCTGCAGAGTTTAGAAGCACCTCCAGCAGCTCTGGCCGGACCGCTGTCCACGCTGCCGCCGTGACCCGAGTACCTACAGTCAGGAGGAGCCCAGCCCACATCGCAGTGACAGTTCTTATTACTGTTACACACCTGAAACACAAAAACACGACGACCAGTTGTAACCCCATCATATAGTATGGAAATTTGAAGGAAAAAACGCTCCTACTGTCCAACAGTATTAAAAACAGCTTTAATTTGAGCCTATAAATGTTGTTAATGCAGAAAAATGTTTTGCTAACCCCGTGACCGTTACACGTTCTGCGACATTTGTCAACGCCAAACATGGACACATCACGGCACTTATGGTTTAAGCAAGCCTGTGAGAGGAAACAAAAAAAAAAACACAAAAGCTGCTTAAGATTCATATTTAAAGTCGATCAGTCTTTAGTTTTTGAACCTTTTCAAGCTGCTAAACTCTACAGATAACACTTAGAATGTGTAACAAACGAGGGTCCGCTCATGTTAACTGTTTTAACTGCAGGCTTTCCTCCAGCCCTGCAGATGGTGCTGTCTGACCTTTCCAGGTGCGCAGGCTGTGCCCTGGGCCACAGAAGCGGGGTCGGACACATCGTCGCCCAGGTGGAAAAAGGTTCCTCTGCAGATCAGGTCGCTGTCGTTGAACCGCACGGTGGTGGTGAGGATCTGCGCGTTGCTGCCCAGCAGGGGGCGCTCCCTGCCCCCCTGACACTGGATCCTACCACAGTGAACGTCTCTGCAGCAGCGGCAGCAAGCACAACAGGGATAAGATGTGTGGTCCAGCAGGACAGAGGAGGCAGTTTGAGTGCGGATCTGCAGTTTTTGAGTTCGTGGCAGGCGCACTTACGTGTTTCCACAGGGAATGTAGGAGCCGTTGGCCAGCTGACCACAGTTTCCATATTTGTTGCCCTGTTTGTTCACGGATGAGAAACAAACCGCTGGAGCACTGGTGGCATCTGCGGAATCAACCCCCCCCAAATAAACTGGTTTTGGATCAATGTCATTCAAATATTCACTGTGAAAAATTAACAACTGGAATAAAAATAACTGAGACCAACTCAGGAAATGTGTAAATGTGATCAGGTATCAATGATTTTTTTCATTTATCAGTTAACTAAAACTTGTTTAAATTGGTGCAACATGTGATAAGAACATGTTAAAAACAGAATTAGGGAAATAAAATAACAATCTGTAAAAATGTTGATCTTGGAAACAGTCTAAATTCTTACTGGGTCCCCACAGCATCTGGCACTGGGTGTCCATGTTAACGCAGACTCCTTCGTAGCAGTAGGAGGCGCTGTTCTCACAGAGTTCGCCGTTCTGGAGGAAGACATTGGAGGGGCAGTGGGGGGAAGAGCCTGTGCAAAACTCCGGCAGGTCGCAATCTCCGAGCGGCTCGCGACACATCGATCCGGCCGGTCGCAGCTGAAGGATGAAGATTCAGTTCAGGTGTGGACAGACAGAAAGCCCAGGTCCAATGTGAGGAGGGAGGGGTTCCGTCTGACCTTACAGTTCTTGCAGCAGATACCGTCAGAGGAGCATTGAGCTCCTGGAACCAGCTGACAGGTGGAGGCGTTGCAGCAGGGGTCCTCACATTCCTGACCAATCAGAGCACAGAAGAACTGGCAAAATTAAACAGTTTTGTTCATTTGGATCCCCATGTTTTAGGAGGAGGATCATGAAATGTCTGGTTTTTAGCTTCGCTTAAGGCTCTAGATCAGGGGTGTCAAACACACGGCCCACGGGCCGTATCTGGCCCATCAGATGAAGAGAAAAAAAATATATGGATGTTGAGGAAAACAAAGCATATTTCTAGCCACGCCTGTGGCGAGATTTGGTTCTTTAAGAAATGACTGAAATGTACAAATCCGCCACTAGGGGGAGCAAAGAAAAAGCGAGACTGACATGACGAGATCAAGAAAGGAAGAGCATATATTTGCAAGCGCGTGCAATGCCTGGGTAACTTGCAGTTTGGTTCCCGTAAGTTGCTATAAAAATGATCAGGTGTGACACCACAATTATCAGTTATTGGTTAATGTTTTCCTTTCTTAACTGTGCCTGCAAATAGTGAAACTTTTCTTTATGGTGAGTCTGAGTGTTATATTCACTGCGACCTGTTGGTTACATATCAGGCACGCAGGTTTTGCATTCAGCTCCATCAATATATAAAACTCTTGTCATTTTTCCTGGAAAGCTCAGCGCTCCACGTCAGCTCCTCTTCTTTTTGATGACATTTTGGTAATTGTGGTGTCACACCTGATCATTTTTAAAGCACCTTAACAGGGGCGAGGCTCGGGGAACCAAATCTTCAAATCAAAGAACCGTAACTCGCCACAAGAATGGGCAACAAACTTCCTTTTTTTCCTTCCTTTTTTTTTTATTTTTTTCTCTTCACAACTGGGCCTGATTAAACCACGAATACGAATACGGCCCGCGGGCCGTGTGTTTGACACCCCTGATCTAGATGACTGATGCGTTAATGTAGGGCTGTATATTTTAGCTGTCGATTAGTCACTGCTTATATTTTCGATTAGTCAACAATTATTGTTGACATAAGCTGACGTGACAGTGCTGGAGGTTTGCATCATGTATGGATCTGCTAATGCTCTGCGTGTGGTGCATTCACAGAAACTGAAATGTTACATGTACAGTTCATGAATTTCAATTTCACCTTAAACAACATAATAAGTTGTGATTTGCGAAACCAATTACTTAGTGTGTGGCTGGTGGTTTTCATAATTTAAAATGGCCAAAAAAAAGATCGACAATACCAAATAAGCGTCAATGATTTTTTATAGGCGACTAGTTGACATCGCCTACGTTAATGTTTGATCCTAGAACCAGCAGCAGAACAGGTGAACAGGTACCTGCAGCAGGCCGCAGTCACACTGCTCTCCTTTCTCCACATACAGGTTTCCGCAGCGAGGTCCTCCCAGGAGGCGATCCGGCTGCGGGACGTTGAACAGACACATGCCGCCGCCGTGCTGCAAGCTGACGGTCAGGTCTGTGACGCTGCAGCTGCTAAACTGCTGACCAGGCAGGAACCTGAGGTCACAAAGGGGGCGGGGTTAAAGCTTGCTGTTTAATCTGATCAAGTTCTGGAACTGAGATTTGAACTGACAGCAACAACCCGGTTCTGCAAACTGTTCTTGCAGATCAGTTAAGCTCCTACTGGTCTGGGTGAACTCTGTAGTACTGACCCAGTTGATGGTTCCATGATGCAGCCCCCCAGGCGCGGCTCGTTCTGACAGGAGCAGCGGCGCTCAACGGTGTCGTGTCTCATTCCCAGATTGTGACCGAGCTCATGAGCAATGGTTGAGGCCACGCCCAGAACGCTGACCAGGTGGTCCTGGGGTGGGGGGGGCACAGATATGAGACTGACCAGAGTCTGGATCTAAGAAAAGAGGTTCCATGTTTGCCTGATGGGTGTGTGTGTTTGAGTGTGTTTCTTCAGGATTTCTTATCTGAACCTGAAAACTGTGTTTGTTATAGAGGGGCGGGGTCATCTGACATGCTGATGTCATTTGTGTGTTCCTCAGGATCCAGAGGAGCTGACTCACCACGTTGACGCCTCCGGAGCGGTCTCTGGAGCACATGGACGACTGGGACGCCATCCCCACCGTGGTCCCATCAAAGGACTCCCCCCTGTGAGGCAGAGACAATTCGTGGCTCGGTTGCTCGACAGGTTTGAACCCCAATTTTTACTCGATCAAAGCCTCACATAACCAGCTGGGCGTTGTCATGGCGAAGGCGCGGCAGCAGGTCCTGTGTTCTCCAATCCAAGAAGTTGTTGAGGGTATCCGTGGCGCTCTTCTCCACCCGTATCTTATCTCGGTCACTCCAGATCTCCAGGCCGGTCAGCGCCACCCGAACATTTAGAGGACGGTAGAACTGGAAGGGGAGGAGAAGAGAGGCTAGTTGGTTCTGCTGCTTGGTCTGGACCAACAGCAGAAGTTCCTCCGAGGTCTCACCCAGTCCACCTGGTTGGCCACGTCCAGCATGCGGTAGATGATGGTTTTGTTGTTCTTCTGGTAATTCAGGAACTGTGGAACATGGTGAGATTCTGCTGATCATACTGTCTCACTCTAACGTCATCAGAGCATCAGTCCATCCTGATCCATGCTGGACCGCAGTTCTTCTCAGGGTCCTGGTTCTCTGATCCTGGTCTGGATCAGGTCTGCTCCCTCCATCCAGCAGGTGGCAGTATGCTCTCTCTTTTCATTCTTTATCATCCATCAATGAACGACAGAGGCTTGTCGGCGCAAAGAGAACGATGTTGTTTGGTTCACGTTGTGTCATTTAGCACTCACAGCAGATCATGTGACTTGACACATGATCTGAACTGTCATCTGGACCTCCTCTACAAGCCCACACAGGCCCGGTTTGCCTAACTGTGTCTGAGCCCAGAATAAGCGATCCCAGCTAACAAACCAACCTCATTCTTGACTCAGACAGACTCGGTGGCCCGACAGACATGAATCAAACGGTGGTTTCAGAACTACTGACCTCCTGATGATCAGCCACCAGCACCAGTTCAATGTATTTGGTCTCAGTCAGGATGTCCCTCTTTGTCTGCAGAACAAACAAACAAACGCAGGTGACGTTACCTCTTTAGTCCTCTTTATTCACTCTTATATTCTTTTACGTTCGTACCAAACACCATTCATGCAGCAAATTCTCTGCTTCTGTTATTACGTGGATCAAATTTGCTGATGAAAAGATGTTTTTATTTCTGTTTTTCCTATGTCCAGTAAATGCATAGAAGACCCGGATGATGCTGTGAGATCAAGTTTATTTATTTTGAAGAGCTGTTCTAAAGTGCCTGTAACCACGTCTCCATGTCTGCGTTCATGAGATCATAGAGTGAGTGACAGACGGTGAGCTTCACCATCTGCTGCAGGGGATGCGTCTGAATGACGGCGCTTTCAGCGGTACGTCCGTCTCCCTGTGACCCAGTTAGATGACTTGCTGTCCCGCATTAGTCAGAGGAGGGAAAAAATAAAATTAGGCAATCCTTTTATTAACGTCTCCATGCAAATAAGAAAAATATCAAAAAGTTCAGGACACGAGCGATCGGATTCTTCTCCATGTTGGTTTTGGACTCCAGCCGCTGATTACATCATCAGCACGCCACAGGCCAAAGTTGAGTTCCTGATGGTTGACCCAACGCGTCTTCTTCGCCAAAGTTAAGATATTTGAACACGGGCAGCAAAGAAATTAAGAATTACCTATTTTTTTAATAATTCCTTACTTTTTTGTGCGCAAAGAAGTGGCCGGACTATCACGCCACAGGGCCTCTGATCATATCGGCACATTGACTGGACATTGAAACTAGACACTCCTGCCACGCGACTCGCATTCGGTGAGAACGCAGCTTTACATTTTGCAGCCTCTATCAGAGTGTAGAAGGCCCTCATTCTCTCAGTGAGCTCCCAGAATGCAACACTTCCCTCTTTTGTTCTTTAAAAAGCTGATCATTTCATTTGCAGCCTTTCAAGAGCAAAACAAAATAACTGGTCCAAATCCAGAACCTTGGGGAACACCAGAACTGATGCTGGTATGTTTGTAGGTCTTTTGTCAAGAACATTAAAAAACCAGAGAAATCTTGTTAACCTTCTCTATTTAGGAGCCTTTAGGTCATAAAAACGTTGTGTTTCTGAGTGAAGGCTGTCTCACCCGGCGTGTGTGTGGGGGGTTGTGGATGGGGGGGCCAGCAGAGTGAGGGACGCCACAAACTCTGGAGCTGGAGGTCTCCAGGGGGTCAGTGGAGAAAAGCAGGTGGAACTCTCCTTCATCAGCTGCTCCACTTCCGCTTTCCTCCTCCTTTCCTTTATGCTGCTGCAGGCGGAGGTCCTCTGGCTCCAACTCAAAACTCAGGGTGGAGTTCAGAGCTATAACTCCCCTGGAAGTGGAGTCGCACAAACAGATGAGTTTTCTGCTCAAATGAAGCAAATAAACAGATGAACTGATTTAAGCCTCAACCTGCAAGTTCTCATGGGTCCAAATAACATAAACGTTTTCTTTTGTCTGATTGTCTGGTTCTCAGGAGGACCACACTTCTCTGGTTTGGTCCAAACCATGACCAAAACATGAGTCTGAACATTTTCTTTCTACGGGTTCACTGAGCAAACTAGCACCTTAATATTTCCGTGGGTCACCTGTGTGTCCTGTACAGGTTTAAGCATTTTTCACCCACAGATGGCCGGTATCCACCCGTAAGGAAAGTTGGAGGCATAACCTCCTTTCAGATCGATGATTTCTACTTTAGTTTGAGTGACTTTCCGTAGACCCAAGAGCAGCATGAAGAGCTGCCCTCAGATCCTCCCTGATGTTAGCATGGAAACACACAGGTTGGTCACAGAGCGGAGTGGGTTCCTAAACCTGTAAGGGTCGGAGGCCTCGTGTGTAAACATCTGAAAGTTATTCAAAAAGTCCTTAAACAGTAAAAACATCCATTGGGCTGAGAATCCCTGCCAAACTCAGTAATCTCTTGGATTTAGACATGGTTTTCTCATATTTAATGCAGTAAAATGTGAGACCTACAGTCTTGTTCTAAATATAGAAGTGTAGGTTGGAGAAAGGCTGAAATCAAGAGCGTGACCAGCTTTGTTCACGGGGTTGACACAGAACATGAATGAATCCGGTAATCTCTCAGGTCACAGGTCGCTCCACATGAATCGGATCAACTGGATCTGCTGAGGAAAATTAAGATTGTTCATCTCATTACACTGAAACCGCTCAGGAACTGTAAATCCAGGTGAGCGCTTTCGGGTCAGCTCTGAGGTGTTCTGCATGAGTGAGCAGGCAGAGGTTGCTGTCTGTTTTTAAACAGCAGCTCTTTCTAAGCTCTGTCAGCAGATGTTAGGAAAAGCACTTCTTTCTAGGCTCCGCTGCAGCTCCGGTTTAATGATGACTCAGCAGGAATCCTTCTTCAGTTCGTTCAGTTTCTCTGCCAGTTTCTTGAATTGAATAACACGTATTTTTGATGTTCATCTAAAATACGCATCAACATAATAAAGTTCTGTGTTTTTATGAAAACTAAATCAAACTGAAAAAAGTCAAGAAAATGTGAATAAAAACTCTCACCACACAACAAAAACAGTCACGTCCTTCTGCTTTGTGGCGTGTGGTTTTGGTAAGGGACACATATGATATCATCATGTTTAAGCCTAGTCACCCGTACAGTGGTCAGATGAGCGGTCCGGTGAGGGGTACTGACCGTAGACCTGAGCAAGTGCTCACAGCTACTCTGGACTGCGGGAATCCGCGCACGTTGCCATGGTAATAGCAGTGGGTCTGTGGAGGACACACCCATCAGTCACAGTAGGAGGAGGAAGGGCACAGGCGTGCAGTGACTCACCACAGGGTCGGCAGGCGCCGACACCCCAGTCCCGTTGGGGAGGTAGAGGAAGATGTTGGGGGGTTTGGGCAGCAGGTGGCTGGGGAGCGAGAACATACAGGACATCAGTGAAGGTCACAGCTGCTTCACCGGCTGACCAAAAACTCACTGGTTCTTCTCCAGGTCCAGCAGGAGGAGGCGTCCTCCGAGCTCCAGCGCCCCCTGCAGTCTGTCAGGGTGTCCGTCCTGAAAAAGACCAGCAGTGCAGAGTCAACAGAGAGGTTGCTGGTTCAACCCTGCAGAGCGCTGGCTCCACATATACTTTGATCAGATAGTTGATTCTGCAGGGTCAGGACTGATCTTCAATTTCTGTGTTTCTGCACATAAAAAGACGGTTTAAATATGAAATGGGACAGTTTTTGGTCAGATGGTTTATTATAAAACTAATAAAATGTTTGACTTTTTCACCTGTAGGTTAGAATGTCCCGGTAAATATATTTTCCTCCATGTAGAATACATTTTTCAAATTGTGCCTAAATCTGAACATTTGACTTTTACTAAATTGTTGTTGTTTAACTATTTCTTCAATCTTTATTGTCATTTTATTGATCAGTTGTTCTTTTCTTACACTTTTCTGAACATTTCTAACTAAATTTCAGATCGAAAACTCCAGACGAGAAAAACCAACCAAACAAGGAAATCTTCAGAGTAAACTCAGGAAAACCTGAGAGGTGTCAAACGGATGTTTAAGTTCAGGGGAAAACTGAAGCTTTGTTTGGTGTTGGATGAAGCTGTGCCTGTCACGTTTAACCAACCATCCTGACAATTTGAGGTTTGTTTACAGAACAATATGAGATATATAATTATATGTTGTTTTATATATAGTAAAATCTTTTCGTTCTCTCATTTAAATATGATTTTATGCTATTGTTTTAAATTGTTGTTATTAATTTGCACAACTTTAAATTTTCCTTTTATGTAAGTACTTTAGCCTCCCGATGGCGTAGTAAAGTGCTATTTAAATAAAGTTTCATTCACAATTTAAATTTCTGCCATCACATCTGATGGAGAGGTATCCAGTTTAGGAAGTCGGGTCACACCTCTGTGTCTCAGACTTCCTCCTCTCTACTTTTTTGGGGTGTGGGCGGAGCTGAGTGCATCCGTCCAATCAGCATGTTTTCCTGTCTGTTAACAGGGTTGTTCTTTGAAGAAGAGACACTTCCTGTCTAACTTGGTCTCGCTATCTCCTCTGCAGAAAAAGGAATCAGATTTTCCAGGTTGTTCTTCAGGATTACTGAACACCAAAAGAAGCTGAATGAGAACACAGAGGTTTGATAGACGTGTCGGTTCTCTGTTCTTCTGCCGTGCCGTAAAGCAATCCCTTCAGGGTTTGGCAATCAAACCGAATTCCCATGAATTCTGACAATTCCAACAACTTTATCTCAACACAACAAATTGGAAAATGTGGAAACAAAAACACTCAAAGTAAAATTTGGAAAATGGCGTATACTTGTATAGCGCTTTTCTACCTTCCTTGCAGGCCCAAGGCGCTTTACAGTCACAGTTCCATTCACACACTCACACACTGGTGGTGGATGTGCTGCAGCCAACCTCTAACCATCAGGAGCATTGTGGGGTTTAGTGGCCAAAGGACCCGGGTGAATTGTCAAAGGGGTTGATGGGAAGTCTTTCTACTGAACTGTTGTTCCTAATATTTTATCTGCAATAATACACCTTTGCAGAGAGAGAAACACGACAGATAATTCAACTCAACATTGTTCAGTTGGAACCTTTGACTGTACCAGAGAACTGGAATGAGTGGCTCCTCCCCCCTGGCATTCCAAACAGCAAGTACATGCTGGCTTGAAGAAGCCAAAATCCCATCGTTTTCTTTAAAGAAAACTTCTTTTCCTTTGAGCCTTTACCTTCAGAGTTTACCACAGCCAATTAGATTCCTCCATCTACCCCTGTCTTCTGCATCCTCTAACACCAGCTTCCTTCATGTCTTCACTGCATCCATAAACCTAATCTTTGGTCTTTCTCTAGACCTCTTTCCTGCAGTTCTAGACTCAGCATCCTTCTACCAATATCTTCACAGTCTCTCCTCTGGACATGACTGAACCATCTCAGTCTGACCTCTGACTTTATCTCCAGAACCTCTAACATGTGCTGTTCCTCTGATAAACTCATTCCTGATCCATCCTGGTCATTCCCAGAGAGAACCTCAGCATCTTCATCTCTGCGTCCTCCAGTTCTGCTTCCTGTCGTTTCCTCAGTTCCTCTGTCTCTGGACTGAACATCATGGCTGCTCTCACCAGTTTTGTTCACCTTTCCTTTCATTTGAGCTCAAACTCTTCTATCACACCTGACACTTTTCTCCACCCATTCCAACCTGCCTGTTCTCACTTCTTCACTTCTTTTCCACTCTCTCCATTACTCTTGACTGTTGACCCGAGATACTTCAACCCGCTACCCGCTTTCAAGTTGTAGTGGTGTGGCCTTCCAACAAGCTCACTCCTGATTGGTAAGAGTGGTTGCCATAGAAGCAATTACTCAGTCCGACTTGGAGCAATTACTTTGCTTTCTCACGACATGTGACTCCAACATGGTGGCATCTGTATCATAAAAATGTCAACTGATTTGACTTCATTTGGAAGTAAACTATATTCTATGGATGATGTCACACTTACTCAGTCCAGTTCCCACAATACTGCAATGCACTTCTTTATGTTGAAGTACACACGCTCAGCTAGTCTCCGGCCTACAGTACCCATAATGCACCAACCATCCATCAAGCAGTGTGGCTTCATAATTTAACCAGTCCTACTAAAACAATTTTGAAACATCAACCTTTTTGAACACCATGTTCCACAGAAAACTGCTTTAGATCAGTAAACAGAACCAGACATAGGATGCATGAGATGTGCCTTATAATCTGAAAACATATGATAAAATTAAAATAATATCGTATTTTTTCCCTAAAAGTAGCATTTTTTTAATTTAAACAATAAAACAAATCATGTTTTACAGTGTTTAACAGTGTTAAACCTGACCTTTTTAGCATAAATGTAGTGTTGGTTATTGTGTAAAATGTATTAAACATGCTGGTGTTGGATCACTGTTCTAGTTGCCCTCACACAAACATAAAAAGGTTAATTTTATTTTGACATAAACCACAGAATATTAGTTATTTTTATTAATATTGTGTCTTTCTGTGGGGTTGAAAAGCTTTTAAGAGAAACAGTCCCAGCTTCAAGATTTTCTGCTGCAACAATTGTGAAAATGCAGCAGGATTCTGGAGGTTCTGGAAACGTCTGATGGAGTTAAGTCTTCGTCACCACCATCACCTTCATCATCATCAGAGCCCAGTGAGGAGCAGAAAATGCGGCATGCTCCTTTAAAGCTCCTGGATGTAAATACCCCCGGGGTGTGTTTGTTTTCTCCACCCTCTGTACTTTGTGCTGTGTGGAGGGGTCACATTATTGTGCAGCAGGGTGGGGGTGTTTGTTGGCTGAGTCATGTTCACTTAAACTGGGAGTGGCTCTGTGTGTGTGTGTGGGGGTGGGGGGGGGGGGATTGTTTCAGAGGAACGTGAGTTTTTCTGTTTGTCAGGGGTTCTCTGTTTCAGCAGAAAGAAAGTTTCGTCTTTGTGAAGGTTTGCTGCAGATTCTTCTGCTCTGAGGAATTTCATTGTCTGATCAAACCTCAGTTTGATAAAGATGCTGATTCAAGTTCTTTCAGGATTATCTAATCTAGTTCTGAATAATTTACCACAAAAACACTTTCTCCTCCAGCAGCTCTGTTTCCTCTTGGCTGGGTGGGGTCACCAGGAGGTGGTGGGGGTTTTCAAAAAGGGAAATGATCTCAGAGTTTCTGTCAGCTGCACAGGAAGTCCTCTAACACCAGCGCTCCTGCAGGAAGCTCTGGTGAAAGCCTTCCTTTTCCTTCCTCTGCGCCCCCACTCGTCTCGCCACTGCAATTGAGAGGAATGTGAGGCAGACTCCCCCACCTTAAACTCAGATTAGACACGCTGCCATGTCCTCTTTGTGATAACAGCTCCTGAAAGTTACAAGTAACTTTATTTTTGTTTACAAAAAATATTCATAGAAAAGATGAAAAATGTTTTTAATTTCCTGTTTCATGTCAAATATTTTAAATTCATCCACAAAAAACGTAACTACCTGCTTTATTTTACTGCATCGAAGAAAACAATTTATGGAGTTTTGCTCCTGATGTTTCTGCATGAAGCTCAGAGAAAAACTCCATTAGAAAAGCAGAAACGAGGAGATCTGATATGAAAACGGCAAATATGAACTAGTCCTTCAGAGGAAAAACTCCAGCATGAAAACACTAAATCAAACCGGCTCTTGTTTTTGCTTCTTATTGATTCTGTTTTGATGACTGAAAACATCAGGGCCATAAAATCAGAGCGACAGACGTGATGTTTTATGCAGGATTAAAACAATATCGGTTTTTATCTCTATCATACAATAAAAACAATCTCGGTCAAGGGCATCGACCAGCATCAGTTGGAGAATATTGATCAAATCAAAACCATTTTTAGAGAAAAACAGACGTTTTTGTCAGAAGTATCATTTATAGAGTAGAACCATGGACTGTATCCGTCTGCGATACAGCCAGTGAGAACAGGACTGAGTGACATTATTCCATAGAACATGGTTTATTCCTGACTCCAATCAAAGGAAGCCATTTTTTCACCATTCAGACGCCGCCATATTGGAGCCAGACATTGTCAGTAAGCAGTGATTGGTCCAATTTGGCCTGTTTCTATGGCAACCAATCCCACCAATCAGGAATGAGCTTGCTGGAAGGCCTGCCCCTACCACTTGAAAGTGGGCTACATTAAATCTGTGTCAAGGTTCAACCATGCAGTACCACCTCCAACCACCAGAGGGAGCTTTCACCGGAGCACTGATCTGCTCTGCTCCCTTCCTCACTCCAACTTCCATCAGTCACTTCCTCACCAGCTGCTTCGCATCATCCTCATCAGCTTCACCAAATATATTCTCTCTCTGAACCCTGCTTGATGCGAAGTATCGTTCTGCCCTGCACTCAATTCCAAGCGGTTCTCCTTTGTATCGCATACTAGTGTTTTGATCTTTGCCTGTTCTTCAACTCCCTCGCTCCACCTTTTGACTTCTGCCTGGCTTTTGACCTCATCCTGCCTTGCCCTTATCTGTTTTGTTTGCTATGAAACTGTTGCTCATAGATCCAAAAGGGTCCACCTCAACGTTACAATCTGTCAATCAAATATTTTAAACATTGGATATGGGGGCCAGCAGGCTCCGCCTACTTTTACTGAGGCATCTGATTGGTCACCTTATAACTTGAAAAACATGTGATAATGAAAAAAAATGTTTACAGCAGGTACTTCTTATTTGGAACACTGTGTGTGTGTGTGTGTGTGTGTGTGTGTGTGTGTGTGTGTGTGTGTGTGTGTGTGTCACTCAGTCAAGTTGCCATATACGGTAAATGTGCTGGAGAGAAATGGAGGGGGGTGGATGGGAACAGTCAGTAGATTTTGGTGTCTTCTGCACCGAGTGGTCTTCCTTAAACTATTAGAACCTAAGTTTCTGTTGTAGCTTTTAGGCTAACCTGCATGATAGAACCTCAGATACTTTCACCTCAGACGTTCTTAAGGCCAACAGGCACAGAGGAGTCCCGCACCACAAAGTGACAGAACCTCCAGAACCCTGAGATGGCCTCCATCAACACATCCCGACCTCTTCATCAGTCTCCATGGAAACAGATGGGTTGAACCTGCTTCTGCTTTCCTCAAATTGGATTTGTACCCAACTTCTGAGCCCAAAACCAGATCAGAGCATCATACCCCAGCATCAGGACCACTTCCAGCTTTGAGAAATGTGATGTTTTACAAAAACAATAGAACAAATTCCTACCTTTCAAGAATCTGTACAGACCCAAAAATGCATCAAACTCTCAGAAGCAAACTGCTGAACGTTTGCATGTCTTCCATCCGAAGACAATTTACTCCTAACAGAACAAACCAACACCAAGACATGATGATAAACTGAAAGGATGTCACCAAAAACTCTTTAGGTAGGAATAAAAACAGTCTCCATTTATAGAAAGCAAATATATCAACAAAAATGATCAGTAAAAGGTCTATAATCAACTGATCTTGTTCAGAAAAGCTTATAATTAGACCTCATTAAAGCATCTGGAAACATGTCAGGTCTTGATCAGCAAACGCAAGGCGGTGATTGCACCAACAGCCGCCTCCATTCCTGGAACAAACTCATCTCACAGCTTCAGTGAGGGTTTCTGAGCATCCCAGCTCTGTTCAGAGTAAATGATCTGATGACACAAGCCGCCTTCTTCAAAATCACTGACCCCCAAACGAACAAACCCCTCTTTTTTACTCTGATCTGCTGCCCCAAAGGGACCGGTTCCAGTTTGTCTTCTGATTGGCTGCTAACAATGTGAGCGACTGTCAGAATCTGACAAACTTAACCCCATTTTATCACAGGTTTGATCTGTTTCTGGCTTTTGATTCCTGGCAGCAGAAGCCTTCCAGTTTCCCTCTGGGGCCCCCTGCTGGCTTGGGGGCCTCTGTATTTGCATAGGCAGCAGTAAGACGTTTCAAACCAGAGAAGCAGTCAGAAGCAGACCTGCAGAGCCTGAGCGAGGCTGCGTCTCTGTCCGTCTACCAGGACGAAGGGCCGGGTCTTTGCCAGTAGAGGCCGTCGCCGTCTGTCCACGCCTGAGGAAACAGGGACAGTGAGCTGCCGGTTCCACTGGGAGAACATGGATGACAACAGAACGTCATTTAGATTTTATTATTGTTTGGTTCATCAGAGTTCACCAACTGGTTCTTCAGTTACCGCTACATCACTTTTTGGTGATCAGCACATTAGTTTGCTTTATTTTTAAAAAATTCTTTATTATTATTGAAAAAAATCATTTTACTTTTTAGGCATCACTTCAGGGTATAAAGTGTTCAGTTTTGGGCAGGTTGTCATCCGTACATTACCCTCGCTTTAGGAAAACCCTCCATTTTCTTTTAAATAAAGTCCAGCAGCAGTATATTTTATTTTAAGGAGCATTATGAATGCAGGTTTGGTTCTGATCGGCTCATATGAGAGTGTGACAGGTATAACACTCCTATCTGCAGCAGCAGCTGAACTCTGGAAGCGTTTAACATAACCTGCAGGCACTGCAGCCTGATGCCCTGCCTCTCTTTGCTTTAACTCTCCTTACATTTATTTTGCTTTGGAAACTTTTGTCAAATGTGGAACACAGAAAATCATCATTATTTTTCTTCATAAATCTAGAAGGATTTTCTCCTTTCAAAATAAAAACACATCTTGATGCTATGATTTTAGCACTTTTAATACAACTTAATTTACTTTGAATTTAATTTAAAATGATGTTTTTAATCATTAAGGTAAGTAATAAAATGCAAACGCGAGAACAACTGCATGCAGAAGACTACAGTCATCTATCTGTCATTGATGGACAGTATCTCCTAAGAAAAAGTGTTCATATTGACACCAGGATGAGCTCTCCAGGGGAAACCCTGCCTTCAACTAACAGTAGTTAGTGATCCTGAAAGTGTTATAGCTGGTTTAGAAAATGGATGGATGGGTGATAGATGAGTGGATGGATGGATGGCATTTCACCAGAATCAGAGCACCCCCTTCCCTCTATTTTAAATAAAGCATAAATAACAAAATGACCAGTATATTTGCCAACAAGCAGGAACGAATTGAGGAAAGATGTAAGAACTGAGAAGGACACAAAGGTTTGTTTTTCAGATTAAGATTGCTTTACTCTTTACCTAAACCCCAGCGGGTCATGAAGGTTTCGGTCATTGTAATCACGTGACTTTCACTTATTTTACTTCGTTTCAGATGAAACCAATTAAATCGTGAATTCTGCATTAAAAATATATTTATTATTATTACAGCTGATTGATCGAAAATAAAACATGTCGTTCCTTTGAATCCTTTTCAATGAAAAAAGATGGATAATTTACGCCGTAAAAGTTCATGTTTTGGGTTCCTCAGACCTCGTTTTTACATTTTTTTTAAATACTGGGAGCGGAAAGTTTGTGGCCGATTATGCGTTACCTAACGCCGCAGCGGTGGGACCGTCGGTACCGTCCGGAGCGGACACACGCCGTTCCTGCGCTGCGTTCAGGGACCGACAGGCCGTGAAGGCAGCACGGCCGCCGAGCAGCAGCAGCAGCAGAGGCAGCCCGGCGGAGCTCCCCATCCTCTCTGCGCCACCGACCACCGGCAACAGGTAGCTGCTGCGCGCGCGCGTGAGGCGGTCCCGTCCGGCTCCCGTTACCTTGCCGTGAGGGAACACCGGTACTGCGTCCACCGGAACTCCATGGCGCCTCCCTTCCTGGGCAAACTGCCTCAAAGCAAATCGCGAATCGGGACCGCTGCCAAGCCGGACGGGAGCTGGACTGACCGCTAATCGGGTCTATAAATGCGGCGGGAAGCTCGTGCCGGGGCGCAGCCTGCGTGGCTTCCAGGAAAACAGGGCAGAACCTAGAGGACCGGTTCGGTTCTGCGCTGGTTTTGTTTGGACACTGGCAGACCCCGTTAGTCCAGTCTTGGGGCGCTGAAAGTAAATCGTGCGGGGAACACCCGCCTTTATAGCGGTACTCCAGGAAGACGTCATCCTACTGACCGAAATTGGCCGAAATTAACCGAAGTTGACCGAAGACGATTTCTTCATGATTCCGGTCAGCTACCAAAATAAAAGTCTCGAAAGCATGATAAAACGATGTTAATCTGAATAATTAGTTTAATTACATCTTTAATTTTAAAGAAAACCACAAACAGCCAATTTTAATCTATCACTTCATATCTTTATATTTGCTATTCAGCAGAAACAGTTGAGATTCCTTCACGTGTTTGGCAGCTGAGCAGAAGTGATTAGGCTAAACTTAACCCTTCCTGGCTGAATTTATTTACAATTATATAAAAAAGTAGTCAATAGTACAAAAGAGTGAACAGTAAAAACGCTTGGGCTTCCTCCCACCATCCAAAAACATGCTTCATAGGTCAATTGGTCACTCTTAACTGTCCCTAGGTGTGGATGTGAGTGTGTGTGGGTGTGTGACTGTGGCCCCTGCGACAGACTGGCCACCTGTCCAGGGGTGTCCTTTGCCTTCACCCATGAGTGGCCTGGTTAGGCCCCAGCAGCCCTGTGACCCCGAAAGGGATAAAACGGTATAGAACATGAATAAATGAAAAAATAGTCTTCAATTCTTTTTTTCTTTCAGTGTGATGTTAAAGTAAATTGTATGTTGCTAATTAGCGACATAAGGCATGGGGACGGGGTATGCTAAAAGTCCAAATGAACTGACCAGCATGGAATACAGATGAAAATGATGAAAGATAAACTATAATAAAATATTCAGATTAGATACCAAAAATATTATCTTTATTTCCTAAAACTGACAAGGTTAAAATAAGATGCAAAGAAACCTGAATCAAACTAAAGCAATGAACAAAACGTGGAAAAAAGTAGAGTTAACAAATGAAAACTAAACTATTGATGGTAATCAATAATGCTGAATTAAACATTTAACTGTTTAAAATAATTTTAACAGGTGAAAAGATGCTGAAGAATACAGACTAAAACGTGGAATTCTAAATGTGAAAAGTAGTATTTAAATGCTAAATGAAGCTGCCAAAAAGTTACTGAGCGTTGTAAAATATTTCAGACATGAGCTCAGGTGTGTTTCCAGACTAAAAGTGTTTTTCCAGAGTTAAAGCGTGTTTTCAGAGTAAAAACATGTTTCCAGAATAAGTGTGTTTCCAGAGTACCGATAATAGCGTTTCAGGAGCTGCGTCTGTCAGTCTGTGTGGTTTTAGGACGTTCTTGTGAAGCGGATCAGCTGGTCACACCAGGAAAGCTGCTGGAGGAGCAGATCAGGTTCAGGTGAGACTGGCAGCAGTGGATGCATGGTACTTTCAGGGGGATTAGCAGTGTGGGGGGAGTTTGCTTTGCGGGTGCCTGAATGAAGACAGTGCTGCACGTGTGCTGCACAGGATTAGCTGCTGGTAACTCACCTGTGCAGTCGGCTAATCGGATGGGGATTGCGTGCCTTGGGAGGGGGGGTGCTCTGCGGTTTTACTGACGGATCAACCGTTACTTCATCAACAGCTGACACACTTTCAAACACAAAGAGAAAATATTTCTGCAAATTCAAAGCAGCTCAACACATAAAGACTACACAAATCCAGCAGTTGTCGTTAGTTCTGATCTTCCAACGGCTGTGAATTCTTTCTTCTGATTTGAGAAACTTTTTGTTTAACGTTTGTTCTTTCTTCTTATCATTTCTGCTTTTTCTTCCCTGAAACTTGCTCCTCTTTCAGGAGGAAAACCTTTTTTCTGCTTTAACCCGTGTTTGGGAACAGTTACTTAGATGTCGGCTTTTCTGTCCCACTGAGATGATCTTCCAAAAGTTCACCTGAAGAGATGATTCAAACGTTGTCACGAGGAATGAAGCAGTAAAGCTGTTGTTCTTGACGTTGGGATGAATGAACAGATTCTTGTTGTTATTAAATACTTTGGAATCAACGTTCTTCATACGTTTTGTTTGGGGTAAAAAAAAAAAACCTCTTTTAGATTTGAACTTTCTTTAAATCTAAAATCACAGCAACTTAATCTGAGCCTTGTATGTTTCAGCTGAAAAACGCTTTAAACATCACTTTATTCCAGTTTTTTCCATCAGTTTTGGTTGGTTCTGTTCATCTTAGAACCCAGTCCTGAGGGAACAGAAACAGAACCACCAGAGTCGTAGTGACAGAGATTTTACTGCGATCAGGCCACTCAAAGGCGCTCGTTTTCTTCTCTTCAGCTGCCCGCATAGTGAGTTTGCTCAGAGTTACTCGCTTTCTGAGTTTCTTGAAGGAAAAAGCGGCGCCCCCACCTGGTCAGCCGCTGAAACACCTGCAGACAGGAGAAGGGTTGATTGGTGAGATGTTTCAAAGATACTGACCTTAAACAAAAGTCCTTCATTTTCTGTAGAAAGAAACACTCTTCAAACACGCTTTCAAAGATCTTGCAGCTGCCAAAGAAAACTCAAAGAAAGTCGGGAAAGTTCAGGTGAAGAGCTGGCTCACCGTCCTGCTGTGTTCTCGACCGGCAGCGCGGGTCCTCTCAGCCAACAGCGTCCGTCTGTGCAGCAGCAGGTTGTAGAGGAACAGGACCCTCTTCTGCTCCCTCTGACGGATGGACAGACGCAGCAGTTAGACGTTTGTGTTCAGAACATCTACGTAACACCACACAATAAACATTTAAAACAGGAGGCTTGTGAACAAACACTAAGAACTCTACAGATGTTCGTCAGTTCCAGACATGGAAAATGTCTCGGCTCCTTAATGAGACTTTCTGGACTCAAATTGACCCCAACCTCCGTGTTTCTGACAGACCTTCAAGTCAAACATTCAACAGCGCTGCCATTACAAAGGTTTCTTTGATTCACACAGAACCACACCTCAAGCCAATGATAAAGATGAACACTCTTTGTTACCATGACAACCACTACAGCTTCCTGACAAAAAGATAAACAATGGTCCATGTTTACCATGTCAAACATGAAGCTTAAGAGGTCTTTGACCTGTAGAGGGCAGAGAGAAAGGCGGAGTTCAATTCCATGTTAATGTGTTTGAGGGAACTCCAGGTTACATACTGTATGATGGTCTCATGACACGCTGTGAACGCTGACACTAAAACTCTCCATGTTCCTCTAAACGCTGCAGCTCAGCCGTCATGTTCACTGTGAAATGCTGACTGTTCACCTCCCTCGTTCAACACCTCCCTCTCTGGCTGGATGAAGGTCTCTCGCCCACCTTTAAGCCCATCAGCTCAGTTGTCATAAAACTCTCTGAATAATCTGCTCTCAGATTTACTGCAGCTCTGTTTCACAAACATGTGTGCATGTGTGTGTGTGTTTTCGTTCTTAGGAGGAAGTGACATCACAGTCCCAGAATCCCAGCTGGAGGACCCCCCCCACCCCCAGCTCCAGAAGGGGTTGAGTTTTTCTGCTGCAGCTTCAGCAGGACATGCAGACCTTCTCACTGAGAGAAGAAACAAAGAGCTCTTTTCACAGGAGCCAGAAAATCCTCACACTTCAGCAGATTATCTGATGAGCAGATTACAGCAAACAACAGGGAGTGTGTGTTAGGTTTGTGTTTGTTAGTCTCTGGGTTAGGATGTGTAAAATCTGTAATTGCAGGGAGGATGGAAGGTTTTGTCCCGGGTGAACAAGGCGCCTCATTTCTTCTCAACAGTCCTGCTCAAGAACGCTGATTTTTAGGTTTGATCCAGTTTTATGCTCATATTTGATTTTACTGCAAGATGTGAAACACAAAGCTAACCTCGATGTGAATTACTTCTCTTCAAAAGTACTCAATCATCTCTCAGCAGAAATGTGTCTGTAGTTTGTGAACCAATATGAAGCATAAACGCATGTTCTCAGTCATGATTTAAATGGTTTATCAGCAATCAGGAAAGAATAATACATAAGTAACACAATCAATCAACAGAGGTTTACATCCATAAAAACATGTCAAACAGGATAACTAGGCATCAAATGACAGATTGCTTGAAAGGGAGTGGGAGGAAGCGACCTTTTATATGTGTTTATATAATGCAGTAAACACTTTCCTCTGAACATTTAATTGTTACAATTAAATTAGTATTTTGTTATCACTTGACAAGGTAATCTGAGTTCATTTATCTGTACTGAGATTACCTTGTAAAACTATAATAAAATACATACTGGATGGCTCAGTTGGCTGTGTGTGGGACTAGCACATGGGGAATCAAGGTTAAATTCCCTGGGGGTGCAATAAGCCTTATCCAGTGTGGGTCCCTAAGCAAGAACCTTAATGCCACTGCCCAACTACGTAGCAGCAAAGGGACCTGGATCTCCTTGTGCCGGTCCAGCCCACATAGAATCCAGGGTTGTGTCTTGAAGGGCATCCAGCATACAACTCTCTGCCTAACCACATGTGTGAACCGGTGAAAGATGATTCACTGTGACGGCCCCTAACAAGAAATGCCAAAGGGTGACCAGCATTTATTTCCTTTAACATGAGTTTGAAGTTCTGAGTCAGTGGACTTTAAATCAGTGGTCCTCAAACTTCAGGCTGCAGATCGGTACCGGACCATAGGACAGTTGGTGCCAGAACGCAAGAAAAAAAAAAACAACCGAAATTGTAATCTGATTCTGAAGGAAGTTTTATTTTTAAACAGAAAAAAAGTTATGGAAACTGGAAGTTGAAAAAATAAATAAAAATTGGACGTTCACTTCAGCTTTGTACAGCTCAGTCTGTGAAAATGTCTGACATTAAAGCGCTCTATGGGCTGAGAAAACAATGGAGATCACTGGTTTAAACGACCAAAGTTCTGCTCAGGATTCTGTTGTTGTCTTGTCGTTCTGTAAAGCTCCTCTCAGTTCATTATAACCAAACTTTTACATTTGATGATTCCAGCCTGTTTGGATTCAGATGTCTGAACTGTGGTTCAGACAGATAAATAACAGTTTTCTTAGTTTGCAAATTAAAAACCCCCAAATAAACTTTTACAAGGACATTAATAAAAATGTGCAATAATTTGACATCATGTGATTGTTGGAATTAAAAAACTGTAATGACTGACAGCTCTGATTGAACATAATTCTCCTGACTGTTTGCCTTCATCGATTGGGAACCTACAACCCAAAATAATAGTTGATATTCATTTGTGTCAGTTTTAACAAAGAGGGTGGAGTCAGACGAGGTTTCGCATCAGTGAATCATGAAGAGGACAGTGGTGAAGCAGGAGGACAGGTCTGTACCTTTGGGTGATAAAAGGCTGCAATTGCTCGCCTCAGGCGGTTGGTGTAAACCTGCAGGCAGGTGAACAGCGCCGCCAAAAGGACACAACCCACGCAGCTCAAGTACACACCAGCAGACAGGGATGAGTGGGGGGACACGCACGCTGCAGGGAGGGGACAAAAGAAGGTGAGAGACATAGACACAAGTTACAAATCAAGAATTAAAAACACACAAATCGGATGAGACTACATTCTCTCCATAGAGAAAAAACAGCAGCGGCGATGAACATGAACATGGAATCTCAGCTGAACATCTGACAGTTAAAAAGGGTCCATTGTGTGGCTCATCAGCTTCCGTTCTCCACCTTTATATTCTACGTTCAATTGTGTTCTCTCAGAACACTGAACATAAAGTGGGATTCATCCACAGATATTCTGGAATATTCAGATAATCGTCGCCCTCTGGACTCTGAATGACAAAGTAGAAGCTGAAGAGAGACAGGCACACACATGGGGGTTCTATCCGTCCACCACCACAACCTCCCAGGAGGACAAATGGGCAGGTCCAGTCTCCTGGGTTCACCCACCTGACGATCAAAAACAAGGCCCTAGAATTTGTGCTCAAAATAAATCAAAACAACTGATTTAACTTTAACTTTTACCCCTCTTAGAGTTGCCACAAATCACAAATAAAGACTAAATTAAAACCTAAGGAAAAAAAACTAAATGTACAAAAGTTTACTTTAGCTGTAAATTCAGTTTTTATCAGAAGAGTCACAGCAAATGACTCCCTTCAGTAATCTGCCTCCAGTGGTCCTCAGAGGAACTGCAACACTTCCTGGTTTCCCTCTGATTTGGGGTGAGGGGGGTGTTTGAGTAATCTATTCTAGATTTAAAAACCTGGTTTCATTAAAGGATATTTTTAATTCTTTAATTAAATCAAATCATCATCACAACCAAAGACGTCCCAGTTTTTGAACCATACTCAAAGCCTGTCTGCGCCGCCCCCTGGAGGCCTTTTAGGAGCTGCCATGTAACCTCTGAGACTGTTGACCCACCTTGGTTGTCAGTGTGAATGTTCAGGTTGGATGAACTGTTGAAGGCAGAGATTGTCGTCCTCAGGAGACGGGCTATCATAGAGTCTCCGCCTACTCTGATGTCCACTTGGTGGTGACCTGCAGAATGGGCGGGGTCATAAAGCATCAGAAATTGAGTCTTCAGAGTGTGCATTGAGTGTGTGTGTGTTTACTGATCAGGTTAAACTGGGTGACAGTGTGTCTGCTGATGATGTCCATAACGTGGAAAACAGCAAAGTCAAAGGAGAGCAGGACGAAGACCAGCAGTGACAGAGACACCACGTGGAAGGCTCCTGCCATCTGCAAACAGGCGACACCAACATAGGGTCTTGACATTTTTTTAATCTTAGGTGACGGCTTTGCCGTCACGCTGTGGAAGACGTGGACATGAAACAAATCAGGGGTGTCCAAATCCAGACTTCAATGGCCGGCTTCCTGCTGGTTTAACAAAAACTCTGCCTTATCTGCTGCTCATTACCTGGATCAGGTGTGTTTAGCCAATAAGGAGCTTCAGTGGCAGGTCGGTTGTACAACATGTAGGACACCGGACCTCGAGGCCTTGATTTGGACACCCCTGAAATAAATGTTATCTCCGTCTGTGGTAACCGGTGCTTTAGTTTCGTACATTGATGATCATTATTTTGTTGGAGGGTTGATCATGGGAGGGACAAATCTCTTCACTTGGATTGTCTTCATTGCAGAACTAAAGCACAGATGCTGGTAAAAGACCAGTACCAGGCAGCAGCAGATGTGTTTTTTTCACAGACAGACATGCTGCTGGGGAGGACCAGGTGCAGGATGAAAACTTAATATAATATGAAGCTGGATTTGCCAAGGAGCTGCTGTTTAACCCTTTAACACCAGAACTTTTTTTACAGCATATTTTCTGCAGTGCAGCAGGAGTTCAGCAGAAGTTCTCATCTGGGTTGTGGGCGGGACTTTTGGCACAGAACTTAGCTCCGTTAATTTCCCATCAGCACTTTGCTTTGGGTTCTACATACAAAACATCTGGCCATTGAATGTGCATTGAAAGTTAAACCAGTTGGATTTTGACCAATCGGTTACTTAATAAAATCGGGGAATTCTACGAAACCAAATCTTTCATATATCAGAATAGAGCTGTGAAAAAAAGCCTGGAGCAAGATTCACCAGATTTGCACCGCTTTGACATTTCAAACCAAACTTCCAAATGTACATGCGCTAGTACTGGGTAGAAACAGTGAAGGAGCAGAAGTTTTGTTGTCTGGTTTCAGCCTGAAGGAGGCCTGAAGGAGGCCTGGTTTGCTCTGTTTCCATCAAGGCTCATTGGGAACGGTATGAAAACGTTCTTGTTATTCCTAAGCTCAGAAATAAAATGTTGAATTTTGTTCTTAAACAGTCACATTCTGGTTTATGTTGAAAGCTGCATTAACCGAGCTCAGGAGCTGTTTTGAACGCACCACTTGTCCGAGCTCCTCCTGATGGATTCTCAGACTCCAGGGGTAGATGAATTTGTTCTTCTCAGATTTTTTCAAAGGCAGAAGGAAGCGCTTCCCCTAAATGCAGCACTGTGATTAGACTCTTCATCCTGATGGGCTGGGAGTTACTGAAAATGACGAGTATCCTACAGTCTTCCTCCTGCGGGCGTCGATCAGTCTGAAGTAGGAGGTGATGTAAACATTGTCAAAACAAATGTCGCTCCTGTAGCATCTGACGTAATCAAAGGCCCTGTCGAGGAGGACGAACAGAGAAGAGGGAGGCAGCATGGTGATAAAGATCACCTGAAGATCTGAAAGTGGAAACTTACTGGATGAAGATGGTGATGAAGCTGAAGGACAGCAGGATCTGCAGGACATTCCACATCTGTGTAGTGGTCTTCATCAGTCCCAGGAAGGACTGTTTGATGGCCTGGGTGAAGTTCTGGTCCAGCTGAGCTCCATCCAGCACGGACTGCTGCTGCTCCTCCTGCAGGAGCTCATATTAGCATTCTACTGGTCCTCAGGATCAAACTACAGGAGGCGGACATGGTTCTGACCTGAACGATCAGCTTGGTGCTGAACTCTCTGGACAGAAGGTCCACAGACACGTTGAGCTGATCGAACAGCTGACCAAAGTTTCCCTCCACGGGAATCTTCTCTCGGCACCACGGAGTCATGACTGCCGGAGAGAGCAGAGAGGACAACGGTGAGCTCTGACCTCGGTCTGCAGAGCTTTCTGAGGACTTTCCTCCTGCTGTCACACGTTTGCATGTTCCTAAAGTTTTCTTTTAATAATATTCATAACAATTTCGGGTTTATATTTGTGTGACTTCAAGCTCATTTTCATCTTCGGTTTTGGAGTCTGAACTTTTTAAGTTGCCAAAATATCAAATGAAAGTTTAAAAGTAGTATTTTTAAAACACTAGTTTTGGGGTTCAGAGATCATTTACATTTATGATTCAGAAGGTAAAAAGAAAATGCTTGTTTAAAAAAAAGTTTAAATCTGATTGAAATGACCCAAACAAACCTGACAAGTCCTTTGAAGGAGGTGCTGAAGGAGGGCCGTTCAGAACACAGATGAACAGAAGTGGAAATCTCATGTAAATTTCATGTTTCTAAAAGTAAAGAATAAGGCTTTGCATGATTTTTGTCGCTCACTTGTGCTGCCTTATTCTAAGTGTGTATTCAGACTGGAAAAGTTCGTTGGTTCAAACCGAGTCTGCTTCATTTGGTCCAGATCGAGTCCTGAACCTTGTGTTTGGTCTGTATTCACACTGCCGGGGCTAGCAGATTTTCTGTCACAAACACGATCACAAACACGATCTTTTTCAAATGGCATTTATCGTCTGTTCCTGATTCACCACAATTTGAATAAAGAAATACTCAGAAATGCTATTTTAATTGTATTCATACGTGTCCTCCATGATCAGAAACATTTTAAAAGAACACGTTAAAAACACCAAAAAACACAACTTTTATTGGAGTGGGCCTTTAACATTGAAGATGTCACCGGCACACGCTCTGACAAACCACAACTCCTCGACCGTTAATGCAATCAGCGTGAATCAGATGATTCTGACATGGGAAAAAAGCGGCCTTTCAGAGTTACAGTAGTAATTCTTGCATGCAGAACACAACATGTGTATCAGAGAACACCGCTCCAGTTTACTTACCTTTCATTATGTCACACAGGAAGTGGAACTTCATGGAGACACACAGAATGTGGTTGATGACGGGCACAGGAATCACCGCCATGCACTCTTTCCACCTGCTGTCGAACCATTTGGCACATCGCTGCACGCCTTCGTTCACCAGGCCTCAGCAACACACATAGAAAAACACACAAGCACACACACAAAGTTTGTCCCGACTTAATACACTCAGAACTTTGTTGGACTTTGCAACAGACTCACAAAAACAGTTTCTCTCTAGAATAGTCATGTTAGAGAAACAACAGATTGGATCAGAAAACTTACTGTCGCACTGCATCTTGGTCTTGATGTCAAACTGTTCCTGTGTGCTGTTAGCGCCACCGCCTGGTGGTGGATTGAATCGCTCATATCCATACTGAAGGATCATTTCGTCTCTGATGTTCTGGAACTTCTGGCTGATGCTCCTGGTTTCTGACTCAAACTCCACCTGGTCGCCCTGCAGAAGCAGCAAGATGGACCTTAGCTCCTGACAGCGTGATCGTCTGCGTCTTCATACGCATGCATATAGATCCACAACATCAAGAAGAAACGAGTGCACAGAAATGTACAGGAACTGGTGTGTTTTTTTAGAAAAACAGGTCTCATTCTAACAGGACAGTTTGCTAATAAAACCTTGATTTAAAAAAGGTATAAAAAACACTTATGGTCATCCTCAGTATGATGGTTATTTATTTTTATTTTATTTTTCTGCTCCATCTGCAGATGGAAAGCTAAATATATGAGTAAATGTGCAAATCAGCAGAAAAAGAGCAGAGTGAAGCGAAGCAGAAAATAAAATCACTGAATCATAACCTCCATTTAAATCAATTCAAGAATATAATGGATGTAACATGTTTAATCTGTGAAGGCTTTCCGTCTATGAGGTCAGGCGTAAAGCTGATCTACTACGGTTTTCTCTGTTTCATGAAACATCCTCCAGCATTTCATCAACATGAAGTTTTCATGAGGAACATCAAAAGAACAAACTGACCATGAGCTCCTCCGTGACCATGATGAATGGCCTGATGGCGTGTTTCCATAGCAACTTGCCGTTACGAACCTGTAGGTCCAGGTTGCAGCTCAGAGAAAACGCTGCCGCCTCAATGTTTTTCTGAATGTTTGAGACCGGACCTGCAAGGCATGATGGGACATAATGTCATTGTTTGATTTGATCCATGCTGCAAAAATAATTTGTAAGAAGATTTGATTTACGTTGACACAGCTGAGACCATGAATAACACCAGTGTTAGTCCTACTTTTCCCTCTTATGATCAAGTTCAGAAATGTCTGGCTTTCAACAAAGATGGCTGTGGGGAAACAGAGAAATCTTTTTGTGGCTTAACTATAGTTTGATGCTTCATAAGTTATGAATTTGGGAAAAACATCCAGCCTTCTTGACCAGGCTGGAGGCGTTGATGGTCTAAGAAAGATCCTCCAAGATGTGGATCCCCAGGGACTTGAAGGATGAGAGGCCCTCCCGCCTAGTTCTGACCCCTTCTCTCGGTTTTAAGTGCACCATAGACATGTAGAGCCCTTGGTGGGGGGGTGCTTGGACATCACTGTGAGCAATCAGCAGATGTCCTCTCAGTGCCCTACCCTCCAATTTTACTGAACCCTTTAAACCTTGACAAACACACCCCAACACACACGCAAATACATTACACAGGGAAGCTGAGACTACTGTTCTTCTGTCCCCTACCCCATCTCTGGTGGGGCCAACAAGGCCTTCAGCAGTCTCTTGGGTCCTCCTGAGCCCGGCGGCCCCCTCCCCACGCAGGGAGAGGGATCCCTTAGTCCTCTGGCAAAAACCATGAGCGGGGGATCACATTCTATCTGAGCCTGGAGGGTGTCCGTGTTTTTTTATGGTCCTGGTTCGGGTTCTGGTCCTTGCCCTCTGGTTCCGGGCCCCTTCTGAATTCCAACATTGGGAGATCCTGGTCGGGCTTTGTTCTCAACACCTTTCGGGGACCCCCACTTCTCTTGGTTGTCCCTCCTCTAGGTGGGGGTGGCTGACCCCTGCCGTGCTCTCTCCTGGATCTCTTGCGGTTGCCTGGAGCTTGGGGGTGGGTCTCCCTTGGGGCACCCCGGCTCGTAATCGGGGTTGGGGTGGGGGGATGCTCGGAACTCCTGAGTGGTGGTGGGCGGCTTGTCTGGGGTGGTGGGCCTCTCCTGGGTGGGGCCATGCTCTGAGCCCCCTGGCGTGGTGGGGGGGCTGCTCTTCTGGCTGGGCTAGAGCTTGCACTCTGTGCTTCAGTACCTCACTGCTTCACTGGTTTTATATTAAAAAAAAAATATATATATATATATATGAGATGAAGTGAGGAGAAGATTTGATAAACTGCATTTTGGTTATTAGTTAGAGCTTTGTTTATTTAAGTTTTTATCTTCAAGTGTATGTTATTAATACAAAGACACATTAGAATTTCTTGATAATTTTATTTTACTGTTACAAAAGATGTTAAACTGATGTATTGTGTTTTAATTTTTACTAAAATAAAAAGTTTTCATGTACGTAGTGCAGTCTGTTGTTTGTCTCCCCCCTCCTGGTTTTTACACAGAAAAGTATGGATTGGAATAACAATAAGATACTGAATCAAAAAGCAGCATCACTAAGAGAAGTAGTATCAATAAAATCGTAACGATACCCATCCCTAATCCGATCTCACATCTTTAGATAAACCTGAGTTTTTGCTCTTTCTAAGACTGGATTTTTACAAAAAAGATTTGAAAAAGTTATCGAACTGCTGATAAAAAAATTATGTGTTCTGCTGTTACAGGTGTTTTCCTGCAGAAGCTTTTGCTTGTTTGTTTGTTTACCTTTGAGCAGCACTGACAGAACCAGGATCATCAGGTAGGTGCGACCCCGAGAGCCAAGCATGCTGGGGAACACAAGGAGGACCGAACATCTGAAGTATGAAGACATAGCTGCTCCAGCCATGCACAAACCTGTAGCACACACATCAGTCACTGTGTGTGTGTGTGTGTGCGTGTCAAGCCCAAACATGAGCGTGAATCCTCACCGACAAAAACAAATCCTGCAGCCAGCTTTAGGTCAAAGGTCAAAGGCAGGCTGTGTGCAAACCCCAGGAACAGAACTGATGGACAGACGACACACAGGAAGTTCAAAGACACACTACAGATCCGAGTCTGAAGAGCAGAGCATTCTCTCATCTTATCTGAGGAGCTTTATGAAAATGTTAGGTCAAAACAAACAAAGATCATTTTTAATATTTCTGCACACAATGTACATTTCCTGATTTATGAAATGTTTTAATTTAAACAAATGTATTTTTTATATTTTTCTTTCATCTGTGTAGAAAATAAGTTAACCCTTTAACATCAGCAACACCTAAATACACACTCTTTGGCATACTGTAACTCTGACTGTTTACATGATCAACCAGAATCAGCTGATTCGTACGTGAAGAAAGCAGCTTTGGGCCCTCTAACACAGAAAGTAGAGCTGGGCAATGTGACCAACAAATGCAATCTCCGATTTTTTCAAACCAAATTCGATTTTCGATTTTAACCATTTTTTTCTCCTTCCTTTTACTTTCTTTTAAAATTATTACAAATGACAAAATATATTTAACAAAAACAATTTTATTTTAAAATCTTTGGAAATCAGCTCAAACACAAAGTTCAGCTAAATACAAGCCAAAAACATGCTTGTAGATCAATGCAGCAGATGTTTTGTGAGCTACCACTAGCTCAAGCCTCTCAAAGAGAAACAATGAGGAACACTGACAGAGGGCCTGTTTCAGGTGTTGAAACAAATTAGTTGTACTTTTGACAGCTACAACCTTCAAGCAGGTTTTGCTGCGTGTGGTTTGATGCTCCAAGTTTGAAGTCACAACACCACTGGTCAACATCTCATTTTTACTCACCAGCGAAGTTTGCCGGTAGATAAAAAAATATACGGCACATTTTTCACTGGAGAAATTATTGTATTATTGTACAAAAAAAAACTATAGGTGTTATTTAAAAAAAATATTATGTTGAATGCAAAGAGAGATGACACATCACAACATAATGAAAACATAAGATAAAAATTTTTATGACAGGAAAAAATCCTGTTTTTGCCTAAGGCGCCATGCAGCCCAGGGCCGGGCCTGTTTAGAAAATATCTTTTTTAAGAATGTCACATAAATTAAGGTTGTTGTATTTATCCACCACGTCTGAAAGTCCGCTCTGTGAGAATATTCTCTGACTTTAAACCAGTTTGTGATCCCAAACTGGGGACAAGCAGCACAGCTTGTTAGTATAGCATTGCTAAAGAGCAACGACCTATCATTGGTTTGGCGCATGATAATATCAGTGTGTAACAACATCGCTGTCTCTAAATCAACACTTTTTTATCAAACTCTGTTGCTGTTGTGAGTCCAGTCGGTTTATCCTTCATTTTTATTTGGATTCTGTTAAAAACCACCACGTCCTGCTGCTCCATCAGCTAAACACTAGAAGTCTACAGAAGACAAGTGTACAGAGAAGTGCACAGAAGCTACAGGATTGGGGGGGAGCTTCACATGTTGCGTGCGCTTGTAAATAAACAAGCTTTTTCTCATTTTCTGGCTTTTTTTTCTCTGCCTCGCTTTAAGCTGCTATTTGCTGCTGTTTTCATGTCTGCTCGATGCAAGAGCCAGACGGGCTGACTTTACTCCATACAACGGAAGTCCAAGAAAGCAGAGAGCCGGGGAAATAAAAATCTAAATTTTCCAAAAATAAATAATCTAAAACAAGAAATTCAAATTAATTGATTCTTTCGATATATTGCCCAGCCCTAACAGAAAATTAAAGAAACATTTCTTCACCTCAGTAATGAGAAGTTCAGTTAAAAACTGGGTTTCAAAGTGAAGCCTGAACTTTAAGATCAAATTGATAAGAGTCACAAAGAAAAGTATCTCTGTGTCAGTGTGGGGCAATAAACTCTGCAACAGGTTCATCAGCACTGAGCTCAAACAGTGTACAAGTATCTAGAAATGTAAGAAAATGTTTCACGTTATAGAAATGAGGGGACTTAATGATGCAAAAATGCCTTCTGATGATAATCAAGAAGCATTGTGTTTGATCTGTGATGTGTACTAGAAAATGTTTTATGTAAAGCACTTTGAGATTCTATGGGATACATGCTTTACAAATAAAATTTGATTTTATGTAATAATTATGTCTTTATTAGTGTCAATAATAATTTCATTTTTGTTGCATGATGATTGCTGTAATACTGTAATAATATCCTCTGTTAATAATCATCATGTCATCTTTGATACTTGATAAATATATCTGCACTTGGACTGAAAACACATTAATAACTAAACAGAAGTTGATAAATGGATTATGTAAAAAAATTAAGTAAATCATACTAGTGGAGGAGGGATTAAACAAACTCATTTCCTTCCACTCCCTTTCAAGTATAAAATCAAATTCTATTTAACAATTTTTATATTAAATGGATTTCATGTGTCAAGATCCTTTCGTTATTACAAGATAGTTCCTTCTTAGGTTTGTACATCACCATGGTAACCACTGGCGCCTGTTGAAGCCGCCAGCCGCTCCTGTTGGTAATTGAGTTTCGATAACTAAAATCAATACAAAAATTCCTGAAGAAAACCAGGACTTGGGTTTCGGTGGGGTCCAGGTGAAACCCAGTTACCTGTGCCGCTCAGCCCTCCGAACAGGCCTCTGAGGACCAGGCGGGCCGCGGGAAACGCCGCCAACAGACCGAAGAGGACTCCACGGCCGCGGAGGAACAACCGATAAAGCGCCGGAACCAGCGCAAGTATCTGGACCACAGCGGAACGGCCGTCCTCCGACATTTTCCTGCGTGTTCGTGGAAACGGTCTCACTGGGAGCTAGAGGTTCGCGAAGGTTCGTCGGTTCCGGACGTTGAGTAGGTGAGCTCCAGGAGAACAACGCTTTTAGTTCGAAACTATCCACGATGAGTGGTGAGAAAGAGGAACGGCTCCTTCTGAGGAGAGAAGTCAAGATCCAGGTGTTGAGAGGCGGGAATACGACGACCTTCAGGGGACTTTTGAACAGGTAAAGACCCGGATGTAGTCAGAGACCCGCGAAAAGGCGGTGTTAGCGGAGCGCGTGCCGTCTGTGATTAACGGTTAGCTTAACACATTTCAGTCCTGTCGCAGCAGAAAAGGGAAATGTGATGGTTTTTCGTGAAAGCTGCGGAAAAAAAGATTTTTAATTCATAATTTTAATCTGAAGGAAGTCTTTATATTTTAAGGAACTTAGTTTCCGTTTATTGAAGTAGAGTTTTATATAACAACACAAAAAAAGCACAGAATTGATCAAATTCACTATTAAACAGTGACTCCTTATAAAATGAAGTAAACTTGCAGCATGTTTTATAAATTTACACCAAAATGGCCAACATTATACTCATGTTGAAAATTTGAATTTTAGCAAGAGAGATACAGTATCATGCTGAAGGTTGATTTCATTTTCTGTTTAATTATAAAATCTGTTTAGTTTTATTTAAACATGTCTGTTGGTGTAGGCTATGATTCGCCGATTATGCCTAAGTGCGTGTTCAAAAATCGAGGTCTGGAACGATTTTGAGGTTTTCCACCAAAAGATTTATTCCTGACACCAAAATATCTAATACATGAATTTAGGGTCTCCAGCTGTCCCTAGGAAAGCATCTAGCGGATGCTCTTCTCCGTGCACGAAGAATAGAGACACCCTTTTTCCCTTTGACCCAGAGTTTTATAAACAATATGCAAAAAAAAGGTTGGATCAAAATAAGAGGTTGGATCTTCTCCCTGGAGATGCATTTTCCCACCATCCGCCTTTTCCCATCCTTTCGCAGGTGGCTCTGTTCCTCGTTAACTCCTTATCAGCTCTCCGTTCACTCCCGCCTGCAGACATTTGTTTCAAAGCAGCATACTCCCTATATGAACTAACCTTGTATGCTGTGAGAAACTATCCTATCATTCATTCACACAATCATAAAAATGTCTGCAAAGGTTAAACCATGAAAAACACTTTTGTTTAAGTATTCAATGTCTACCAAGTTTATCACTTTTAACACTAAACGTTCATACTGGTTAATACTGAATTATTATGACACACACATAAGTATTTGTTTATTTAGACTTCATTTCTTCATTGGTCACTTTGCCTTAAGTCTGTTTCTTTTCTTTTTCACACTGTTGTCTGATTTCCAAAGAAGTTATGTCTATGTTCAGACCTTGCACAAGGTCATTGCTTTAGAAATATAGTCTTTCTTTTTTATTTATCTTCATTTAGCCACAGAAGTCCTAAACTATTGAGATTAAAATTCTCTCTTTCAAAGGAGCTCTGTTAAACAGTGGCGTGTAGTCAGGGTAGGCAGGTAATGCATGCATAAATTAAATAAAGTCAAAATACTTTTTTAAATAAAAAAAAAAAAGCCTCTTTTAGACTTGTTGTTTCTATGATTACCTTTTTCTGTTTGGGTTTTCAACGTTTCCTGTTCAAATACACCAGACAGCAGCCGGTGAGGCAGCAGCTGACGCACGCGCTTTACTAAATTGGTCTTTTTATCATCATAAAAGACATTTTATTTATAAATTACCTCATTTGTTTATTTCTCGCCATCTGTGTGATTACATTGGTGCCAGATTTGGACTCATCGAGTCTTTTCATCCGCTAAAAATGTGCTGTACAAATACACTAAGGCAGAGGGCACTGGTGAGTCTGGAGAAATAAAAAAATAGCTGCAAAGCAAGTGCAGCGTCCAGTTACTCTTTCATATGTTTAGCATCATTTTCTAAATGGAGGAATACGTTTTTAAACCCCTAAACTTAAAAGTTTGTCTAAACACGTCACTGGTAGTGATCTCCACTGAGACAGAACGACTTTTAAAACTGAAGAAAAGGAAGACTTCTACAAACAGGTTATTAAAGCGTTTCTTCAAAAGTAGAGACCGGAGTCAGAAAATGAGGGAGCGGCACACGGACTTCATTTAGAACTAAAAGTAAGTCAATAATAGCCTTGTTTTCTCTGCTACAGTTTATAAACGGAGGAATAATGTTGAAATGTTAACACACTTGAACTGCTGCCAGTCAAATGGTGAACACGCTTCTCTGTAGGGTTCACAGGGTTAAATCTGACTGATGACGTCAGAGCCTCACCAGTCGGGAACCTCGCTGCACGTCACTGCTGTTAAATCAGTGCTTCTCAGTTATTTTATCCTGTACCCCCCTCCTCCTTAAAGAATTTATCCTTTCGCCCCCCCAACTTTCTGCGGCAACTATCATTAGTCAAGTTCTCAAATTAAAAGTAAATCTGAAAAATATTGTATCCTTATTATCATTAAAGAATACAAAAGAAAAAAAACATAGATCCCCTTATAAATAATCAATAACTTTATTAACACTGTGAGGTTTTTTCATTTTAGAATATAAATGACAAAATAGACACATTTGCCTGTAATTTCTAAAAATAAATTGTGATATTTAGATTAAATCTATTTAAAATCACAGCATTTTTGGCTGAATAAGTGAATCATTTGATACTATCATGAAAAAGAATGTAAATACAATAAAATTGCACTAAATTTGTCAACATTACGATAAATTCATGAACAAAATCGGTTTCCATGTGATTCTTGAGGTTTCATGAATGTGAGCATCGTGATCGCTGACTAAGGAAGCCTGAAAGGGCAGACATTTTTGTGACCGTTTTCTGGTGATATCCACATAATGATGCGGTTTCATCCCTCTCTCCCTTCCCCGCACTGAGACTTGATCTGATTGAAGTCTCTTTATTTTAGGCCATAACCAACACCGTCCAGCTGACACCACCAGCTCACAACACCAGCAAAACAAACGCTCAGCAGAAGTTGATTTTTAAAATTCTTTTGTATTTCTTCATTGCGTCTCATGCACTTTTTCAAACAGGTAATGAGGAAAGTAATTTAGTTATCATTTTGATCCTGTAACTAAGTAAAGTAATCAATACTTTTTGGAAGTAATTACCCAACACTGCTTAGCATTAACTTCAACAATGTTCTGTTGATTTTTTTATTTATATTTTCATTGTTACTCTGGTCCTTTTGTGTTGTTAAAAACATTAAAATGTTCAGTGTTAAAATTAAACTCCCAGAGAAAAGTATTTTGGAGCAGAGGTGTAATGACACCTGCTGCTAACTGCTAACCTACCAACCTCTTTAAAGCACTGAGAGCAGCTCAGTGGTCTAATGGTGGAGTGTTTACCCCTTAAGGGTTCAAATCCTCAGTCAGGCCACCGCCGAATCTTGGCATGGGACCCAGGGACTTTCTGCTTGTTACTTGAATGATGCTGTGACTGCATCACGCCCCCAGAGGAGGGGTCCAAACTTCATAACAAGATTACACAACTCAGGTTGTGACCGGGACTTGACCTTTATGGCAGCAATGTAACATTTACTGTTAATGCATTTCGTATCCAGATGTGGATGAGGTTTAATGCCTGTGAGGCGTTGCAAACAAAAATGCGCTGTTTTGAGCACATCAGCCTGCAGGTGGCTCCTCTGCATCTTCTCATTCTGCAGTTCCTATTTCCAGGCCGACCGGACGCCTCCGCAGAGGGAGGGAGGTGCGGGCTCACCTGATAGAGGGGGGAAAGAACCTGGCAGCGTTTTCCTCTGGGCTGCTGCTGGCCTCTCTGTACGGACTCATGGCCGTCTTCCTACAAAAGCAGTCTTTGTGGTTTTGCGTCTACACCACGGTGGTGCTGGGTGGCCTGGTGGCGTTCAGCATGGGACTGTCGGCAGGAACCCGCGCCAACATCATGGTGATGCTGCCATCAATGTGTTCAGGTCAGTCTAAGGCCAGCGTTTGGACCCGGCTGACATTTTCCTCAAGTAACACCAAATCGTGAAGAGCAGACACAGAATCTGTGTGGGCGGAGCCTGTAATGATGCTGTCCCCCACGTGCTTTTTTAGCTCGAGGCAGGAGTTTCATCCTGCTGCTGTTTCTGTCACTGCTGCTGTCAGGACCACTGGACAACACGTTAGAAAACACAGAGCGAGCCGCCACCAGCCTGCTGTGTGGAGCCGAGGTGGCAGCCAATCAGACAAAAGAACTCATGCAGAGAGCGGCCACGCCCCTTTTCTGTAAGACACGGCCATCTGTGCATTTCAAAATCAGTATCTACAAATTCTGCAGCTGCTTCTGTGACCAGGAGAGTCAAATTAATCAAAATATTTACTGACTCATGGAGTTTATATTTCGGTAACAGTTTCTAAATGTTACTTCAGGGGAATCTTTCTGAGGAGAATAGCTCCGATTCCAGCCTCAGTTTGTCGTTACAGCCGTGTTGGACGACATCAGAGAGATCAGCAGCAACGCTCGCGCTGTCGCAGGAAGAGTCCAGAACTTCATCAACGCGCTGACAGACAGCGTTCGGCATGTCGGTGAGCTGCTCCTCCCTCTCAGCCAGGTTTGACACCAGTGAACAAGAAGTTTACAGACTTTATTTCAAAACGATTATTTAAAAGACAAACAGTCTAAAATGTCAAAGTCACTTAAAACTGTACCAGGAGCAGTTTTAAGAGGCTCTCTTCATGCTGTGAGTTTTTTGGCAGAACACTGGCAGTGCACTCTGAGTTCTCCTTCCACCTGTGTTGAATTAGGTTCTAAAGTTCTTGAAAAGTCTTAGACTTGTAGGAACCCTGTCTGAATCTGACCTGCAGCTCGCACTCTGAGGAACGTGCTCCACTTCCTGATGGACATTGGGGACATTTGCAACGACAAGCTCGGCGTTCCTTACAGGAAGTGTCGGGAGCTGTTTGCCGGAGCCCGCAGTGACTGCGTTGACCTGCTGGGAGAATTCAACTTCCTGTGTGACATCTTGGACACCTTCTTGCCGCTCTGCAACCTTGCTCGTGGTGCGTTCACTTACATCAACTGTGGCAATGACACTTAAGGCATCCTCCGAGTTTTCAGTTGTAATGTAAAGAACCTTTAGACTCAAAGACCCAAACACCTCTCTTTATTTCTCTGGGAATGCTGCCATGACCTTTACTGACCTTTGAATGACAAACATTGAAGGTGTTTGTCTCTGCAGCCGGGGAGTTCTTCTGCATCATCCCCTCCTATGTGGCCAGTCACCTGAAGCAGCGCTTGGCAGATCGTGAGTTCCTCCGGGTTTTAAAGAACGTTCTTGGTCATCATTCAGGCTCAGCTGTATGGTCCATCTCCCTCTTCCAGCCACAGTCGCCGCTTTCAGGAAGATGATGCGAGAATTCGACTTTAACATCTCTGCATCTGTGAAGCTGGATCTGGACGTGAACAGCAGCCGCTCGGTGCATCAGGTTTCTCAGGACATCATGAATGAGATCTCATCAGACCTGAAGGTGTTGGAGAAGCTGAGGGAGCCGCTGGTGTACTGCAGCCTCATCCTGCTCGCCTGCTCCTTTCTGAGGTCTGACCTCCACCTTCATCTCAGCCGCCGCCGCCGAACATCAGACCCACCAGACACTTTCTTTACTTAACCAGAACAGCAGCAGTTTGGTCAGAATCAGGATGTCCCACTACACAGGAGGACGTTCTGCTTCTTTTTCAAATTATAAATGTGAATTTTCCCAGAAATTTATTTTTAGTTACAAAAAGATATTTTGACAAAAATGTCAGATTTGTTTATGAAATATGAAAGTGAAAAGATTTAAAGTGTCTCAAAGTGGTAAAGAATGCTTTATGGTTTTACATGAAAGCGTCTTACATACCGTCAAACTGAAGGGGGCGGTACAGGAAACCGTCACGCCTTCGTTTGGTTCAGTTTCACACTCTTGTTGTGTTCACACAACACTTGATTGTGTTGTTGTTGCAGGGCCGTGCGGTACAGGCGCAGATATCTGCATGAGCTCGACTTTGACAACGTTTACATTACGGCTCAGTTCAGACAGCTCGATGAGCTTCTGAGCTCAGGGGGCGGAGCTTCAGTGCTACCACTGACACGCAAAGAAGCCAACACCTACATCACCCCACGTCAGTCCACGCATGTGTGAAAACGTGTGTACGTGCATACATGTGTCTGTATGTATGTGTACAGATGTGAGTGTGTGAATACAGGTGTGTGTGTTTGTGTGTGAATACGTATGTGTGTGTGTGTTTGAATACCTGTGTGTGTGTGTGTGTGTGTGAATACAGGTGTGTGTGTGTTTGATTACCTGTGTGTGTGTGTGAATACAGGTGTGTGTGTGTTTGTGTGTGAATACGTGTGTGTGTGTGTGTGTGTGTGTGTGTGAATACAGGTGTGTGTGTGTTTGATTACCTGTGTGTGTGTGTGAATACAGGTGTGTGTGTGTTTGAATACCTGTGTGTGTTTGTGTGTGAATACGTATGTGTGTGTGTGTGTGTGAATACAGGTGTGTGTGTGTTTGAATACCTGTGTGTGTGTGTGTGTGTGTGAATACAGGTGTGTGTGTGTTTGAATACCTGTGTGCATGTATACGTGCATGTTTACCAGTCTTGTCTCTCCTTCAGTCTCGTTGAAGTTGTCCTTTCGGGAGCGCCAAGCCGTCCTAGTGGGCGTGGTCTCTGTCCTGAGACACATGCTGATGGGCGGCTTACTAGTGGTTCTGGACTTCCTGGTGTTCTGGATTCTGGATCAGGTTCACCTCCAGGTGAAGGGGGACATGATGGCCCGAGGTGAGATGTGACCGGTGATAGAATTTGAACCTGTGCTTGAGCTGAGTGGTAACCATTACAATGCCTCGTCAGCGCCGGTCAGGGTGGCGGTTCAGGTGAATGGGTCGGGTTACGCCTCGGACATCTTCAGAGATCTAGTGACTTCTTTTGACATCCTGCAAGGAGGAAATGTCACCGTCATCAGCAGGAAATGTCTTCTGGAGCCTTTGCAGCCTGATGTCACTACCTGCTCCATCCTCGGTACGAGATCACACAGGAAGTGACATCACACAGAGAGCAGTGTGCTGCTGGTCTGCTTGTGTGACTACAGAGTTTTTGAAGGTGGTCGTGAAATCTCAACATTCAAAACAAACAGGAAACAGTTAAAGACATCAATTAGTGCTGCGTTTGAAGTCTCCACAAAGGGTCAAAAAAAGCAGCTTCAGTTTGTTGACCTTAAAATGAGCCGAGAGAAGACCGGCCCAAATCAAAAACACAGGATCTGTCTCCTCCAACCATGACAGAAAAGTATCAGACCTTCTAAAGACGACGACGCAGTGATGTAAGAGAAACGCAGCACCTATGAACCCTCCACCTGCAGCTAGTGTGGAAGTGGGTCAGTCTGGTTGGTTAGTTAATTTGTTTGTGTCTCAGATTTGAATCCATATGCAGGCAAGGACCAGAAAGGTAGAATTTTAGGCAATGTTGCGTTCAGGAGCTTAAATAAACACCAGGAATTCAGAAGCTCTGTGCAGCTGACCCATAGTGACATGCTTTTTGTATTCCTGTGCTTTAAAATAATAAAAACCCTTTTAGAGGAACACATCACACTGATGTTCTCTGGGTTCATTCTTCACAGTTTAGTTTAAGTCTTCCCAGCAGGACTCTGATCTGCACGTCTTCTCGTGAGTCCTCTACTCACTCATGAACACACTGCAGCTTGTTGTGCAAAACACAGTTGAGAAAGAGGAACCTTTAGGAACGTGGGAACCTTTGGTTTGTGGTTTTTACCTTCAGGCTGTGACCACAAACGTATCTGGTCATGATCAGACCTGCCTGAAACATGGGGGGGGTAAGATCTGTGAGTCAAAGCTTCCTGAAGATCAGTCCTGAGTTTCACCGGAATGATGCAAACATTTAGCATTTCTTTCAGTTTGTGTTTAGCAGAATGTTCTTTCCTCATGTCAGTCTTTTAAAGGCATCTCAGCTCAGGAAGCTTTGAGTGAAGAGCTGACGGTCAGATCCAAAGATTGGGCTGAAGATGTTGATGAAAACCTTCTAAAGCATTGATTGATGAAACTTTTGGAAAGTTGTAGAAACTGTCTTTTTGTTGAAATGTTTTTCTTATGGAGTAAAAATCTCAGTTTCCTTCTGATGGAGCTGTCATAAAGTTGTAGCTGTGGTGTTCTGCAGAAGCCGGTGTTGATCCTGGTTCTGTGGGTTTTCCTGGGTCTGCAGGGTTCCTGCTGGCTCTGGCTCTGTGTGCGTCTCTGACCGGCGGCTTCGTGCAGCGCTGCAGGCGGCTCGTCTGTGCCTCCTACCATCCGGAGCGAGAGCAGGTACACGTGCACACAGCTGACGGGCGTGAGCAGAGACGCATCAGCTGTTGGAGCTTCAGGTGTTTGTGTGTCTCTTTATCCTGACGGGTGTGTCTGTTTGCAAGAATCCAGTGTGTGTGTGTGTGTGTGCACGTGTGTGTGCGTGTGAGAAAATAAACCTGATGAATGACGATGGTGTAAATGTTTGCAGGCAGATGAAGAAACAGAACATTCTTGAGGGTTTCATCAAAAACTCTGGGCTGGGTTTGTTCAGAAACTTCATTTAGTTCTGGCTCAGTGGAGTCTGGGTCGGATGGCTGTGGTTCAGCAGGGACAGCAATCGTGCTCGTGGTTCAGAAGTTCAGTCATTAGTTTCCTGTGGTGGTTTTAGTGAGGTTGCACAGGCTAACATCTGACCTGTGAAAATGTGTTTCCTGCAGCTTTGATGCCTCGTTTTCATGAGCAGACATTAAAGACCCACTCCCATAAAAATGCTGTTTTTAGCATCTTCTTCTGGCCTTTCTCTGATGAGGACATTTATAAAGAAAACTAGGTTTAAAATAGCAGTTCTAAGTATATTCCTTTATTCAAATTGTTGTGAATCAGGAGCAGATGAAAAAATGTTGTTTGAAAAAGATTATATTTGGGACGTAAAAAATACCACAAGACATCAGTTTAACAGATGATGACAGCAGGACTTTAAGGTAATACAGATCTTTCTGCAGAAACATTCTTTTGTTCTCTTGTCCTGCAGGTTTTTTTCTGCGGGTATGAAGCAGCTTGTTGTTGTTGTTGACTCTGCTCTGTGTGATGCTAAACTCTGCTCAGCCAGTCAGTGACACTCGCAGGTCTCAGTCATCTGTTCCCAGATCCTGATCGTTTTCTAACTACCAAAACCCCTGGAAGTTGTTGCTATGGCAACAGAAGTGATTGATAGGATTTACTAACGTTGGGGTTTGCATGTCGGGACGATCATGTTTCTGCAGTAATCCTCATTCAGTGATCGTACCTGCAGTCTCACCCGGATGGACTCACCTTTCCAGGTGCAGCAGAACAGGCTGCCTCTTTTTGGTCTCGTTTCCCTCCGGGAGGGATTAGGAAACGTTCTGCTGGTTCAGATCTGTGCTGCCTGACTCCAGCTCCTGTCATGGTTCTGTGGACCCCTCCCTAACCCACACACATTTCTCAGGTGGTCAAACATAAAACCCTGAGATTACCATGAAATGAAGAAAGGCGCCCTGAGGATTCCCTTCTGTCCTCTTTCTATGAATGTGGGGCTGCAGACAGACCTCTTCCCCGGAGAACCCTGGGATTGAGGGAGGGGCAGCTGCTGTAGGTGAAAGGTCACACTGAACCATGAGAATGATGGCTTGGAATCAGACGGGTCAGAACCTGGCCACACCCAGGCCTTAGCTTGGGCGGAGCTTAGGCATCAGGCAGTCCAGTGCACCCACTGCTGAGCAGGTCTGCTGATAAATGCCCCGCCCACCCTTCACCTGGTTTGTTTGGTTTTCACACGCGGATCTCTGGAGGGAACCTGTTTTCCCCTTTATCTTCATCCGCTCCATCATGGCGTCACTCTTTTAGCAGCTGATGGTCGGAGGACCTCAGAGCTGCAGGCGCCCAAACATGAAGGAATCTGAAGTTTTCCTCCGTGTATCAGGAGAGGATCCTCTTCCTCCACAAGAAGATCCTGGATCAGAGGAGAGCAGCCGGTTTGGCTCTGAGGAAGACGGCGGTCCGGACCCGAGCTCACCGGGAGCGGGGAACAGGAGGAGGTGGTCTTCAGGCTCTGCTGATGCGGTACAAACGTACTTCCTGTTTGACTACTCAAAGGTTGATGGGAATTTCTGTCCTTTTAGTTTATCAAACCCATTTTAAAGTGATGAAGAAGAGTTTGTGATGTGCTTCTACACATGTTTGTGAACTCTTCAGTTTATCTGTTCGTGTTTATTGACCAGAAACTTTCTGTTGTTCTTTCAACTTAAAAAGCTTTATTTAAAATCTAGATTTTCATTCTAATATAAAGATGTGTGAAGAAAATGTTTATACAAACAGCTGATTAGACTGAACTGAACTGAATCACTGAATCTGATGCTGATCATCCATGGATGATCAGCATCAGAATGTTTGGATTCAAACCTGAAGCTGCTGGAGTTTGTTGGTTTCTGTCAGTTCTGGAGGATCTTCATCTGCTCTGTCACTTAGGTTACCTGGAGGAGCTTACCTGCTGCAGGTGTTCGACCTGTCATCCTCAGTCACTTGTTTGTCATGTGGTGAAACCGTAAAGGCGAAGGAGCCTGACATGGTGACCTGCGGCACGCCAGAATGTTCAGGTGAAGCTCTGATGGCTCTCTGTGGGACCACCAAAGAACCTCTCAACCATTAGAACCGTCCAGAATTATGAACAACAGTCTATTTTAGGCAGGAGTGTGTCTGGGTTGGTGTGTGTCTGTGTGTGAGTTCATGTGTGTGTTTTAGCGTGTGTCTGTGAGTTTGAACAGAGGGAGTTTTTGTTGACTCAGCAGAGTTTGGAGGACCGACAGTAACCGTAGTCAGAAGCCACGCCCCCTCAGCCTCCATCCTTCAGGAACTATGGCGTTGTATGCATTGTTCATGAATCCAACATTAGATTTTTCAAAAACTTCAAAGAGTCAAAAGTTCGTCACGTTGTGATCCGACTGAGACAATCCAATGAGAACCATGAAGACGTGAGGAAGATTTCAGCTTGTTGCTAAGGTTCTGTCTCCATCCATCCCAGAACCGGAACAGTGATGAAGATCCGGGTTCCTCAGACAGGGTTCCTCAGGTTCTTTGTGCTGCTTTTCCATCAGTTTCATGGAGAGCTGCTCATGTTCCTGCTGCTGCTGCTTCCACGTGTTTGGCAGAGTTCTGTCTTGTTTCTGCAGGCGTCTTCTGTCGGCCGTGTTTCCACAGTTTGGGAAGCATGTGCTTTGTCTGCCAACGACCTCCGACCTTCCAGGAAGACGAAGAGGAGGAGCTGTGAGTGTTTGGCCTCCGAGGAGGACATGGAAACGTTGGTCTGACTGTGTGACGGGTTGTTGTTTTTCTTTCTGCCTCTGGGAAGTTACACAACTCAAACACAAACACTCGTGTCTGCTGTGAAACAGGAGGACAAGACACCAGAAGAACAAAAACTACACAACAGAGACACAAATAATCCACACAACAACAATAATCACAACAAAGCGTTTGGACTCCTGAACCTTCTTGTTTCAGAGACTCCAGCGATGAAGAACAGCTGTCCCTGAACTCAACACTCAGCTCTGAGATGAGGAAGAGGAAGGTCTCCATGGCAACACGTCGCTCCAAACCCAGAGGAGGCGAGGAAGACAAGTCAGAGCATAGAGAGAGCAGCGTTGACTTGGGGTCAGAGCTCAGGTAGGACCAGTTCTGATGGCGTTGGGTTTAATCTGCTCATCTGGAAGCATCACAGAAATGTCTGTTTTCCCAGCCCGGCTGCTGTCAGTGAAGCAGACACGGACTACCAGGACTTATCCGGGTCTGATGACTTTGACAGTGATGATTCTTTTCATCTGGCTCTGTCTCCAGAAGCCTTCCTCCTCCAGAACCGGTCTCCTGCTCCGCATCAGGATCATGAGAGTCCTGAAGCTTGCTCCCCATTAAAGTGATTTTCTTCTTTCCTGATTTTCTTCCACATTTTCATTAATAACAGGATCCATATCTGGCTAAAAACAATGGTTCAGGTAACAGGGTTAGATGCATGTTCCATGAATAATAATTATTTGAGAGGTTTTATATTTAAACACATGTTCCCACAGTTACAGTAAAACAATACCAACAATGATTTTAATTTGAACTTTCATTTCAAATTAAAATTGGACATTAGGGAAAATGTTGCTTTTAGGGGTTACTCCAGACTAATTGTTCATTAGTTTCTGCAGATGTTTCTAAAGTTAAACTGAAGTTAAAGTCCCATTAGCTGTCACGCTCCTGCATGTGTGAAATGTCTTCTGTGCATTTGATGCATCCTCTGCAGGAGCGGTGAGCTGCAGAAACAGCAGCGCTCAGGAACCATTTGGTGGTTTAACTTTCCTGACCTTAACACTTCCTCTGGGTCCGTGCAGCCAAGAAAAAAGTTCATCTCTGGCTGCTCCTGTTCAGAAAAGGTCATGTGAATAGACACTTTCATAAATCTGGTATGAATTAGCTTCATGAATATGCGTTCCTGTTATTTCTCTTCTTGGAAATGTAATTCTATATAAATATAAGTTAGCAACTCCTTCAAGTCATTCAGCAACCCCAGAGGAAAATCCTGGAGCCGTCCCTGAATGACACCAACACGCGGATCACCGTCTCGTTTCAGCTGACAGGAAGCAGCCCAACCTTTCAGGTTAAAGGCATTTTCTCCGGAAACGGCGTTTATTTTCATGTGTTGACTCGGGGGGGGGGGGGGGGGGGGGGGGGGGGGGGGTGCCGGGGAAGGGGGCAGGAAATGACCATATATGGTCTCATCACATCTTTTTTTTTTTTTTTTTTTTTTACTTTGTTAATAAAATCACGGTCAGGTGAGTTGTCTCAGCTGCGCAGACACGCCTGCGCAGACACCTGAATGACGGACCAGCGGCAGCTCTGGACTCCAGGCCCTGAAACCTCAGTTTGAACAAGAAGCTGATTCTGGAGAACTGGTCGGACGGGTCAGCCCCCTGTCTGTCAGGGCGGGGCTGATAAGAGCCAACGGCCGCGTGCGTGCACGCGCGTGCGGTGGGAGGACTCAGCAGGAAGCGCTTCGTCTCTCCGTGTCCCGGTGTCGGTGCTCTCCTTCGTGTTCCGTTTTTTTTGCCTGGTTCTGCTCGGGGATCGAACCTGCACAGATGGCGACAGAGGTAAGCGGCCAGACGCGATCGGGGCTTGACCGCGTGCGCGTGCGCTCCTCCCGGACTCCACGGTCAGAGTTGCTGCATGAAAAGAAAAAGTTTTCAAAGTGATTGTGATCCGAACTGCGGCCGTCTGGTTCCGACAGAAACCGGGCCTTCGGTGATTCCGGGTCTGTTTACAGCAGAAACGGAACCACAAAGACTTGGTCCAGATCCGCCTCTGCGGCCCGGTTCTGTGCGCTGCAGAACCGACATGTTTGAAGGAAACGTTGGGGAACCTCCCATAGTGAAAGCCTTCACGAACCGAAGCAGAACCGCGCGCGGGTCCGGTTCTCACGCAAACTCTGGACATGAAATGACATGAAGATCAGGATCCAGAAGCTCCGGGTGGATTTTTCATGGATTCAGGTTCTGCAGAAACAGGATCTCAAAAGAAAGCTTAGACTGGGAGTTTGTGAAAGCTCCGACAGGAGTGTTCCTCCTCACCTGTGCTCACCTCTCAGGTAGCCCCACCCACTTTCCCTCTGTTTTCCCTGTGTTTTCCCTGTGGTTTTCCCTGTTTTCCCTCTGTTTTCCCTGTGTTTTCGCTGTGGTTTTCCCTGTGTTTTCCCTCTGTTTTCGCTGTGGTTTTCCCTGTTTTCCCTCTGTTTTCCCTGTGGTTTTCCCTGTTTTCCCTCTGTTTTCGCTGTGGTTTTCCCTGTGTTTTCCCTGTGTTTTCCCTGTGTTTTCCCTGTGGTTTTCCCTGTTTTCCCTCTGTTTTCCCTGTGTTTTCGCTGTGGTTTTCCCTGTGTTTTCCCTCTGTTTTCGCTGTGGTTTTCCCTGTTTTCCCTCTGTTTTCCCTCTGTTTTCCCTGTGGTTTTCCCTCTGTTTTCCCTGTGTTTTCGCTGTGGTTTTCCCTGTGTTTTCCCTGTGTTTTCCCTCTGTTTTCCCTGTGGTTTTCCCTGTGTTTTCCCTCTGTTTTCCCTCTGTTTTCGCTGTGGTTTTCCCTGTGTTTTCCCTGTTTTTGTCTCAGAATAAACGCAGTTAATGGAGGGAGTCAGTAACAAAATATGGTTCGATCATGTCAGTCATGGTGATAAACGTCAGAGATTTCTTTTCTTTGTTTATTTGAGCAAAAATAAAAGCTTGAAAGGATCCGAATGTTTTTAATCCTGTTAATTAGAGGTTTTTCCAAATAAAAGCAAACCTAAAACTGTTAAAAGCTCAGGTCTAACCAACTGATGTTGTGACGTTATTAACACTTCAGTGACAAACTGCACAAATGAACAGGTAGCCATGGAAACAAGGACTCAGATGAGACATCATCTCAGTCAACCTTTCTACCAGCATCAATGACTCGAACCTTACAGCCGCTCAACCACAGCTCCTTCAGACTGGAGGTCAAACCGTGACGTTTGAAGCTTCATTTCAGGAAGGAAAAGGTTTCACATAAATCTCTTAAAGAAGCCTAAAGGTCAGCAGGATGCTGGTTTCTCTCAGATTTCTGAGTTTTCAAACTCATTTGAGCCACTAGAACACAGAGAAGTTTGCATTAACAGCAAGAACGTTTGAAGCTGTTTCCAGACCAGGACCAGATCACACACACACTTTGGACTCCAGCCGGACTCCAGCCCTGATCAGAACAGAAAAACATTTGAAAGAACATCTGTCATCTCTGAAGATGCTGCTCCTTTACCCAGCATGCATTTCCAAACTTCTTCAGATCCATGCTTGGATCACGTGGAGCTCAGAGCATCTCCTCCCTGTGGTTCTCCTCCTCCCTGTGGTTCTCCTCCTCCCTGTGGTTCTCCTCCTCCCTGTGGTTCTCCTCCTCCCTGTGGTTCTCCTCCTCCCCGTGGTTCTCCTCCTCCCCGTGGTTCTCCTCCTCCCCGTGGTTCTCCTCCTCCCCGTGGTTCTCCTCTTCCCTGAGACCTCAGAGTTCCATTGTTTGGTTTCACAGCTGCATGACCAGGAGGACCATCAGAAGATCTCAGACCAGGACCAAACCTGCCAGAGGAGAGTCTGAAGCCACTTTTGCTTCCATTCTACTGACCTTACACACAGGGATTGTCTTGGAATTCCTTTTTAATCCCATAATCTCATCTGAAGATCATCTCTGTTGACAAACCGAGTCACATAAAGCGGCAGAAATGTGAAGAGCGTTTCAGCCTACAGATGAGATCTTCTGCTTTAGAGCTTCCTGTCGTTCCTTCATTTTCAAAATCATTCAAACTAATTCAAAGCACAAACGTTTTATGGCGGGTGTGACGGCAGAACCAAGAAAACAACATTTTAGATCCAGATCATCTGGGAACCGGAGGAGGACCGTGCTCTCTGTGATGTGAGGCAGATTGGTGCGCCCGCCGCCGTCCTTCACGACCAGAGATGGCCTGATCCCATCCAGCTGTTTAACAGTTCCTGCATCAGTGAGAAGCCGCCCGGTCACATGTACAGACTCTGGGTTTGCATGTCGTGCTGGATGCGTGTTTGGGGGGGTGTGAGACTTTGTAACCTGAAACCTGTCCAAACAAGCAAACCACACTGTTGTTTTACGGTCTTATTCCAGGCCTGCTGCTGTCAAAGGGCAGCCGACACATCAGTCATAAACCTTCTGTATAAAATACCTGCACTGGCCTCTGATTGGCTCACAGAGACACCAGAAGGAGGCATGTTCAACCTGCGTTCCTGCTGGGACTTCCTGTTTCTGGAAATCTGCCCCGCCTTCCACCATTTCCTGGTTGGAGAAAAAGCCCCAGCTCCGACTGCAGACGATGAGCTGTGAAGATGTTTGAAATTCCAGAGATTCCAGCTCTACAGCGGAGTCTGGGATTGCTGAACGCCAGCCGTCTGTCTCTGCATTTCAAACATTCCTGTCAATCTGGAAACCTCAGAGTTCACCGTCAACATCAGTTTCATCAGAAACTGCACCTCAGCGTCTGTTTTTAAACACAGATAGAAGAAGTGAAAGTCTGTGGCCATCATGGAGACCATCATGGAGAAGTGGTTCTTTTAGAACCTGAGCGGGCCTCCCGTCTGTGTGAGTCTGTGGTTCCATGAGAGCAGCACAGCGTCATGAGAACACAGACTGGACTCCTGATGCTGCTCTGCAGAACCTTCTGTGCTCCTGCGTGGCTGAGGAATGTTCCACGGCTCACAGGGGGTTCTGGTTCTGCTCACAGTGACCCGGAGGCGCTTCAGACTCCAGCCTGTGTACAGGAGCAAACACAATCCTCTGTGCCATCTACAATCCGGGAACACCTTGGGGCTCCGCCCCCTTGTTTCAGGTCTTTCTGTTGACCTCTGACCGAGCCGCTTTTTCATCTTTTGCTTTGTTAGAAGCACTGAGGAGTTTTTCTGGTTCCATAAGAGGGTCATGATGTGAAGAACATCCTGATTTGATGTTTCTGATGCTGCAGCTCTTCGGCAGTCAGAGACTCATCAGCTCTACAACAGACGGACTTCTAAAATTCAGCCTCCAGGCCTGAAGCTAAAGTTAATCCACAATATCGAGCCTTTTACGCTGTGTTCACACACTGCAGCACGCGTTCAAGTAAAGTCTATGTAAACACGTGTGTATGCACACTTCTATCTTCAAAAGATTGTGTCGCTATGCAAGCTCCACATATAAAAGGCAAGTTAAACCAGTTGAACTTTGACCAATCAGAGACTAGGATTTGGTAGAGGTGAATGAATGCTGTTCCTTTTCATTCATGAAAGTACCAACCGTTGGAAAAGTCATTATAGAGGAGAAATGAATCATTCCGGTTTGTGTCGGGACAGAACTCTGACACCAAGTCTTTCGTAAATGAGAATAGAGCTGTGAAAGAGTCTGTCACATGGTTCCGCAGATTTCCATGTTGGTACGCGCGTTGGTATCGGGTAGTGACTGTCCAGTGAACACCGTGTGCTAAAGGGTTGCGTTCAAGAACTTTGTAGTTAACACATTCTTGAACGTGCACAAATGCCCGGTGTGGACGAGCATCCCATCTTCTTTGTGGGACGGTTAAATGTCTGGAAGGAAGCTTACCAAACTTTGCCTGGAAGAACCCTGCGGTTCCAGCAGCTGCTCCTCATTAGCAACAACGTGTGCATTTGTTACGAAAGGAATGATTTTCCTCAGCGAATGCTCAGCTCTTTGTCTGCTGTGATCAAACCCGCAGTCTCAAATCAGGGTTTCATGACTCACTGCTTTTCCAAACCCACCACTTCTGCTGTGTTTTTTATTTCATGGTTATTCCTGGACAAACATCCTGCAGAGGATCGTCACGTTTGATCCTAACGTTCCATGCTTTCCGTGTTTTTCTGTTCCAGCTGTCAGATCTGGAGAAAGCCATCAACTCTGTGGTCACAGAGTTCCACAGCGCTGCGGACGGCGGGGCTACCATGAACTCCTCCCAGTTTAAGAGCATGATCTCCAAGCAAATGCCTTTGCTGGCCAAGGTATTGCTGACATCAGCACTGCTCTTCCAATCACTTTTCCCCATCATTTGAAGCTCCTCAGCTGTTTGTGTTCAGAAAACTTCAGATTTAATCTACAAACACTGGTTCCCCCATGAATGAAGGAAAACATACGGTTGTCCCTGACATAACACCTTCCAAGCCGGTCTCGATCCTGTAAGACCCCATATCTGCAGAGCAAAGTTCATGAGGACCAGAGGAGAGGCTGACACGGGAGTGGATTTTCACTCCTGTCCCATTCCGCTCCTACAGAGAGTAATCCCGTCCCGCTCCCAGACCAAAATTTGAAAAATATTCCTGTCCCGTCTTGCTCCCGGTAATCTGAGTCCCGCTCCTGTCCTGTGCTCTTATATTTTTGTCATTATGTAAAACATTATATGCAATAGTCATTTTTCTGGGACGTTTTTGGGTTTGAATTTGTAAGGCAAATTACTTTGTAATTTTTACTTCCAAGCTGCATATGACGTTGCATCACCATCACACTCGGCTCTCATACATTTTTTTTATTACGTCTGACGTTCCTACCAGCTTTCTGAGCTTATCAGAAGAATCTTTTACTTTACTCTTCTCTTCACAAAATGCTGGATCTTATACCCATTACAATAGTGAGTGTTGGTCTAAAATGGGCGGAGCCAGTCCACACACTCAGCTGTTACATACCTGCCGGCTCCAAGAGTGTTCACAAACTTGTCCACATCCAGTTCACACGCACACTTGTGCATTACCAACCAACACATGTAAAGCATTACATTCTGACACGTAAACTATTTGAAGGTGCAAAGGTGAGCCGACGCCTGTGCTCAGGTGAATGTTATGTTAAGCTGAGGTGGATGAAGGAATGAAAAGAAAAAAAAAGGAGGGAGAGCTCCCAGACATCCCCACACCAAGACCCCCGCCGAGGCAGCAGCGCCGACCAGGGCCCGCCCCCGCACCCAAACTGTGGGGTCAACGGAGGAGATCCCCCCCCCGCCAGGCAGCCCGGCCAAGCACCCAGACCAGGGCCCGCAGGAACACCACATGGGCCCCCAACACCCGAGCCATATTTTTTCTCGTTCTCATTGATTGTAGTGATGGGAATTCTGGTTCTTCTTAGAGAACCGGCTCTTTGGTATCAGCTCTCTAAAAAGAGCCGGCTCTTTTAGCTTCCAAACAGCTTTTTAGGTTAATTTGTTGCTTCATTTCATTTATTATCAGCAACTATATAAAATGATGTACAAAATGAATAATTAATGTAAAAACAGTATTTTATTATAGAAGTGTATAATATATATGTGCTGCTATTTCTCCTTCCAGATAAAATGTACAAAATAAATGATAATTAAAAAGAAGTAGTTACAATTCAACTTTTAAATATACACATTTTTAGTTTTTTCTTTTAAACACATTTAAAGCCAAACAACTGAAAACACTGCAACCACAACACAAAATTCTAATTAAAATGCGCAAAACTCAGAAAGACTCATTTACATTAAAGGGTTGCATTTAGAAATCCAGTTTTGAAGAAGGTTCTCTCAGTTCTCAGGTGTCTGAACAGGTTGGTTGTGGACCCTGTTTGAGATGAAATGATTTTCCTGCAGACTCTACACTCAATACAAATGTCATCAATAACATGAAATGCTTCTTGATTTGGATTCGGTTCCTGCTGTCACTCATTTGCTCTGCGTTTTGGTGTTGCTGTAGTTTGTTACTGTTGCACGTTGATCAAACTCGTTCATAATCCACCACCCGGCGCACGCCTCTGCTCAGCGCAAGATTATTGACCCCTCTCGCTTGCCATAGCGCAAACACGACCCCGCTCGCGCAAACCGCAGGCGAAAGCACGAATGTGCGGATTTATCACGTCTGGCTTGAAGAGAAAAAAGCAACAGGGTGAACTTTTTAATTACTCACAGGAAGGAGCCGCGGCTGTCGTGAAAACCGTTTCATTTGTGACTGAATTGGTTGGCTCCCGTCCCGGTCACGTGATCAATGGCAGAGCTGACTCCCTTCCCGCGGGAATCCTGAAAAAATGTCATCCTCTAGACCACAGCAGAACTCCTGCAGGGAATCTTCTGATTGTTTGACTCAAACATTTGTGGAACAAATTCAGAATTAATTTCTATTGTAATCATTCTTTTGAGCAATAGTTCACTAGAATTCAGATTTTCTCTGGTGTATTTGTAGTAAACTTGGCTTTGGTTGGTTTCCTGTTATTTCAAAACCTTTGTGGGTTTTTCTGTCATCTTTGACAGAAAGGTTTGCTTGGGTTTTTTTTTAAAGAGTTTTTTTTCTTAATTTCAAACAAAAAACGTTCTTATGGTTAAAAGAAACTTGAACAAAAATCTGAGAAAATACAGACTGTCAAAGAAAAAGGAAAACAAAGGACAGATGTTTGATATGGAAACATTTATTTAAGACTTGCTGATAATTGAACAAAGTAGATTCATCTTCATCAGATGTCATTACAGCAACAATATTTACCTCGTGACTTATTTAAGATGTTCTTTGGTTTCTTGTTAACCAGGTAAAACCTACAGATATTAATGTAGAAGTTTTTATTTTCCTCGAAGACTGTTTTTTACAGGACATTTCACATCTATTTAGATGGAAATGAAGTGACGCTGCTGCCAACAGGGGGCGCTGCAGTCCTTAGAGGTTCAGATGAAACCACTCACGTTAGACCCGGAGCTAGTGGCGTCACCCCTAAAAATGGTTTATTCCATCTCCAACCAAATGAAGTCACTTCAGTCACTTTTCTTTTTTTATAATACAAACGCTGCCTTGTTGGAGCCAGACATCGTCAGTAAGAAGTGATTGGTCCAAGTTAGTCTGAGTTTCTATGACAACCACTGAGGAGTGAGTTTGCTGGAAGGCCACACCCCTTCCACTGGCTACACCAAAACTGTCCAATATTTTGGACGTGGGGGGCAGCAGGCTCCACCTCCTTTATCAAGGCATCTGATTGGTCAGTTTAACACTTGAATAACTTCAAATACAGAAAAAGAATCATGAAAAAAAGGATTATCAAGAAAATGAAAACAAAATGATCAGAACAGAATAGAATGACTGAGTGACAGCTGTTTTTTTTCTCTGTTGAAGTCTATGGGATTCTGGCTTCTTGGAGCCAGCAGGAACTTCCTGTTTGGAACGCCGGGGGGGGGCGAATCACTCGGTCCAGTTTACTATATACAGTCAATGCTTCTGAGCAGTGGCTGTGATCTGAACACTTATGTTTCCTGTTGGCAGACGGTCGAGAGCGAGGATGGCATGGCGAAGGTCATGCAGACGATGGGCGTCCAGAGCGACCAGAACATCTCCTTCGAGAACTTCTGGAATCTCTTCAACAATCAGGCCGTCGATCTCTTCAAGACCATGTACAAGGACAAGAAAGTCAACTGTAACTGCCTGCTGCAGTGACCAGCCTCGCCTCGCCTCATCCTGGACGCAAAACCGGTCCTGGCCACCAGGGGGTGCTACAGCTACTTTTAGGAAGCAAATCAGAAATGTTTTTAGTTCCAGACACAAATGCTGTTTTCTTTTTTAGCTGGAAGGAGGAGGGATCAAAGATGACTTTAAAAACCAACAATCTAATCAGTTCAGTCAGAAAGGTCAAACAGGATTTATTGATTCATCAAATGATTTAGATTTACCTTAATTACCAAAACAACTGAAAAACCAATATTTCAAAATGAAAATGTCAAATAAATGGAAAGATGTATTTTAAGGCAAATTAAAAACGTTTAAAGCATAAATCACATTTTTATAAATAAAATCATTTTCAGACAAGAATCCTCATTAAGGACAAGAATATAATAAAGTTTAGCACGACAGTGAACAATCTGTTAGTCTGAGAACATTTTAAATCAAATCGAGTTTTTGAGGAACAAGAGAACTTTTATTAATGCTTATGATCAGAATTCATGTCTTCACTTAAAATAAGTTTGACAAAATCCTCAAACGTTCTGTGTGTTAAACTTGAAGATGCTAAACTAAAAACGGAGGATCTGCTGACAGCAGAACCCTTCAGTCATCTGAGCAGCTCACCAACCAAACGTTTGCCTTCTGTACTCGCTGTGAAGGTTGTTGATGTGTTTTCCATCCTGGGCTTGTCGTCTGTGTTTATGTGAATAAAGTTTCTGCTTTTGAACTGAGGCGTGGGGTCTGGATTGTTTCATGGAGTTCCATTTCAAGAGTGTTCTCCTGGAATCACCAAAGCATTTGGATCCTTCAAAGTGCCGAAGGTTTAAGAACTGAGTGCAGCTTTTGAGCAAGTTGGAAATGAAAATGCCGTTCTCAACAGTGAGGTTTGCCAAAACAAAAAGGTATCTTGTAATTTATCTTTTTTCTTTGGAGTGCCTCCTGCAGGGCAGGTTGGGGAACGTGGAATTATTGAACAGCTGGACCTGTGCGTCCATCGTTTAAGCAAAGATCAGCTCTCTTTAGGCTACCCTTCAAAGGTATGGGGCCACCATGACAGTTTTGTGTTTTCAAAGAAAAGTCACACTGTTATTTATCAAAAGTTGTACAACCAATAGAAAACATAGTCCAGACGTTGACATGGTTGAAGAGAATATTTATTTGAAATTGATATTTTTCCTTCAAACTTTGCTTTGATCAAAGAATCCTCCGTTTGCAGCCGTTCCAGCGCTGCAGACCTTTAGCATTCTAGCTGTTAGTTTGATGAGGTCATCTGGAGACATTTGACCCCACTCTTCTAGAAGCCCCTCCCACAGCCCCTCCAGAAAGACCTGCAGACTCTGGAGTTACTTGTACAAATATGGTCTTCATGGAAGAGTCATCAGAAGAAAACCTCTTCTACGTCCTCACCACAAAATTCAACGTCTGAAGTTCACAAATGAACATAGAAACAAACCTGATGCATTTTAGAAACAAGTTCTGTGGACCGACCCGGTTCAGATGGAACTTTTTGGCTGCAATGAGCAAAAGGTCCGTTTGGAGAAGAAAGGAAACAGAGTTCCATGAAAAGAACCTCAGTCCAACTGTTAAGCATGGAGGTGGATCAATCATGGTTTGGGCTTGTATTGCAGCCAGCGGAACAGGAAACATTTCACCAGTAGAAGAAGAATGGATTCCACCAAATTTCAGTAAAGTTTAGACACTAAGTTGATGTCATCTGTGAAAAAGTTGAAGTTGAAGAGAGGATGACGTCTCCAAATGATAATGATCCTAAACACACCTCCAAATCCACATTCTTACATTAAGAGACAGAAAGTGAACTTCAATCATCTGACCTCAACATCATTGAAATCTATGGATAGACCTGAAAAGAGCAGTGAGGAACAAACATCCCAGAAATCTGAAAGAACTGGAAGAAGAACGATGAAGAACGAAGAACGGATGAAGAAACCTCCAACAAGAACTGAGACTCTTGGCTACAAAAAGCCTTTATAAGCTGTGATACTTACCAGGGGGGGCAGTACAAGGAACTAACTCTGCAGGGCGCACAAACTTTAGCACACACCGTTATTTTGTTATCTTTTATTTTGAAAGGGTAAATGATGGAAATAAAACCTCATTTTTGACATATTAAAAGAATGTCTCATCTGTAAACTGATGCCTTTTGGAGATTTTTCAATCTTTCTGTGGGTCTTTATGCACAATAATAGAACATTTTATGTGGGGGGCACAAACATTCGATCCCCACTGTAAATATATATATATATATATATATATATATATATATATATATATATATATATATATATATATATATATATATATTAGAGGGGTCCCTACAGGACGTTCATGGGACTGCTCTTTATGACCCTCCTAAATCAATTCTGGTTCTCAAAGTGGAAGATAATTGAAACAAACCTAAAGATTTTAGTTTAAATTATGAAATAACCAACTTTTATTCATGCCACTGAGAGACAACGGAGAGAATCATATTTTCCGAAAAATGAAATATTTTGTTGATTAATCAAAAGATCTTGTTTACTTGACAGAATTAACTATCTTTCAGGAATTCCCTCAACCTCATCTACTATTATTTGAAAACAAACTGACTAAAATGTGACCAAAATGAGCAGATCGGTCCCACGTCTTCCTGGCGTTAAACAGTCTCACAGGCGTCTTCCTGCTGGCAGAAAGGAGGGAGCGCTTTGTCCTCCTCCCGGCGGAAAACCTGACCATCAGACTGCACCTTCCACTGCAGCCTCACTTCCTCCATCACTCCTTCATCCTCCATCCTCTTCTTCAGCTGAAACAGAGTGGTCACATCATCATGTATGGATGCATATGATGAAGCTGCAGGTGCTCATCTTGACCACCAGAAGGCAGAAGACTTGAGTCAAACTGCTCAAGGGAACAAGGGAAACTTCTCAGTTTTGAATGTAGGTGCTTTATATTTTTATATTTTTATCTGAAGTTTACAGTTTTGTTATAAACATATTTTAAAATGTTTGGGGTTTGAGTCAGAGTCGTGTCTGCTGTGATATCAGTGTCTGATCTTCAAGGTTAGAAGATAAAGGTGGATCCAAGCATCACCGAAACTCCTTTCTAACATGTTACTTCTTCACAGACACGTTTTTCTGCGAACCTGACCTGCTGCAACACAGAGTTCTGCACGACAGGATCGCCAAGGTCCGCTGATGCTGAACTCATCCGAACTTTCACCGTCCGCATAGTCATTGGTCTGATGTCTGCGGGCAAACAGAAGAACCGGGTCAGACCTGCAGCACCAGGTCCCGATGAGAACCTGAGACTCACCTGTGTGGCAGAGGAAGGTGTGCTTCTCTGTACAGGGGCGCCAGAACCAGGTGGATGAAGACGAGTCCATCATGACGCAGTCGTCTCTACCCTTAGACTGCACCAGGTCAAACTGCCTGTAGGCGGCGCTGCTGCTATCTGACCACACCCACAACGATCTGTGCAGACCAATCCAGGCAGACGTGGATGACGTAGAAGTAGAGTGGCTGCTTCCCGTCAACAGAGATCCAAAGAAGTTTCCCAGGCTTGTCTGGAGAGGTTCTGGCAGCTCTGCAGAGACCTGAGCGTTCTCCGCCAGGCTCCTGATGCTGCTCAGGTCCGTGTGCTGCGACCTGCAGTGAGCCTGGGCATCGGACCAGTTCTTCCTCTGGTCCACCAGGATGTGTTGGCCTGTTTCAGCTGAAGGAACACAAAATCAGGCTGCATCTACGTTCCTCAGAGACAAAGAGAACACACACCGGAATCCTGCAACGGTTCGCCTGGACCTGCACTGATCTAGAACCACACAGAGCTGGAATTGGAGCAGCTGAAGACCCGCTTACCTGGAGGCTGTTCTACACTTCAGACTTCCCTGAAACTCCCTGCTGTTTGTTTGTCAGGGTTCAGAGACAGATATGTTCGTGTCTGACCCGTCTTTTCTGCATGGGGGGCGACTCACCGCTGAAGCAGACAAACGTGTTCAGGGTGCTGCAGTCTTTAGCGAACCACGCTCCGGTTTTACTGATGCTCACGCACGACCCGCTCCCGGGCTCGCTTGAGCCCCAGTTGTTGAACCAGGTGCTGGGGTTGCTATCCTGCTCCCAGTCCTGAGACCATCTCCAGGTCCCGTTGAAGAGCCCGATCCAGAACTGGGAGTTTCCTGCTGCCTGCTGGGCCTCAGTGTTGTTATTGATGTTCTGGATGGTGGCGAGGTCATTGAACTTCTCTCTGCAGTATGTCTGGGCTTCGGTCCAGGTTCTCTGCAGGCCCACGTAACGGAAACGCCTGACAAGGAGATCAGACTGAAGGTCACAGAGCTGCAGGCATCCTGAGAAAGAAGGAGGAGACGAAGGTGAACCCTGACTGCAGGAACAAGGTTTCAGGTGGATCAGGACCTCAACTTACCTGAGACCAGCAGCAGGACGCTCAGTCTGGATCCTGCCATGACGGAGAGCTGAGGACGCCTCAACCTGAGTTGTAGCAAAGAAAACGATGAAACCGAAGCAAACATCCCAACAGCAGATGGAGGGTTTCTCTGTCAAACTCAGATGGAAGGAGTTCCACCATCAAATCTGTGCTCCCGGATCTCCTACAGCCTCTGGAGTCCTGCATGTGGAAACCAGGAGGAGCGTGAAGGAGGTTGGTGTGCGGAGAAGGAGGAATGAAGAGTCAGAACGAGAGGATTCCTCCTCACACATTCAGCTGCAATCAATCCTCTCTGCTTTAATGTGAGACTGATGTGACAGATCTGGTCCCTAAGCTGTCCTTTTGGAGGTGGGGGCTCCTGAGTCCTCACAGGCCTCAAAGGACAAAGAACTGCTTTAGATTTTCAACCCAGAAATGAGTTCTGAAAGTTGGTGGTTAAAGGTTCTTCACTCGACATGAGGAAAATGTTTCCTTTTTATTGTTTCAGTTGAAAAAATATCCTAAAGTCTTCTTCTCCTGAAGTCTTCTTCTCCTAAACTCTTCTTCTCCTAAAGTCTTCTTCTCCTAAAGTCTTCTTCTCCTAAAGTCTTCTTCTCCTGAAGTCTTCTTCTCCTGAAGTCTTCTTCTCCTAAACTCTTCTTCTCCTAAAGTCTTCTTCTCCTAAACTCTTCTTCTCCTAAACAATTCTTCTCCTAAACTCTTCTTCTCCTGAAGTCTTCTTCTCCTAAAGTCTTCTTCTCCTGAAGTCTTCTTCTCCTAAACTCTTCTTCTCCTAAAGTCTTCTTCTCCTGAAGTCTTCTTCTCCTGAAGTCTTCTTCTCCTAAACTCTTCTTCTCCTTAAGAGGATCAGCACGTTGGCTTACCTGACTTAATTCTGACTCTAATTTAGGTTTCATCCAAACCTTCATGCATTTTCAGTGGATGAAGATCTGAAAAGTCTTTTAAAGATCTAATAAAGGAAGCATGGCCCACCTGATCGAGGAAATCCAATTGATCCAAATGATGAGAAGCCAGAGCGATCCAGGTTTTAAAGATCAGACTCCCCCCTCCCTTCCCGGTTTGTGAAGCAGTCAAAGGTTCAGGAGCGTGGCGACATCAGACAGCGAGGATTTGTTTGGATGCAAACCGAGAAAACTGAAAATGACTTATTCAAATCCATCTGACATACAGACAACCACAGACAGAACCCATCAGAACCGACACCAAAGAGGTCAAAGCAGGTAAGCATTTGTCAGCGAAACCTGGGGCCAGGCTTGAACCTGTGTGGCTTCACACCCCACCCCCACCGAGACCCCCCTCCCCTTTGGTGGGGTTTGCATGGAGACATAGTCATTAGATTATTTGATTAATGTGGTCGTTATGATGATCCAGATAAAGGAGCGTTCAGCCTTGCCGCCTCCTTAATGCAAATCCACACATTTCACATGGAAATCGGGTCCATTAGGAAGGTTGTCTGTTCCACATGCAGATCCACCACTGCCGCTGCAGATGCTGCAGCGTCCTGCAGCATCTGCAGCGTCCTCTAGTGTCCCGCAGCCTCCCGCAGCGTCCTGCAGCGTCCTGCAGCGTCCCGCAGCGTCCCGCAGCCTCCCGCAGCCTCCTGCAGCGTCCTGCAGCCAGAAAGCTTCCAGAAGTTTAATTGGAGCCAGAGTTTATCTTGCAGGACCTCCTTTAACGTGGTTCTGACAGAACTTTAATGGTTCTGTCGAAAATGGATGTGAAAATCTGTTTCAGAGCCAAAATTGGGACCAAGTTCAACACCTCCAAGTTTAGATTTAGTAAAAATCTTATCCCATGGCTCATTTAAAAGAGAAAAGTTACACAAAATGATCTGTTCAGGAGTCATACCTTGTCCAGAACAGGAAGACACAGAGTCGGTCTGGTTTAGAAGCAGACGAGACTCACACGGGGACGACAGATGCCTTTTTGGACCGGCTTCACCACCTCTCCCCATCCATACGTGAAGCTTCTTTCCTGATTTGTCAACACATTTGATTCCTTCCTGCGGATGGCTGTTTGTACGGCTCTTTGAACTTTACAGTATAAATGCTCTATAGTGCACGACAGGGTTCCTGAGCCCACCCCGCGGTCAGAGTGAAGAGTGTGCACGTCAGCCTCACAGTGCTGAGGTCACTACAGGACCTGACATCCTCAGTCCTGATATCTGGCTGCTGAAGGAAAAGAAGAGATAGATCTGTATCTGCAGATTATTCAGGCCTTCATCAGTAGCTTCATGAGTAAACAGTGTTGGCTCACTTCCTTTTAAAGGGTAATTTATTACTTTACTTTAGTTACTGGATGAAATTGTATTTAAATTACTTTACTCGTTGCCTAGTCTAAAAAGTAATTCACTACTCGTTACTCTACGTTTTTCCACTCGCATACAAAGCCTCAAATGAATAAAGCTAGCACAAAGATCCCCTCATGAAATCCACAAAATAAAAACACAGAGGCTACACAAGAGCAATCAGTGTTTTTATCATCACCGCATGAACTTCACCAGATGAACATGAGAAAATGTCTATCCTATTGTAGCCTACAAAGTGTAACGAAGAGGCGGAGATCCATGCGCAACTGGTTTATGTTACAAGGGCAACACATAACAGAGTCCCAGCAAGGGTCACTGGTGCAAGGCAGAGAGACGATGAACAGGCAAAGGTCAGGGCAGCCTGCTCAGACTGACCTAAACAAACATTCATTCTCCAGAAAACAAAGCTATGAGACTCTCGGTGGGGTGGGGGTGTTCTGATCCAGACTCTGGGCGGGTGGGGCCATAGGGGTCTGACGTCACCCATAGGAAACGCCTTTACTTCTCTCTGGCTGCGGTGGGGGCAGCTAAGAAGCTGTATGCTAACCGCCAAAGAACGGTCACGAAGAAGAAGAAAAAGAAGAAGAAGAAGAAGAAGAGACAGATAAGCGCATGCGTATCAGCCCTTCAGCTAAAAAACCTAAACCAGAGGTCCAAACGGTCGTTTCGGTACCAAACTCATTCAGTGTTAGAACCTCTCCTCCCGGTTCCGGTTCGGCGGTGACTCCCGCCAGAATCCGGGCTTCTATATTTTTGGTCGAACCTGATCCCACTCTGTGATGTCCCGTCTTACTAGGGGAAAAACTGTTGGTTCACCTCCCGAACCGGGCCGGCAGCGGGTCAGGGCCGGCCGGGCCTTGCGCCGCTGTGGTTCTGTGCGGTTTCTCTGTAGATTGGAAGTTCTGCTTCAGTTCTGACCCAGAGGTTCTGATGCTGAGCTTCTGAAGTGTCTCCCTCCCGCAGAGGATGACGTCTGTGGACTTCACGGAACCAGCAGAGGACTCCCCGGCCCAGAAGGTGAGCGTGGGCCTGCACGGGCCTCAGGTTCTGGTTCTGACCCAGACTGTTGTTAAGCCATAAACTGAATCAAAGAAGAAACTCTGAGCTCACTGAACCGGTTCACATAAACCCCAGAGTTCTGATCGGTTCTGGAACCTCATCAGAGGATGACGTAAATAATCTGGTTTTTAAGGAATCTGATTTCTGCTCAGTGTGAACACAATAATCTGGTTTGGTTGGAAAAACGGCGTGTTTCAGTGTCAGCGCCAGAACTAAAGAACAGAAACCCGAAACCCGTTTGTCTCCAGAAAAGATCAGTGTGAACGGCAGAGCCAGACTCATTTGAACTGTAAAAACAGAGAATGAATTTTCACTCAAACTGAAACGGATCTGAAGTCTGTGGAGAATCCGACATGTTTGGGAATTATAACAGATCTGTACGGAACCAGGACCCGGACCTCCTCCGCAAGCTGACCCCGGCACGGTTCACTTTAACCCTGACCGAGCGCGGACCAACAGAAGGACCCGAGTTTTCTGTTGAAGACTCGCGACCCGGGTCCAGGTGAGGGGTGTTCTGTTCAGGTGGGCGTGTCTGCTCACCTCTGTCTGTCCTTCCTCAGTGCGGGAGCTGTGACGGCGCCCCGGTCCAGTGTTGGTGCGTGGACTGCAATGAAGCTCTGTGCCACGACTGTGTGTCAGCTCATCGGAGGGTCACTGTGACCCGGAGGCACAAACTCCTGAACCAGGCGCCACCAGGTCAGAGCCCCCGTCTCTCCCTCTACCCTGACACCCCCCCCGCCAACAGGGCTCTTTATCTCATAGCTCGCCGTCTGCCTCCGAATGGGGAGGAGCTTCATTGCATCACTGTCACCCTTTGCTGGTTCTGCTGTAAACACCCACACCATCAGCCAGTCCGGTGGGGGGGTATCTGCAGGACTGTTCCGTTCTGGGCAGAACCTACTGGACTGAGACATTACGATGAGGATGTTTAGATGTTCAGGTTCAGTGGAACCCGCCTCTTTTCACGCGGTTGCTGTGTAGAAACGCCAACAGCTCCTCCTCATTTAACCTCCTCTCTGTCGTCCTAAGAGGTCCTCTCCATCTCTCCCACCAAGTTCTGCAGCCTCCACCCGTCCGAGGCGCTGCGGCTCTTCTGCTTCAGGTGCAACCAGATCACCTGCAGGGACTGTCAGCTGGTGGCTCACAAGAACCACAGGTCTGTGGGATGAAGGGGCAGCAGAACGGCTCCTGAAAGTCCGCTCCGTCTGAAGATGGTTCTGCTTCTTCCTGCAGTTTCGAGTTCATCAGCAAAGCAGTGGAGAGTCTGAAGAAGCAGCTGGGTTCTTCCATCGATCCGCTCAAAGAGCACATGCAGGCTTCCAGGAGGAGCCTCATGGACATGGAGGAGAGGTGCCATGGAGCAGGACGTGAAGATGCTCCGTTTCTTCTCAAAGCTTGATCTCCACTCATGTTCTGCTGTCGTTCCAGACTGGCGGTTCTGTCCCAGCATGAGACCTTTATCAAAACCAAGCTGCAGAAGAACTTCTCCGCCTTAGCAGAGTTTCTGTCCAGGAGGCTGGAGAAAGTCCTGAAGGAGATTCAGGTGAATCCCAGCCTGTTTAGAAACCACATCTAAAAGGGAAAAACTGTTGGGAATGTGAAGAATGTTTGGATCAGAACCTCAGATTCTTTAGATTTGTTTGTCCTCTTACCTACTGGGGGTTCATAGAGAAGGTCCTGGTGGATCATGTTAATACAGCTTCTGTTTGAGCAGAAGATCCACGACTGGGAGCGGCAGAAGATCCACAGCAGGATGCTGAAGGTCAGGGAGCTGCAGCAGAGCTGCATGGCGGTCACGGCCGCCGCCGTCCAGGCTCAGGATGTCACAGACTTGCTGGAGCTGCTCGGCTGCATGGAGCAGGTAAGAGTCTTGGCCCACACCGGTCCTCCAGCAGGCCGGGAGGGTCCAGTGGGTTCTTTCTTTGTGTTTTACATTTCTGCCAAAACTCTCCATCATCAAGCTACCGGAGTGTGGGGGTGGGGGGAATGGAGTCCAGGCAGGGTGTGTCTGTGTGTGAGAGACAGTGTTTGTGTGTGTGTGTGAGAGAGAGTGAGTGTGTGAGAGAGAGAGTGGGTGAGTGGGTGTGTGTGTGAGTGTGTAAGAGAGTGTGTGTGTGTGTGAGAGAGAGATTGTCTGTGAGAGAGTGTGTGTCTATGTGTGAGAGAGTGTATTTATGTGTGAGAGAGTGTATTTATGTGTGTGAGAGTGTATTTATGTGTGTGAGAGTGTGTTTGTGCGTGTGAGAGTGAGTGAGTGAGAGACCTGGTGGAACAGACCTCTAACCTTTGTCCTTCCTCAGATTAAACCTCAGGTGAAAGACCTCATCAGCCAGGACTCTGCTCCCCCAAAAACCATGGCCTGTCTAAAGGTCATCGCTGACCAGAAGTCCATGGACACCATCCTGCAATTCGGTAAGTTCTATTAGTGAGTCCTCTGTGGTTCAAGATGAGTCCATATCGCTGCTCCTCGTCTTCACCTCCTGGCAGGTTTTTCCTAAGACATCTGACTTTCTCTTGGCAGGTAAAATTGAAGTGTCTTGGGTTCCCTTCTCAGCATCCCAAACTACAGAAAAGGCTTCCTCATCTTCCGATGAAGTTCTTCCTCCCACCTCCTCCTCATCCTTCCAGGACATTGCTGCTCCCACCTCCTCATCTTTTAGTAATGTTGCTCCTCCCACCTCCTCATCCTTTAGCAGCATTTCTCCGCCCACCTCCTCATCTTTTAGTAGTATTGCTCCTCAGACCTTCTCCTCATCCTTCCGTGACATTGCTCCTTCCACCTCCTCATCGTTTTGTGACATTGCTACCCCCAACTCCTTCTCGTACTTTCGTGACATTGCTCCTCCCAACTATTCATCCTTTAGCAGCATTGAACCTCCCACCTCCTCATCTTTTAGCGACATTGCTCCTCCCACCTCCTCATTTTTTACCGACATTGCTCCTCCCACCTCCTCATTTTTTACCGACATTGCTCCTCCCACTTCCTCATCTTTTAGCGGCATTGCTCCCCCCACCTCCTCATCTTTTAGCAGCATTGCTCCTCCCACCTCCTCATCTTTTAGCGGCATTGCTCCTCCCACCTCCTCATCATTTAGCGGCATTGCTCCTCCCACCTCCTCATCTTTTAGCGGCATTGCTCCTCCCACCTCCTCATCTTTTAGCTGCATTGGTCCTCCCACCTCCTCATCTTTTAGCAGCATTGCTCCTCCCACCTCCTCATCTTTTAGCAGCATTGCTCCTCCCACCTCCTCATCTTTTAGCAGCATTGGTCCTCCCACCTCCTCATCTTTTAGCGACATTGCTCCTCCCACCTCCTCATTTTTTACCGACATTGCTCCTCCCACCTCCTCATTTTTTACCGACATTGCTCCTCCCACTTCCTCATCTTTTAGCGGCATTGCTCCCCCCACCTCCTCATCTTTTAGCAGCATTGCTCCTCCCACCTCCTCATCTTTTAGCGGCATTGCTCCTCCCACCTCCTCATCATTTAGCGGCATTGCTCCTCCCACCTCCTCATCTTTTAGCGGCATTGCTCCTCCCACCTCCTCATCTTTTAGCTGCATTGGTCCTCCCACCTCCTCATCTTTTAGCAGCATTGCTCCTCCCACCTCCTCATCTTTTAGCAGCATTGCTCCTCCCACCTCCTCATCTTTTAGCAGCATTGCTCCTCCCACCTCCTCATCTTTTAGCTGCATTGCTCCTCCCACCTCCTCATCTTTTAGCTGCATTGCTCCTCCCACCTCCTCATCTTTTAGCTGCATTGCTCCTCCCGCCTCCTCCTCCACCTGCAGCAGTTTCTTCACTCTGACTCCTCCTCTTTTGGCCAGCCACAGCCCTCCTTCTTCACTGTCATCCTCCTGCCGTCGCTCCAAATTTGGTCCCCCTGTTCACACCGGCGATGCTCCTCCTGCTCCTCGACGTGTCCCCCAAGTTGTCCCGTTGACGGCCCCCACACACCCCAGAGAAGCCAAACATGTTGACAGCGCCTGTTCTTCTCAGCTTCAACCATCATCTGCTCCTCCGTCTGCGCAGACTATCCACACCCCCACTTCATCGTTACATTTTTCCGCACCTTCTTCCTCCTCACTGGACCCCCCCAGTGTAGCCCCCCCACAGACCACAGCTGCAGCCGCCTCAAAAGTCCGGATCAACGTCATCAGCAGGTCGGAGGTCGCAGCATTGAGCCGGCTCTTCCAGTGGCCAATAAAACAGGGGGACCGCCCCAAGGAGAAGCTCCCGAGGTCGGTTGTCCCACAGGGGGGGTGGTCTGCTGATGCTTTTTGTAAACACCCCCCCAAAAAGACAAAGTCCTCTGGTGGCGTCTCCACGCTGCTCTTTCACTCCACAGCCCCCCAGAGCAGAAATCTCTTCACCTCCTCCTGTGCTCCCCCCTGCTCCCCCCCCATCACCCCTGCCAGCGACCCCGTCCCCGCCTCACAACAGCAGCCGTCAGAGTTTTCTTCTGGGGGGCTTGCAGCATCCGAGCTGACGGCTCCATCGCTGCCAAGCCCCCCCCCATCACTGCTGCCTAACAGAGCTCTGTCGGAGCCGCTCAGAAGCCCCCCACCTGACCCTCAGAGCCCACTCAAAGACCAGAACCCCCCCCCACACACTTCAGAGGAGCAGCCTCAGAGACCGCCCCTCCTCCCAGAAAGAGCTGAGACCAGATCCTGGGTCTGCTTGGGGGTCGCGACAGGAAATCCAGGCGAGTCCCTCTGGTCCATGTGAGTCCGAAAAGCCCTGTAGTGGGGGGGGCGGCAGCTCCTCTGCAGCAGAACCTTCAGAACCGGTTTCTCCTCAAACACTAGAGGATCATCCCGCCCCAGCCTTCTCCGTTGAACCTGAACCTCCAGGGAAACCTGCGTCTCCTCCAACCACAGAGGAGCCCACCTCCATCCAGTGTGGAGGTCTGGATCCTGACGGGATGTCTGTCAGGAACCTGCGGGCGGGAACACATGAGGGAGGATCTCCGCTATGCTCCGCCCCTGAACATCGGGACTCCAGGCTCCTGCACCCCCAAGTGTGTCTGTTCAGACTTCCTGTGAGCTGGCCCGGACCAGGGCGTCCTCTTCCTCGGTTCCGGTTGACCCTCGGAGACGCTGAAGACGAGATCTACATGCAGGAGATCTCTCAGGTTGAGATTGAGAAGGATTTCTGCAGGTTTGTAAGCCTGAAGTCGGTAAACCGACACCATATTCTGGTTTCAGAACCCTGCTGGCGACCCGTCAGACCAACCGCTGGACTTCACCGGCAGCTCCTTAACCAATGACAGCTCTCTGTACAACCAGAACCTGGACTCCATCAAAGACTTCACCGAGCCTCTGTCACTAGAAATCCTCTCCTGCTCCACATGCGGCGCCTCCGACGCCTCCAAGATCTGCGTCTCCTGCGGACGAGGATACCACCAAGACTGCCATGTTCCTCCCGTCGGGCCGGACATCTGGTAGAGTTTTCACGTCTGACTTCTAATCAAAGCTGTCCCCGCAGGAGCGTTTGTCTCCTCCCTGAGAGGCGGGTCAAACTGATGCTGGAACTTTGTTCCGTTTGGCTGATCCTGCTGCGTATTCCCAGCGGATCCCTGGTTCAGATTGAGTTCAGACTTTTGGAAGTGGAAGTTTGTAAACGTGAGCATGCGTGTGATGATCACTGCTCCCATTGGGCAGAAATGATGGGGTCGGCGCACAGGGATTGGTTTGGTTCAGTTGCACTTTCATGTCGTTAAATGGATTTAGGAAAGACTTTTGGCCTTTTTAAAATAAAAACCAAAACTCTGCAGCTAAAAAAAAATCCTTCCAGATTTTTTCTAAAGTAGACCTGAATAGAGCGCCCTCTAGTGATGTGGAGGACTGAAGGGTTTTACGTCATGAATCCAGCTTTTAAATATTTTACCCAGAAAGCTTAGAGAAAGCGGTTCCTGTTGGGCTTTTCTGCCTGAACCAAAACCTTGATGTGTTGCTTTACTGTTGCTTTGTGCTCTGCAGGTCGGAGTGGATCTGCTCACTGTGTCAGGACCTGTCGGACCCCACAGACCCGTTCAGCTCAGACCGACCCGACTGTCCTCAGACGTCAGGACTCAGCCTGCTGGACCAGAGGGTCAGAGCTGCTCCAGGAGCAAACCCCCTTCAGTGTGTTTTATTGGTGATGTTGTGAGTCAGCTGGAAACTGTTGTCTTTCAGAAGTGTGAGACTCTGGTGCTCCACCTGCTGGTGGAGAGCTGCGGTCGCCTGTCTGAGGTCGGTCACGCCACACCCTCTGATCTGCCGTCACCGCTTGTTTACGTCAAAACTTGAAAGAGAGGAATCAGAGCTTTCCTCTGACCTCTGACCTTCCATCCACATCTGTGTGCAAGAACCATCAAGACCACAGCGCCCCCATGTGGCTTGGTTGGGTTTTGTTAATTACTGGTCCTTGAAATGTCCTGACTGAAAGCAAGTCATTTGGATCAGGTGACTTGCAGTCAGGCAGGATGGAGAAGGAGCAGGGGGGCAGATGAGAACCAGGGTCTGCTGTGACCCGTCTTTGATCATTGTCCTCTTTTTTTTCCAGTCTGGTTTTCTGTCTGACCTGACACAAATCTCGGAGCGCCTGACCTGTCGGTGCCCTCCTGGTTTTCAAAGGGCAGAAGATTTGGTCTCTGAGCTGTGGACTCTGATGGAGGAGTCTTCACAGGTACCACACAGGTCCTCCTGCTGTTTGGGCCGAGCTTCTGTTCATCTCGTCTGATTTTCTGTCAGGTTGTTGAAGGACTTTTATTTTTAAAACCATTAGTGACCTTGAACTTCCTCTGCTTCCAGAACGACATCTTAAATGAGCTCCAAGACAGTTTCCAGAGAAAGATGAAAGAAACGTTTGGATCGGAATTTTGTCCGTTGTTCCCAAGAGCTTTAAACACAAACACGCCACCTGGTGGCGGAAGCAGTTTACTGAAATGCGATGCTTCAGGTCCTAAAGAAGTGGACGTTGAGATGCCGAAGGTCAGAAGGGAAGCAGAGCTGATGGCAAGGAGGTCCAAACTGGAGGTTCTGAGAAGGAGGCTGAGAGACTTCCTGGACATGAAGCAGCTTCCTCCAGGAAAGAGGATGAAGCCTGACTAGACGAGTGGGAGCTGGGGGGTTATTGTACTTCGCTTTCCCATCATTAAATATTTTACTCTGTGACTCCTGATTCAATCCGATCAGATAAATCCAGCTTTTCTTTCTGCTTCGGATCAATTTTCATAATCGACACAAACCGATTCTTTTTATCAGAGAACATCTGCTGGAGCCAAACCCTCCACCCAGGATCTGTGCTTTGTTCCACTCACCAGTGGAATCAAGTCTCAAGGCAGCAGCTCTGAGTGATGCACTCTGGGAAATGAAGTGAAATTCGTGTTTCATTGTCCTGCTGGATCAGGACCTCTCTGATCACCTACAGAGGTTTCTTTGGAGCCAAAACTCACAGACTAATGTATCTGTGGATGGATGATTTCATAATAAAAATTCTTCAGAGGATTTCAAGAAAAAACGTTTGTAGTTCAGAAGTTACAACAACAAACGTTACAATTCAAACACTTAAATAATCACAGTTAAGAGGCATAAGCTACAAAAAAAAAAAGTTTGTTACTTGCTAAGTTTGGGAAGAAAGCCTTCTTCATTTATTGTATATATTTAAATGTTAAAAAGAGGTTTATTTCTGTTTTGTTGAAGAGAAAATACAAAGTGACAGAATAAAAATGTTTTGTGTTCAGGAATCAAAATTATTTCATAAAAAAGCTTCTCTGTGAGACGTAAACGTGAAGCAACGCCCTTGAGGGCGGTGTGAACATTGCTTCAGTCTTCATCAAACATAGTATTCCTCAGAGCTCACGCGCAGGTCCCAATCTGGTTCTAATAAAGTGTTCCAACGGAAAAACAGACCAATCAGGAGCTATTTGGCTCTGCATAAAGCTTTGCTGGAGTTTCCCTGAAGAAACAAGAATTTTTCATCTTTATTATTCAGGAAGTTGAGGGACTTTCCTGTTGTGAATCAGTTCTGTTGATCTCAGTCACTTCCTTTTTGCTCGATCCATTTGGTCCAAACTCGGTTCTGCTGTTTTAAAGCAGTCTCGGGAGCTGACCAACGAGGCTGGAGCTCTTCTTTAGTGATGGAAACGAGAAGTGAGGAATCCATGTTTGGAATGTGTGTTTATCTCTCTTGATCTTGGAATTGCTGCCAAATGTTTCCGATTTCATTTATGATTAAATAAATATTGACATGTGATTGATTTGGTTTTGAGAAGAGGTTTTCAGGTGAACAATCTGAGCAAAGTTTTTTTTAAAAATAAAGTAAAACCTATGGAATAAAAAAACAAACAAAAGAAGACTTTGTGGTTAAGGAAAACTATACCATGTTTTTAATGCATCGGCGTCACATCTTTTATGTTTTTGAGTCATTTGTATATTTATTTATACCTAGCCCCGGCCACACCTTGACTGAAAGCATCTATAAGGTGAGTTTAGTGTGAAAAACTAATTCAAGCAAAACAAAAAGTCCGTAATTTATTACAAATGTTCTGAAGTCTTTTTTGAGATCAGTCAGAATTTTCTCTTCATGGGCAGATACAAAAGATTTTTAAGCTTTTTAAATTTGTTCATCTTATAAACCAAGTCACTTTTAATGCTTTCTGCAATAATTTTGCTTCATGTTGACAAATGTTTTGTGTTTTATCTATAAATTCATGACAGAGTTCGTCACAGAAATGTCAAAGTTTGATGGTCCTTTCATGACCTGTGAACCCTCAAAATTCTGTACATCCAGAGAGATTTAAAAGGATAGACAGTGAGGTGCAGAAGGACAGGTTGGTAGAAATAAAAAAAACATTTTTATGTAAATAAAAAAGTGTAAATCTGGGTCTGCAGAGACCATGCCATGATTTGGCGATGGATGGATGAATGGATTCATCTTCAGAGACTTGAAACCACCAGAGGGCAGTGCAGCACTGCTTCTACTTCATATCCAAGCTGGCAGTTTCTCTGTTTGAAACATAAAGGCATCTTCAGCAGTAAGGGGCTTTATTTAAATCCCTCTGATGTAATCCAGCAACAATTAAAGTGTCACTTTTATGAAATCAGTAGGAAGGGTGCACACAAATCTGTCAGTTTTAAACATGACAAAGACATGAATTCTAAAAGTTTTTCTTAGTTAAACTGAGGAAAAAAATACTTTAAAATAACATACACTGATTTCAGATTTATTAATATATATATAACTCATCTAATCTGGTTCGTTAAAGTAAATCAATACTTTCAGTCTAATAAGGAATGAAAAATTATTTTAAGGTGGTAATTTAAAAAAGTTGTCCCATTTTGACATGAAGGCACAAATGGGCAGCAGCTTCGGCAGAAAACCCATTATCAGAGGCGGGGACTGGAGGTGGCTGATCTTTGGAGGGCGGTCACAGACTAAAGCAAAGTCTAAGAGTCGACCTCTTCAGCTGAGGCAGTGGTGTTGTCCAGGGAGTTGGGGCTCAGGTATTCGAAAGCTTTCTGGCTCTGGGAGACGAACTGTTTGAGCGGCGCAAGCAGCAGGTCAGTGGCGGACGGTCGTCGGACAGCATTTCCTTCAGACGGTGGGGGGACATCTAAACTGGAACCATCCTTCAGACTGGAGCGGCGACCATTGGGGGACTCCCCAGGACTCTGGCTGATTCGGGAGTAGAGACTACGGCGACGACGAGGACGGCCGTCCATCGCCTTCAGGAAGAGACTGTTAGCTGAACTGCGGCGAGATGAGCTGTCCAACGCTACATCCTCCTGGTTCAGGAAGTCCTGCACCTCCTGATGGGACGGTTGCTCCAGCTGACAAGCACATAAAATGAGCATCCCAACGTATTAGTATATTGAAGCTAAGCTGTGATGGTTCATCAGGCTACAGACCAACTAAACTAATTTTACATTCAGAAGAATTAATGAACTGCAATATTTGACATTAGAGAACAGAAAAAATGACTGTACCAAACTCTAGAAATGTATTTTTTTTATTTAGATCTAGAAATTCTCAAAAGTCTATTAATGCCATATCAGGCTGTGCATTTACTAACTGATCTGTACAAGAAGAAGAACAGAAACCAGTTTAGAGCAGAAAACAATTCTGTGGAAAGTCTTGATCGTTGCCTGCTCCAAAGGTGCTGCGTCTGTACTCCTCTCTGGACTCACCAGCTTGTAGAGCGGTGTGATGTTGATCAGTAGTTGCAGGAGAATCTTGGAGAGCTCCTGCAGTTCTTTAAGAACCTGCTGGATCTGGTCCGGCAGCTCTCGCATCTGTTGAAGTGGTCTCATCTCTGCCAGTGCAGTGGCCTGATCCTTGATCCTCCTCGTTGTGGTCTCTCTGACGCTCTCTGCCTGGTACAACAGCGCCACCACGAGGTTCTGCGTGTACTGTAGCAGATCACTAGTCAGTTCCAGGACAATGGTCAGACCCACCTGAAAAAATGGACAACACAGGTCAAAAAATAGAAAATTTAAGAAAAATGACATTTAGGAGCCAAAGAGGCCTCAGATCTGGAGAGCAAAAGGATGCTAGGCTGCAGGACTCATAAAACTCACTCAGGGGGGTGAATATTGGCTGTTTGAGGGCAAAAAAAATCGTCAAGTCTGTAGAAGGCTCGCAGGTGGGCTGCAGAAAATTTCAAGGTTGTAGACTGGGCAGCGTGCAGCCCAGTCTTTCTTTCTACAACCATTAATGGATTTGAACAACCCAAAAACTCCTTTAAATAGGAAGTGTGTATTTTATGACTGGGAGCAGATTTTCCTTTCAGCCTGGACTCTGTGCATTCAGTTCATGTTGTTGGGAATTCTTCGTTTTTGAAGCTCATGCCTATGAAGGACAACCATAAGACGTCAGTATGGAACACCAAGGCTTCATGCTGGTTCACTACATCATCCAACACAGGAACTGGAGCTGGTGGTAAGGCCTTTGCACAAGAGTCTCAGCGTGTAACAATAACATTTCTCTCTCTGCTTACAAAGTCTGTGGAGCGTCTGACCTTGGCGGCGGCTGCTGCTTCCATCAGATTAAATATTTGTAGAGTTTGGCTGGTCCTGGAGGTGCTGGGGTTGGAAACATTCAACATTTTGGCATCACCTGAAGATCCCCTGCACATGCATTGGAAGCCACTGGAGCAGAGGATTGCAGGTCACTTTTTACCCCTTCCTTGTGAAGAGCGAGCCCTGTACAAGTACCCCCACTCCCCTCAGCAACCCAAACCCTTCAGCCAGCTGGACACCATATGATGGTCCGATTTAAAGGTAAAATAAATCTGACTATTGGAGCAGAGAGTTAGTTGTGGCCTCACCTCCAACATTTTAAAGGTCAGCATGATGAGATCAGATTTCTACAGTGGGTCGTATTATGTGCACATGACTGGATTCACATGCACAGTATTCTGGACTCAATGAGCCTCTGTACTCTGGTTTTCATCTTCAGGTTCTTATTTCTCGTCTCATAAAAACAAGGTTTCATCTTACAGTTCCTGTTTTCTGAAGACAGTTACTCTAACTCCGCAGTTTTTGCACTTCGTGATCTTGTCAGGAGCAGATGTGACTGAGTAGCGTTGAACCTGGATCAGAACTTCTTCTGTTGTTCAGGTGATCTCAACCGAGGATGAGTCTATGTGGCAGATGCTGAGGTTTCCCAGGAGAGGATCTGGACCAAGGCCGAGCTGGCAGCAGAAGGCAGCACGTGAGGACACCACAGAGTAGATGGGGGGGTTGGAATGGGGTCAGGTCCAGTTTGGGACAAACCCTGGAGAAGGAAACCGGTCCTGACTGATACGAAGGCAGAATGGAGTGAACTAGTGATTCAAGTGAATTTGATAGGCTATGATTTCTGGATTTTCAGACGTTCCTGCGGTTCTCCTCCTGGATCCAAACGTACTTTTAATCTTGATTGATGGACTCAGTCGCCCAACTAGAGACAAACTGGCTGATTGAAATAATGGCCTGGTGGGATGTTCTTACAGAAACTGAGTTCTCTGAAACTCATAGAGTATTTGGGTCAAAGAGAGACGTCCGACTGCCACCCTGGAAAGTCTGACACGGCGCCAGCTTTACACGTGCACACACACGTGCACACACGGAGGAACAAGCTGCTGACAGTTCTCATTAGCGTGAGGAAGAACAACAATGATCTGCTTCCTGAAACGAGAAGCAAACAGGAGTTTGTTGTTTTCACACAGAAACCTGCAAAAGTTTTCTCTCGATCTGGATAAACAACAAAAACAACAACAACACAACAAAAAGCATGTATTTGAGGCTGTGTGTGCTAGGGGCATCACTGCACCTGCAACAACAGCCTCTGCAAGCAGAATTCAGATGTTTTTGATGCATTAAAACACTGATTGGAAAACACACTCTGGTCATTGTACTATTTACTATTTAGTGAATCCTGAACATATTAATGACATTTAAAAAGAACTTAAAGGAGTTGTGATGTGATTTTCCTTATGTTTTTTAATTGTGTTTTTATCTTGTTGCTTTTATTGTGTTTTATCTGTTTTTTGTGTGAAGTGACCTTGAGAGCCTGAAAAGGCACTTTTAAATAAAATGTAAATTCAAAAATGTATTATTATATTTGGCTAAAAGTAAAACTCTTGACATTTGCGTCATGACAAAAAGACGTTTGCAAATGAAACTAACTGGACCCAGGTCAGTTCACCAGGGCTTGTCAAGCTGTTTCCATCCACTCCTTTGTTAACAAATCTTCAGGTGGATTCAAAAACATCCATCCATCCATTTTCTTAAACTGATTTATCCTTTTCAGGTGTCACAGGGTCACTGGAGCCTTTCCCGGCTACTGTTGGACAAAGTTGGGGTACTCCCTGGACAGGTCACCAGTCTGTCGCAGGACCACACAGTTCAAAAACATTCAGGACAAATGTGCAGTGAGGTCAACAGAAGGATGCTTTTATTCTGTGGCTGTTTGATTGACAGGTAACAGTTAAACCCAAGGGTGTAAAAGGATGTTACTGTGCATGTGCCAAAAACTGACAGGCTTCTTTGCCCCGCCTCTTTCCTCATTTAGCAGAAGCTTTAGTCACATGCACCCATAGAGGGGTTGATCTGTACGGGTTCTGTGGGTTGTTGGGTGCTCCGGGTCGGTGGAGCGGCTGCATCTTAAGGGAAGCACATGTGTGTCTTACAGTTCCCTTGAGGCTCATACGACCACCTCAAGGGACGACGTGCAAATGGAATGTACTGTTAACGTGTGTGGTAAATGTTTTGTGAAGTAATGGTAAGGATAATGAAAGTTACTGCGCACTTTTGATGTACGGGTGACACACAAATGCTGCATGTATGGGGTGTGCACGTGATACGTAAGCGCCTGTAGGAATTCCACACAAACTACACTCTGATTGTCTCATTTCCTCATTTCTAACAGTCAGACTGCACACAGGAGCGCGCACGTATCACGTGAACAGCTCTAACGGGCTCCTTGAATAAGATTTAGGGAGGTTGAAAAAATGAGAAATCCGTGCCTGCGTCTCACCTACCTTACCTACCATTACGTGCTGTGTCAGTGTTCACTACAACCTGTTGCCTGCAGCATGCATGTAGAAAAAAATGTGCATGAAAATGTTGTCTCTACGGGTTCCCCGGGCGCTCTACGACCTTGATATTTCATGAGGGTCACCTGTCTGTGACCGTTTTTACCTGCAGACGCCTGCATCCTCCTGTAAGTTAGAGACTCAAAAACATGATGGAAATGACAATGACCCCACAACTGAAACATCGTCTTCACATGCACCACTTGGTCACGTGACCAAAATGTTTGTGGAGCTCTACAGTCAAATGGAGTTAAGCATAATGAGTGTGAGACCAAAGTCTGTTCCTTCAGACTAGAATCAAAGAAAAGTCAAACGGGGTCTGTGGAGCGAGACTGACGGCCTGTTTGCATTCATGTTCCTGACTCAAGAACCCCGGTGGCTTCATGGATGCTAAACAGCCATCACCAGATAACAGATTGGTGGGCCCGTTACTAGAAAGAGGAAAACATGAGGACGTGCAGAGTGCCAGCCGCCTGGCTCTTATCGCAGCATCTGAGCGATGCTGCAGGCGGCACGTAGGCCAGCTCAGCTTCAGCACAGACGCCTGCAGAGGAAGCAGGTCCTGTGATTTGTGAAGGAAATCAGAGACACTTTCAGCCGTTAAAGTTCTAACCGCATTTTCCTGAAGCTTTTCTTTTGGTTGTTTGTTGTCAATTTGGATTTTAAAGTATCAGACAGATTTAAATCTATCTTCTGGTCCTCAAAATGAACTCTAAAAACTTTTAGTCCTTTTAAATTGTTTCAGTGAGCAACTTGCTTTTTTGGTTGGTTCCCTGGTTTTGTGTCAGAACTCAGCAGAGAAGGTCTGTTCCTTCAGACCAGCTCAGACTCCCATGAGGCCTGAGGGCGCCTGAAGCAACGGTTGCCTGCTGGGAGCAGCTGTGTCACGTCTGCACGGGCGTTTCTGGGTAATCACCTCAGATTTCTATCAACGAAATGCTCGGCCCTTTCGGCCTCAACGCGACCATCATCACAGTCTGTGTAGAACCAGCAGATCTGAACATCTGAGGCTCTAAATCACCACAAATTAGGACTTTGCAGCCTAAACATAAAAAAAGTTAAAGGAGGAATGTGGACCTCTGATGTTCCATGTCTGAAACCAGAACTGCAGCCTGAACCAAGCGGGAGATGTTCTGCTCTTCTGCTGAAGCTTTTGGACATGAATGTGCATCTGCAGTTTCACTGTTTCTTGGGCGTTGCTGCCAGAAGAACATCTCCAGACACATTTTGTCAGATGTTTGGTTTCTGATCAGGAGAATCCACATTTTTTAAAACAATGATCTGTTAAGGTGTTTTTCCAGCTGTGGACCTGAACGTTCTCTTCAGAGTAGATATTCAACAGCATCAGAGATGACTTTGAACGTATTTGATCCTTTAAAGGTTTTAAAGAGCTTTTAAAGATCTGCATCATTGTTTCCTCTCTTAAATTTGGTTTTCAAAGCTGCGTCAGTCTATCTCCATCTGAGCTTCATTGTCAGCAGAAGAAAGTCTTACTCCTCAAACCTTTGAGGAACCTTTTGCTCTGAATTTCCAGGAGGTGAAAACTCCCTGAAGATTATGGCAGCTGCGTCGCTGCCATCTGGAGGACAGAACTTGTAAAGAGCGGCTGAAGCAACACCACAGATGGACGTGTGAAGGGCGAGGGAGTTCCGATAACACTGACACTCAGGGGGAGAGAGAACAGCAGGGGGTGGAGGGCAGAATGGAGAAGGAAGGATGAAGAGATCCTCATCTTCCTCAGGTCCTCTCATGCTGATTTACATCAGGGAGATTTGGAAGACTAAGGTGCTGTTCCATGAATGTTCTTTACAGGAAGGATGGAGGCGACAGTGGAAGATCTTCAGAAGGACAGAAGATGAAGGCTCAAAGAAGGCAGACGAAGAAGATTACAGAGGTCAGAAGAACAAGGAACAGAAATGCCTGGGTCAGAAGATCCTGAAGCTGAGAAAGGCGGGAAAATGACAAAGATGTTTGTGTTGAAAAAAGAGAGGAACCAACAAGAAAGAATGCAATTTAAATGATTCAAAGAATGAATCTGGTTTCTGTGGTAGAACCGTTCGTCATCTGCATACGTTGAAATATTGATGTTTTTTTATTGATGATTTGGAGAAGGAGAGGAGGCGAAGCCTTGAGGAACATCATCTTTGTTTCTAAGTCTGCTACCTGTCACTGGAGGCCAAACGTTTAGTTCAAAGATGGCAAGTTTTAGACCAGTGGAACCAGAATCCAGGAGGTTCTGGTTCCACTGGTTGACACCTCCATGCTGCTGTCACTAACTTGGCCTGCTTTTGTTCTCACCTTGTCAGCAGCGCCTCCCAGTGTCCGGATGGCCCTCTGCAGCTGCTCTCTGACTTTGCTCAGACGGTAGTAAAGCTGGAGGCTCAGCGTCAGCAGGAGGCTGCGAACACGTGTCCACAGGCCGGGTTCCTCATCCTCATCTTCATCCTCATACGCCTCGACCCTGATCTCCCACTCCCGACCTGACGGACACGCCAACAGATCACACCGTTAAACCTGAAGATCCCAGGGGTTCTGTCCGGTCCTCCTGGTCGCTGCCCTGGTGTCTGACTCACTCACTGTCATCACACCTGAACTGTGCTGAGTTCAGGGAACCATGAAGATCACCGCTGCTCTTGAAGCGTAAAAATGAAAGTCAGACTGACGTTTCCTGACATCAGCATTATTTCTGCTGCAAGAATCAGCTGTCGTGTGAAGTCTGATGGCGCCTAATGGCGCCAAAAACCTTGATTCTGTGAACCCCAAAGATCTGACAGAAAAATGGGTAAAAACTGTTAAAAAAATGAAAGTTTGAGGACAAAACTTTCTTACTTTTCACTTTCTTACAACTATACATAATGTGAGTACAATTCTCATTGGATTAATTAAAAAGAAAATCTATTAACTGTAACAACGAGTTGAAGTTGAGATGAACAGAAACTGAATATTTTCAGAAGTTAAAAGAACACAAAAAACGTAAATTGGCAGATTTAGAGGCAAACATCCTTTTTTACTGTAGTCACACGTTTGATTGGATTTTTTCCTTCCATAAATGTTGCTCATCCTATGAACTTTGAAGATGAAAAGTTAATGAGATGATGTCTGTTTTTTGATGTTCAGATGTCCTGTGAGAAACCCTGAGGAGACGGCTGAACGCTGGTCTGCATGAAGCAGTTTCTGCAGCCTTCACGGGCCTCCTGCTCCTCTTCCTCACCTTCTGCGTGATCGATGTCATCGTGTAGGACGTTCTGCACCGACAGAAGACGCCCTCTGCTGGTTGAGACCTTTCTGAGACGATGACTCAACAGTTTACTTACTTCACTGAATAAATGAGTTCCTAAATATGACCTTTTTAAAAAAAACTTCTTAGAAGTGTTTAAACTTTTTAAATGTATGGCAGATTTCTCTTAGTGTGAGTTCTTCTTTTCCTTTGGTCGTTTCCCTTCAGGGGTCATCACAGCAAATCAGCTTCCTCCATCTAACCCTCTGTGAGTTAAAGTTTGATATTTTAATACTTTTGATTCAATCTTATTGAAATGTTACCTGTTAAGTCTCAGTGTCTCTCATCAGTTTCTTGGAGGACATTTAAATAAATCATCTTGGTGAGATTTATTGCTTCTGGAGTGTGGGATTGAAAACTATTTTTGCAGCTTTATCTAAAATTGAGGCCAAAAATTTGGAAACAGAGAATGTAATTCTTCAAAAACACATCAGCTGAAATATTGATGTTTATTTATCATCAAATCTATTCATAATTCTTCTTCAGGACTGCTTTACCTCTCAGGCTGCAGAGATGAAACAACAAACTGAGTTGTGATCAGAAGGCCGCAGCATAGAGTCAAACAGGTCTGGCTCCACCCACAGAGACCAAAAACAGACGGGATATTTTTTGTTATTTTTATGCTGCTGCATTGAAGTTTTTAGGACATTTCATTCTTCAGGAGACGCAGATCCTCCGTTTGACGGCGCCTTGTGCTCCAAGCATTATGGGAATTAACAGCAAGAAAGTTCATCAAAAGAAACGTTTAACATTTTAGCGTTCTTGTCGTAGAAATCGTCACAGCTCTCAACAGAGATGTGTTGGTTTCTTCCACCTATCACATCACTGCCCCCCCTATCTAAAACCAATCCGACCAATCAGGCTGAGAGGACGGGAGGTTCCGTGGGTGCTGTATGCTCAGGGACTGAGAATAAGTCGTCTGTTTCTTTTGTGGCTAATTCCGCCTTAAACTGGCTTGTCTCCATGAGATTCTGAAGTTTTTCTAAACTTCAGAAAAATCAAAAGATCAGAAGCATCTAGAAAACTTGTTGCTTTTTCATTTCTTCTTTGAGGGCCTCTGTACTCACGCATGGTGGGTGGGAGGGGCAGGTAGTAGGCGGTGGCGTCCTCCACGCGGCTCAGGATGTTGTCCAGTCCCAGGGCGGCTGCCTGGCCCACCGGAGTCTCCTGCAGCTGCCGGCCTGCCTGCCGGACCCCCTCTGCCAAGCGCTCCACCTGATCCAGAGCTCCATCCAGACCGTCCACCACCCACATCTGCAGGTCGTCCAGAGTCAGGAGGAAGGCGTCCTTCAGGTGGTTCAGCACCTGAGCAGCAGCAGTTAAGGAGAATGCATGACGTCAGTAACTAACTGAAAGTAATGTTTTAAACTCCAGGTAACCGTCAACCAGCTGGTCCAGGAAGTTCCTCATTACCAGTGAGTTCCTGACGGTTCCAGGACCTCAGCTTCACTTCTGCTGGGATCTGATCAGGTTCTCATTTCTCATTTTCTCTTCAGTTTCAGATCAGAGAAGTGTGAGCTGATGGAGCAATGGAGAGCAGAACCCACCTCCTCTGTCGACTGGTTCAGGAAGGGGAAGTTTTTTTCCAGACTGTCAAGACTGACGAGGGCGAAACTGTTTGCAGCTTCGACTGTGGAGAAGAAGTTTGAGCAGGTAAGTCTCTGTGGAAAAAGACAACTCAACTAAAATGTGACTAACAGCAGTGTGGAGGTGTCAGCAGGGGGTGTGGCCACGTACTCTGGGGCTCCAGGCTCTCCAGGAGGGGCGTGGCTCGTCTCATGGCCTCCTCAGAAATGTTTCGAACACCAACCTCTGCCACTCCGCCCATCAGGCCCAGCAGAGGGTATCGATCTTTGGCGCCCGAGTACGCTGTCGTGACAGACTGTAACACCGAGCGCACCAGAGGCAGATGGGACACTCTGAGCAAGGCACTAGTCTGAAACACAGGCGGGACGGGTCACTGACGGTCCACCAACCACCAGGTCCTCACAGCTGACCAGTTCCACCCCACAGTTGAGCCATCTATAACCACCACAACCAACTAAACACAAAGAATTTACCAACCAGTCCTACCAGTCAAACATCCAAACTGAAACCCAGAAGCCTTTGCTGCAAACCAGAGAACACAAACATGTCTGAACATTCAGCCACTAAACCAGCAACCATCCAAGCAGTCCCCCAACTCTGTAAACTGACAGGTACAGCTATTTATCCAAGTAACTTCTGAGGGTTACCAAGCGATCTAACACCAAACAGGTTTATTTACAACCATTAATGAAAGAAATCAGTAAATGAACCAGAACTTAAAACCAGCACATTGTTTCAAACTGTGTTTCCTAACAATCCAACCATCAAATGGAAAAGACAACAACTAAACCAACTAACAAGACAGCCTGGAAGTCCACCAAAGATTGAATTTACTCACCAGTTCATTCAACCAGCAAACATTTTAACCAGTTTAAACAAACAACCCACCACCATGGCTAACATGCAAGCAGTGACACGACGTCACCAACAAACTATTAACAACTTTGTTTCAGCTAATGTTAAGATTTGTCCTCTAAAAGCAGTTATTTTACCAGACGATTCTAACATCCAGAAGAAGACAAATCAAAACTCTTCACCGTAAACAACAATCCTATCCTTCTGTTTGTCCAGTTCAGACGACAAACAAACAAATCTAGCTGCTAATGAGTCCAGTCCTGACATTTAATCCGTTTAACCAGTTTGAAATATGTATCACTCCACCATCCATCGTTTTTAGTCAGTAAAACCAAGACATCTCCATCCAGTCTTCCTCCCCCCTGCCAGCATTTAAAAGGTAAAACCATATAATCAATAAACTAAGGAGTTGTATCGAACCAACTAACCATCAGCTGCTCCTCAGGTATAAACAGAGAATTGATCAGCTGATCAGGAAAGTTTTTCACTTTGATTTTCACTCGGATCAGAAGCTTCTGTGTCTGCTGACTCAACTCCATTTCTATTTCTAAATGGAAAGTACCCTCTTCAGAATCAATTCAACTGTTTTTGTTCTGTTGCACAGCAAACTGACACTCATCAGATACATCAGATTTCTGCATCAATCAGTGTCTCTGTTTGAGCGTCTCATCATTGTCGTCTCTGCTGAGCTTTGTTGAAGTGGTTCCTCTTGATCTCAAAGGACCGTCAGATACTTTTTCGTCCAGGCTCCTGTTTGTCCTTAAGAAAAAGTATCAAAAGTGTTTTGATAACTGGAAATGGTCGTTTCAGGATTTTCTCACCTCATGATCCTGTCGAGCTGCCATTGTCCCGATCTGCAGGGAAACACACACAAACAGAGATGAGATTTGTCATCGTGACTCCAGACTTCAGTTCTGGTTCAGCATGAGGCAGTCAGCTGCTGCGGCCCACAAAGCCGGTCGCTGTTCAGCTGCAGCTAGCATGAAATTCAGCTTTTTCCCTGCATCGTCTGAGGACCACGAAGCTGCCGTGGGACCGCTCTCCCCAAATGAGCACTAAAGACCTCATAAAACACCGATCTGCTTTTATAACTGTTAGTCAGCTAAAACCAGAGTTTGGGTGTCCTTGTGTGAACGGCGTCTGGGAATTTATCATCGTTTGGCTGCATTTGAAGATATTCTAGCTAACTGAGGCTCTAAAATGGCTGGACACAAGTGTGGAAGAATGTGGAGCGTCTGCCTTTGCTTCTGGATCAACTCCATGATGTTGCTTTTTGCACAATTTGGAGACGAATTAGAACAGATTTCATTACAGCAGTAAAAAATGTTCATACATCTAAACCAGGGAAAAACATAAACGAAGGAAAACTATTGTCATTTGTCTATTGTCAACATTTGTTCCACACTTGAAGATCTTTTTCAACTAACAGTCAACAATTGCAACCCAAAGAATAGAAAATCAAAGTTTCCGAGGCTCATCGTGTTTGATGATTCATCAGTGAAGGTTCTCCTCGATCCAGGTGACATTGTCTTGAAGATGAATCATGGCGTGTGGACTGTAATCTCTGTAGATTCCACGACTCAACTTTGTCAAAGATGGATTTTCTGTTCTACAAGAGAAACAAAATCTGTCCACAGAAATTAGCTGCAGTTTTTCAGAATTTCAGGGAAAAAAAATCTTCAGAGCAGAACCACTGGCATGCAGTGCAAAAAAGGGAGCCTAAACACTGAGCCCTGAGGAACCCCATGAAAACTTTGTGTTTTGGACAACTTAGGCCCAATCCGAGTTATTCCCTTCCATTCCGTTTGTATGGGCATTTGTAGTGAAAGTGATGTCCGAAAATAGTTTTTTAAGGGTTACTCTCGAGGCGGAGTGATACAGTTCTCCTTAGAGAGGGAGTTCCGAATCGCGCAATGCCGCGGACGAGAAGCGCCTTTCTACACGTGGATGCGCTCTAAAGCACAGAAGTTTACATTTAAATGTAAGTAATTACTTTTTGTTTTAGCATGACCCTTTTAAAATGATTTAAACCACTGTTGTCATGTATTTTCTAACGCTGGAAGCTAATGTAGCTAACCGGCGATCATTGGTGACGTCATCGAGTAGTAGTGCCGTCCAAAATCTGAGACACTATTTTTCCATAACTCTCCGTTTGGCGGGCTAAATATAGGAGAAGGGGGAAGTGGTAAGGTAAGGGAAGAATTCGGATTGGGCCTTAAAGTCCCTGAAATGAAGGCAGAAAAAGAAGAAAATGATCATTTGATCACTCAAACGAATGCGTCAACTGAGAAACCTGTGAGAATTCAAACTGAATTCAAACTGAGTTATCATATCTGATGGAGGATGAACTATGACCTCATTCTGTTGCTGCAGCAAACATAAGAACACAGGAGTTCTGGACTGATCCATGAGCATTTACCTTCAAGATCAGTCTTGAAACTGTTCATTTTGTCCAGAGAAAACTTTTATTTTGAAAAATGACATGTGGGGTAAAGCTGCATCTTCACTGCTGATAAATGTCTGCAACCTAAACTTTACTGAACTTCCTCCAGAGACAAACATTGGACTCATGAAGCTGGAGCTCCTACAGGAGCCGGACTGGCGAAGTTCAAACCCTTCATCTTCATCACACTCTGATCAACAGAGACACAATGGAAGCCTGTTTCCTGCTGAACACAACGACGGGTCACTCATGTTTTTGATGTGGGAGGGGCTTGGAGTGACTTAGTTCAACATGAAAACTACTTTGAGTTTTTACATCACAGGAACTGCTGGGTTCTCATGGATCTACCACCTTCAGATGAGGTTCCTACTCAGAACATGATGATTTTTTAAGCTGCCCGTGGATTCCACCATTACTGCAAACGCAAACAAGGATGCTGGAGCCTATCCCAGCTAGTGTCAGGTGAAGTTCACATTACCAGTCCATCACAGAGACGCACAACCACACACACACACACATTGAAATTCACACCTGAGACCATTTAGAAGGACCAATGAACCTGTGCAGCCTGTTTTTGGACTGTGGGAGGAAACCGGAGAAAACCCACACGAGAACCAGGAGAACATGCAGACCCACACAGTAAGAACCAAGCTGGAATTTGAACCTTCTCACTGGGAATCAAGACCGCTAACCACTACACCACTGTGCAGCCTGTAACAAAGCATGAACTAGCATTTTGCTCTGATGAGCAGCACTTTTCACTTTATAAATCCAGCATTGGATTATATGTCAGATATTCATTAAATCCGTATGCTGTAGGTTAGAGCCCCCCCCATCAACCCCCACACATAAACTACTGAACAACTTTTGTCAGAATCCTTTTTACATTAAATCCACAAAACCTTGAAATCTTTTGTCAAAAACCAGTCATGATGTTTGGGCGGAAATGTGTCTCACCTTCAGAGAAGCTGCAGTGATGAGGAAGCAGTGGAGGGCTGATGAAGACCACACAGACCGGACTTTATAACCTGATCACAAAGAATGTGGCTGCGGTTGGGAGCAGGCGCCTGATTGGCCGAGGTGCTCAAGGATCGCTTAGAGATCGTAAAAAATGGGTCTGACTTTTAGGAGCGAAGCTGACAAATCAGCGTTTACTGCTGTGACCAATCAATGAGGAGGAAATGAAAGATGACATTCAACAGAAAAGACTGGAGACACAAACACCAGACGCACACACACACACACAGACAGAGACACACATACACACACCAGACGCACACACATAAACAAACTGCATCCAGTTGAGGGAAAGTTTCCAACATCTGTTGATCAGAGTTTCTATCAAACAGTTTCTGTTGTTGGAGGAAACCGTTGGGCTCCTGAAGACACAGAGTGACAGTGAAGAGGTCAAAGGTCATCAGTGAGTAGCAGATTGTCCGGACAGAGATGTGTTTAGTGGGGGATGACTATAACTTAAGGGTTTGATGAAGGTGTTTTTTGTTCAACCAGAAGTTTCCAGTTTTGGTTCCTGTTCTTGGTGTTGTGTAGCTCCGCCTCCTTCACAGTCATCCTTCTCCCTGAGCCTATCAGCGCTCATCTCTGTGGAACTCCACAGATTCATGTGATGTTCCTGTTGTGGATCTTTTTGTTTTGAGCCTCTCCCAGGATTCAATCTGATGTGTTCAGTCTTATTCTGGTCTCACAAACTTCCTTTATCGAGTTCAGGAATTCTGTTTACTAGACTGGAAATATATCAAATGGACAAACGCTGTGGTCATGTGACTCATTACTTCCTATCAAATATGTATTCAGTTTTTCTTTCTGGTTGGCATCCTACAGATCACGTGCACACGCACGCGTGCAGCATTTGTGAGCGGTCCTCATGGAATCTTCCCATCACACAGAAAATAATGATCCGTTCCATTTTCATGACACACCTTGAGTTGGTTGAACGAGCCTTGAGGTAATAACAAGACACCCCCCACCCCTTAAGACGCTGCCGCTCCTCTACGACCCTCTACATACGGACCGGACAGTCCGTACGGGTCAGCGGGTCAGCCCCCCATTTAGATGACTTTGGCTTTAAAGGAAACTCTGTTCAATGACTTTGCTGAGAAACATTCATTTTAAAGTAGAAACTATAGGTCAGTGTGGATTCTATGACGGTGAACATTCTGACTGTTGGTTCCATGTTTGCCATGTGATGGTGTGGAACTGGCCAGGGTGAGCCCACCTTCACTCAACAGCAACTGGGATAGGCTCCAGCAACCCTGTGACCCTGCTGATGGCTGGAGCTCCGTGTCTTCTGTGCTTGAGTCCTCTGGCCTGATGGGAACTCCGACTGCTGCTGAAAGTGATGAAACTCCAGGTCTGGCATTGGACATTTTTAGATTTTTTAACCCGTACAGGCAGAACGTTCTCTTTACTGACGGTAAAAATCTTCTTGTTTTTCATTTCATTTTTGTGTCAAATAAAAAGTAATCTGTTTTAAAACGGAAGGTTTTCGTGGATCTCACATGAAACCAGAATAAAAAATTCAGTTTGGGATGTGACATTCCAGGAAAAGGTCAAGTCAAGCCCACAACGACATCATTTTCTGTGAGCTCATCAGCACGCCGTTATGCCTCCCAAAGGGCCGCAGGACAGGCGGGTGGGAAGGTCACAGAGTTGTTTTTGAAGGAGCCAGTGTTCTGGGAAACGTTCATGTGACAGAGGAGATCACTGCTGCTCATTCAGACGCCTCATCAAGCCGACTTTGGCGGTTTCAGACATGATGGAGACCTACCTAACACATCTGCTGACACACAGCAGCAGAGGAACCATGCATGACAGCTACAGCTCCCTCAAATGTTCCGAATGGAAACACAATGAGAGGATCTAGAGGCAGAACTTCTCTGTTATGGACTCTCTTCATGGTCCTCACAGTGACGGCTGCTGATCTTCTTTAATGTGTCCCATCGCTGGATGTCAGAAACACATCTATCAGAGGTTCAGTTGTGATGTATACGTGTGAAAATGTCTGAAAACCTCAAACAGAAAGTCCTCCCCAGAGCTGAGGGTCTCAGCCATCAAACGATCAGAATCGTTTGATTGAATGTAGATGAAGGTAAACATTAATGAACAGAAGGCGCTCTCTTAGTTTACAGATTTTTATTTGCACGTCCACTGATTGTTAACAAACCCAACACAAGGTTAGCATCCAGGTCTACAGCAGGGGGCGCTCAAACACTAAAGCTCTGAGGATTTCAGACAGGAGGGGGAACCAGCTCACGTCTTCACTTCTATACAAATCTACAGTCCGTCAGGCTCTCTGTCTGCGGCGCCGCTTCCAAACACCGTCCAGATCCAATGGCGAGGATGGAGATCAGGCTGCGTGTTGCGTTTTTCTTTGAAACAGTTTTCTTCAGAAGCAGATTTAAGGTGGAATGACTTCAAATGTGCTTTCTGAATGCTGACTCACAGTCACCAGACATCACTCAGCAAAGACAGAAATGAGACAGTAATTGAAAACAAACGGCGCCTCCTGCTGGCTGACTGAATCACAGGGTTGTAACAGAAAAAGCATGTCAAGTATCAAAAGAAAGAGAGAACAGGAAGTAGAGCTGCAGCTGCTGGTCGGCTTAGACTGTCTGTGATGGATCAGATGTTCACAGGACTAACAAGCAGGAGAAGGTTCTGGAGGATGGAAACCTTTAGAGAACCGCAGATTTCTGTTTCCAGAAGTCTGAATTGGTTCTGATGATTGACCTCATCCTGATGCTCCACAGCGCCCTCTGGTGCTGTTTTCCCTCTGCACAATAATCGGATCTGTTTCATGAAGATAACTCCGATGTTTTCATGTTCGTGAGACAGAAAACATTTTTGCTGACGTTCACACGATGAGTCATTTTAGCTTGAAAAGCAGCCTGACCTGGATTTCCACCTGCAGCCATAAGGAAGCAAAGAGGAAGTCTTCAGTCCAGAAACATTTTTGAGTAAAACGTTAAAATACTGCAGCAAACCCCGCCTCCGTCTGACCTCTGACCTTCAACCAAACGTCTGAAGAACTCGTCTGGTCTCAGAAACGGTAGACTGCTATTGTTAAAGTGTATGATGATATTTTGTAAGAGGCAGAAGCTCTGAACTGTGGCCCCGCCCTTAAATCAAAGCCCAGTTTTCAGTCATGTGACGTCTGCGCAGACACAGAGGGAGAACAGCAGATGATCGTTTGATCAGATGATCAGAACAACTGCAGGCCGTTCTAACAGAACTGAACTTCAGTGAAGTTTCCATCAAGCTGGGGGGGGGACCACAGACCCCCCCGAAGTGCAGACAGATTTTGTTTCTGATCAGAAGGACCAACGTCTGGGAGGGATGGAGGAGGAAACCCTTCAGAGTAAAGGGCTGCGCTAACTGCTAAAGCTAATTATTAAACTCCTTTCCAGATGTTGTTGCCATGGCTACCAATGAAGAATGATTGATGTAAATACATCTACATAAATGTTTAAATGCCCCTCAGAGCTGTCTTCCAGTTGAGCTCTTTCTAAATCAAAGTTTCACGATCGCTGAGGAAAGCATTTTTCAGGAAACCAGGAGAGATGAGCTGCAGTTTGACGCCAAGTTTCCGGTAAAATAACTTTGTTTCGTTAGCATGCGTTGAACATTCAGCAAACAGAACCGCTCTGCTGTCAGCTTCTTCTAATGTGTTTTCATTTTGAACTGATTCATTTCCATCACGTCTGCATATTCTGGTTCCTGATCAGAACCGGACTCAAAGTTTTCATCATCGGTTCCGATGAACTGTTTAAAGCGTTGAAACGTTTGAGGCCTCCTCCTGTCAGCAGGTGAAGCAGAACCAGAGCCTGGAAGCTCCTGCTGGTCCTCCAGAGCTGCTCTTCTACTGGGAGACATCAGCGTTTGGTTCCAGGTTACAGAAGCTTCTCGTCCTCCTGTTTATCTCTGCATTCAGGTTTTTTTATTCTCACACAGACATGCAATGACCTGCATGGCAACAGCACTGAGAGGTGTTGGTGGGGGGTCTTTAACCTCATCTTTTTGGAATCACATTAGAGCCCCCCCCAGCAGAAACAGACATGAGATCAGTCTGAGGAACTTCAGATTTTTTCAGGATTCTCAGATGTGGGGCAGAGGAGAGCAGAGATGGAGTTGCGCTATGGTCACAGCAGTGTGTGTGTGTGTGTGCGCGCGCGTTGGTGTGTGTGTGTGAATGTGCTGTACAGAGTCTTTTTCCGGTCCCAGCCGCTCCTCCTCCCTCAGAACTCGCTCAGGTTGTGCCATTTGGAAATCTGCCGGCGGGGGTTTTCGCACACCTCCCTCCAGTGGGAGGCGCCAGAGGGGCAGGGGCTGTGCAGGCCGAGCAGCAGGCGGCCCAGGACCTCGTTCTTGGTGGTCCGGTCAAAGTCGACCACCAGGAACTCCACGGAGATCTCGGGCAGCAGCTCGGGTGGGATGTCGTAGATGAAGGACTCGTTGAAGACGGGGTTCAGGGTGCACTTTTTCACGTGGGTCTTCTTCTTGGCGATGCGTTTGCGGCCATAGAAGACGTTCACTTTCACGTAGGGATCTGACGGCAGAAGAAGACGCATCATGAGATGCAGATGTTTCAGCTGAATAAATGACTAGAGATGTGGATATTTTTAGGAACAATAGTTCGTATTTAAATCTTTGTTTTGATTTATTGAAAACAGATTTCTGATTTTTAGCATCAATAAAGCATGCTGTTTTAAATAAACAACCCTCCCCATCATTCATCCATTATTAGCACAATAAATGTTAATAATTATTGTTCTATGTGATCTTTCACAAGGCTGTGACCTCGCTGTGAATTCTGTTTAGGCTGAAACAGGACAGAGAGAGGTTTTATAACACCTCATGAACATGATTGTTCTTTATCAAATGTCGCCCCCTACAGGCTGTATGGCAGAAGTGACCTTAAGATTCTGCCCATTCGCAGAAATGTGATCCGGATTCTGTTAAGATCGATTCATAAATGAGTTATACTGGTCCTGATCATCTTCAGAGTTGCTCTGCTTCTTCTTGGTTTTGTTCGAACTTTTTGGTCTGAAGTTCAGGAAGAGAAATCTCACAGGTACTCACTGGCTGACAGGCCGGTCATGTCCATCTTGGGGAGGTGTCGAGCCTTCAGAACGACCACGCTGAGGCGGTGGGAGACCGGCTGGTAGGACAGAGAGGCCAGCAGCTCTCCACGGCTCTCACACTGCAAACACACAGAAGACATGTTCAAACCCTGCAGCTGCCTGGATGCCTCTGAAGCAGAAGAATTGACTAGAACGTGTGAAAGTTGATGTTTGACTGAGAACTCAAAACATTTTGAAGCGGAATTGATTGTTTAGAATCTGCAGATGATTTGAGCTGAGACTTTGCTGAAGTTCTAAAATCTTCCAGCTCCTCCCAGAAGAGCTGAGTCGGTCAGCAGGAAGTGACCTCATGATCTGCTGTCAGCAGACTGAGGATGTTTACAGCCTCATCATTCCATGGTTAACAAGATAAACACTAAATGGGTCGTCTGTCTCTGAGACAGACAGGTTTCCGTGGTAACAGACACACTGAGACACTGTTTAGGGTCAGGATGATGATGTCATCATCAGCTGAGACCCTCACAAACACATCGTTTGGTCGGCTTTGTTCACCTGCATGTTCCTCTTGGCGATCTGCTGGCTCAGGTGGACCCGGCCCGTGCTCAGGTCGAAGTCCTTGAGCGGCACCACGGCTTCCCCAATGACATCATCGCGGGCGAAGCGGTCAAAGCTGAGCACCAAGAAGTGCAGTGTGAGCTCGGGCAGCGAGCTGTAGGCCACGCCGTAGAAGGTGAAGGTCTCGTCAAACAGCGGGTCCAGGGTCTTCCTCAGCACACGGGTCTTGACCCGGTGCTTCTTCTCGGGCAGGATGGTCATCTTCACGTACGGGTCAGAACTGCCCGCCTGCTCATCTATGGCGGGGAGCCCGCGGGCTCCGATGATGGTCACCACCAGGGCCTTTTTGGGGAAGTTGTAGTCGACGGAGAGGCTAATGGAGCCAAGGTTGGGCTCAGGTTCAGGCTCTGCGCCTGCGGGGGTGAAGGGGGACGCTGTCTTGCTGCTGGTCTGGCTGCTGCTAGCGGAGCTGCTGTCCAGGCAGCAGTAATCGGCACGCACGGGTAACGCCCGCTCCAGCCGACCCTGACCATGGGGCACTGCTGGCGCAGTGGGGGGCACCAGGTGACTCATCTGCAGCTGCCCCGGGACGTCCAGGATGTTGTTCTCTGCATCCACCAGCACCATGCCCCTCCCTGCTGAGCCGACGGCACCGCCCCTCTCCCCATCAGCATCAGAGCGGTCGGCGCGCCGAATTCCACGGACGATCCTCTTGCTGCCGCTGAGGGATTCTGGGTAAATGCTGATCCCCTTCAACATGTGGATGAACTTGTAGGGGGGGTCCTCAGCGTCACAGTAGCGGTCCCCGTGCAGCTTGTAGCGGCCACTAATGCGCAGGTACCGGCGCTGACAGAACGACCAGAGCAGAACCAGAATCACCATGACTAGAACCAGAACACCGGCTCCCAGGAAACCCGCCAGCACTGGAGACATGGCTGAGAGAGACAGGAGGGGGGAGTCAGACACACAACTGTTGTTATACAAACACACATCAGGTCAACCTCTGCTCCGAAAACATGGATGTTCGGTCCAAACCTGACTGCACTAAACCCAAAACCAGATCTGATTCAGCATGCAGGAACCATGAGTCAGCATTTCTGCTTCCATGAGCTGACTGATGACTATTGAGACAAGCCTCTTTTTTCTGAACTCTTCTTTAGCTTTTTAGAAGTTTGTCTCACCACTGGAGAACTAGTGGACCTCTCAGAAGGTTCAGAAGGTCCAGAACTGAACCCTGTGAGCTCCTGCTGTTCAGGTTAAGCAACAAACTGAGGTTTCTTCATCATAACGCAACGATTCTCAGTAAGTCAACCTCTAAAGTGGATTTGTCCTCAAAACTTTCCTCATTTGTCCATAAGAAATGATCAGCTGTTAGTTTGGTTCAAAATTCCAACCTTTTTGTGATTCTGTCTTAAGTCACACTCCTCATCTTCATCATCAATCACATCCTCATTATTCTCATCCCCATTCTTAAAATCTTCCTCCTCATTGTCATTATACTCACCATCCTCATTATCTTCATCAGACTCATCATCCTTATCCTTCTTATCATCGTCATTATCCTCATGATTTTTATGTCTTCAAAGCATTAAGATAGACTGAACTCTTTTTAAATTAGGTTGAAATAAAAGCAAATTTAAATAAAACAGTTTTAGTAACTGTCACATTTATTTTATAGGAGATGTTTCATAAAACTTTTTAACCTAAAATTCAGGCCAGGGTTTCATTACCATGACCTGAATAATAATTACTATGTTTAGCACAATTAACTTCATTTATGCAGCCCAGCCAGCTTGTAAACCAGTAAAAAACTGTTATTTACTGATTACTGATGAAATCCAAATGATTTATATTCTGATCTAGAACTTTTGATCCTCCATCTGGCAAAAATATTTCTAGAGAATTGCAAACCTTTGGTAAAAACAGCAGAACACGCATTCCAGACACTTTATCCTACACGTTCTGAGTAAAAGAACACAAACCGAAGAAGAACTCACATTTTTTCTGTCACGAACGTTTCTGCCTGAAGTAGATCTCTTGAAGGAGGACTAAATCCAACACGATTCCAGGTGTTTGTTTGAGTTTGGAGAATTCATAGCTGTCCTGTAATAGTGTCCTGCGCTAATAAAACACTGAGACCGGTTCCAGGTTCTTGCTGAAGCTGGATTCTGATCCAAACCCAGATGGTCAGAAGCAGAACCTGAATGAACCTCTGATGAAGCATGTGGTTTTACATAAACTGATCTGAAAGTGGCTCTGGGGCAGTCACTGTCTGTCCTCATTAAAAGGTTCTGATGAAATGAGACCAAATGTGAGCCAGAGACGTGGAGAACGCTCCAAAAGTCGGAGGAGGACGACCTCGTAGCGGATGATGCAAACCTCAGCATTTACCCTGGGACATGGGGGGGGGGGTCTGACAGAGAAAAGAGTAAAGTGAAGCTAGAGAGAGGAGCAGGAGCTGCAGTGGGACAGAAAGGAGGAGGTGCAAGAGCTTGAGAAGCTCTTTGTTTACAGGAACAGAGGAGGCTTGTTGGACGCGCTAAACACACGCTTCATGGGGGGGGGGCTCTGCAGGTCCTCTCTGCAGAAGTGCAGCAGGTGCACACCTACATCACTATGACACGGAAACCTAAGCCAGCAGAGGATATTAGGGGTGTCAGAATCATATCCAGGTCCTCTGTTTTCCAACCTGGCATTGGAGCTCCTTTTTGCTTAAACACACCTGGTCCAGGTAATCAGTGGCTGATGAGTCAGCATTTCTGGAAAACCAGTAGGATGCCGGCCCTCGAGGCCTGGAGTTTGACACCCCTGTATATGATCATCCTCTTCAGTAACACATTAACGCCTGAAACAAACAATCCAAAGAGACCATGAGTTTGAAGGATTGAAACCTCTGAGACAAACTGTTAGGCAGCCGCCATGGTGGGGGGGTCTATTTAACTTTAAAGTCCCACTCCGATCATCTTCTGATCTGTTTTCAAATTGATCCCAGTGATCTTTGAACTATGATGACGCTGTTGAGTCAAAATTCAAAAACCTGTGTAGTTTTCCAGGACATAGTTTCTGCAGAGCGACAGGAGTTCATTAGAAAACCCTAGAAATGAGTTGTGGGTGTGGAGCAACCCCGCCCCCTTTCTTCTGCCCATTGCTGAGAGCTCTCTGTTTCACTCTCTCCCACTAGCTTACAGCCCCTCACACCCCCAACCTAACATTACTAGTGCAGCAAAAATGGTGTAAAATATCAGTTATCCACCGTACAGTTGGATCCAGATTCCAGCTCAGGCCAGGAAAACAAACTGGATCTGTTTATCTGGAAGTGGATGCATCAGAATGGAGCAGAGCAGGGATCTTGTGGTTTCCCAGCAGATTGTGTATATCACAAATACGATCTTTTTCAAATAGAATTTTGAAAAAAATCAAAAGAAATTAGAATCTGCTCCTGATTCACAACAATTTCAATCAATCAAAAACCCAGAAATGAAAATTTAAGCGTAACCTTCTGCAAATATGTCCGCCAACATCAGAAACTTCTCAGAAGAACATGTTAGAAACACCAAAAAACATCATTTTCATCGGATCAGGTCACGTTTGGCTCAGAGCAGTGGCTGAAGCTCTGAGGCTGCAGGAACCTCCTCCCTGTTGTTTCATTCACACTCTCAACACATGATGTCATCTTCTGGAGAGAGCTGGAGGGTGCTCACACGGCTGCCTAGCAACCAGCATATAGATGCACTCAGACCCGGAGAACCGACACACAACCAGAACCCACGGAACAACAAAAGCCTCTGTCAACGTGACCTACGTCGTTCATCAATAGATCTTTTGAAATTGAACATATCTTTAATGAGCACATGATTTAGGCTGAATTCATAGGGTTCTGGTTCCCAAAGGTCTACAGCAGCTTACGGGGCAGAACCGGTCCTGGTTCCTCCTCCGAACCTGCGGGTCTATTTACGTAAATAGGTAAACAGGTCGGTAATATGAGAACAATGAGAGAACAGCGGCGAGGATCCTGCGCATGCGTGGTCTTTTCAGGCGAATGGTACAGACATGACGTCACCCCTCACCCACCCATACTGGCACGCGCACGCACACAAGTAGTGGGCAGCGCGCGCGCGTGATGAGTGCCCATTGACATAGAACACCGTCTAATATCCGGTCTGTGTGAGTGACTGGCAGTTTTTACTGTGGTTTTTGAAACAATCATGAAACAAACAAATGTTTTTGTACAAAATTACCACAAATTCTGTCAAATCACAAACTAAATCCGAACTGCTCCCGCACTGTTCTGACGGATAAAATCTATAAAATACAAATAATACGAATAAAATTCCTTGTAATAATTAAAAATAAGATGTTCTGTGAGAAAATGACAGTGAAAACAGGCGCCTTGGGCCTCTCGGCCTTTTAACGGGTCGGTGATGTCGGTGAAGCGGGCCCGGTTCACAGAACAACTCGGTATTTTAACGGCGGAATCTTCCAGAAAAACACGAAAACCTTCAGAAATGCGACATTTTCACCGAACTACCGCAAAGAAGCACAGATGAAGCAGAAGAATCCTCACCGTAGGCGGGTCCCAGCTCCACCATGTCCGCCATTTTGTGGCTCGGTTCTGCGGTCTGGACGGTAAGAAAAGAGCGGGAGGAGACACCAACTGATTCCGTCCGCGTTCACTTCACATCCATGGAGGAGCGACGACCTCGGAGGATTCACCGAAAACGGAGCCGCTGTTACCGGGAGGAGGCCTTCATGCGTCCGCGCGGAGCAGAAGGGCGCGCGGGCGTCGCTGACCAGAGCACTGCTTCAGTGATGCTCGCGCGAGGATGCAGGGAGGCTGCGCGGAGCAGCGCGCGATGAGACTGGGAAAAGATCGTTTCATGAGAGACAACGAGTCACTACGCGGTTAGTTTAGCGTGGCATTTTTTTAGGCTATTTATGTCTTTTAAAAACTACTAATATTATAAAATGAAAACTAACTGTGAAACGAAAGACCAACTGTGTGTAAAAGAATTGTTTTGAAGATAATTTTAACTTCTGTCATTTTCAACAAACACGTTTAACATCAAACTTTAGTTTTTCGTAATAATTACCAGAGTGAGAGCTCTTTCTATCCTTTTGACCTTTGAATTGGTCCTCGCGGGAGTGAAGTCCTGCGCAGCTTTGATGCGTCACGCACAACAGTTAGATAATAAACAGGAAATGTACTTATATGTACACAAACTAATTTAGGTATACGCGAAAGAAAATAAAAATAAAAATCTACAGAAATTCAGTTTATTTGTCTTTGAGAACTGATATTTGTCAGAAGAGCTGCAAGAAGAAACACGTCTTTGCTAAGATTTGCTATTGAGCAGCTGCTCCTCATGAAACTATATGAAAATCAGAAATAAAGTCACATTAGTAACAAGAGTCGCATAAACAAACCTTCTAGAAAGGATTGTTTATTTACAATAACAGCTTTATGGTCTAAATGCATGTAATAATCCTATCAACCTTACATCCAACCATCAGAGTTTGATGTCTTTCAGGCATGGGGGTGTCTGCTGTATGCCTCCCCGCGCTCCCTGTCAGTGTTTCTCCTCATATGGTTGGATCTCTGTTGGTTCTCCTTCATCAGATGCTTTAATGGTCAGATGAAGCTGCGGTCAGGGTTAGGGTTAGCTGTGCTTGTGTTCATTCGTGTGCAGCTGAAGTGTCGACTGTCCTCCTGCCCTGCAGCTTCAATCTGTGAAAGTATTTCATCAAACATATAAAAAATAGTTAGAAATGTTAATCCATTTTTAATAGACTCAAGTTCCTGAAAGAAAGCATAAAAACTCTTGAAAATATTCGACTTTATTCTTTGTGTTCAGTCTGAGATAACATCCCCTGTCATCCATTGAATTTTAAGAACTTTTTATTTTTGCTTTTTTAAATCATATACATGAATATGACATTTTCAAAGATTGGAAGAAGTTTTAATAAGTACATCAGCAGCAGATGAACTGCAGTTTGTGTTTGGAAAGTCACTGACATGCGGTGAGAAACCTGAGTCTCTGAGCAGCTGCTCTCCCTCTCCTGTCTGCTCTGTTTCTGATGATAGTTTCTCTTTTTTAACTTCCTCTACTTACTTCCTCTGGTGTCAGAGTGTCTGATGCTTTTTCTTCCAGCCTGACAAGTCTTGTGAGCCTTTGAATGTTCTGACCCATTTTGCCCTGACCTATGAGTTTTGCCTTATGCCCTGACTGTTTTCACATTTCTGGACTTGGATTTTGCCCGTCCGACTGGGGGTGTGTGAAAGCAGGCAGGAGTTAGGATGTTGCTTTACATGCTGCACATGTCTCCTTTACATGTCTCCTTCCTGAGGAGATGTAGGGAGAACCACAGTATATCACTTATCTTCATCCAGAAATTAGGACTTGGACTCCCGACTTGGACGTAAGTCACAGTCAAGTCTCACCAGCAGAAATGTGAGACTTGAACTCTAGCACTTAAAGCTTAAGGTTTGGCTTAGCAAGGCTTATTCTCAAAATTGATTTTGTTCTTTGTCTCCAGGAAGTTCCCATCAGGTGTCACAATAACACTTCTCTTTTCAGAGCTTTTGCATTGAGAACACTGAAACTCCAACTGTTGGTTGTTGCGTCTTCACGGCTGTTTAATGACAACTTCTGTTTATAAAATGTTCTTTTTAACTACAAGTTGTAAGAATACCAGGATGAAGGTTTGAAGGATGGAGTTTGCATCAGCTCCACATTACGTCCTGCTGGACCGCTTCATCCTCTTAACATTCCAAGTGTCTGCAGTCCAACATCCCTGCATGTTCGAGTCTACCAGTTTAAGGCACACCCTGACCGTAGACCGTTTTTCCATGACAGTTCGGTTCTTTCTTGTACTCAAACTTGACTTGGTGGAGGAGACCAATTAGAATTGAATCTAAATTTAAAGTCTTTGATCTGTAATGTACTTTTCATTTGACTCATCTACAACTGTTCAACAGAAATATAAAAGTTCTGTTCAGAATGACTTTATTCTCAATAAGTGGAACCAAATGAAGAGACTTTGTTCAGAAAACAGAAGATGATAAACATCAAGGGCAATTCAAAGTGTTTCCACACATTGGACTGGAATGATGGTTGATCAGTTTTTACTGCAACATGTTTTGTCTGCTGGGATGGACCTTATAATAAAATAAAAATACCAGGTTTCAATCCAAATGGTTTTCTCCAAGATCGATTATTGATTTTTTGATCTGTATATTTGATGATTTCTGAAATAATGTTGTCTATTTACATAATCATTATGCACTTCGTCTCTGTCATGTGATTTGTTGATCCTGAAGGATTCTGAATGACCTGAATCTGTGTTGGTAAAGTTTAAATATCTGATCAGAAGTTAGGAAGCGGTTTGTGATCATTTAGGTAAAGAAAATGGAAAGGCAGAGCAGGGTGGGATTCAATCAGTTTGCTTCCTCACACTTAATTCAAGCAATCTATTGAACTTTTTGTGACAGTTTTAATAGTTGGGGGTGGCCAGTAACACCCAAAGTCTATCAACCAAATCTGGACTCTTTCAGCCAAACATTTCTATGGAAAAAAATGTGTGTATTTCAAAGTAAAAGAGTTACTCCCTTTATTTATAATGTTTTAGTTAATGATTATTCTCTCACAAAAACAAAGCACTAAAAATAATTGAAAGTGTAGTCTTATGTCAGGCTTTATAACATTACAGAAATGTCTTGTTATTTTAATAAAAGACACTTCAGATCTCTGAACTTTTTTATGGACATAAACCTTTATTTAAAACATCGACTTACTTTTCCTACAAACATTACACAGCAAAACTCCTGAGGATAAATGTCCTCTCATGTTCCCACAGTCAGGAATTAAAACCTTGAGCATTGAAAGCATTTTGACTCCAAGAGTAAAATTACAAAAATAAACTTCCTGTAAAGAAAGATAGGCGGAAGTTAGTCACCAATAGCTGTTTCCTTTGGTATTTTAAGATCTGCTTGACAGATTTCTTCATTTTTGCTCAGAGGGTCAGCTCTGAGGAGGAGCAGTGAAGAATGCAGGTCCAGCAGGTGATGATTGTTTGGAGCTTCAAGTTTCTTCTGGCAGGTACAGGACCAACATGAGTTCAGAGACTGTTCTTTCTGTCGCTGCTGTTTTCATCAAACTCACAAAACGGAGGATTTGATTCTAGAAATCTTCATGTTCAGAGCTGAGTAGGGACATTTACTGAACGAAGAATGACCTTTCCGCCCTGGACATTTACCATCATGTCTGATCTCTGAACTCAAGCAAACTTGGGGCTGCTCAGTCCTCAGAGGGAAGACTAACTGAGACAGCAAGGTGTAGTAAATTATTACAACCACATGTGCAGACGTGCAGCGTTTCTATGTGCAGGTCACAAATTTGAGTAAATGCACGAGGGAGACTCAAATTTGTAAACACTAGACTAGAAGCATGTTTGATTTGTTGTCGGGTGGGTAGATCCATTAAACTAAACTTCGACTTCACTTTGACCATTTCAGTCAAACCTTTTTGGCCCGTTGTTGAGGTGGGCGGAGTAAACTCTGGTCAATGTGTTGCTCCAACTTCAGGCTTGAGTTTTACCCTAAAGAGTTGTACAAATAATATCAGAAATGATCAGACTCATGTTTTAGTCTGTGGTTTGAATCCTTTTCCATCTTCTCTCTGCAGGAGCTAAAGATCCAACAATCACATATCCATTCATTAGAACATGTGCAGTTGAAGGGTCCACTGTCCTCCTGCCCTGCAGCTTCACTCCTCGGAAGTCTTTCACCAATGATGGAAGAGAAGTTCTACTGAAGATCATCAGAGTCCTCTGGTGCAGGAATTATGTCATCTGTCAGGGATCCACTCCCTCTGTGTTTGACAGTAATTCCTCAGTCAAAGATCCTCGTTTTCAGTACCTGGGAGACATGAAGGGAATCTGTACTTTACAGATCACAAACATTCAGCTAAATGATGAGGCATCATATCGCTTCAGAATGGAAGCTGATAATTCTGCTGGACATTTCACCAACAAAACAGGAGTAGAAGTCAGCGTACAAGGTATGAGCAACATGTCCAAAGTGTGTCACTAATCTTCTCCAGTCCTTCAAAAAAATTAATTCAAACTTTTGATCATTTTCAGAAAATCCTGTAATGAGAGTAACAGGAAGTAACGGCTCAGAGGTCAGAAGAGGTCAGACAGTTTCCCTTCATTGCACCACTGTCTCCTGCACCTCTGATCATCTCAACATCTCCTGGTTCAGAGATGACCATGCCCTCCCAGAGGCTGGCCCCACCCTTCATCTGGGCCCTCTGACTGCAAAGGATTCTGGGAACTACAGCTGTGCTCTGGGGACAAAAAAGTGGAGACGCTCTGATCCCTTTAGCCTGCAGGTGGAGGCTGACTCTGAAGGTGGGGGTTTCAAAGTTGTTAATGTGTCAAAGAATATTTTATGATTTTTCCTGTTTGCGAAAACCAAGAAAAAAGACAGATCTAGTGAAGTTTGTTTAATTGTTTGGTCTGAGGAGACCGTCAGCTCTTTGAAATGCCGCCTGTGCATCTCTTAAAGTCTCCTAAAACAATAAATGTTCTCATTCTTCTGTTTTGGGAAGTCAACCCTCTTCCTGGCAGGAGTTTAATGTTTAGTGTGTTTAATGCTGTGCTCATACCGAACAAGATTTGTGCATCAAATTTCTGTTTCTTTATTTGGACGTGCTGCAAATTTGCTGCTTGACGCCTGTTCAAAAAATATGCAAACTTGAAATCCCAGATTCATGTGGGAGGAGCGACTGCCAAAGGTTTTCAGCCTGATCGCTACCTGGAGTGGAGTCTGTGTTTCCCTCATTTACAGTGCATGGAAGACACAGATGATGTTGAAAGATCAAGTTTATTTATTTTAAAAAGCTTTACAAAAGTGTTGGTAGCCCCGTCTTCGTGTCTTGGTTCATGACATCATTCAGAGACTCTCCCAGTACGGTGAGCTTCACCGTCTACTGCAGGAGCTGCGTCTGAATGACGGCGCTTTCAGCGGTACTGCTTTTTCTCTGTGACCCAGTTTGATGACTTGCTGTCCTGCATTAGTCTGACGAGGGGAAAAAAAACACAAATAAACTTAGATGTTTCTTATTGTCTCCATACAAAGAAGAAAAATATAATAAAGTTCAGGAAAACGAGCATTTTCTTCTCCATGTCAGTTTTGGACTCCACCTGCGGATTACGTCACTGAACACATCACAGCCAAAGCTCAGTCAGGATTAGTCTACACAACGCATCTTTTTTTGCCAGAAATCAGATCTTTAAACTCTAGACATTCCACAGTGCTCAAATCACGCTGTTGGCAGACCGCTGCACCCAACTCTCTAATCCATCTGTACATTGACTTAACATTAAAAATGGACGCGAATCGCGTTCAGTATGAGCGGAGCTTGATGCTTGAAGAAGCAAATGATGAAGTCAAAGCTGCATCATAACAGACTCAGCTTGGATCACTTACATGGTTCATTCCATAAAGACCATCTGCAGTCAGACCAACAGAGCAAACCAGGTCCAGAGAGACTGGAACCAGAAACATGCTGCACCAACCTCAGCCACCCCGGCCTGGGCCCAAAGAACCGGCCCAAGAGCCCCTGGTGCCAGAGAGCAGGCGGGCAAAGAGCACGGTGAGCACAAACCTTGGGTCCTGCCTCAAGCCCCTAAATGTCAGATAACCCCCACCAACGAGGCCCAGACGAGCATCCCATCACCCCCCAGGAGTCCTGAAAATCCCTCGCTCCAGGCAACCATCCACCCGCCCTGCTGAGAGTCCTGGCACCTCTCCACCAGGGACGGGGTGGGGACAGAATGTCAGAGGCCCCACCTTCCTTGTGTAACGTGAGTGTGTGTGTGTTTGAGTGTGTAATGTGGAGTGGAGTGTATGTGATAAAAGGTAGAGTAAAAACTGGCGAGCGGGACACCGAAGACGTTTCCTGTTTGCTGGCGGTGATGTCCAAGCACCCCCCATCCAAAGGGCCCTACATGTCTTAAGTGCAGTTAACACTAAGAGGGGAGGGGTCCAAAGCTGTGTGGTAACAAGGGGGGAGGATCACTGCCAAGTAGCCCCATTCCGAAGGTGCATCGCAGATTGACCCCCCCCCCAACACCCTAATGAATTCTCATGTGAGGAGGGAGGGCAGTTCCAGACTGATAGAATCGTCCCCCAGCCCTTTGAGCATTAGCCCCCAGGTCTTCCAAGCCAGATGGATGCATCACAAGAACAACTGACTCCCCAGTGTCCCTCCTCCTAGTTCCACAGAAGGAAGGGAGGCCAGGTAGGAGCCGGCCCCAGTGGCATGCCCAGGCCCCCGCCCCCAAGCCCCCCATCCCATCAATTTGCCCCATTTGACTTAGGACACAAAGAGATGTTTAGAGACGGAAAGCTGTGACGTTTCCATCCATGTTGTTTCGTTTGTGCTGAACCATGAGAGTGAAACTTCTGAAAAGCGGATGTTCCACAGGAGAAACGTCTCATGTGATCCCTGCTGTGGTGCTCGCCATCCTGGTGGTTGTCATCGCTCTCTCTGTGCTCTTCATTCTCATTAAAAGGTACTTGAACATCTGCTGCACAAACATACATTCATGAATTTAAAATAGTACCGCCTGTTGAATCACATCAAATACATTCATTTTGATCTTTATTAAATACTTTTCTCTCATTTAAGTCCAGCAGAAAATAATAGATTTGTGGCTGTAATAGAAACCTCTGAGACTTGAGAATGGTCTTCCGATTAAAATCCTGTAAACTGATCTCATTTTCTGGTTTCTTTGGACCAAACCAAGATCTGGTGTTCCCTAAAACATGTTAGAATGGGACGATCCGTGTTCTACGGTGAAACAGATCGAAACAGGACTTTGAATTTCAGAGATGATGGAGCTGCAGCTGCAGACAGATACATTTGACTAATTGAATAGATTAACTGGATTTATTCTAGTTTTCATTTGTTAAATTTGCACCTATTTTCTTTTGGGCAGTTTTTTAAAAACAAATTAAGACTTTTAAAGATTCAAAAACAGACCTCAAAAGCAGACCTTGATCACATGTCTGTGTTTCCCTAGAAAAGTAAGAAGACATTCAATAAAAAAGACATTTTTTCTGAAAAAGAAGACTTTAGAACAATAACTTTCCGTAGTAAAATAAAGACAAAGTTTTCAAAGAAAGAAATCACATTTCAGTCAGAAACACGACCTGCGAATGTGATCTTTTTGGATAATGAAAGCATATTTTACTGCAGGAGGCGTGCCACAGCTCCAGGATCTCATTTGTGATCTTCAGCAGTGTATGGCCTCAAACAAAAGAAGAGGAGACGAAGAAGGTGAAGCTCAAGTCCACTCCACTCCTTCAGCTCTTGGAGCAAAAAAGTCACAGGAGCACCTTTATACAAGGATGTCTGATAATAAAATTTCCATGTGTTTAAAAACTGCATCTTCCAAAGATCTTTGTGTTTTTTCTACAGTTGTGTCAAAAATAAAAAGGTTTATCATAAAAACACATTTTTTAACTTTCAGTTTATCTCCTTTCAAATGATAGAAATTACTATAAATTGTATTTTTGAAGAACTTTCCATGTTTTGGTAAATTTGTTGTTTCAGAAGAAAAACTAACAGAAATGTTTCCATAATGTCACACAAAAATCCATAAAGAGAATTCCATTCATTCTGCTTTAGTCTGTTTTCTGTCACAGCAGTAAGAATTTAAATGTATTCATGATGAAACCAAACTTTTTCCGCCACAATGGCCTATATTTAGTTGATGTTTTTTGCATGGGCTCCATTTGTTCTTGGGATGTTCATCATTTCAGCAGATTATTGGTATCGTCAGAAACCTGCATTTAACAGTACAGTGAGTCTCTGCAGCACAAAGGTTTCTGTCATCGAACTTCCAACATTCGGCACAGACATACAAGATTCCACCAGAGTCTCATAACAGTTCTCCCTACAGTGATGGCTTGTCTGGTGAATTCTCTTACAGATTTTCCAAAGAACTTAATTTTTTTATTCTTGAGACACTATCTGATAGTTTTGAACTGAGAAAACGATCCCCCACTCTTACAGAAGCGATCATAACCCTGAGCCTGAAATAGATCAATTACTGCTAGATAAATGAAGACCTATTTTTTTACCTTTACAATAATTATTAAATAGACCTATTCACTGGTATTGATACATCAAAATCAGGCTTTATGTAAAAAAATATGACTAATTTTGGAACTACAGTATTCGGATGTTTAGAGCTTAAATTAAAATAGTTTTATTATGTTTCTAGATTTTTACAGGGCCTATGACTGCCTTGTGTCAAGGCAGCAGCTACCCTGCTGCTAATCACCTGATTCCCTCCACCTTTGCCTGCTTCTATAAATCTCTGCCTCTGCCCTTCACTCTCTGCTGGACTGTTGCACTACAAGCGCTAAGTCAACATGCCGGCTCTGTTCATGCTCGCCACCCAGCGTCTGCTCTAAACGTCATACTGGTGGTTTTTTTAAATTTTATTTTAAACTGTGGAATCGAGAATTTGTGACTAAGCCCCAGGATCCTGAGTTTTTGTTAATAACAGGGCCTGCAGGACCACCACACGGGCCCCCAACACCTGAGAGCAGTGAGGTACGGGAGCACAGAGAGCTGGCCCTAACCCAGCCAGAACAGCAGCCCCCCACCATGCCAGGATGGCCCCACCCCTCGAGAGTCCCTCAGCCCCAGAGAAGCCACCCACCACCGAAGAGTTCCGAGCATCTCCCCACTCCAGCCCTGGGTATGAGCCAGGGCCCCTCCCAAGGGAGACCCGCCCCCAAGCTCCAGGCAACTGCCCACCCACCTCATGGGAGACCCAGGAGAGAACATGGTAGGGGTCAGCCACCCCCACCTAGAGGAGGGACATCCAAGAGAAGTGGGGGTCCCTGAAGAGTGTTGTAAGCATAGCCCGACCAGGCTCACCCACTGTTGGAATTTTTGAGAGGCACAGACACAGACACCCCAGGCTCAGATAGGATGTTATCCCCCACTCATGATCTTGTCAGAGAACTAAGGGATCCCTCTCCCCGCATGGGGATAGGGCTGCCGGGCACAAGAGGTCAGCTCCCAAGTGACGAGGCCGCTGCTGAGGGCCTCGTTCCCTCCGCCAGGGATGGGGTAGGGGACAGAAGATCAGAGGTCCTACCTTCCGTGGGTGGGGGGTGGGGGTGTGTGATTGTGTTGGGTGTATTTGTTGAGGCGTAAAAGGTGTGTGTAATAAAAGGTGGTAGTTAAAATTGGCAGCTAGGGCACCGTGAGGACACCGTGATGTGACCTCACTGTTTCTAAGAGACTCAAAAGACTAAGGCACGAGCCGTGTTGTATGGCCGGTGCCCACTAAACACCCCCGTCCTTGCACCCTCTCTGTCTACACACTCGGCTTAGTGGCCACTTCAAAACCCTCATGACCAAAATTCCCTTTGCTTAAAAATGCTATTTATGCTAATGTGGCTAAAAGTGCCAGCACTGCATACAGCATCATGAAATTTCTCAGAAAACACAATTATGCTAACTGTGTTGTCTTGCTTATCCTCAGGTAAGCAAAAAAGGCACAATGGCTGTGTGATACAGGCTTTATGAACAGTCTTATATTTACAATGCTACACTGTGCTTGGATATCTCTTGTTAGCTCTCTTGACTCTGTGCAGTGCAGTGCACTGAACATGTGACCAGTCATCTTGCATGCTGGGTAATGCAGTTCTAAATGAACTAACTTCAACACCCAACACTAACTATGCTAGCAAGGCTGACAGCGCTAACAGTCGATACAACAGGGGTCGCTATTGTGGTGTTTGAACATCTTCTCCAATCATTGACTGTCCTCACCCACATATGTATTGATGAGCCATGTAACTGACATACTGACACCCCACCCCCCACCACTGCACATGACAAATTCATTAAAAAAATTAAAATGGCAGCTTTTCTCTTGGTTTTATCTCCATAGCAATCATTTGATGCTTGGGTTTCTTGGGGTTAACAAACAGGTCTATGTCATTTTTGGAAAAATTAGATCAAAACCCCTGAAAGAAGTTTACATTTTTAGAAGGTGCTAACGGGGATTTTTTTATTATTCAAGATGGCTGCCTCTTCCCAAGGTCAAAGGTAAAAAAAAACTTGTGGTGGTGATTGTAGACATAAAATGGTGGTGTGTGTGAAAATTTGTGACATACCAACGTTCTGTTCAACAGAAATATAAGTAAAAGTTCTGTTCAGAATGACTTTATTCTCATTGCATGCAACCAAATAATGACCATTAAACTCAAAATGGGTCCAAGGTAAACTAGCAGGGTAACGATTCATTTTAGCAATGATCCGATTCATAGTCAATTGTCATTTTGAACGATTGGATTGGATCTGATTTTCTGACCTAAAACCAATTCAGAACGTCTTCATCCAGAACTTCAACAGTAAGACTCAGACATAAATTCCTGCTACTGAACAGTGAAGTTTTCCAGATTCTTGTTTCTTCAAGATAATCAAGTGTAAATAAATCTGTGTACAAACAAACATGTAAACAAGAATGAATGTCAAATCCATTCACACTTGAGTTTGATAAAGTTCATTCCACTGTTGTTTTTCCAGATCAGAATAATCCAAAGGAACATCATTAGAACATTCTAGAACACTGTATGGTCACATGACTTTGTACATTCAAAGTGTTTCCACACATTGGACTGGAATGATGGTTGATCAGTTTTTACTGCAACATGTGTTGTCTGCTGGGATGGACCTTATAATAAAATAAAAATACCAGGTTTCAATCCAAATGGTGCATTTCAAAGTAAAAGAGTTACTCCCTTTATTTATAACGTTTTAGTTAATGATTATTCTCTCACAAAAACAAAGCACTAAAAATAATTGAAAGTGTAGTCTTATGTCAGGCTTTATAACATTACAGAAATGTCTTGTTATTTTAATAAAAGACACTTCAGATCTCTGAACTTTTTTATGGACATAAACCTTTATTTAAAACATCAACTTACTTTTCCTACAAACATTACACAGCAAAACTCCTGAGGATAAATGTCCTCTCATGTTCCCACAGTCAGGAATTAAAACCTTGAGCATTGAAAGCATTTTGACTCCAAGAGTAAAATTACAAAAATAAACTTCCTGTAAAGAAAGATAGGCGGAAGTTAGTCACCAATAGCTGTTTCCTTTGGTATTTTAAGATCTGCTTGACAGATTTCTTCATTTTTGCTCAGAGGGTCAGCTCTGAGGAGGAGCAGTGAAGAATGCAGGTCCAGCAGGTGATGATTGTTTGGAGCTTCAAGTTTCTTCTGGCAGGTACAGGACCAACATGAGTTCAGAGACTGTTCTTTCTGTCGCTGCTGTTTTCATCAAACTCACAAAACGGAGGATTTGATTCTAGAAATCTTCATGTTCAGAGCTGAGTAGGGACATTTACTGAACGAAGAATGACCTTTCCGCCCTGGACATTTACCATCATGTCTGATCTCTGAACTCAAGCAAACTTGGGGCTGCTCAGTCCTCAGAGGGAAGACTAACTGAGACAGCAAGGTGTAGTAAATTATTACAACCACATGTGCAGACGTGCAGCGTTTCTATGTGCAGGTCACAAATTTGAGTAAATGCACGAGGGAGACTCAAATTTGTAAACACTAGACTAGAAGCATGTTTGATTTGTTGTCGGGTGGGTAGATCCATTAAACTAAACTTCGACTTCACTTTGACCATTTCAGTCAAACATTTTTGGCCCGTTGTTGAGGTGGGCGGAGTAAACTCTGGTCAATGTGTTGCTCCAACTTCAGGCTTGAGTTTTACCCTAAAGAGTTGTACAAATAATATCAGAAATGATCAGACTCATGTTTTAGTCTGTGGTTTGAATCCTTTTCCATCTTCTCTCTGCAGGAGCTAAAGATCCAACAATCACATATCCATTCATTAGAACATGTGCAGTTGAAGGGTCCACTGTCCTCCTGCCCTGCAGCTTCACTCCTCGGAAGTCTTTCACCAATGATGGAAGAGAAGTTCTACTGAAGATCATCAGAGTCCTCTGGTGCAGGAATCATATCATCTGTCAGGGATCCACTCCCTCTGTGTTTGACAGTAATTCCTCAGTCAAAGATCCTCGTTTTCAGTACCTGGGAGACATGAAGGGAATCTGTACTTTACAGATCACAAACATTCAGCTAAATGATGAGGCATCATATCGCTTCAGAATGGAAGCTGATAATTCTGCTGGACATTTCACCAACCAAAAAGGAGTAGAAGTCAGCGTACAAGGTATGAGCAACATGTCCAAAGTGTGTCACTAATCTTCTTCAGTCCTTCAAAAAAATTAATTCAAACTTTTGATCATTTTCAGAAAATCCTGTAATGAGAGTAACAGGAAGTAACGGCTCAGAGGTCAGAAGAGGTCAGACAGTTTCCCTTCATTGCACCACTGTCTCCTGCACCTCTGATCATCTCAACATCTCCTGGTTCAGAGATGACCATGCCCTCCCAGAGGCTGGCCCCACCCTTCATCTGGGCCCTCTGACTGCAAAGGATTCTGGGAACTACAGCTGTGCTCTGGGGACAAAAAAGTGGAGACGCTCTGATCCCTTTAGCCTGCAGGTGGAGGCTGACTCTGAAGGTGGGGGCAGTGTTGGTTTTGGGGAGTATGGCTGCCCGGAGTGGCAATTCTAAGGGTGTATGGGTGAATAATAGATAAAACTGCACAGCAATGGTTTTTTTTATTATCTGTTATGTCACGGTGTTTGGAACGGCCTGAAACCAGCAAATTGGCGCCCCTGCAGCTGCACATGCTCTTATCGGCTGAGAAGGCGCCGGAAATGTGTGTGAAAAAAAAGGGGAGGGATGGACGGATTCATATGGGCTCAATCAAAGGCCATAAAGATTTAAAACTGCAACTGAATGGATTTGCAACCACAACTGCATGTTCGCACATAAATCAAGTTTCATCATACCGCAAAATAAATCTGCCCAAAAAAATTAGGTTTGCAAATGTGTAAAAAGGCACCTGCATGCATGCAGCAGTGTTTTTGACATGGTTAGGTGACACAACTGAATGCCGCAAAAGAACAGAACATTGGTAACACTGATATCCCCCTCAAAGTCTGTGGCGGGTCGGGACGGCAGGAAGCCACCTGCTCTCTGATTGGACAGTTTGATTTGTGGCCATCCAATCTTAAAGACGTGCAAAGACAGGGACAGAATTCACAACTGCAACTTCAGGAGCTCACATGCAGTTTTTTTCTTTGCATCTGCAAAAAAAAACGCTTGAAAAAAAATGTAGAAATTATTTCACAAATGCAAATCTCTTTTATGGGTGTGCAGGTCCCTTTTTACACATTTGCAAACCTACAGTTTTTGGGCAGATTCATTTTGCGGTATGATGAAACTTGATTTATATGCGAACATGCAGATGCAGTTTTGAATCTTTATGACGTCATATTGAGCCCATAGTTCAGTTAAACTGTGGGTCTCTCAAATGAAGTCGATGAATGGCTGAGGAGGGGGCAGAGTCTACTTTTTACATTTTATATAGTCAGTCATACTGACCCACATTTTAATACCAATATGTTCATTCATGTTTTTTTGTTGTCATTTTTTCTCGTGAAACAGAACTAGGGAACAGAAAACGATGTGGTCACCAAGGTGAAATTCGGTCTAGTCGACGGATGGAAAAAGGTCAAAGCCATGTGGTGCCCAATTTAGAAAAAAAGACAAGAAGAAGAAGAGAAACAATTCAAAGAAAAGGATATGTCCCCATAGCTAGGGATGCACGTTATCTACTGCTCTGCGGCTGCCACAACATCGTCATCAACCAAAACTTTCTTTTGGTCAATGACCAAAACAGAAGCAGGCCTAAATGTTGCAATTAACATCATTGTTTCTTTTTTAAGCTTTCATTTTCCTCTAAAATTTTCAGTCTAGCTTTACTTGCATTGACAGCTGAATGTAACATCAGTGGAAGCCCTCAGCAGACGTCACGACTCGTGTGTCTGCTGGAACACGAAGGTTTTATTGTATAATTAGTTGCTAAATGTTGAATGAGCTGTGATGGTTCTGCAGCACGCTGCTGCTGCCATAAGATACTAATGGGACAAATAACTTCTGAATATTTTCTTTAATGATAATTAATTAACATTTTCAGACATTTCTTTCACCAGTTAACCAGGGATTTTAACATCTAAAGTGCGTTAACTCTGAGCCTGCATGCATGAAGTTTATTTTTTTTCCATCATGTTGGGTTCTATAATCAGTCAACACAATTTTCAAAAAATTTCTGATAAGACATCATTTAACTAGTCAAAACTGAAAATGTGCCAGTCATAGAATTGGAAACAGCAACCATGAGCTAGTTTGCTTCTCTGAAGTAGAGATCTATATAGGGCCTGTTCATTTCAATGTTTAGATCATGGATGTTTTTTTGTTTCTTTATAGTATAGTGTATTATTCTATGTTCTGATGACTGTTATTATTCTGTTGTGACTCGGAGGGGGGGGGGTGCAGAACTGCCACTGGTGAAAAAAGACAGATCCAGTAAAGTTTGTTTAATCATTTGGTAACAGTTTCTACCCACGAATTAATGGAAGATAATAGATGGATGGTATGGAGCTCAGAGTTTTTTGTAGTTTCCAAACCACAACCGGTTCACTTAACCGTGTCTGGGTAGAGAACAGAGAGATCCCAGCAGGCAAACCAACCGGACTCTGGGCTTGAGATACTCTGAGTCCTCTTCTCCTCATTACCTGTAATCTAATGACAGTAAAATGTCCTTTTCTCTGCATCAGGGTCTACATCTCTCAGCAGTTACTCTTTATTGTGACGCTGATTTGTGTCAAACAGACTCAGGACACAATTAGATGTTTAGAGAAGGAAAGCTGTGACGTTTCCATCCATGTTGTTTCCTCTGTGCTGAACTATGAGAGTGAAACTTCTGAAAAGCGGATGTTCCACAGGAGAAACGTCTCATGTGATCCCTGCTGTGGTGCTCGCCATCCTGGTGGTTGTCATCGCTCTCTCTGTGCTCTTCATTCTCATTAAAAGGTACTTGAACATCTGCTGCACAAACATACATTCATGAATTTAAAATAGTACCGCCTGTTGAATCACATCAAATACATTCATTTTGATCTTTATTAAATACTTTTCTCTCATTTGAGTCCAGCAGAAAAGAAGTTCATTTTTAATTTACTGTAATAGAAACCTCAGAGACTTAAAAAAACACATTTCAATTAAAATAATCTAAATGTACCTCATATTATTGTCTCTTTTGGACCAAACTAAGACCTGCTGTTTCCCTAAAACATGTCAGAATGGGACGATCCGTGTTCTGCAATGAAGGAAACAGGACTTTGAATTTCATAGATGATGGAGCTGGAGCTGCAGACAGATACATTTGATTCATTTAATAAATCTTGCTGGTACCGGTCAGAACCTGCCTTTACTTCAGAACTGCCTCAATCCTCGGTGGCAGAGATCCAATAAGGTCCTGGACACAGGAGCACAGGAGCACAGGATGCACAGAGAGTTTGCTCCATAGTTACATGGCAGCATCACACAGTTGCTGCAGATTTGTCAGGCTGCACATCCATGATGCCGTTCCACCGCATCTCAAAGTTGTTCTATTGGGTTGAGATCTGGTGAATGTGGAGGTCATTAGAGTCCAGTGAAGTCCTTGTCATGTTGAAGAAACCAGTCTGAGATGATTCCAGCTTTAAGACATGGAGCCTCATCCTGCTGGAAGCAGCATCAGAAGATGTTACACTGAGGTCATGAAGGGATGGACGTGGTCAGCTACAATACTCAGGTAGACTGTGGTGTTGGAACCATGATCAACTGGTACTAAGGAGCCCAAAGTGTGACCACACCATTACACGACCACCACCAGCCTGAACCGTTGATAAACGACAGGATGAAACCATGCTTTATGTTGTTGATGCCAAATTCTGACCCTACAGCAGAAAGGAAGACTCATCAGACCAGACAACGTTTTTCCATCTTCTATTGTCCAGTTCTGGTGATCCTGTGTGACTTGTAGCCTCAGTTTCCTGTTCTTAGCTGACAGGAGTGGTACCGGTGTGTTCTTCTGCTGCTGTAGTCCATCTACATCAGGGTTGGTGTTGTGTGTTCAGAGATGTTCTTCTGCAGACCTTGGCTGTAACCGGAGGTTTTTTGAGTCTCTGTTCTATCAGCTGGAACCAGTCTGGTCATTCTCCTCTGACCTCTGGCATCAACAAGGTATATCTGCCCATAGAACTGCTGCTCACTGGAGATTTTCTCTGTTTCTGACCATTCTCTGTAAACCCTAGACCAGGGGTCTCCAACTCTGTTCCTCAAGGGCTACCGCCCTGCTTGCTTTGCAGCTAACCCTGTTTCAGTAATTGTTGCTCACCTGGATCAGGTGTGTTCAGTCAATCAGAAACTGCGCTGATTCAATCCAACTAATCAGCATCTACTGAAGCAGGGTTAGCTGCAAAACAAGCAGGATGGCAGCCCTCGAGGAACAGGGTTGGAGACCCGTGTCCTAGAGATGGTTGTGGGTGAAAATCTCAGTAGCTCACAGGCTGGTCTAAGTATTCTGATGCTCGGTTTGAACTGCAGCAGATCATCTTCACCATGTCTACATGCCTAAATGCATGGAGTTGCTGTCATGTGATTGGCTGGTTAGAAATTTGCATTAACGAGCAGTTGGCCATTAAGTGTATGTGACAAGTGGGAAGAAGACATTAAATAAAAGTCATTTTTCCTGAAGAACATTTTAGATCAATAACTTTCTGTGGTAAAAAGGATTACTTTTACTATTTAAGAGAAAACTCACATTTCAACCAGAAACACTTGAGAATGTGATCCTTTTCGATTTGTTTTCTGAAACCATATCCTGATGCAGGAGGCGAGCAGCTGTAAGTCAGAGCACTGTGGAAAGACAGGTGAGTATTATTTACTTCTGTTGTTTACTTTTCAGCTCATTCCATCAGGGATTGCTACAGAAGAACTGCTTTCACTGATTCGCACAGGTGGTTTGGCAGATAAAGATCATCAAAATTAAACAAAAAATGTTTTCTCACTGACACACTTTCAAAATAAATTGCTGTAAAGTCTAATGAAGATTGGACAAAAAGGTGAAAACCTTTTAGAGCCGCAAACAAATTTTCTTTCTTTGTGCCTAAAGCTGTCCACATGAAGCCGTTCTTGGTTTTTGTGTCTTCCTGCTGTGGTTACAGCACGGGGATGTGGTTCTGCCATCTGGACATAGAGGAGCAGCTCAGAGAACAGACCAGAACACGGAGGACATCAGCTACGCCGCCCTTCACTTTAAACAAAACAAGCCCAGCAGGTAGGAGGTTCATATGGATTCTGTCTGTGAGCACGCAGTAAACATTTGTTTCTGCTGGAATCTCAATGGTCTTCAGGTCATGTGACCACCATGGTCCTCTGGTGTCATGTGAGCCGGCTGTCAGCAGATGTTTGTCAGCTTAAGGTTCAGGCTGAATGTTTTCATAAAGATCTGAACGAATAAGACAATGTTTCTGTGCTTTTTTCAGACCGGTGCAGCCGGATGCAGATGATGTGGTCTACTCCTCAGTGGTGACTAAAGGTTGAAGACAAATCCTTCTGCGCTTCAGGACCCTGAGAGCAGAACAGAAAGACCCTGCAGGATGCCCCGCCCCTGATAGTTTGTCTTTGATTCAAACTTCAAAGCTGGCGCTCCAGGATCTCATCTGTGATCTTCAGCGGTTGTGTCAAAACTAAACAAAAATTCCACAAAATAACTTTTTTTTTTAGCTTTCAGTTTGTCTCCAGTGTCCCTTTTCAAAAGTATACAAATGTGTGTAAATTATTGTTTTTTTTATAAGGATTTTACATGTTTTGACTTCCTTAAAACATAATTTTGTAAGCTTATGTTCTGAGCTGGTGTTTTGTGTAATGCTACACACAAAAATCAATAAAGAGAATTAGATTTATTTTGCTTTGGTCTGTTTTCTGTCACAGCATGATGTTCATCATTTCAGCAGATTATTGATAGGAAACTGCATTTGACAGTTAATCTCTACATCAGCAGCACAAAGGTTTCTGTCATTAAATATCCAACATTCAGCACCACTTTTGATTTGAAACATTGACGTGTCGAACATTTAAAAGATTTTAATGCATTTGATAAACTGAGGGGAAACTTGCTGTTTTTGCTTGTTGTGCAGCAGTGATGGAAAACAAGAGAAATCAGCGTTTAAGACAAAGCATGAAGAATAAGAAGTTAAAAAATGTGTTTTGGAGAGAAAAACCAAAGATTATTTTTTGAGTACTTGCAGTGCCAACTTGAAACCATCAAAACCTAACCTAAAGTGTTATGTTCCTATCAGCAAATGCTGGCAGGAAAACTTTCTAGTGATAGCTTTCTAACTTAAGATCATCTTAAAGTAACTTTACTCTCAGTGCAGTAGTTCTGTTCAGAGTATTCTGAGAGTATCTGTTGAATACTGTTCTCTTCTTTGTGCACGATGTTTGGTCAGAGCAGAAATAAGTGCTAAGGCGTCGGTTAATTTGAACTTTGAGAAAGAAAAGAGAAGGAAGTTTCCTAACAGACTTTTAACGAGAAGTTCAGCCGTCTGATGACAGAAGTTTCAGGCTTTCAACAGTGAAAAGCCTTTACAATCGCAGCGGTTTGAAAACTTCCACTTTTCATGTCTTTTAATTTTCACCAATAAGCTCTACTTTTTTAACCTTATCTCTTATAGATCATTATCTTTTTACAGAAACCAGTTCCCATGTTTTTATACACAAAAAAAGGAACAAAGACAGCAATAATAAAACTGCTTTAGAAAAGATCAAACTTTCTGAGCATTGTGGAAACATAAAGTAGCTCCTGCCTTTAACACTCCTGGTCTGTAAAATAAAACTTTTCAAAAAAATTTTTTTGATTATTAACATTTATAAATATTTTATTTTGTCAGGAGCTTTATTTTGACACCGCCTATCTCTTCCGGTGTAGAAGGTCACTATTCGAGACAAACATGGCGGCGCCCGACGAGCTCTTTTGCTGGGAAGGAGACTGGGGTCTGCCGTCAGTCAGCACCGACTGTCTGGTGGTTCTGGTGAGTATCCGGCCTCACCGGTCCGGTCCGGTCCGGTCCGGTTCGTCTGTCCCGTTGCTTCAAGGCCACATTTCCGCGGAAACGCCCGGAAGAAGCTCGGTTCTATGGCTAACTGATGCCAAAGTTCAAACAACAGAACGAAGCCAACCGGCGATTGATTTTTAATCGTTTTAAAGGAAACTGACGCCTGACGTGACGTAGCGACGTAACAGGCAACGCGCAGAACAGAAAATCGCGTATTTGACCGGTCACATGGTCCCTGAGCGCATGTCCTAACCACGCGGATCAAAATACTGACAGCTGAAGCAGAGAATGACCGGAAGTTCTTGAGCTGAGATGATTGACCCCAGGACCTCTGAGTCATGCTCGACTACAAACCGGTTCAGGTCTTTGCCTCCACTCCTGGATGATTGTGTTTGAAGAGGAGGCAGAGAATCTCTGCAGCATCATTCTTTCATTTCTAATCCATTTGAAAATCTGGTTCTACTTCGTGCTGGAGCTTCTCAGCATATCTCTGAGCTTTTTAAACTCCACAAACCTGAAGCTCGTGAGTCTTCAGCAGCGAACACCGTTTATGAACCCAAACATGAATCAGCATTCCAGTGGATTCTGACCCATTCTTTCAGAATAAAAGTCTTGGAGACTTGAAGATGATCGACACATCGTTGCTCCACTTAATGACCAATCTCTGAAATTCTGGCTCTACTATATTTTCACATTTTTCCTGCTGAAAAAAGCTTCAAGCACACACTGAAGCTTCAAAGACGCACTGAAGCTTCTACAAATGTTTGAGGATGGACTACAAAATGCTCACCTCCAGCTGCGCCATGAAGCACATTTCACAAACCACAATGGTTGACAGATCACACCCAGCTTCTTCATTCAGTGCTGCTGAGTTTGTCTGCCGATGTCTTCTCATGAACAGCAGTGGAAAAATGCGATGAGTTTGCAGGACGTCTGTGCATCTCAGGATTCTGGGCTTCACCTGTCAACTGCTCTGTTTATTGATGAGCACAACAAATTGTGGGATTAGATTGTGGCTTCATTTCAGACAGGAAGGTCTGATGTTTAATGAAGAAACACTGAAACTTTCTTTGGGTTTGATTTTAATGAATTTGAAGTTCCTTTTCGGAGTAAAAAGCTCTTTAAAAACATTTATTGCATTTGAAAATATTTGTTTTTGTTCTTGTTTCATTTTGATCAGAAAAATCTGTATGCAGATTTACTGACAGATTCATTTATGGTTTGGAGACAAATGACTGAAAATCCTCTAGACAGACATGCTGAAGAGATGGTGTGATTTCTGTAGGAGGTTTACATGGAAGTCTGCAAATGACCACCAGGGGGCAGCAAAGCCTCGTTAAAAACAAAACAAAAAAAAAACCAACTTTCCGTTTGAATCCCGTTTAGATTGTTCTTTTTTCCCCACGACGTTCATTCTTAGGATTTTTCCATGTTTACATCCCGTAGAGAAATTTTGGGGTATTTTCACACAAAAGGATTTAAAGTTTTAACTCAAAGGGTTATAGTTTGGATCCTTAAATCCTACTTTCTTTCTTATTAACTTGACATAAACATCTGTCTCACTGTTTCAAAGAGTATACATAGTAGAATATGGCATCAGAACTTCTCATATAAATCAAAAACAGACACATTTGATCAGTTGATCTGAGTATTCAGTACTTGTGACATGTGTCTGCACGTTTCCCCTCTTCTTAAAAGAAGAAGCAGAACATTTCTCCACCATTCTTCGGGCGTCTTCTCAGTCTCTAAGCTCTTGTTAAACAGTCAGAAACTCTGAGTCACTCTAAGTTTTGGGACAGAGTAGTGGCAGCTAAGCTGAGGTCAGAAGTGAACATGTGTGAACAACAGTTTGGTTTCATGCAGAGAAGGAGAGCCACTGATGTTTGCTTTGAGGAGAAGGTCAGAAGGAGCTGCTTTGTGTCAGTCTATGACTGGATCCAGAGAGAGGAGCTGTGGTTTGGATCAGGAAGTCTGGAGTGACAGAGAACGTTCACAGAGCTGTAAGACAGTAGTGAGATGCTCTGTAGGTGTGACAGAAGGTGGAGGTGAGGTTGCACCAGGGATCAGCTTTGAGCTCCTTGGTTGCTGTGGAGTGGACAGACTGACAGATGAGGTCAGACAGGAATCTCAGTGGTTCAGAATGTTTGCAGACGACATTGTGGTCTGTAGTGAGAGCAGAGAGCAGGTGGAGGAACATCTGACATCAGCATCTTCATCACTCTCTGGGAGAGACCAGGATGGATCAGGAATGAATCAATCAGAGGACCAGATCATGGTGGATGTTCTGGAAACAGATGAAGATGTTTGGCACGTTGAGAGGAGGAACAGGGAGGATGCTGGTGAAAGGATGCTGAGGTTGGAGGGGTGGCGCCCCCTACAGGGAGCAGTTTAATCCTAAAAAGTGTCTGGATTCTTTTTATTTTACTTGAAACTTAGACAAATGCAAAAAGTTAAATGAATTATTTCTTCCTTTGATTAAATATTTAGATTTTGAATAAGGAAAATCAATTCAAAAGTTGTAATATTTTTCTGCACATGAATGAAAACCCAGTTTAACTTTAGTATTGAACTCCAGATGCATAAAGCTGATAGAAAAGCTTCAGAAATCTCTTTTTTATGTCAGATGTGAATCATTTACGTTTCAGACATTCTACAGTTCTTTTCATTGAAGCTGTTTGATGCTATAAAGGGTTCCTGATGTTCCTGCAGCCGCGGGAAGCAGATGAGTTTTTGTGGTCAGAAACCGGGTGGTGTGGAGATATTGGCTGCAGCCAGAGACCACCCGGGACTCCTGCAGACAGTTTCCATGGCTGGTGGAGTCTGGGGGCCGGGTGGTGCTGCCATCCTCCCAGCAGGCTGTACTCATGGAAGGATTTAACCTGCCTGATCATTGTTGGTGTTGGACTGAGATAAGGCGAGCAGACAGCAGAGCATGCTGGGTAACCGTCGCCTGGCGGGGTTGGAAATATGAACGCGTCTGTTGTGGGTCTGTGGGTGTTTTCCTACTGCAGCACCAAAGCCCACCCTCCATCCTTACATCAGAAGGAAACCCAAAGGGCAGCAGTTCCTCACATGACCACTGGAGGCAGATTTTCTTCTTGACTCCATGTAAGAAGTCCAACTTCAAATGAAAGGCGTGAACTTCCTGCAGGAGAAAATGTTTGGATAATTATTGTTTTGTTTTTCTTATTCTGGAATCAGTTTTTCTTTTTTCGGTGTTTAGCATTATTAAAGGCAGGCTTGTTTGATTGACAGGTGGGTGGGAACAGAGATCTCGGATCCAGCTTTTGTTGATGGTTAGAGGGTGGAGCTTCGGTTCAGATGAGTGGAGTCTCAGATGGTCTACGCTTTTGTGATGAGGGGATTTCTTCAGGAAATGACGCTGGGACGACACATAAACGTTACATCACAGCAGGTTTGTGTCAGCAGGAGCCTTTAGTGAGACGAATGCTCCGCATAGGAGCCAGACCTTTCAGAGTGATGTATGACATGCTGACGGCGACACAACCTCACTTTTTTCCACCTGTGAAGCCAGTGGTTCTGCTTTGAATCCTGCGCTGTGTTTTTTTCTGGGGGTGTTGGGTTTCTGATGTTCCTTCTGAAATCTGGAGCCAAGGTTCTCTCTGGTTTTGACATGATGCCAAAAGTTCCTCCCTTCTTCTCATTCTTGTTCAAGCAGCACTTCATACATCAGTTCTGTCCAAACTTTTTCCAAAGAGGGCCAGACAGTGTGAAGGTCAACATTCAGCCTGCTTTCTTTGAACCCCAATAATAACGTTTAACACAAATGAGTTGTTTTGTGAACGTTCTAGTGCAGTGCTGTGGGGCTTGATGACATTTAGACAAGTGTTTGCTTCACCCAGAAGTTTAAAAAAATATATCTATTCATCTGTCTCGTTTTGGTCCTAAAAAAATCAGAACTGAAACCCGTCATGGTCTGTTCAGCTCCAGCTCTGTACGCCAGCGAGTCCCCAAACATCGTCACATTCTGACTTCATGGCTGCTTTTACAAGGAAAGTTCTCCTCACGTTTTCCGGCTATAAAACCGATCCTTTTCCCAGAAGGGCTGAGCCATCTGGAGCTTCAACGGAAACATGGTCACAAATCTGAACCACAACAGGCTCCTGGACACAGCAGGCTCCTGGACACAACAGGCTCCTGGACACAGCAGGCTCCTGGACACAGCAGGCTCCTGGACACAACAGGCTCCTGGACACAACAGACTCCTGGACACAGCAGGCTCCTGGACACAACAGGCTCCTGGACACAGCAGGCTCCTGGACACAGCAGGCTCCTGGACACAGCAGGCTCCTGGACACAACAGACTCCTGGACACAACAGGCTCAGGGCTCCTGCATGTTTGCTTAAAAATAAGCAGCATTTGAAATCCATACCAGTATTGCTACATGAAATATCACGATATTTCTCACTTTTTTACGGTTTTGTTGGTTGAACATAAATGTTTATTATTCCACTGTCTGAATTTCATTTGTGTGGTTCTTGATCCGCTGCTTGTCCTCCACCTTCAGGCCTACGCTCAGTTTGCTGGCGCTCCTCTCAAAGTCCGGAAGATCTGCAACCCCTGGAGGAGTCCGAGCGGTGAGGATGCGCGTCCCTCTTTCTGCAGACCTCTCTGCACTCCTTTGCTCATTCCTCTCTCTTTGTTATGAAGGTTCCCTTCCTGCTTTCCGGACTAGCCAGAAGGAAACCTTGTCTCGGACCTCTGACATCATCATCCACCTCCGAAAACAGGTAAACTCCGCCTCCTTCCCCATCAGGTTTTAAGGCATTTTTATTGCCTGCACAGCGCCTGGTTCAGCCAGTGAAAACATGAGTAGATCCAGGCTTCATTTAGTGTTTTCATGTTGGAGGGGTTTGCATTGGTCGCCATGGTAAAATGAACATTTACTTTAAGGTTGAGACTCAAAAATCGGTGCGTGTATTCAACCGCCCCGGACATGGAAAACACTTTATGGTTGCTATGAACAGTTATCTTCATGGACGCCACCATTCTTACTTGTGTGTGCCAGCATACACAGAAGCATGCATGTCATGGTCAGCAGTCATTCAGAGCTGCTTCCTGCTTTGATTTGCTTTCTGTTTACACAGTTATCTGTTTAAACCTCATGAGCAAATCTGCAGAATCTGGGATTCTTGAAGAGATCTTGATCCAAATCCAGAAGATCACCTGACCAAGCTCTGTGGGTAATAGTCTCTGGTATGACCTCAGCCGCGTCTCAGGAGGCCGCCGCGTGTTGAAGGCTCTGCAGCCGACTGGAAAAACTCATTAAACAACGGGGAGCTGCAGGCGGAGACGCATTCCTGCACCGCTGATAATTTCACACCAAGCTGAGCGGAGAGAAGGCTGCAGAGCCGGACCGTGATGCTCTCAAAGATTCATGAAGTTCACCCGGTTGTTTTCTGCTGGTCCAGCTTTACTTGCTCCAGATCACTGCGCTTAATGTGAATTTTGAGTTTAGTTTCTAACATGTAATGGTTAAAATAATGTCTGAAAATTGCAGTGACGTGTCGTTAGTTTCTGGTGCTGTGATGCGTTCATGGTCCTCCTGGATATCCGGTCAAAGCAAAACTTGACCTGCAAGACTTTTGGGCTGAAATTTTCACACCAATTTAGTAAGAAATGTAATTCAGATCCTCCTTTTATGTCAGATTGTTTTTGAAAAACATGCACTGAGCTGGTTTTACCACAGTGTCATGCTCAGGTTTTGGTGTGTAAAGTCCCACTCCGATCTTCTTTTGATCTGTTTCCAAAGCGTTCCCAGTGGTCGTTTAACTATAATGAAGTCGTTTTCAGCTCAAATCAAAACCTGTCATTTTCTAGAACATAGTTTCTGCAGACTGGCAGGAGTCCCATCAGAAATTCAGCCCTGAGTTGTGGGTGGGGCGGTTGGTGCTCTTTGTTTACACGCTCTCCCACTAGCTTACAGCCCCTCACACACACCCTAACATTAGTGGAGCAACAAAAACGGCGAAAGAAATCCGAGATCTCCAGCCTGTACAGTTCTGATCCAGATTCCAGCTCAGACCAGGAAAACAAAGACGTTCATGGATCTGTTTGTCTGCAAGTGGATGAATCAGAATGTGGCCCCGCCCAGTGTGGTTTCTACGTCACAAATACGATCTTTTTCAAATGGAATTTTTTCGTCTGCTCCTGATTCACAACAATTTAAATAAAGAAATACTCAGAAATGTAGTTTTAAGCTTAATTTTCTTTATAGATGCATGTCCTGTAACAAGAACATGTTAAAAATGGAATTTTCATCAGTGTGTCTTTAAATGAACATTTCAGAAATAATTCTGAATAAATTTTAAAAAAATCTTGTTTTGAAGCCAAAATGAGTCCAGACTTCTCACTAAAATGTTACAGCATCCATTTTATAAATGCAGTTATCCTGCAGTTAACAGACACTGTTCTGTTCATGTCGGTACCGTCCAGTTTCCTCTACATCCAGCGCCACCATGAGGATTCATGGTGTAGTGAAGTCTTTTTAGCCTTTCAGTCAGCGTCTTTGGAGCGTCATCATTTGCTGCAGATTATGGATTCTGGTACTGGAAAACCAAGACTCTGCTTTCTCACATGAAATGATGGAGAGGTGAATGATGTTCCACACAAACTTTCCCTAAATCTTTCCGTTCGTGCTGACATTTCCTGCTCGCCTCCCTCGCTGTTCCTGTCAAAGAAAATCTGCTTCAGCACGGAACACCCCTTCCTGCTTTGTTCCAGAAAGTGTGAAGGAAAACCGCAGAAACTGGGCATGAGCGGCACGCTCATAAATCTGCTTCCCGTTTGTCTCCACGCTGTTGTTCAGCAGCTGGAAGACATTAAGCGGCGCTCTTGCGCACAAACCGCAGCAGCAGAAACGCCACGGCAGGAGCTCTGGCTCCTGCACTCACCTCCTTGCAGTCCTGGTGGAGCTGCTCCTCCATCATTGCGCTTGGCGTCTTGGCTCGCACGTGTCTTCTGCCTCAGAAGCGTGTCAGCCCCGTGCTGATGTTTCCACCGCCGTTTACAGGCTGGATTCCAGTAAATGGCGGCTGAGGAGACATGGAAACAGTTCAGGAGACAACGGGCCTCTGAGCCCCCGTTCTCAGTTTACCTCACTCTCACCTGTGTCCTTTACCTGCATGAACTGGAATCAACAACAATGAAAGTTTTTCTTTTTTCAGAAATTCAATGCCGACTATGATCTTTCAGCCAAGGAGGGCGCTGACAGCCTGGCCTTCATCTCCCTGATGGAGGAGAAACTCAGGCCGGCTCTGGTGAGGCTTGCTCTTCCAAACCCACTCTGACCTCCTGGACTTGTTGGTGAACATCAGGTCTGATGTCCGGTTCTTGTAGATCTACACGTTCTGGATCGAGCCAAAAAACTACGTGGATGTGACTCGCCGCTGGTTCGCTGAACACATGCCGTTCCCCCTCAACTTCTTCCTGCCTGGACGGATGCAAAGCCAGCAGCTGGAGAAGCTGCGGCTGCTGCAAGGAGACGAGCGTTTGGAGGCGGGAGAGGAGCTGGAGAAGGAGGTGAGAGGTCGTCAGAGGTCAGCTTCAACCGGACCTGAAGAGGCAAACAACTGCTCTTCTAAAACGTTTTCTCACATGATGGTTTAGTAAAGTCTTTCCTGCAGAAAACTTACCGATGAAGTGTCTCTCCACTGAAGGAGTGAAAGTCTGTCAATAAAATCTGTCAAAAGTGTTGGCAACTGGAAAGAAGAAAAAACCTCTAACTGAGCTTCATGAAGAAACCAAAGAGTGTGTGGAGGCCTTAAGAATGAATGAACCAAACTATCTTTCTGTTGCACTTCAATGACTAATGCAACAACTTCACTTTAATCTCCTGTTTTTAGGCACTTTTTAGTTTTTACGTATTATTTCAGTTGTAAGTTTTACTGTGGCAAATGTTTGCCAGGAAGTGCCAGGAAGCACTTTTGAATGTCATTGTCCTTGAGACAATACAGATGAAGATCTAGCTACCTGACAATGCAATCTGGACAACAAAGTGCTTTACAATAAAAAGAGAGATTAAAGAAGATTCCAAATTGAGCAGATTAAGAACAAAAATGTAAAATATAATGGCATAAAATTATGAAAATCAAAACAATACATAAAAGACTTAAGAATTCAAGAAAATGAGTGTGGATTGTATTTTTCTGTGTTTGCTGACGCTCAAAGCTCTTACGATGTGCCTCCATTATTCATTGATGGTAATCCACTGATGTAGACACAGCTGCCCTGGGGCGCACTGACAGGGGCGTGGCTGCCGGTACAACCGCCACTGGGACATTCACACACTGGTGGAGGCAGGGAGGCTGAAGTTTATTGTAAACTGGCTTCAATCAGAAGTCAAAGCTGCGTGGGTTCAAACACCGGAATGTTCTGGAGAAAATCCTTAACATTGGATCTTGTATGTTTAAAACAAACCGGGTCCTGTTTGCCAAAACCTCAAACAGAAGCTGAAGACGTTAACTTTGACAGATTCTGGGTCTGATTCAAACTGTTTGAAGCTGATGTTTCCATGTGACGACCTTCAGAAAATCCCGTCTGCGGTTCTGCTCCAAAACAATCGATGACGGTGATCCTCTGCCTCAGCTGACGGTAACATCAAAACCTGCTGCTCCCATGTTTCCCTGTGTCCCCGCTGGGGAGGAGGCCAGAGCACATTGTGGGAAGTGAAGGCTTAGTTTGACCTTCATGTTGCATTTCTGCTGCTCAGGAGTGGAGGTCAGAGGTTAAACGGCGCTCAGGAACCAGTTTAAACGGAGCACTTTATTCCTGCCAGAGCGGAAACTTCCAGAACAGCAAGTCAGAATAAACTAAAGTTTACCCACTTTTCTGGGATTTGGCTAAATGCACACACACGTTTCTCATTGAATGAGCCGTGTATTGTTCGTTTCAGAACTGTGTGAAACTTTGAAAGTGTTAAAGGTTCAGGAAGGCATTGCTACCGTGAAGTCTCAGTCTGGGAGGTTTCAGCCTCAAATGTTGGAGAACCGCATGCAGAGAAAAACCCTCACCGTGACCCTTTTCCTGGTGATTTATGATAGTTTAGCTTGACATCTGTTCAAAAAAGTGTTCATAAGCTTGACGCCCCAGCCGCGTGTGGGAGGAGCTACAGTCAGATGTTTGCAGCCTGATGCATGGAGCGGTGTCTGTTTATATCTCATTACAATGTATGGAAAACATGGAGGATGATCAGGGCAGTGATGTGTGGTGAAGCTTGTGGTTGGTGAGGCTTGGACTCTTTCAGAACCAGATTTACAGGTCATTCTAGAACTGAAGAACATTTTATGAAAATAAAAAAATGTGTGAAAATAACACATCAGTCTGGAGTAAACCCTAAAATCAACATTTTCCCCTTGACCCCTCTTAATGTCCAGACCATATTTTAAATAAAGGTTCAAATTAAAATTATTGTTGGTTTTATTGAAGCCTGTAACTGTGGGAACATTTGTTTGAATATAAAACATTTCAAATAATTATTATTCATGGAACAGGCATCCAACCCTGTTACCTTAACCTTTGTTTTTAGCCAGACAGTGATCCTGTTATTGATGAAAATGTGGAAGAAATTCAGAAAAGTGAAAGTTTTCTTTTCATGAATTTTGAAGCAAAAAAAAAAGAACCTCACAAAGGTGAAGGATACAGACAAACAGGGCTGTGTAGGACGCTCTCTCAGCATGTGTGTACGTGCGCGCACACGCTGGTCAAACCTTCAACAAAAATCTTTAGCGTAAAAGTCTCCTTTTCTGTTCGTTTTAGAAGTTTCAATAAAGATGTTGTTCACCCTCTCTGGTCAGACGGTGCTCCTGCACGCCTCACTGTCTTTAATGTGGTTTTATGTCACATTTTAACACAAAATAAACAAACAAACATCATTCAATGTTAAATGGAAAGTGATAACATGCAATAAAATTGTGCACAATGATTTTTTATTATTATTAGATTTAGGTCTTTTTATATTTGGGATTGCTGAGGGGTTGCTTTGCCAAATTTTGCTGTCACTTTAGCAACCCCTTGCTACCCCGTGGCTCTGCCCCTGGTGGGAACCGAACCTGCAGTTTTCTGATCAGAGGTTGACTGCTCTACCTCTGCGGCACAGCCACCATGGATTGTTAGTGTTAACTGTGAGAAAAAACTCTTCAAACTCGAGGCAAATCTCACCGCCTGAACAGATCCACACCGACAGCTCGCCGTCCACTGGGCCATGTGACCACAGACTTGGTCTATGTTTTCTGAGCATGCCCTTATATTGAAGATTCTTTACGTTTCAAAGTGTGTTTTTTTCCTCAACAAAACCCGTTTAAACCCGTTCCCGTTCCTGCTGCTCGGTAATGAGGGTTGGTTGATCTTCTGTCCGGGTCTCCCGCAGGAACGTGAACTGAACCAGCTTCTCTTCTGTGTGTCTCTGTTGTCTTCTTCTTCAGTTGTATCATGACGCCACAGAGTGCATGAACCTGCTGTCCCAGCGGCTCGGCTCACAGAAATTTTTCTTCGGAGACTCGTAAGTTCCTCCATGTTCAGACCAGACGACCAAGTGTCTCAACCATTGGCTGTATAAGAGAACTGGACAGAAGAAGTGTGACATCATCCATAGAAAATACTTTACTTCCAGCTCCAACCAAATGAAGTCAATTCATTTGCCATTTTTTGTGATATGGATGCTGCCATGTTGGAGCCAGACATGGTCAGTCTGAGTCATCGTTTCTATGGCAACCACGATGGCCAATCAGGAGTTAGCTCGTTGAACTTGAAAGCGGGCTGCACAAAATCTGTCGAACATTTTTAACGTTGGACACGGGGGCCAGCAGGCTCCTCCTACATTTTACTGAAGCATCTGATTGGTCGGTTTATAACTTGAACTACAGAGAAATATCATGAAAAAATGAGGATTATCAAGAAGACGTTACAAAAATGTACCAGAGCAAGAACGTTCATTCTGACTGAGTAACAGCTGTTTATTTCTCTATAGAAGTTTTCGGGATTTTGGCTTCTTGGAGCCAGCAGGTACTTCCTGTTTGGAATGCCAGGGGGGAGGAGTCAATAAGTCCAGTTCTCAGATACAGTCAATGGTCTACCCTCTACCCACTGCCAGTGTGGGTTCCCTTCCAGATGAGTCTGCAGACCTCTGGATCTAAACTTCTGTCAGAGGGGATCCTCATCCTCCCCACTTTCTCCTCTGCAGGCCTTCTTCTCTTGACGCCTACGTCTTTGGTCATTTGGCGCCAATCCTTCGGTGTAAGTTGCCGAACGTAAAGCTGCAACAGCATCTGAAATCCCTGGACAACCTGACCAACTTCTGCAGCAACATCCTGCTGCTCTACTTCCCCAGAGATGTGCGAGGTGAGTCCGGAGGAGTCTGTGACCTCACGTAAACGATGGTTGTAAACAGATGACGTGAGAGTTGGAAGGAGCAGGCTGCTGTGGAGGAGGAGATGAGGAGCGTGTGTGTTTGGACTGAAGCCAGAGGATGGAAGAACATTTGAGCTCCTTTGGTTAATGGCATTCTGTCTCGCTGACCCTCTGAGCAGCCCTCCTGTGCCGTTTCTCCTCAGACGGCTGCAGCCAGAAGTCGCCCCCCCAACCGGAAGCTGGAGACTTTGACAACGTCCCCAACAAGCGGCGAAAGCAGCTGCTGTCCGCTCTGGTGGCTCTGGGCGCCATGCTGAGCTACGCCCTCCTCACCGGCATAGTGTCCATCCAGCACGTCCAGCAGGAAGCGCTGGAGGAGCCGCCTGACCTGGAGGACATCAGATCCCACGAAGAGGAAGGGGACGGCTGAGGACGGAGGCGTCTCAGGACTTGAACCTTTCAGGATCTTTTAAGGCAGATGCCAACAGACAGAATTTAAGTTTTTCTCCACCACAAGGAGCGGCGGCGGAGACACTTCGGGAGCCTCTGAGCCGGAGGAGGAGGTGCTTCACAAGAGGTCAACAGAGGATGGTTTGTTTTTGTGGAGAAACTTCGCACACCTTTGTTTGTGCGTTTTCATTTCAGTTTTAGTTTTTCAGGAGAAGTTCCAGAAACGTACTTGATTAGATTTGTCTCCTCTGCTGTTATGTCGTCTGAAGAAAATAAAGTGAAGTGTGAAGTCAGTGCTCGTCTGGTCTGTGATGTTTTTATGAGAACATGGATGAGATCCAGAAAGATCTCAGTCCTGCATCTGTGGCTTCATATTCAGATGCTTCTCTGCTGAGCTGTAACCATGAAGCTTCAGGAGGAAGAAAACTCGCCGCTTTTTGACCTCATAGCACCCCCCCTCCTTTTCTGACTGAGTCTCCACCCATCCGAGCGGGTCTAGCCCCCCGGGGAGGCACAGCTGCACATGACGCCACCTCCCAAGAATGCCAGCCTGGCTCCGCCGGCGATCCCCGTGTCCCGCTCTGCTGCCGGTCCTAACGAGGCGATCTGGAAGCAGTTTGTGGGTCGGTCCTTTGTTCTGACGCCACTCAGACTTTCACTCTGCGTGGAACTTTGAAAGGAGCTGAAGTCCTGGGAGAAAAAGAAAAGCATTAAGGAGGGGTTCACTCTTACCTGCAGTTCACAGTTACCATAGCAATGGTCTGGAAGCAAAACAAACTGTGGAAGACATCTGATATTCTCTTCAAATAACAGTTCTTTAGGCGCTGGAATCACTGTGGTAATTGAACTGCTGACATAAAGAGCTCAGCTTTCTGAACCTCTATGATCTGAACCTCTGTCTATCATCTGGACATCTGTCTATCACCTGGACCTCTGTCTATCATCTGAACCTCTGTCTATCACCTGAACCTCTGTCTATCATCTGAACCTCTGTCTATCACCTGAACCTCTGTCTATCACCTGAACCTCTGTCTATCATCTGGACATCTGTCTATCACCTGGACCTCTGTCTATCACCTGAACCTCTGTCTATCACCTGAACCTCTGTCTATCATCTGGACCTCTGTCTATCACCTGGACCTCTGTCTATCACCTGAACCTCTGTCTATCACCTGAACCTCTGTCTATCACCTGGACATCTGTCTATCACCTGGACCTCTGTCTATCACCTGAACCTCTGTCTATCACCTGAACCTCTGTCTATCATCTGGACCTCTGTCTATCATCTGAACCTCTGTCTATCACCTGAACCTCTGTCTATCACCTGAACCTCTGTCTATCATCTGAACCTCTGTCTATCACCTGAACCTCTGTCTATCATCTGGACCTCTGTCTATCATCTGAACCTCTGTCTATCACCTGAACCTCTGTCTATCACCTGAACCTCTGTCTATCATCTGGACCTCTGTCTATCATCTGAACCTCTGTCTATCACCTGAACCTCTGTCTATCATCTGAACCTCTGTCTATCACCTGGACCTCTGTCTATCACCTGGACCTCTGTCTATCATCTGAACCTCTGTCTATCATCTGGACCTCTGTCTATCATCTGAACCTCTGTCTATCATCTGAACCTCTGTCTATCATCTGGACCTCTGTCTATCACCTGGACCTCTGTCTATCATCTGAACCTCTGTCTATCATCTGGACCTCTGTCTATCATCTGAACCTCTGTCTATCACCTGGACCTCTGTCTATCATCTGAACCTCTGTCTATCATCTGGACCTCTGTCTATCATCTGAACCTCTGTCTATCATCTGAACCTCTGTCTATCATCTGGACCTCTGTCTATCACCTGGACCTCTGTCTATCATCTGGACATCTGTCTATCATCTGGACCTCTGTCTATCACCTGAACCTCTGTCTATCACCTGAACCTCTGTCTATCATCTGGACCTTTGTCTATCATCTGGACCTCTGTCTATCACCTGAACCTCTGTCTATCACCTGAACCTCTGTCTATCATCTGGACCTTTGTCTATCATCTGGACCTCTGTCTATCACCTGAACCTCTGTCTATCACCTGAACCTCTGTCTATCATCTGGACCTCTGTCTATCATCTGGACCTCTGTCTATCACCTGAACCTCTGTCTATCACCTGAACCTCTGTCTATCATCTGGACCTCTGTCTATCACCTGAACCTCTGTCTATCACCTGAACCTCTGTCTATCATCTGGACCTTTGTCTATCATCTGAACCTCTGTCTATCACCTGAACCTCTGTCTATCATCTGGACCTTTGTCTATCATCTGGACCTCTGTCTATCACCTGAACCTCTGTCTATCATCTGGACCTCTCCGGTCCCACAAACCTGATCCGTTTCCTTCAGATCAGACTGGACAGTGAGCAGAGCCTCTTGATGGTGACCGTATAGAGGTGTGTTTGTGGACGGTTCCTTCAGGACTGGGTTCTGGGGGTATATGATGATGATCAGGATACGCCCCCTGCAGGGATGTCCCACCAGAACAATCCGGTTCTGTCGCTAATAAACCTTCATGCTCTTCCTCCGCTCTTAGTCTTAGCTTTAATGAATTTCCCGAGCATGCGCAGTTCCAATCCAGCTGCGCACCTGCACGTTGGTTCGGGCGGTACCGTCCCCGCTCCTCCCCCAGGAGCCAGCCCATCCCGCTCGGTTCTCCGTCCAAACCTCTCTGCCTCCGGGTTCGGTTCGTCTCTGTTCCAAGCTGAAGGACCACCCCTGTTCCGGACCGGCGCCCCTCCGTTTCAAAGTTCTGGACCTGGTTCTGGGAGAGTCCGTGGGTCCAGAATGGGTTGGCCTGTCCTGCTTCTGCTGGCACTCATGCGCGCGCGGCTCACGGCGGGAGTCCCGGACGGAGGGGACTTCCAAGGTAAACGGAACCGGACCGATAGCTGCTGCTGAGTTCGGTCCAAAGCCAGAGTAGTTGTTTTACCTTTGGTCAACAAGTTTGACAAACAGCGTAGAGGCGGGAAAATGTTGACAAACAAAAACAGCCTCCGACGCGCGCGCGCGCTGGAAGAAGTGATGCTTTCAGGTCTGAGCTTTGGAGAAAGAAACGGCAGAGAAAGTCTTTGTTCTGCGGTTATCACAGAAAAACGGAAGTATTTATGAACAACAGAAATAGATCAAACGCAAAAGAAAACGACGTATTTTGAAACAAACTGAAATCACTTCGACAATCCACAAGTTAACCTGATAAGTTGCAGAAAAAACAGAAATAGAGTTTAACGCTGCAGTAACAGCTAGAATGCTTAATAAAAGCCAACTTACCTAAAGAAACAATATCGTGGTTTTTATTCAACACAAGAAAGAGAAACTGAACCAGAACATTCATTTTCCCTTCCAAACTATTCTTGGACAACCCAAGTCATGCACATGATGAGCTGCAGTGAATGTGATCCTCCAGGAAGGGAGATGATCTCCAGTAACAGAAGCAGTCGCCTGATTACTTTGATCTAAAAGGTTTACGTCTGACATGACAGTCAGTTTTGCATTTCAGGAAGGACACAAACGTTTTCAAAAACAATAACGGAAAATGTAGTCAGGAATGTATCATTTTCCTGAGTCTGGAAGTTGAATCATGCATGACTCAACTTCAACACGTCCCCTGGATGGATGAGAACCTTCAGCGACGGTTTTCATGAGTGAATGCTGCTGTAATGTCTCATGATTCAGGTCGTTTCTGCTGCTTAACCCTGAAACAAGAGGAAACCCTTCTGCTGCTTTTATGTGTTTGATCCGCTTAACTTCATGGAAAAAAAGGATTCACGTTTTCTTTTTGTTAAAATAATCTAGTTCTTGGTTCAAACCTGTATGTGACACCATTGAACTGAATGGTGGGGAAACTGAGTGGTTTCGTCCGTACTGCACACGGACGTTTCAAAGTGTCACAAACACGTGTGTTGTGCTAAAGTTTGGAAGGATTTATTATTTATGGGGTTTTTTTACATCACAACAAGCTTAGTGTGAGCCAATTGAAAGTTTATTCTACTTACCGTACTTTCTTATTGGCACATAAAAAAATATTTGTCTGAAAGTTTCGTTTTTGTTGTTTTGTAAAACACAAATCATAAACTGAACCAGAACTTTGACCCAAACATTTCATATTAAACGGAATGGTAGAAAAAGTGAATCGTGAATCCCTCTTGTGAAGCATCGGATGTGTTCTGTGTTTGGTCACATTAGGCCTCTATAAACCCTATTGTGGATTTGACCTGTGACCTTCATAAACGAGGCTCCTGTCAAATATATATATTTTTCTTCTGCTTTTAAACCAGCCCTGAGGAACTCCATCACAGACGCTGCGTCATTTCAAACCAACAAGTAAAACCTATTGTAAAACACCCCCCTCCGTGCTTTACAATAGGATCCTTTGTGATTCTTCAGTGACGGCTTGAACATTTTGAGATTTTCCTGCAGATTATCGGTTATTTTCTGTGAGCTCCAGAAAAGAGAAGATTTGTTTTGGATGATTCTGTAAGCCTCTGACAGAAAACATGATGATGTGTCACTCCGAGATGAAACGCCTTTAATTACAGGATGTAAAGAAAAGTCTTCATCAAAACTCAAACGGAGGAAAAGCTGTTCTTACAACACTGACCAATTTTTAATTGATGAATCTTCGTTGTCTTTCATTTGAAACCATCTTTAGTTTATAGCTGATGTCATAGCAGAAGTGGTCAAGGTGGAAGTCAGTTTAACTTGGTTATACGCCTAAAAACAAAAAGAAGAGGCTTTTATTGTGTAACTCGGTCTGCAGGTCCTTCATGACTCATGTTGTTGGTCTGAAACAGCCCAGAGGCCGAAAGCGGCTGCTGAAAATCTGTCACTTCCTGTTCGGATGGTCTGAGCGATTCCACCTGGACAGTCAGGAGAAAGTTCTGCTCCTGCAGAGGAGCTGATGCTTCAAGCAACGTCTCTTCCTCCTAGAAAACTCCTCTGCTGGTTCCACAGCTCCTCATCTGATCACAGAGTGCTCACCTGTGGTTTCACCTTCTGCAAAAGTTCTTCAGAACATCTGGAAACAGCACACAGACCTTTTTCAGGCAGGAAATCATTTTCTTGGGCAATTTTCTTCCTCCAGTTCTTGAGGCTAATCGTTTCTTCTGAACCGCTGATCTGTGCTCCTCAGACTGAAGTGATGTGTGGAGGAGACTCCGACCTGATCCTCATGGACAATAACTCCCACTCTGCTGAAGCTGGCTAAGTTCAGACAGACTTAAACTTGAACTCTCCATCTTTTGGTTTGGAGTGAAAAACCATCAGAGCTGATAATTAAGATTCAGGTGGTTCCTAGCAGATCCGCCGATGCCGCCTCCTTCACGTCACAGACTTAACACAGTTCTAATCTGAATGTTACTGTAACTGAATGAGCCTGAGGGTCCTCCTGTTAAGTTGACGACAGTCAAGATATTACGATTACAGTTGACCTCTGTATTTCAATCTAAAATCTGTGAAGAAACATTGCATCTGAAAGACTCCCTGAGGGACTCCAGCTTCAATTTCCTTTGTGTTTTAATGACATGGAGCTGATGATCATGACTGCTTCTACGTCAGCAGTTTCCAGGTTTCACCTCAAACTCTGATGCAGTTCGTTTGTTGGCCTGCAGGGGGTGTTTGACTGTTTTTTGTTCTCCTCAGTGATTGACATGCTGAGTCTTCAGGATGCAAAGCAGGGCTCTGTGGCGGTGAAGAAGCTGTCAGACGGTCTGAGCGCGCTCAGTGACGTGTACGTGGTGTCAACATTCCGGCTGCCACTGAAGCTGAGCGGCGTCCTGATGGGTCTCTACAGCAAGCAGGACAGCAGGAAGTTCCTTGAGGTCGCTGTCATGGGGAAGATCAATAAAGGTGGGCGGAGATTTCTTTGCTCTGATCCAGACTTTTGAAACTCTGAAAGTTCCCACAATTCCTGAATGACTCAGAAAGGGTTTTGGAGGAGAGTGGTCCTGCAGCGTGTTTCCATGGAAACGGGAAGTTTGTGGAGGCATGAAGGGATACCTCAGTATGTCTGAAGGTTCAGTCGGCCGCTGAAAACTTGTTTGTTCAACAAACAAACAAAGTTTTTCAGAAAATGTTGAAGAAAAAGTTTTTTTAAAACCAGAAAGGTTGAACCAGAAGGAAACAGGAAGAAGATAAAAGCAAATGAACAACCAGAACAAGATCTCAGAGAAGATTCGACGGAAGACTTCATCTACAGAAAAAATCAGTGAACTAAATATGACTGATTTAAATGTAGAAAAATAAAAATCCAGGGATTTTTAAAAAAAGAACTGTCCCATCTCTTTTTTCATTTGATACAGAAGTTCTTCTCTAAGTTTCTCATTTTAGTCTTAAGCTCCTCCTTTGTCCAGCGTGCTGGAATCCTGATCTCCTGAATCTGGGAGGAGCCTGGAACTGAAACCAGCGTGGTTACCAAGTGTCCATGGAGTTTTCCTGGAGACACAAACACAGGTTCAGATCTTTTCCTTTCAGAGGTTTTGAAGTGAAGAAGGTGGAACAGTGGAGCTCTGCATGACTGATGGAGGACAGCAGTTTCCAGACTCCAGACTGACTGCTCTTCCTCCCTCTCCTCTCTCTCCTCTGATCAGTTGTGGTCCGTTACGCGAAGGCTGACGGCAAAATCCAAACTGCCAACCTGCAGAACGCCAACCTGGCTGATGGAAGGGCTCACTCCATTATCCTGCGGCTCGGCGGCCTTCAGCGCAGCAGCATGCAGCTGGAGCTGTACGTGGACTGCCGGCTGGTGGACTCCAGCCAGGGCCTGCCGCCGCTGCCTCCTCTGCCCGGGGAGGCGGAGACGGTGGAGGTCCGACACGGACAGAAGTCATACTCCCGCCTCCAGGTGAAAGAGAACAGCAGATGATGTTCCTGTCAGGAAGGCAGCAAAGGGTCTCGATCAGGAGGAACCTTCAGTCATGTTCTGGTATTAAGATGAAGCTGAAAGGAGTTTCATGCTGGACATGCATGAACAAACTCAGGGACACAAAGCAGCAGGAAGTAGAAGATGCTGTTGATGGAAAAATGATCTCCAGAAGTTTGGTTTATGATGGTGATGTTCAGGACTTTACTCACAATCTTCCTCTCTGTGCATCAGGGGTCCTTGGAGTCCCTCCAACTGGCTCTAGGGGGCAGCGTTGTGAAAGCTGGGGCTCTCACTGACTGTCCTTTTCAAGACTCATCAGGTTACAACTCAGGTAAAGCCTTCTGAAGGTTAATGAGGAGCAGCTGCTGCTGGCAGACGTCAGTAACCAGTAACTGTCTGATGTTTCAGCGAGGGGGGAGGTCAGCTCCATCCTCGGTGAGGCAGCTCAGCTCTTTCCACCTGTCGGTGAGCAGCGTTCATCTGCGCTCAAGTCACTCACTGTCTGCTGATCTCTGGTCAGGTGATCACACTAAGGCTCTGATTGGTCAGCTCATCATCTTCAACCAGATCCTGGGGGAGCTGCGGCAGGACATCAGAGAGCAGGTGAGGCCGACAGGTCAGGTGGGACAGAAAGTCATGTGAAGGGTCATGTGACCCATGTGTGGTCCTCAGGTGAAAGAGATGGCGCTGATCCGGAACACCATCCTTGAGTGTCAGGTTTGTGGTGAGTCTGCTACTCGGTTCTGGACTTTTCCGGGTATCTGGAACCCGAATAACTGACCTGTTGACTGTAGGCTTCCACGAGCCCCGCCCCCACTGCTCCCCCAACCCGTGCTTCCAGGGTGTGTCCTGCATGGACAGCCTGCAGTACCCCGGGTACATCTGTGGACCCTGCCCTCCTGGAACCACCGGCAACGGGACGCACTGCAGCGACATCGACGAGGTAACGAGAACGCAACCTGTCACCGACAAACCAGGCCCGCCTCCCTCAATGCTCCTCCCCCTCCTCCTCAGTGTGAGCAACAGCCCTGCTTCTCCCCCGAAGCCTGTGTCAACACAATGGGGGGGTTCAGCTGTCACCCCTGCCCTCCTGGACTGTGGGGGCCCCCGCTGGCTGGGACTGGACTGGACTATGCCAAAGCGCACAAACAGGTCAGACTAAGAGGACGGTGTAATGCCCCGTCACGTCACTGGGGGGTTTTCTGTTACTGGAGCTCAAAATCCAAACCTCCTTAAAAACGTTTGTCCCACTGAAAAGCTCCCCCCTCCCACTCTTCTTCCTCACTTCCTCTATGATCTTCACCACTTCCTGTTTCACAGCGTCGTTTCCTCCATGCTGTCCTAACATTTTCCTTTTCAGCAGCTTGTCTGTGATTTCTCTCATCTTAAACCGCCTCTGCACCCCCACTTCTATCTTCCCTCAACCCCCCCACTGTCCCACTGTCACTGATGACATTAGCAGACTAACTCTCCCCTGCTTCTTCTGGATGAACCTTGTGTTTCCAGGAGTGTGTGGACATTGACGAGTGTGTGGACCTTCCTGACGCCTGTGCTGTCGAACTCTGTCTGCATCAACAGCGTGGTGAGTTCAGGGGTTGCATCCCAGAGCTGTGCAGGAGATCTGCTGAAAACTGTAGTCTGAGCTGCTGTAGACAGACAGCGCCCTCTGCTGGACATGGGGCTGTAACACCGCTGCCTTTTACCTTCAAGGGCTCCTACAGGTGTGGAGGCTGTAAACCAGGATTCTTTGGGAACCAGACATCAGGCTGCCTCCCAAGGCTGTCCTGCGCCGCCTTGGCCTTTGACCCCTGTGATGTGAACGCGCAGTGCACCATGGAGCGGAACGGGGAGGTGTCCTGCAGGGTGGGGCCGCTGCTCCTCTGACGGTTCAGCTGTTTGTTGTGGATGCTCAGTGTGGTGATGCTGTTGGGGCTGTTTCCAGTGTAACGTGGGCTGGGCCGGGAATGGGCACACCTGTGGCGAGGACACGGACATCGACAGCTATCCAGACCGCTCCCTGCCCTGCATGGACAATGACAAACATTGCAAAAAGGTCAGATCCTGCAGAGAACGGCTGGTTCTGTGAAAACTGGACTTTATGGCAACGTTTGTTCCTCCAGGACAACTGCGTGTTCACACCGAACTCCGGTCAGGAGGACACCGACAACGACGGCATTGGCGACCAATGTGACGAGGATGCAGACGAAGACGGCATCAAGAATGTGGAGGTTGGAGGCGGACTAATGGTCCCAGCTGTCATGTGACCTTGTGACCATGTGACCTGTTGTCTGTTCTTCAGGACAACTGCCGCCTGGTCTCCAACAAAGACCAGCTGAACTCGGACAGCGACTCGTTTGGCGACGCGTGCGATAACTGTCCCACAGTCCCAAACAGCGACCAGACAGACACAGACAACAACGGTCAGGGAGACGCCTGTGACCAGGACATCGACGGAGACGGTAACCCGAATAAGGACCGCCATTCTTTCACCTGTAGAACTCTTCTGGTTGTGAGTTCCCAGCTGTTTTAGCTGGAAGAGTTTTGAATGCATAGGCCAGCCCCGACCCTTGTTCCAAATACACACCAGGAAGGACCAGAGGACCCCGTGAGGGATTTTGACAGTGATTTAACAGGAGAAATTCCTATTCAAAACAAAGACAAATCGTATTCAAAACAGACATGTGAAACGTAAAACTAAAGGTTTCATTCAGATTTTTTCTGCAAACTTTTTATTTATGAATACAACTTTTTCTTTATTGAGAAAAATACGTTTCTTATTGACAGTTTCCTTACCCTATAGTGTCCAGTTTTTTTTTTTTTTTTTGTTTATCCATCATTTAAATTTTAAAGATGTCAACTTTGCGCATATTGAAGGGCGGATTAGCAGCTGAGTAGAAAAGTACTTATTTTGCTCTATTTGGTGCTTTGAAGTGGAGCAAACTGTCCAGAAAAAGTAGAAGTTATAAAATTTCAGAGTCATCATTTCTATGGCAATTACTCTCACTAACCAGGAGTGAGCTCAATAAACAGAATGACTGAGTAACAGCTGTTTATTCCTCGACGGAAGTCTATGGGATTTTAGCTTTCTGGGACCAGTAGGTACTTTCTGTTTGAAATAGAGGGGAGCGGGGATAAGATGTCCAGTTCTAATATACTGTCAATGGTTAATGCTGTCCGGAGCAAACAGAGGTTATGGAAGACTGGATGTTTGCGGGAATTTCCTGTTTGTTTTCAGGTATTCCCAATGTTCTGGACAACTGTCCGAAGGTGCCAAACCCTTTACAGACGGACAGAGACAGAGACTCAGTGGGGGACGCCTGCGATAGCTGCCCTGAAATCAGCAACCCCACACAGGTATGAATCCCATTACAGGTGGCTCACAGATGCCACGCCTCCAGCCAACCCCAAGATTAAGGTTGAATGCTGCCAGAATCATCTTCTCAGTTCTGATCTGTGATGGTTTTCAGACGGATATAGACAACGACCTGGTGGGAGACCTCTGTGACACCAACCAGGACAGGTGTGACGCGCACACACACACACACATTCACACCACACAAACTCATATTCCAACACACACTGCTATCCCAACACACTCAAACACACATTCACACACATCAAACACACATTCACACACATCAACACCATTCACACACATCAACACACATTCACACACCAACACAACGTTCACACACATCAAACACGTTCACACTACATCAAACACACGTTCACACACATCAGACACATGTTCACACACATTCACACACATCAAACACACATTCACACACATCAAACACACATTCACACACATCAAACACACACATTCACACACATCAAACACACATTCACACACATCAAACACACGTTCACACACATCAAACACACATTCACACACATCAAACACACATTCACACACATCAAACACACATTCACACACATCAAACACACATTCACACACATCAAACACACATTCACACACATCAAACACACATTCACACACATCAAACACACGTTCACACACATCAAACACACGTTCACACACATCAAACACACATTCACACACATCAAACACACATTCACACACATCAGACACATGTTCACACACATTCACACACATCAAACACACATTCACACACATCAAACACACGTTCACACACATCAAACACACGTTCACACACAAACACACAAACAGTTCACACACATCAAACACCACACATTCACACACATCAAACACACGTTCACACACATCAAACACACATTCACACACATCAAACACACGTTCACACACATCAAACACACATTCACACACATCAAACACACGTTCACACACATCAAACACGTTCACACACATCAAACACACATTCACACACATCAAACACACATTCACACACATCAAAACACACATTCACACACATCAAACACACATTTCACACACATCAAACACACACGTCACACACACATCAAACACACATTCACACACACATCAAACACACGTTCACACACATCAACACAAACGGGTCACACACATCAAACACACATTCACACACACATCACAACACACAGTTCACACACATCAAACACACATTCACACACATTCAACACACATTCACACACATCAAACACACGTTCACACACATCAAACACACATTCACACACATCAAACAAACGTTCACACACATCAAACACACATTCACACACATCAAACACACGTTCACACACATCAAACACACATTCACACACATCAAACACACATTCACACACATCAAACAAACGTTCACACACATCAAACAAACGTTCACACACATCAAACACACATTCACACACATCAAACACACGTTCACACACATCAAACACACATTCACACACATCAAACAAACGTTCACACACATCAAACACACATTCACACACATCAAACAAACGTTCACACACATCAAACACACATTCACACACATCAAACACACGTTCACACACATCAAACACACATTCACACACATCAAACACACATTCACACACATCAAACACACATTCACACACATCAAACACACATTCACACACACAATCAAACACACGTTCACACACATAAAACACACATTCACACACATCAAACACACATTCACACACATCAAACAAACGTTCACACACATCAAACAAACGTTCACACACATCAAACACACATTCACACACATCAAACACACATTCACATACACAAAATACTCATTCACACAAATTAAACACACATTTAACACACATTTTGACCCCCTGTCCGTCCGATGGTTTGCGTCCACAGGGATGGAGATGGACATCAGGACAGCAGAGACAACTGTCGGGACATTCCCAACAGCTCCCAGCTGGACTCTGACAACGACGGCCTCGGGGATGACTGTGATGACGATGACGACAATGACAATATCCTTGACGACTACGACAACTGCAGACTTATTACGAACCCCAACCAGAAAGATTCTGACGGTAATCAGCAGACCTCACATTCAAACTTGTGTTTCTGTCTACCTCTAGATGGTGCTTCAAATCATCTGTCTGAAGTTAAAGTTTTTGATAAAATGATATCGTGGCCCAAAGTCCAGGAGTAGCGATACACTGAATCCCAGGTCCGCTGAAGGCTGGTTGAGAGATGACAATTTGAAGTTATTCAGAGCCGATTCTGACCGTGCTCTAATTCACACACAGGAAGTAGAAACTTTTAATGTGAGCTGCAGAGGTTTTTCAGATCCTGCACTTCCTGGATGCTTGAGCGTCTTTGAGGACACGGGTTTGTCATGATCAGGTCCTAACCTGACTTGTGACGAGTTTCCTGCAGATCCTGAGCAGAGCTGTCTGTTCACAGGAAATGGAGTTGGAGACGTTTGCGAGAACGACTTTGACAACGATGCCGTGACAGATATGGTCGATGCGTGTCCTGAGAGCGCCGAGGTCACCCTCACTGACTTCAGGGCCTTTCAAACAGTTATTCTGGACCCAGAAGGAGACACTCAGATCGACCCCAACTGGGTGGTGCTGAACCAGGTGATTCCTCCACTGCAGCATGAGTTCTGAACTCAGAGACTGAGGTCAACAGGGGTGGAGCTAGGATCAGTGTGTCCTGACTGCATAGTGATGGTGTTCATCTGCTCCCCCTCCAGGGCATGGAGATCATCCAGACCATGAACAGTGATCCCGGTTTAGCCATTGGTACATCTCCCTTCACACCACCTTTAGCCTTCCCAACTTTATCTGCCCCGCCCATCATCAAACTGGCTGTTCTTCCATCCGCAGGCTACACGGCATTTAATGGCGTTGACTTTGAGGGCACCTTCCACGTCAACACAGTGACAGATGATGACTACGCCGGCTTTATCTTCGGTTACCAGGACTCGTCCAGCTTCTACGTGGTGATGTGGAAGCAGATGGAGCAGGTGTACTGGCAGTCCGTCCCCTTCAAGGCTCATGCGGAGGCCACGCTGCAGCTCAAGGTTCTCTGCTCTCTGCTCACGATCAGGTTTCAGATCCTCAGATTCAGGTTTTGATTGAAGGTCAAATTACATTTCAGTTTTTTGCAGCCGAAAAGACAAAAAGTTCAAACTTCCTTGCAATACTTCAACCAACCACAAAGGGGCGCTCTACAAAGCCTTTACTCCTGTTCTTGACCGACAGGCCGTGAAGTCCCAAACTGGCCCTGGAGGGTATCTGAGGAACGCTCTGTGGCACACCGGAGACACTCCTGGAGAGGTGACGCTGCTCTGGAAGGATCCACGCAAGACAGGCTGGAAAGACAAAACCTCGTACCGCTGGCAGCTCAGCCACAGACCGCAGGTGGGATACATCAGGTACGACGGCAGATGCATCAGAAATGGGTCTGCACGTGACCCGAGGCTGGTTCTGCTGCTGTGGTGGTGAGGCAGAGCATAGCTGGCTCCACAGCTGAAGTAACTCCAGCCCAACATCAGCAGCCTGTAGTATTCTCCAGCAGGCTGTAGTACTCTGCAGCATCCTGTAATACTCTGTAGCAGGCTGTAGTACTCTTCAGCAGCCTGTAGTACTCTGTAGCAGGCTGTAGTACTCTGCAGCAGCCTGTAATACTCTGTAGTAGGCTGTAGTACTCTGCAGCAGCCTGTAGTACTCTGTAGCAGGCTGTAGTACTCTGCAGCAGCCTGTAATACTCTGCAGCAGCCTGTAATACTCTGTAGTAGGCCGTAGTACTCTGCAGCAGGCTTTAGTACTCTGCAGCAGCCTGTAGTACTCTGCAGCAGCCTGTAGTACTCTGCAGCAGCCTGTAGTACTCTGCAGCAGCCTGTAGTACTCTGCAGCAGCCTGTAGTACTCTGCAGTAGGCTGTAGTACTCTGCAGCAGCCTGTAGTACTCTGCAGCAGCCTGTAGTACTCTGCAGCAGCCTGTAGTACTCTGCAGTAGGCCTGTAGTACTCTGCAGTAGGCTGTAGTACTCTGCAGCAGCCTGTAGTACTCTGCAGCAGCGTGTAGTACTCTGCAGCAGCCTGTAGTACTCTGCAGCAGCTTGTAGTACTCTGCAGCAGCCTGTCTTATATCTGAGGCTGCAGATGTCTCCTCCTGTTTGGCTTCGTTACTTCTTTTCTTTTTGCTGCATTCTTTCCCCACTGAGTCTTCTTTGTGGCCCCGGGCCCCCCGGTTCTCCTTTGTGCCCGTATCCGTGACAACCAGAGTCCTGGCGAGGCTGTGCCTTGGCTACCGTTCATATGCAGATCAGACAGACACCCTGAGCTGAAAGAGTTCATCCCAGAGGAGAAGCACAGGTCTGATGGTGCAGGAATTAGACTGATCCCGGAGGTCACTACAGCTGCAGTCAGGACCCATCTCTTTCCCCCCCCCCCGCCCAAAAATCAGTCAGGAGGAGTGATGAAGATGCTGCCTTTCTTCTGTTTTATTTAGGGTGAAGCTGTTTGAGGGTAAGAACATGGTGGCTGACTCCGGCGTGGTGATTGACACCTCCATGAGGGGGGGGCGGCTCGGCGTCTTCTGCTTCTCTCAGGAGAACATCATCTGGTCCAACCTGCGCTACAGATGCAACGGTGCGACCCGCAGCTTCAGTGGGGGCGTTTTGGCGCCATCAGGAGATCTCATTATGTTTCTTTGCTTTCAGACACGGTTCCTGAGGACTTCAAGACCCACCGGCAGCAAGTCATGATGCACATCCAGGTCTGAGCTGCCGGGGACTGACCCGCAAACACCCAACAAACTGTTCTGATTCCACCGATTCCCCAGGAACTCAAGGAGCTCCTGAACGCACCTTGACTGTGTTCACATCCTTCTGTGGATGAAGTAATACTGAAACATAGCAAAGTCCAACAACAGCGAGAAAAGTTCACGTCTCTGAATCTGAAGAAGCCCCCCCCACCACCTCTCTCTCTCCTCACTCACATTCCTGTTAGAAGCTCAGAGAAACTTCCTATGAAGTTTAGAGACTTTTACGTTTTCATCTTCTCATCAAATCTGAATAAAATACTGATGGAAACCCAAACTCCTCGCCTCTCAAAGATCTTCCTGAGTGAAGTGTGTTCATGCCGCCACCATGAGCCCAGAAGACAATGTAAACACAAACAAAACCTTACTGGTTAACCACAATCGGCGCCATCCTCTGCTCCGTTTCAGCTGCAGCCTCATCTTTTGTCTGGGTGAGGGTGGTGGTGGGGGGGTCGTGGCCCCAGGGACCGGGGAGGCCGGGACAAGTGCAATATTGGAGGAGGAACATGACAACAGTGCACCGCATCCCGCACCTGCCCGACCCCGGGAGGAAGTGCACCACGCCCTAAAACACACACAAAGAAAACCAAACGTTTAGAAGCTTTTACCGAACCGCTGAGGTGAAGATCTATAGAAGAACATTTACAGGTGAAGATCTATAGAAGAACATTTACAGGTGAAGATCTATAGAAATACATTTACAGGTGAAGATCTATAGAAGAACATTTACAGGTGAAGATCTATAGAAAAACATTTACAGGTGAAGATCTATAGAAAAACGTTTACAGGTGAAGATCTATAGAAGAACATTTACGGGTGAAGATCTATAGAAATACATTTACAGGTGAAGATCTATAGAAAAACATTTACAGGTGAAGATCTATAGAAAAACATTTACAGGTGAAGATCTATAGAAGAACATTTACAGGTGAAGATTCTATAGAAGAACATTTACAGGTGAAGATCTATAGAAGAACATTTACAGGTGAAGATCTATAGAAGAACATTTACAGGTGAAGATCTATAGAAGAACATTTACAGGTGAAGATCTATAGAAGAACATTTACAGGTGAAGATCTATAGAAGAACATTTACAGGTGAAGATCTATAGAAGAACATTTACAGGTGAAGATCTATAGAAATACATTTACAGGTGAAGATCTATAGAAGAACATTTACAGGTGAAGATCTATAGAAGAACATTTACAGTTGAAGATCTATAGAAAAACATTTACAGTTGAAGATCTATAGAAGAACATTTACAGGTGAAGATCTATAGAAGAACATTTACAGGTGAAGATCTATAGAAGAACTTTACAGTTGAAGATCTATAGAAAACATTTACAGTTGAAGATCTATAGAATAACATTTACAGGTGAAGATCTATAGAAGAACATTTACAGTTGAAGATCTATAGAAGAACATTTACAGGTGAAGATCTATAGAAATACATTTACAGGTGAAGATCTATAGAAGAACATTTACAGGTGAAGATCTATAGAAGAACATTTACAGGTGAAGATCTATAGAAAAACATTTACAGGTGAAGATCTATAGAAGAACATTTACAGGTGAAGATCTATAGAAGAACATTTACAGTTGAAGATCTATAGAAGAACATTTACAGGTGAAGATCTATAGAAGAACATTTACAGGTGAAGATCTTAGAACACTTTTCCTACAGGTGAAGATCTATAGAAGAACATTTACAGGTGAAGATCTATAGAGAACATTTACAGTTGAAAGATCTATAGAAGAACATTTACAGGTGAAGATCTATAGAAATACATTTACGGGTGAAGATCTATAGAAGAACATTTACAGGTGAAGATCTATAGAAATACATTTACAGGTGAAGATCTATAGAAGAACATTTACAGGTGAAGATCTATAGAAATACATTTACAGGTGAAGATCTATAGAAACACATTTACAGGTGAAGATCTATAGAAGAACATTTACAGGTGAAGATCTATAGAAGAACATTTACAGGTGAAGATCTATAGAAGAACATTTACAGGTGAAGATCAACGCTTATTTTCATTTTTAGTTGTTTGGTGATTTAAACCAAAAAAAAAGAGAGCACTCACCACTTTTAGCCTCTGTCTGCTGGCGGTTTTGGTGCATGGTCCTCTGGTGTCTGGTTTGTGGAGGGTTTGGGACAGTACCACCCCTCCCGCCTTACTTTGCTTCCTTCCACTTCAAACAAGAACAAAAGTTCTGAAAGCTGCTCAGCGAAGCGGAGAGGGGCCCTGCTGAAGGTTGGAAGGGCAACGGCTCTACTCTGCACGCACACACATGTACAAACACATATGCACAATACATGGACACATGTGGAGACACACAAACAGACTTAAACTGAAGAAACTTTCTGCATGGAGCAGGTGATGCTAAAACCAACAGAAGTTTCTCGTCCCTAAAGGCTGAAACTCCTGGAAGAAACAACGAGAGTGTTTGTGGCGCCCTCCTCTGTCTGTCTCTGGAAACCACATGACTTTTCTTTGCTTTTCTAACCCTGAAGTCAGATCCTTTTCTTTTAAAATCTTCTGCTCTCATCACCAATTCTGGTTTAACTCTCAAGGGACTCTGGGCAAGGTCGACTAGGGGTGGACTCCTTGATGCTTTTGTCATATGGCCGTGGGGTGGCATGCTCTCTGAAGCATGGTGTGGTGGGGGACCTTTCCCTGCCCCCAAGCAGCTCCCCTGACATTGTTGATGCTCTGTTCACCTGCAGATGTTGGAGGAGTTCTTCCACAACCTTAATCAATGTCTGTTGGGGGTGGATTAGTCCCCTGGAACATAGAGGTATGACTCTGTACACAAGGAGGGGTCAGCTGGTGTTCTCCCAGGAGATGAGTGTGTGAGGTCAACGCAGACTAATTATGATCAAACAACTGAATCTAGATCTCTAATGCATTTAAAAAAATACTTGTGAAAGTATCTGCAATGCTGCTTCCTCACATCTCATCTTCACATTTGTTCTGTATTTTTCTCATATCAGGAAAGTTCTTCTTTACCAAAGTCTCACCTTAGAGCTTCAGAAAATGCAATGGAGCAGAACGTCAGAAAGGATGGAACACAGAAAAAAGAAAAACGACTTATTTGCATTTAATAATTAAATGTATACATTTTCAAATTGGTTGGATCGCCTTCAGAAAAAAGAAATACATCAAAATAGAAGTGAAGTTTCAGGTTATTAATAGCGTGGTGAAGGTCTGAAATAAAAATAACTGCGGCTGTGTGTGCATGTGTGTGTATATATGTGTGTGTAAGTGGACAGTTGTCGTGCAGCAGGTAGTTCTCTGGGATTTATTTAGAAGAGCCTGAAGCTCCCGGTTGGCTGTGAGCAGGACCCAGACTGGAGCCTGCAGAGTTCTGGACATACCAGAGGAGCCTTCAGGCAGGGACTTGTAGTTTCCTGCAGGTTCTGGAGCCTTAGGGGGACCACACTGATGACCTCTGATCCTAAATCAGCAGAGGTAAGATGGACTTTACAGATGAAGGCTGCTGTGTCAGACAGCAGCAAAATGACGCGCGGGGGAATCCATACAGGTGCTGCAGGTTTTTAGGTTGTCCGGGTCTGTGGAGGGTCGCAGAGACAAGCAGCTGCATCTCTTAGAGGAGGACAGGAGTGTCTTACTGATCTCTTGAGGCTCGTACGGTCAAATTACAAAACTTCATGAAAATGGAACGTACCATTGTCATGCGTGTGGCAAGTGCATCATAAAGTATTTATAAGGAAGATAGAAGGAACACATACTTATGACGCACAGGTGATGCTGTCGTACACCACACTCTGGTCGTTAGTAAGGTGTGAGTACTGGCCGCACACACATGCTGAACACACGGGATGCGCACTTGAAAAATACGTTTTAGAAATTCTTGATAGAATAAAGCTTAAATAATCTGTAAATTTAGGATGAAAAATAATGGTTTAGTGTAATACGTTTTTTCTAATAAAAAGAGCAATTATATTTTTTCTGATTCCTGGCTTTAAAAAGCTGGCTCACTTTAAATAGAACACAGTTTGATCAGAATATCCTGATCAATAACAAAAATAACCCTTCAAACAAAATGTCTACTATAAGTTTACAAGGATCTAAATGCTTCAACAAATGCATCAGGAGCTTTTTTAAGTATTTCAACAAGAAAGTTAACATGTAATTCTGTTTTCATGTCTTTAAATAAAAAAATTAAAACTTTTAGAATTATTCCTCCCTTGTTTGCTTGTTTGCAACCAGCATTATAAAGACAAAAAAAAATCCCTGACATTCTTTCAGTAGACACAAATATCCATGAAATGGCGTGATTATTTATAGCTGAGCATGGTGGAGCTCTGAGGGCAACTGCAGTTTAAATTTAACCTCCACACTCTCAAACACACCCAGGTTTGTTTGGCAACTCAATAACTTGCTGAATTGGCAACTTTGTTAAATCTTAACAATCTTTTATCAAACATGTGTTTCACAGAGCAAAAACCTTACTAAAAAATACACAGATACTTAAATAAATGCCCCATCTAATAATTAAAGCAAATTTTAAAAGAACACCATTAGGAGAGGATGAAACACAGTGTGAACTGAATAAAATGTCATTTTTAATATTTATTTCAAACACATTGCTGCACAAATGCTGATGAAGAAAAACGTATTTATTTCATTTCGTTCTCTTATGTGCTTTTATTTAGTAATAAATTATATATATATATCTATACATATATATATATATATATATATATATATATATATATATATATATATATATATATATATATAGGCTAAAGACCTACTGATTTGTTGATTTGTGAATTTATGAATTTGCACAGGTATAACCAAAAATATTGAAGAAGAAAAAAACCAAACAAGATAAATTAGAATAACATTAGTTACAACCAGATAAAATCACAGTAGTCAAATAAGCAAGAATTGTCCATCCGTCCGTCCGTCCGTCCATCCATCCATCCATCCATCCAGCCATTGAACCATACAATGAAATTATTGAAGGCATTGTTGGCAGAATGAGAAGACACATTTAAAAATAAATTTACAATTCTTTTAAAAGGATGTATACACTATTTGTTTGTTTAGAATCTAAAAAGTAAAACAAAGATTTTGATGTCTCAATATCTTTATCTTTTAATGACAAAATTGTTATTTTATATATTAGAGCAAAAGTAAAGGTCCCCATTAAGACCAATGGTCCTCCATAAATAGCAGGTAAAGTGATAAACGTCCTAACAAGGTGACAAAAAAAAAAGAGTAAAATTGTTTCCTTCCATGTTTATGAAATACCAGTCTGTTTTTTTTCTGAAAATAAAATTAAATAATTTGTTAATGTTTAAAGATATTTAAGGTTACAGCATTTGTTTAAATTAGGATCACATGCACACACATTCTCGCATTCATATACTAATCAGGGTTATAGTCATGAAACCATTTTTCAGGTCCTCCACCAAAACCCTCTACTGTCGCTGCTTCAATGATTATAACCCTGTCCTACCATACAACAAACAACAAACCTTTAAAGAACAGGCCCGAGAATGGACCACACAATTGTGTCAAATTAACACAAACGAAGCTCCTCCTACCTGCTGAAGCTCAGCTGCTTGTTGTCTGTCTGATGTTCTCTGACATCACAGGAACAGCTCTGCCGTTCTTGAGCAGTCTGCTTGCAGTGGCTTTGCTGTAAAATCTTTACTAAAGCGAAACTCACCTCCTCATTACAGATACTCCTAAAACTTTGTAAACTTTAGTCATTTAAAGTTTTCTTTGTCATCTGTTGACCCTCACTTTTTTTGTAGCATTTTAGAAAGTAAAATAAGGAAAAACTATAAAATAGTAAGCTTCACTTTTGCTAAAAAAAAAAGTAAAATTATTTCACACTGCTTAAGAATATGACATATGAAAAAAAGAAGCAAAACAAGAATAGATCAGTGACTTAAGTAAATATATTTTTATTTTGTGGAAATTATTTTTCGTAACTTTCACTTCATTAACATTAGCTGTATGTATCTGTTTGACTATTGTTTCCTCTGTATTTATCTTTTTTAAAATCAAAACTGTTGGCGTGTCATAGCAGCATGTCATAAATAAGTCAAAGTGCTAAACTTAGTTCAGATTTCTCCTTATTACCATTGAAGGCAGCATGTAAGCCCATTTTTGTTGGATTGTAAAACTGGAGTAATCCCTCGGTTGCGAAACATTTTTCTGCCCGAGGTGATGCCTCTGCTCCACACTGTGTGGGTTAAACATTCAAAATGCAGTTTCTTTTTAAATTTGCTTGTAAAATGAGTAGGAGTGATGTCAAAATTAAAGGCCAACTTTGTTGGCTTCAGAGAGAATATAAATTACATAGAAGTTCTGCATAAAGACAATATTCCCCTTTTTACAATTATTGAGAAACCAAACCTACAGTAATTAGTTTGACTCTTGGCATCAAGCTTTTCATTTGTTTAAAGGCAAAAGCCTAGTTTCTTGGTAAGTTGAGGGGGTACTTTAAAAACTCTTCCATGTAAATGTATCATCACTTTTATGAGCCAATAACAAAACTACAGTTTAGATATTTTACCCTTTTAGAAATTGTCTGGATTTACCTAGAAATGAGAATCCAAATTATCCTAATAAAAAATGGTATCTGATTTTTTTTGTTGATTGATTCGATGCTTTTCTTGCTTTCTTCATGTATCACCTTTATTCGTGAATTTGTGTTTTTAAGCAACGGAACAGGGCTACAAGCCGCATAACCTGTGGCTTTTTAAAAAAAAAACAAAAAAAAAAACAACTGTGTTTTTAGGGTTGGGGTTCCAAGTCACTATCCACTAGTCCACTATCAACCACAACCCAAACCATGTTCCCTTCCAATCTGTCCTGCAGGTAGTGGGCCCAAAGCAGATCTTGTTATCCCTTTAGACTAGGTCCAACTGTGGCTCGTGAGAAGAGCCCCCGCTACAAGGCACTTGCCCAAGAGCCTTAACTCCAGGCCTTCTACGGCAACATGCCGTAGCCCTCATAAATGTACTGAAATTCTAGATGCTTTTCCAAAAAATACATAGGTAACAATTTATAATAACTATCTGTTATAGCTAGTTAACAAATAATTATTAAACTGTAAATTTTTGAGTTATAAACAACTTGTTGAATGACAGTTAACAATTTGTTCAGGATTTACAATGTAGGATTACAGTTAGGATTAGGTTTTAGGACTAGGGTTAGAGTTAGGATTAGTTTGAAATGTTCATCATTTACTAAGGTAATAAATGAGGAATAGCTACACAACTTTAAAATAACATCTAAGTAACATGTATAAAATATTAACTGATTCTTAACAAGTCATTAATAAGAAATTCAGTGACAGCTTCTTCATGATCCATTATTAATGAATAACGTTAATTAATTAATTAGGTACAGTTAGAAAACATAATATAGAAGCAACAGATCATTTATAACTCGCTGACTAACAACTTGTTAGTTATCTACTGTCTCTCTATAAGGTACATTTATACCTCGTTTCCATTGAGCGGTCTGGACCACACTGGGCCGGTCCATTACTTTAAGCTTTTCCATTATAAAATAGATTCATTAAGCAGGACCGACTTGTACCATGTTTGGTACTCTGTTTGTTGTAGGTCTATAGAAAAATGGAATGGACCAGTCTGTTTGATTGGCGGAAAGGTATCATGACAACAGAAAATGTTCGACATGAGCCAACATTTTTTTAAACATTCAAGTGTTGTCCTCTTTTTGGCTGTATTCTTTTTTTCCTCTTGCAATCTTTTGGCAAATAATACTAATATATTTGCATATACAAAATACCAGAACCCAAATATGAAAAAAGGAGCTGATGCGGACCTTCATTGTTGTTGTCTTTGCATTTCGCCGTACTCAAACAGCTATGACGCTACAGCTACGTCACCAGTCTACACCCCGCACGCGCCTTGATGGTCCAACACAATGGAAATGCTCGCTTGAAATGCCTGGACCATTCTAAACCAGGAGAGAGGCGGGAGAGGATCAGTCCGGTCCGATAAATGACTTGTTAAATTACTGTTATTTAACAAGTCATTTATCACTCAATAACTAACAATTTAATAATGACTTGTTAGCTAGCTATAATGGATAGTTAATATAAATCTTATCCATTCATTAGGTATAAAAGTATTTATTTATAACTACCCATGGTGGATCCTGCCTTTACCCTTCTGTTGCTGGGTAGGCTCTAGTATCCCTGTGACCCCAAACAGGAATTCAGCAGGTTTACAAAATAGATGGGCAGATTTATTTACGTATTACTTACATAAAGATATGGAACACTATGCTATTTGGATCAATACTATAAGTTGAACTAACCTACAAATGATTGTATTTAGTTAATGTATGCTTCTCCGTTTCAGGTTTCCAACAATATGTGTGCCCAAGAGGCAACACTTTCACTTCCTTCCTGAGGCTCATTTGAGAACTGTATGGACTGAAGCCAGGTCAGTTTATCAGGTAACCACCAGATGTTGTGACCCACAATCCTATTATATTTGAAATAGAAGTGGTTCTAAAAAAGGGTGATAGTGCATTTTGACTGATGGTCAATAGCTGCAGCATGATCTCTGCTACAATTATTGACAAGGAGTGTGTTCTGTCTAGATCAGCTGTATAAGTCCACACAGTTTTGGAAAAGCTTTGATTCAACAAGAATCATACATTTTCAAAATGGTGATAACAAATCCAAAAAACTGGCTGCAAATGGTCTAATTAAAAATGCTTCATGTGACCACTGCTTCATCCATCTCAAATAAGTCTATCATCTTTCCTAGTTTTTAAACAAATAATGTTCACACTAAATTAAACATTTAGGTATCAATAATAAATGTATGGTTAGTCCTGCAGCCTTCCTGGATTTCTGGTTCTCTGACCCAGCAGAGGTTTGGATAACACTCATCTATTGACCTCTATCACAGTTTGTCAGTATAAGTCCCTCCTCCTGTTCTGTTTGTTCTTTAGGGAAAAAAAAGGGCAAATAACTGGGAGTTCATGTTCTAGCATATGTAGGCAGGTCAAGCGTCACTCCCAGTCTGATCTGCGTCCACACAGACTCATTTTCTGCAAAAGCGTGAAGTTTGAGCTGGATAACAATGAGCTGAAGGGTTTCATTCTGGGGTTCAATCCTCCATAGTTGCACTGACTCTCCAGGTATGTCAGAGGTTATCTTTATAGTGAGTTATGAAACTGCTGATTAAGTAAAGATATGCTTCTAAAGGAAAAAATGTTGAATTATGAAAAAGAAACAAACCTACACGTTTTGGATTCACGTACTGGAGATCATTCAGCTTCCTGATTCAGCACAGCGTCTGATGTGTCTCAGTCAGATACTTTAAGGGGCATGTGGGAGCCTGATCATCTGTTACACAAAGCTTGGAGTCAGTCCTACCACAGCCCCTCCCATCTAAAAAAATTTTTAACTTCTAATTTTATTTATTTTGTATTTATCTGTAATCTGAACTTTGCTGGAGTTTTTATTTTTAATTTGATTCTTCATTAAAAAGTATTTTTGAGATGTTCAGAAAAATATGATTTGATGTAAATTTGTTAAGCTGTTATGTTTAAAAATGTAGATATTTATGATTAGCTGTGGCTATTGAGAATCACTCTCCTTGTTGTTCTCTATCATCAACTATCATTGCCGTTTTGGTAACACTTCATAACAACTACCCAAACAAATCATTATTGTTAGTTATTGAGTTAGAAATGACTTGTTAAATAACAGTTAACAGTTTGTTAAGGATTTCTAAATGTAGGGTTAGTAACGTGTACAATATTAACTGATTCTTAACAAGTCATTAGTAAGCAATTTAGTAACAGCTTCTTCATGATATTTTACTAATTAATAAGGCGCAGGTAGAAATCATTAATATACAGGTAACAGGTCGTTTATAACTCGCTAACTAAAAGCTTGTTAGTTATCTACTGCCTAGATTTATCTACAAGGTACATTTATAAATCCTTAACAAACTGTAAACCGTTATTTTAAAAGTCATTTCTAACCTAATAACTAACAGTTTAATAATGGCTTGTTAACTATCTATAACGGGTAGTTATTATAAAGTGTTACCTCTGTTTTTTTTATAAGTAGGTAAAGGAACAATAGATTGTTTTCAGTATTTACAATTGTTAGGCTGCATGATTTGCTGCTGCATGATTCCAGGGCATTATTCTCTTGGTCATGACCCAGGGCTCAAGACCATAGATGTGTGTTTGAACAAAGATTGACCAGTAAATTGAGAGCTTTGATTTCTGTCTCAGCTCTGTGTCTACCACAATGGATAGACACACCGACCACATGACAGTGGATGCAACTACCCTGCTCTGGTCATACAGAGACCGAAAAATTCTCAGTGAGGCTCCCAAGACCCCATATGCAAAGAGTATCCTCCACAGGACACCACGGGGGACACAGTACAATACCCTCTTCAAATCCACAAAACGGGTAGGGTCAAATGAGCAAACCCCCACAACTCTTCAGTTCAATGGAGGTGTACCAGGATGGAAACTACACCACTGTTCCTGAATCTGAGGTTTGACTTTTGGCCAAACTCTCCTTTCCAGTACTCTGGAATAGATGCTCGTGAATATGCCCAGGAGTGTGATTCGCCTGTTTATGGAACACATTGTCTGGTCCCCCTTCTTAAAAAGGGAAACCATCTACCCAGTCTGCCAGTTCAGTGGTACTGTCACCGACTGCTACATGATGCTGCAGAGACATGGTACCTACACGTGGACAAAATTGTTGGTACCCCTCAGTTAAAGAAGGAAAAACCCACAATTCTCACTGAAATCACTTGAAACTTACAAAAGTAACAATAAATAAAAATGGATTGAAAATTAAATAATCAAAATCAGCCATCACTTTTGAATTGCTGATTAACATAATTATTAAAAAAACAAACTAATGAAACAGGCCTGGACAAAATGATGGTACCTCTATAAAAGATTGAAAACTATTTGACCAGACTGACATGATTAACTCAGGTGTGTCCTTTAATTGACATCACAGGTGTTACCAAACTCATAATCAGTCAGTCTGCCTATTTAAAGGGAGACAAGTAGTCACTCTGCTGTTTGGTGAAAAGGTGTGTACCACACTGAACATGGACAACAGAAAGCGAAGGAGAGAATTGTCCCAGGACATCCGAAAACAAATTATAGATAAACATCTTAAAGGTAAAGGCTATAAGACCATCTCTAAACAGCTTGAACTTCCTGTGACAACAGTGGCTCATATTATTCAGAAGTTCAAGACCCACGGGACAGTAGCCAACCTCTCTGGACGTGGCCGCAAGAGGAAACATTGATGACAAATTGAAGAGACGGATCGTTGGAATTGTATCCAAAGAGCCCAGAACAACCTCCAAAGAAATTAAAGGTAAACTCCAAGGCCAAGGTACATCAGTGTCAGATCGCACCATTCGTCGTTGTTTGAGCCAAAGTGGACTTCATGGGAGACGACCAAGGAGGACACCACTGCTAAAAACAATCCTAAAAAAGCCAGACTGGAATTTGCAAAATGCATGTTGACAAGCCCCAAAGCTTCTGGGAGAATGTCCTTTGGACAGATGAGACCAAACTGGAGCTTTTTGGTAAGGCACATCAACTCTATGTTCATAGACTCAAAAACCAAGCATACGAAGAAAAGAACACTGTCCCTACGGTGAAACATGGAGGAGGCTCAGTCATGTTTTGGGGCTGCTTTGCTGCATCTGGCACAGGGTGTCTTGAATGTGTGCAAGGTACAATGAAATCTGTAGACTATCAAGGCATTCTGGAGAGAAATGTGCTGCCTTGTGTCAGAAAGCTTGGTCTCAGTCGCAGGTCATGGGTCTTCCAACAGGACAACGATCCAAAACACACAGCCAAAAACACCCAAGAATGGCTGAGAGAAAAGCGTTGGACTATTCTAAAGTGGCCTTCCATGAGCCCAGATCTGAATCCCATTGAACATCTGTGGAAGGAGCTGAAACATGCCATTTGGAGAAGACACCCATCAAACCTGAGACAACTGGAGCAGTTTGCTCATGAGGAGTGGGCCAAAATACCTGTTGACAGCTGCAGAACGCTCATTGACAAATACAGAAATCACTTCATTGCAGTGATTGCCTCAAAAGGTTGTGCAACAAAATATTAAGTTATGGGTACCATCATTTTTGTCCAGGCCTGTTTCATTAGTTTTTTTTTTTTTTAATAATTATGTTAATCAGCAATTCAAAAGTGATGGCTGATTTTGATTATTTAATTTTCAATATATTTTTATTTATTGTTACTTTTGTAAGTTTCAAGTGATTTCAGTGAGAATTGTGGGTTTTTCCTTCTTTAACTGAGGGGTACCAACAATTTTGTCCACGTGTGTAAAACAGTCCCACAACCTCCAGAGACTTGAGGTACTCCAGAAACCTCACAGCCACAGCTACAAATATTTGCAGAAACAATAGAGATGAAGAACTCCCTTCCAGATGCCACTGTTGTTACACACATGGATATTGAAGTTCCCCAAGAGGACAATGGAGTCCCTCCTTGTTCCTCACATTTCAGTGGGAATGAGCAAAAAAATTAGCAGAAAATTAACTTTACAATAAATTTCTCATCCACTTCCCAGGAAGAAGACATTGTCTGTGTTCAGACTCTTGTCATCTCTGTTTCCTGTAATGATCTTCTGCTGCATGTCTCATATTTATTCATGGAACACCATAATTCACAACTCTGGACTAAGTTCCTGTGGCTGCCCCATATATGCACATATATGCTTCCCCTAATATGCACAGGAAACAGGTGTGTGTGTGTGTGGGGGGGTCACAGACAGGTTTTTCTGACTTACAGCTTTGTGGTTTCAGGAAGGTCATCTCCTGTGAGTCAGTTTTGAGATTGGCCTGCTGATGGAGTGTAAAATTGCCTCTCGGTGCTCTTTGTTACCATGGAAATGCTACATCTATCTGACCCTACTGATGGTTCAGCTGAGTTTACCTGAAGGTATGGGCGCAAAAGTGGTAACTTGTGTTCTGTGAAGATGACCAAATGTTCAAAGTCTATCAGACTGATTTCTGCTTTTATTTTGTGACCTGATTGTCCGTACGTTTTTGGGCTGATTTTTTTCAGCTCTTAAAGTTAATTTGAAACAGATGCAGCCATTGTCTTATGAAATATGCTGCCACCTCTGGTCAAACTGCAACAGTGGTCTCAACTTACAGTGAAAGACCTAGGAAGAAATGTTCTACAGGGATTGCCTATGGTTTAACTCTTCTATTATTAAAATACGGATTTGAGCGACATTCAAGTTAGACACTTGCTACAGGTGATAAATGAGTGTTTTTTTTAATCAGCAACCTTCTATGAAACATTAAACCTCTTTTGTCATCCATTAGCTTATCAAAACTGTTTTCTGACACCACTTAATGTCCTGAAAAGCTTCTTCCGTGAAGAAACAGGATTACTATTTTTCTTAAATCCTGAATACAAAGTATAGAATTATTGTTTTCAAAAACGTACAAGGATTTCGTAAACGCTGGGGTAAAATTTTAGTTAAGCTCATACTGTGGTAAAAAGGATATTAGACCGTAGCTTAAAGAGCTAAGAAGTTTTGTGGGTTTTATCTTAGAGATGTGAGACCTGTTTTACTTTACAGAGTCCTGACTTGAACTCGTACAGAAAGACTTGTGTGCATCCCTGGTTTGACATGACCAGACGAACAAGGGTCCTCAGCTTCTCCTCAAATGAACTCTGACTCTGCTCTGTTTTCAGTGGGAGCCTCCTGCCAGATCCTGAGCTGTAACTCAGACTTTGTTGCTGCCAAATTGGACCTGGGGAGCAGCAGCAGTGGAGGGGCAGCAGGAGGAGCTCTCCCCAGCAGGGAGGCGGTGAATGCTGGTTACTGCAGTGCCCTGCGCTCCTATACGCTGTGCACCAAGAGGATGGCTCGGCCGTGCCGTGGTGACCTGGCATATCACGCTGCTGTGCAGGGCATTGAGGACCTGCTAATCCAGCATCAGTGCCCCAGGGTGGGGCCCACAGCCCAGCCACGGCCCCTGCCTCAAGGCACGTTGTCAGGAAACACCTGTCTCTACGAAAGGAGCTTCTTTAACAAGAAGGGGAAAATGCCAGAGTACCTGCACTGCGGCATCTTTGGGGACCCCCACATTCGTACTTTCAACAATGACTTCCAGACATGTGCAGTACAGGGGGCATGGCCTGTCATTGACAATGAGTACTTGTATGTACAGGCAACCAGTTCACCAGCAAAGGAGGGGTTGTACCCCACAGTCCTCACCAAGGTGAGCTCAATGACTAATTTTTTACGTTTTTAGAAGAGATGTCGGTCAGAAAGCTTTTGCCAAACCTCACATGATCATCACTCTCCTTATGTTATGGGTGACTTATGCTTCTCAGATCTTCCAGTGTCGGGTGTGCCAAGCCATGCTGACAGATTTTATTTCCTGTTTTGTTCACAAAAAGGGTAAACCTTTAATGGGACATGCAGATGGTCCTCATAAAATATCAATTTTATAGACCAGTCAATGAACCCTTAGAGAGAAAATGTTCATGCACATTTTTCTACGTGCATGCTTCGGCCGAAAGGTTGTAGTGAACATTTAGACAACATGTAAGAGAAAGTAAGAGGGAAGTAGGTGAAACCAGTGACTATACTATTAAACTCTTTCATACTTACCATCAAACTCTATCATACATACTATCAAACTCTTTCACGCATACATTCAAACTCTTTCACACATACCATCAAACTGATATCTGGTAAAACTGAATGCTGACATGAGTGTTATAATGGATATAAAAATAAACAACATGGTTTGATGGCAGAGCAGTATATTCATTACAAACTTAACATGAATATGTTTTTTAAAAACAGAAACACAGAGACAGTTTGGGGTTTTATTTTGTGGCTTCTTTATGCATTCAGTAAAATGTTACATTTATAATCAGCATTTACTCAGCATGTCTGTCAGTAACATTTATTAGATGAAGCAATGCATCTGGAAAGAGGCTGTTTGTGGTTAAATGCTGTATCAGAAAGAGTCGTTTCAGGGAAAGTTTGTCCATTTTACTGCTCAGCATCACATCTGTCGTGCTCTGAGAAAGGATCCTCTGCAGATGAAGATACCTCGGTAACAGACCCCAGCTCCTGCTCATACATGCTGCTTCCTCTGCACTGGACTCCCAGCTCCACTGAAATCCCTGTAAAAAGAAAACTCAGCAGCTTCAGTTGGTCTTTTATTCAGGAATCAAGCTCAGAAAAATGAGGAGAAAACAGGCTATACTAGAAAAGCATTAGAGAGGGGTCAAAACACCTAAACCTGATCAAAATACGTTCTTTCAGTCAAACACTGTACTATTCCTCGTCTACAATCTAAAATGTTAAGTTATAAGTATATGACTCTTTGATTGTTTTTTTAATTGCAATTGTATTTATTTATTTTCAATATATATTATTTTGCACATGACAGCGTAAATCTTATGATTATGGTAAAATATTCCATATGTGAATGCAGATGCAGTAAACCCCCCAGTATTACATTGTGTATCATTCATAGAATAAATATACGTTTAAGGGTGACGCAAGTGCAACTTCAAGTTGTGCGTCCGTCATATGTCTTTTTCTCCGGAGCTTCAAACAAAATCTTCTCACCAACATGTCTGAAATCTCTGCCTGCGTTTGACTTTTCTGAAAGCACTCTGTCACTAAACCTGAGCATTCTTCTAAAGTAAACATATTAGCATCACAGCTCGCATTGTGTGTGCTCAATAAAGCACTTGAAAAAAAAATCTACTCCCAGATGGCCCAGACTTTTCAGACGAAATTGCGAAAAAGGAAATATTTTTGATTTAGTACACAAATCGGAAAACGAAAAAACGATTTTTTTTTTTTTTCGTTTTTTTCCTTTTTGGTTTTAAGACAAAAGAACGATTCATTTTTTGTTTTTTCGTTTTTGATTTTAAATTGTAAAACAAATAAACAAACTATTACTAGTACTAGTACAATAGTACCTTAAATACCAATTTATAAGTTATAATAAGTTGTGGGGCACACTGCTTATGGTCAATGGTGTCATGTAAGCAAATAAACAAGAATTTCTAGTCTGTGTTTTTGGATCTGGACTCAATAAGTTGGTTCCACAGAATTTTTGTCATACCTCCATGGATCAGAGCAGAGCAGAGCAGAGCTTCTCATGTCTTTTTCGTGTTTCCTGTCAGATCACAATCATCTTTAAGAATTGGCGCCAGTGTATCGACCAGCAGCTCTACCAGGCGGAAGTGGGAAATGTTCCTGCCGCCTTTGCTGATGGTTCTGTGTGGAGCGGCGAGCGGTTGGGTCACCGCAGTCTATCGGTGCAGACCCAGAGTCCTGGCCGGCATGCCGAGATCTGGGCAGCACACATTGGTACCCTGCTGGTGGTGCGTCAGAGCGGCAGTTCACTCAGCTTGTCCGTACGTTCACCCCGCAGTGTGGTGGAGGCCTTTGAGCCCGAGCATGACCTGCAGCTGTGTGTGTGGGGCTGTCCTACCTCCCAGAGGGTCAGCATGCTACGCCCTCCCCCTCCTGAATCTGTGGTGTCTGTGGCATCTGCCCACTGCAGGGCACTACTCCCCACCAAAGACGTCTACTACAAGGCCTGTGTCTTTGACCTGATCACCAGCGGTGACCTGAACTCCAGCCTGGCTGCCGTCAGCGCCCTGCAGGATGCTCGCACCATGATCCCCGACAGGGATTGGCTTCATCTACATCATGTACCTGCTGCAGCTCAAGCACCGCAACACCTCCCACTAATGCTGCTTGTCCTGCTGGGAACTCTGACCGAGACTTGACACAACAGGAAGTGACCTCAGAGACTTTGACACAGGAGGTGTTTGACACGCAGAGATTCCACATCAGCAACAGAACAGCAGATAATAAACAAGTTGCTTCAAACGTTTTTGAACGTTGGACATGGGCGCCAGCAGGTTCGCCTACTTTAATTGAGGCATCTTATTGGTCAGTTTATAACTGGAGGGGGTCGGGTCCAATTCTCAGATACTGTAATGGCCACAGTTACAAACTGTTTCACTGGGGGTCACACGTTGCTGGAGCTTTTCAAGCCCAACTGTGATTAAAAACCACAAATAGAGATTGAGAGCTGCTGGTGAAGTGTGTGTCTTTCTTCTGTTCCTGCAGGACCTCAGATTTGTGTTTATCTAAACAAGCCCAAGTTTCTTACAATGTTAATAAAAACCATTATAGAAATATTATTACTAATTATATTCTAATTTGTATACAGATTTATGCTACAGTTTCATTTTGTGTCATTTTGGTGCACTAAAGGATTTTGTCATTCTAAAATATAAAAAGAAAGGTCAGGTGAACATTTTTTTCTAATCTGCTTTTAACTTCCACTGGAGTGTTGCACTCATAAGCTGTGAGTCAGCTCACAGCCTGAACCCACTTCAGTTTTCCAGACCTTTCACAAAACAGTTGATGCCCAAAAGCAGTTTCAGTTTGACAAGATGGATCTTCTTAAGTGTTCATATTGACAGTGATGACAGTGTGAGCTGTAACTTAAGAAGGTGTATTTGTACTGTGTACATGTGTGTGAAGATATGTTGTTAATATTTCAGTGTGTCTGTGGACGGGCCCAACTTTTCTGACTAACATCTACATTTACCGGTAACACTGAAAAACCTCCAGACACTCGTTGCCTCTTTTTGTGAATCTACCCCGTCCTACTTCTTAATCATCCTCCAACTTCCTGAACCTTCTTATGAATCCAGCACCATGCAGAAAAGATACCTTCAATTGTGTTCAGGAATGGAGAACAAGGTGGAAGAAAACTACAGTTTTTCTTGATTGTTAAGATACTTTTCTTGAAAGCTGCTCTCCTTTTCTCTAACCTGTGAGCACAAAACCCATATTTCAAGCTAAAGTTACAAAACCTGACTCTTTGCAAACCCAAACTTTCACCTCAAAACAGTTTAATCCGTGCTCGAAACTGAACTTTGTAGTTAAATCACACCTCGAGTCAGTAAAAAAAAAAAAAAGCAACATTGAACAGTCACCAAAAACTGCATAGAAAAATAGGAAACACAATGCTCAGGACATGAAGCTGGGGAAACAACAGTTTAGTGTTGACTGTAGGCTAAATACATGTTGCAGAAAACCTGGGGATCCAGGACTTATAGGAAAAAACATAAATCTTGAGCATTTATACATAGCACTTGTAGAAACAAATAAGCATTTATCACATTGTGCACAAGTAAAAAATAAAGTACAAAAATATACAAATGAGTGCATTACTCATCCATAGCATCATGCCTCCGTTCTGGGTCAGGTCCCAGGACTTCATCCACATCACAGGCCACAATATTGTCTGGCCGGGCAACGGTGGGAAAAAACCCTGGCATGCTGGATCCAGGCTGAGCATGCCTCCACATCTATGTCACCACAGGCAAGTTCCATAGCTTGTAAGAGATATACCCTGGTGTAGGGTTCATTTACGTTCCACCGCCATGAGGAGAAGAATTCCTCAGTAGGGTTTAGGAAAGGGGTTTACAGTGGAAGGCAAAGACTGATAAAGCCTTGGCTCATATTGAATCACTGTCTGACCTGGAGGGCTCTGTGAAAACTCAGAGTTGTCTTAAACAACAACATAACAACTATTTGTAAAACTATTTACACCTCTTGAACTTCTCCACATTTTCTCACATTATGACCACAAAACACAAATATATTTTAGTGGAATCTTTTGTAAATGACCGACACAAAGTGGAACACTCTGGTGAAGTGGAAAGGAAATGATACAAGAGTTCACATTTTTTTTTACAAATAAAAAACTGAGAAGTGCAGTATGCAAAAGTATTCAGTCAATACTTTGTGGAACCACCTTTTGCTGCAATTCCAGCTGCAAGTGAACATCTAGAGACTGAAATTTTTGTCCGTTCTTCCTTACAAAACAATTCAAGGTGAGTCAGATTAGCTGGAGAGCTTTATGTTTAGGGCGGTTGTCCTGTTGGAAGGTGAATCTCCGCCCCAGTCTCAAGTGTTGGATTTGGCTCCATCCATCTTCCCATCAACTCTAACCAGATTCCCTGTCCCTACTAAAGAGAAGCAACCCCAGAGCATGATGATGCCACCGCCGTGTTTGACAGTGGTGTGTTCAGAGTGATGTGCAGTGTTAGATTTCCACACACAGCACGTTGCATTTTGGACAAAAAGTTCAATTTTGGTCTCATCTGACCAGAGCATCTTCTTCCACACATTCACTGGTCACTCACAAGGATTATGACAAACTGCAAACAGGACTTCTTGTGGTTTTCTTTAACAATGGCTTTCTTATGGCCACACTTCCATAAAGTCCAGATTTGTGCAGCGCACGACTGATGGTTGTCCTTTGGACAGCCTAACCCTGTTGCCTAGCCTCCCTAACCCAGCCTAAGCCTGCTTTAAATTTCTCCACAACTTTCTCCCTGACCTGTCTGGTGTGTTCCTTACACTTCATGATGCTGTTTTCTCCCCAATATTCTCTTGACAAACCACAGAGACTGTCACAGAACAGCTGGATTTACATACTGAGATGAAATGACACACAGATGGACTCTATGAAGTCAACATTTGATCAGTCACCAATCATCAAGCAACTTCTGAAGACAATTGGATGAACTCAGAGAAAAAGGGGCTGAATACTTTTGCACACTGCACTTTTCAGTTTTTTATTTGTAAAGAAAAAAAACTCACGTTTAATTTTCTTTCCACTTCACAATTGTGACGTTTACGTTTGTGGTCATAATGTGTATACATTGTACATGGGATCATCCTGCTGCCCTTACAGAGCATCTCTCACAGGATTGAGGAAGATGAGGAGCTGGTGAGTATTGTAGGGGCCCAGGTTGGAATGATGGTGGACAACTCCATGATTGCTGATGGCAGCTCAAAATGTGGCATTGCCACCACGCTGCCCAGGAACACCAACAATGGCCCGATGGCCAATCACATTACGGCCTCTCCTTCTCCTTTTGGTGAGATTAAACCCAGCTTCATCCATGTAGATGTATTCTTAGGGTCTTTCCATTGCATCCAGTTGAAAACCCTCTGTAGAAATATTGTTTTGTGAGAGATATGGAGAAAGGCCACTACAATGACTGTAATCACTAGTTAGAGTAATCAACATTGAATGTGTTGGATATGCCAACCTGTACATACAGGAATCCATGCTCTTTTCATAGTCAGTGATCATGTACTGCTCAGGAATGTTGGGATACCCCACAGGCCCCGCCCACAACTGTGCTCTGAGGTACTATGAAGCGTGTGGGATGGCAGGACCCAAAGGCCTTACTTGGAATCCTTCAAGCTGTAGTTTGGTAAGAGGTGCAGGCGGGACTTCAAAGCGAGATCAGATCAGACGCTTTCACTGCAGGTTCATTGGAAATGAGACAAAACACCTGGTGAGGTGAGAGTCATCACTTACACCTGTCATTTTCTGAAAGTACAACCATAAACTCCACGCGAAGACGTTGCTGCTCCATGTCCATGAGTTTCCTTCAATCCATGACAGGTTTTCCTCACTGAGTTTCTTTTTTGTCTTTTGTTTGGTATCTTTCTGACTTTGATGTCATTTAATGATTAAAATACTGTCGACAGTTGGATTTTCACCGTGTTCTCTTTTTGCATTTATCTGACCTTCCATGGATTTGTGATCATTTCATCTGTGCTGGTTTCATTCTATTTGCTGGGTTTCTCTGTTTTGTGTTTCCACTGTTTGTGTTGAAATCTGTCAGGATTTATTTTGTTTTTAATCCGCTCAGATTATGTCTTGAAGTTGACTCATGGGATCTGGATGTCGTTGAATGCTTCCAGTTTTCGTGTGAAGTCAGAGCTGCAGAGGATGAAGAAAACTAAGTGAAAACTTTAATTGAACAGCCGTGAACCGGCCGTGCCCCGGCATGTCACACAGAGTAAACTACTAGAATTTCAGCCCACTTTCTTCCAGGGAACAGTTAAGCCTGTAAAAGATGGCATTCCTGCTAAATTTAGTCCATGCAAATGAGGAAGCAGAAATTCCCCCTGTGTCTACTTAGTCTCTAATCCTCACGAAAACAGAACTGCACAGGTGTTGTTTACGTGGGATTTTCACCTCAGGAAAAGTGAGTCATGAAAGGTGAAAGTTTGAGTCAGCAGCCTGCTAGTGCAACAGTCAGGATTGAGAAGATTTAGCCAAATCAAAGCGTTGAGGTTCCATCGGGTCCTAATGCTTCTCACTGATGTGGAAGCATTCAAGACCTCCTTGTTTCCCATGGTAAGCTAACTGATGCACTTTTCTGTGAAATGTCCCAGCACTTGATCACGTTGCATCTTCACAGAAGAGTTGCAGACGTTCAGCATCCACCATCATCTGCAGCCTTTCAACCCATCAGGTGAGCGTGAGGTGGACCTGAGGAGCATCTACCAAACATGGCCGCATGAGAGGACAGGAGCGATCACGATGGACGTTCACAGATATCTGAAGGTTCAAACTGTGTGTTTAGCGCCTCCACCTCCTTCAGGAACAGAGAGACGGGTGTGCAACTCACAACCCAACAACATCCAAACAAATCGGGTCATTGATTTGATTTTGTCAAAAGACTCCAAACGGGAGAAGATTTTAGCTGAGAAACAAAAATAAAAAATGGAAAAAGTAGATAAATATAAAGTTTAAAGATTATGTTTACATTTTTAAGTTTACATTAAAAAAGAAAGTCCCACTTTTTTTGTGAAATTATTCCATTTTGCAAATAGTTTCTTTGTAAGTGAAGAGAAGCCCCAGAATCTGAACCACAGAGACAGTTGTATTTTTGTTTTATTTTATTAGATCATTTTGGTAAGTGACCCCACATGTCTCCCAGAAGCATCTGGGATCAACATCCAATGGTAGATGTTGATCCCAGATGCTTCTGGGAGACATGTGGGGTCATCAGTGAGTGATGTTAACTTACAGATGAAAGACATTTTCAGAATAAAGGTGTGGATTTCCGCCTTCACACTTTGGATCCAAGAGTGGGAAATTTCCAAATGTGATGACAAGGATTCCTCTGAAGATGATGGGCGGCTCCTGTTCATCCGTGGTTTGGGATGGATGGAGGATAAATATGAGCATCAGAAACTCCTCATCGCAGAAGCAGGAGCAGAACCAGAACCAGACTGAGCAGCTCCTGCCTCCATCAGAACACTAGTGAGTTTGTCTTCTTCTTTGCTGTGTGTTTTCATTATTGGAGCAGTTTGCTGTCATTCATCCAGGTGATGTCTGGAAGTTCGATCGTGACATCTGGACTTACATTTTTCTTTGAATCCAAGTGGCTTCAGCCTTAAAAAAAAGACTTTAAGTCCAGATGTCATGACTCAACTTCAAGACTGAATCTTAGCTAATTTAAAATAAAATATAGAAAAACTTCTATTTTGGAATTTGTTATTAAAATATTTAGCCTTCATCTGCTCTCTCACTGCGCACAAGTGAGGTGAGCCTGCAGAGCCAGGGGCGACGGCGTAAAGCCAGACGGGCATGCCACTTCCTGCAGCCGAAGGAGTGTTTCTGACATCACTAATCTGACGTTCTGACACTCTTCTTGCTATTTTTACCTTTTAGTTGCAGGTTTGAGTGATTTTTATGTTTAGGACTGAATTTGCATCATTAGGTCCATAAATATCAGATTTTTTTGGAAGAGTATTTTAGAAATTTGCAGGTTTTAAAGCTTCCTAATGCTCAAACCTGAAAAACCTGATCCTGACATGTTTGAGGCAGAACATCACCTTTGCTGTTTTCTGCTCAGAAGAAACTCAAAAACTGATTCAAAGTAACACCATCATCTCCTGTAGTGCATTGTGGGTACCTGTGTCTCCTGTTCCTGTTGTGGACCAACCTGGTGGCTGGAAGGTCAATCAGGAAGCGTGAGGCTGAAATGCAGAGCATCATTGAGAGCCTGCTGAGCGCGCTGAGCAAATACAGCACAGAGATCGCAAACGAGGTGAGACACATTTCCACTCTAGCTCCTAAAATCTCTGCCGGCAACCGTCTGAGCTCCATGGCAAACATACTTCTGGTGTTTCTCATCACAGCCAAAGCTCCAGGGTGTTCCTGATGTTCCTTGCATGGAGTCATTCAAAGACACAGAAAAGGTAAGACATCAGAAATGACTTTAAATCTTGATAGACTTCCTGGAGTTTCCCATCATCGTCCTGAACTCTCCTCATGAATCTTGAAGCTCCTGTTCCTTTTGAAAGCTGAAAGATTTAGGGATTGCTGTTGTGTTCCTGCAGACAGCTGTGTATCAGCGCCTGTCGCAGTACCAGACGAACGTTGAGGAGCTGCGTCCTTTTTCCAGTACAAAATCTCTGGATGACGCTGCTAACCTGAACCAGGACCTGCTGCAGCACCTGGTGAGTCTCTGCATGCTGGCATTTGGTCTTCAGATCTATGGTTCTTCTCCTGCATTTAGTGGGACGTTTCACTCCCCAACAGCTTCGCTTCCATCAAAATTCAACCCATTCCAAGTTCTTTTAGATGTTTTCAGGCTGAATTATCATCTGAAAGTAATGATTCATTGTAACAACGATACGATTCGGATCATAACTTTGGTTGACGATACAACTTATAGTGGATATTGGTTCATTTTGAACGGTCCGACTCTCTGATCTAAAATCAATCCAGAATATCTTTGGTCAAAAAATTCTGAATAGACTGAGGCCGACGTTCCTTTCCGCTGCGGCAGCTGCATGAGTCCAGACGTTCCTGGACGGTCAGAACTTGGGCAGAACTTCCACGTCATCTTAAGAGAGGCTGTTGGAGGCGGTCCACGTAGCATCTTTATGTCCTTGTAAACAAGCCTAACGTTTCTCAATCAACATCCAAATATCAACAGTTGATTTATTTCATGTTGAAAGGATTTTATAATGATATGGGTTGATTCTATAATTACTGGCCTCAGACAGATTGATCTGGTTGGATTATTGGCATAAAAATCGATGAAGCCGATGAATTGTTACACCTCGTTTGACAGGGATGCTTCCAGACGCTTTGTGTCTTAGCTGAACAAAAAGTTGTTTTCTGATTGGTCAGGTTGGACTTTAACTAACAGTTTCTGGTTTGTTTTGTCTTTTTTGAAGAAACACGACCACATCGGATCTGTACAGTCGTTCCCACCCCTTCCTGCCTCCAGCATGAATTTTGATGAAGTTCAGACACTGAAACAATACGTCAGCTGTTGGACGAAGCAGGTGGAGAAGCTGCAACACGCGTGAAGCTGCATCCACCATCACACATTCATGTTTAAACCATCATGTCTTTTGAGTTAATGTTGGATATAAATGAACTCAGAAACATGGAGCACGGATGCTGTGGAAATGCAGATGTTGCTGCATGCGGTGCTGGTAAATGTGTAGGAGGGATTGGAAAGATCTTCAGTCAGACGAGCTGATGGCACTTCCTGCCCTGTGAGGAGTTAGAAGTGACATGTCTTCTTCCAACATCCGTCTTAGTTCTCTCATGGTGTGTTCTCATGTCCTCCTCTGTGCATTAATTTATTTTTCTTCCTTTTATAAATATGATAACATTTCATTTTTGGTTTTTATTCAAATATTTTGTTTTTTAAGTCTAAGTGTCATGGTTTCATTTTAATGAAGGAAAACTGAGACTGTCCTCTGATTGGTCCATGTCAAAGACGGCTGGGTATCATAAGCCCCGCCTCCTTTTAAACCACAATCCTAACTTACATATAAATAATATAAATCCCTGAAAAGGATTTTATTTTTTTAACCAGAGTTTGACTACAGTTTAACTTTGAGTAAAAATTTTTTTCTATCCATCCATCCATCCATCCATCCATCCATCCATCTATCTATCTTCTTCTGCTTATCCAGGACCGGGTCGCGGGGACAGCAGTTTAAGCAAAGATGCCCAGAATTCCCTCCCCGGCTGCTTCCTCCAGCTCCTCTAGGGGGACCCTGAGACGTTCCCAAGACGTCCTGGGTCTTCCCCGGAGCTTCCACCCAGTGAGACGTGCCCTGAACACCTCCCCAGGGAGGTGTCCAGGAGCAGTACCAATCTGCCTGTCAATCTCACGCTCAGATCTTCCCTCACTCATGAACAAGACCCCAAGATACTTAAACTCCATCATAAAAATGTTGATCATAATGAAAACGTTTATCATCATAAAAATGTTTATTTTAATGTTTTAATAAACACAAAGGAAAAACCATGAAGGATCAGGACTTCACGATGCTGCACTACAAACGGACTCCAGATGTTTTCTTCTTCTATTGTTTTTTAGTTTTCTTGTGTTTGTTTCCTCTGTCGAGGGCTTTGTTTTATTGTTATAATTGAACACAGCAGTGACAAGAACCAAACTCCAGCAGAGGATGAACACACCAGGAAATACACACAAGGGGGGGGGCATAAAATCTAGTCTCAACTGTGATGAAAACATTCAGTTATTACTATTAGAAGGAAAATAAATCAAACAAAATAAAATAACACACAATAAAACATGAGCCTACTGGTAGCACAGGAAAGAAACTAAAATAACAACCACAAGGATTTCTGTTTTGAGATAAATTTAGCAGATTCCCAGGTTTGGAGTTTTTTTAATTAAGGAGTCAATATCATTTAAATGTGTTAATAAAACACAGGAAGGAGGGCTTGGTACCTCTCCACTTGCTACAGTGGACATGGTATTTCCCTAAAAGTAGAACGATTGCAATAATATATGAGAAAGAATGATCTAGATCTTCTATAAACAATAGTACGTCAGTAACACGAAAAGCGGGAATGTTCAGTTTTAGATTAATCCAATTCCTAACATGAGTCCAGAAATCTTAAGTAATTGCAGAAAAAACCAAATGTTCCAAAGTTTCTTCATTTGAGTTGCATCCAATTTAAATCCACTAGTAGGAAATCCAGAGACAGGATAGACTTTATTCACTATTTTAAAACGAGGGTCTTTTGTTTGGGCAGAACAGGTCGTCTAACATATTTAGAATGGGTTTTAACTAATGCAGATTTGGGCAATGACCTAAAGGAAGCTCGGTTGTGGACTTGAGAAATTCTTTCTTTTATACAGTTGTTCAAAATGTTGTTCATGAGTTTGAGGAAGTTACATCCATGAATGTGTGGTTTTGAGATCATTGCTCTCTGAGAAGTTGAAACGGTTCTTTTACTGAAGGAATCAGAGCAGCAGGGATGACTCCACATACTTTAAAAATCTTTAAACCTGCAGGTGAGATGGTACCTGTCTGTAAAAGTCAATACATTTCCTTCAGCGTCAGTTAAATCTGTTACAAAAAGAATCTTCCTGTTGGAATACAGATTTTCTGCTCACTCACACTGTTCTGTCATTCCATAGCGTTGATCCATGAGGGGTAAAACTGTGATTGGATATCAGCTTCCTAAACTGAGGTATTAGTTTGTGAAAGTTGGACAAAATTATAGGAATCTTATTGACTTCAACACCAGGGAACACCTTCAAAAGGAAGTCCATTCCGTCTGTCTGAAGTGTACTTAAAGATGGATGTTTAGATATGAAACCACATGGAGTTATCATCAACCAAAAGAGCTTTGAACCAGTTCCTTCTAATGGTACCAGCCGTAGTATTGATGCACCAAACCGAGTTCACTTTCCTTATGTTTGGAAGAGAAATGCAAAGAGAAAAGCAGGAATGGATGATCTCTGAAAAGCCTTCTGCTTTGAGATGGGATCGGATTTTAATTACAAAAAAACATTTATAAAAACGTCTACTCTTCCTGCTGCTGCCCAGCCGCCATCGCTGCTCCTAAAGTTGGATTTTTTTCCATCCAAACTTCTCTGGAAATGTCATTGACACTCGAATAATTTCCAGCTAAAACAATGTGGTCCAATCAGAACATTTCATACCTGTGTGTGCTCCCTCCTTCCTCTAATGACATTTTTATTATTTCAAAGTGATAAAGAAACGCACTGTTTGCTTACGGGCCCCGGGGGTTCTGTCCTGTGGACAAAGTGGTCGTGGTTGTTGGGGTTGATGAGGTTTGAATGGTTGAGCTCTGACTCCGCCCTGTCAGGATGTGTGTAGGTATAATTCTGCTGTCCGTCGTGGTTAGAGTTTGTGTCGCTGTCTTGGCCTTCGTCAAAAAGCTGGTCGTTTCTTTTTAAAGCGGCTTTTTTCCCAAACATTTGATACAGAGACGCCGCCATGAAAACCTCAGTCATCTGCAAGGGAACAAACAGTCCCAGCTGAAGTAAACATGATCCCATGTCCCTGTTGTGAAGACAATCCCAGCTCACCTGGAGCAGGATCAGGATGACATCCATGCTGATGATGGTCAGGATGTTCTCTTGCAGCCAGTTCCTCAGCTTCCCACTGCAGCTCTGGGAAAACAGACAGACATTACAAAATAATAGCACTGGAACAATTATTTTAGCAATGATTCCATTCATATCATGAGCTGTGGTTTCAGATTTATTTCACTTTCAATGTTGGTTCATTACAAACGATACGATTGGATCCGATTCTCTGACCTAAAACGGATCCAGAACGTCTTCATCCAGAACTTCAACAGTGATCCAGAGATAAATTCCTGCTACTGAACAGGGAAGTTTTCCAGATTCTTGGTTTCTTCAAGATAATCAAGTGTAAATAAATATGTGTACAAACAAACAAGTAAACAAGAATGAAAGTCAAATCCATTCACATTAGAGTTTGATAAAGTTCATTCCACTGATGTTTTTCCACATCAGAATAATCCAAAGGAACATTATTAGAACATTCTAGAACACTGTATGGTCACATGACTTTGGAAATTCAAAGTGTTTCCACACATTGGACTGAATGATGGTTGATCACTTTTACTGTGTTGTTCTGGGATGAATCTTATAGGAAAATAAACCGACCATGTCTCAGTGCAAACAGTGTTTACCAAGATCGATTATCAATGTATCTCATTTTGAAATGATTTTTTAAGGTTAAATTCAATTCCATTCAACTCTGCCTCAGACAGATGGATCTGGTTGGAATAGAAATCATTCATCAATTAATCGTTACACCCTAAAGAATAAAGAAACGCTTCAACAAAACCGAAGGACGAAGAAAAGATCATGAATGACAGCCCACGCAATGCTCTGTGAGCTGTCCTGTATGAAAGACATGTCAAACACGTGAACAGAAATCCTCCTATTGAAAACATCTGGAAAAATTCACTCAATAAAGACTAAAAAGAGCATTTGACAGAAGATTGTGAACACTGTTTTACAGTGTATTCAATCCTCAAACCTTTCAGTTTGAATGAAAACCTTTCAGTTGTGTTTGGGTCTGATTTATGTGATGGGTGACACCTGGGGGCATGGCTCAGGCGTTAGGCCTTTTAAACAGGAAGGGGCGGAGCTGCCCAGCAGTGCCAGGGGGCTGTTGGGCCCCACAGTTACTGCGTACTGCTGTCCTTTTTACACAGTTTTATGAACAGTTTTATTGCTCCAGTTGGTCTGCTCCAGCAGTGTACAGCAGACTAACTGCTCTTAAACTTTTGGTCAGTTTTTGGTCACTTCCGGGTCTGTATAATTTCCACCGCCGACGTTTATTGGCGTTACATCTGACAGAGGTCAGCATGAGCATGTGAGGGGATCTTGCAGTGTTTCAGAGTTTTATTTTCTCCGTTTTACATTCTAGTAGTCAGTAAGGTGTGAGTACTGCTCCTTAATGAATGCACACAAATGCTGCACACAGGATGTGAAACATGTGCACACAAACTACACTCTGATTAACTTCCTCAACAGTCAGGCTGCACACAGGAGTGTGCACGGATCACGTGAACAGCTCTAACGGACTGCCACACATTTCCAGAGTTTTTCTTCCCAAATGCAGATTGTCTTTAGTTCAAATGGTAAAGCAGCGCTGCGCTGGTTCCAGAACTGTAGTACCTCGTTAAAAGCATTGGCTCCTCCTCCAATAAACGCAGAAAGGAATTCTGGGTTCTCTGAGCACCAAGACGAGTTCAAAGCAGGAGAATGGGATTCATAACAGGAACAGGGGAGGACGTCTGGAGACGGCAGGTTCAGCGTCTGCAGGAATGAGTTTCCCAGCCAATCGGAGGCATCCATCAGACCACAGCAACGTCCCTGTCGGTCAGTGAGATCATCCATGATGGGACATGCGCTCAGCAAGCACCTTGCAGTTGGGATAAAGCAGAAATGTGTTGGGGTGGAGGATGTTTAGGAGAGGAATAGAAACGTACCGTTTTTTGCATGGTGTCCATCATCCTGTCATTGATGTCACTGCTGTTTCCGTAATTAATGATGATCTTATCAACAGTTTCAGTCAAAGCCTGGTTGATCTGATGAAAACACGCAGCACAGCACATGAGGACTAGCAGAAAACCCAGTGATCGTCTTTGCAGAGGATGCTGGGATGTGACAGCATGTGAAGAAAACACGAAAAGGTCGATAAGATAAGAAGGGATGAAGCTGCAGGACGTTAGGCGCTGAAACAGATAAATCAGACCAGGAGGAGACAGATGGCCATTGCAAGCCAGAGGGAAGCAGACCTGAAGCCTAAAGCAGACTGACCAACGTCATCTGAAGTAAACTCACCCGGTCCCTGTTAATGAGCAGCAGCAGCATGACGAACAGCTGACCCAGAACCAGGACGATGAGGAAGCCGCCGTACTGACACACACCACAAAACCACAGTTACAGGTCAAAGTTGAAGCCCATCGGATGGTCAACACCTGATTATTCTCCATATCTGACCCCTTCCCTGGGGGAGCAGTGAGCTGCCATTTGGTGATTTAACCCCCCCAATCTCACCCTTATATGAGCTTCCAGCAGGAGAGCTTTGGGTCCTGTGGAGGCTTTGGTTTGACCCGACCATGGATTTGAACCCACAACCTGAAGTTCAAGGGTGGACACTCTACCACAAGGCCTCTGTGCTTCGTCCAACTCTTTCCCACTCGAGCACCCACCTCCCGATCCTAAGCTTCATGTGTGTGGTCCCACATGGTGCCGTGGTTCCTCCAAAGACCGCTGGAGGCAGGTTGCAGAACTGAGCGCTTCTCCTTTGATCTCATGTCTAAAGTTCCCGTTTCTGTTCAGGAGAACTCTGATGTTTGAATTCCTTCTCAATTCTGCTTTCATGGTTTTATTGGAACTCAAATTTGTGGATTTTCAGAAATGTCCTTTTGTGACCCAACGACGTTTCAAACTTGACTTTGTCTGAAACTGTGGTTTGTCTGAATCCGCTCTCATTTTCACTGAGCGGGATCGAGTGGATCACGTCAGAGACCTGGTGCACACATGTCTATGCTCTTACTGGACCAGCTCTTCTTCAGCACAGTCTTCCTCGCCGTGACTCACCACCAACAGCATGAATCGGCTCTCGCTGCTTGATCCCACGCATCCAGCGAGGCTGACCAACGCCACCACCGCACCGATCACGAGGAGCCCCATCGCCACCACCCGCAGTTCATCTGGACAAACGCAGACGAAGCCTCAAAAACGGAGGTAAAGCAAAGACCGCAGAGGCTTCAGCTGGTGGTCAGGTCGTTGTTGGAGAGGATCACAGCGACCGCGCCGTGCTCATCATGAGCAGAACTGGTCAATATTTACTGTTGTGTCCCTGTTGTTCGTAGAAAACCATTCTAGCTTCATGAACCGCTTGAGTTGGATCAAACTCTGGAGGTTGAACGTCGCTTCACTGAAAGTCGGCCATTTTTGTTTGAATTCAGAAAATGTTTTCAACAGAAAAACAGCGTTACCATAACAGAGTGGGTGTCAGAGATTAGGGGGGCAGTGGATCAGAACAGGACTGGTTTTCTGGTGATCTTCAGTTTTATTTTAAGAACACAAACCCCTCTAAGCTCATCGCCATTCAGACTTTAGTCATGAATTTGATGACTGTCAGCCAGAGGACCATAACGGGACAAATGAATGAGAAGACGATGGAGGAACATCACTGTGCTTTCATCTCAGTCGCTCGACATCATGTCTTTATCGCGTGTCACTGAGCTGTGGAGCAGAACGGTGATGTGAAGCTTCTCACCAGACGGCAGAACATTCAGGAAGCTTCCGGAGCCGAGCAGAATCCAGATTCCACAGCCGCCGACGCTCAGACCCAGAACCTGAGGAGAGAAAAGCCCACAGAGATAATGAGCGGCACAAGAGATGAAGTTCAGAAGGCGTGAACATTTCAGCTCAGGAAGCAGCTGGTTCTGGAGGTTTGGACTCTTGGCTCTGGATTTGAGACTCTATATTTACATCAAACATCAATCTGGAGCAGATGTTTAGCCGTGAAGGTCACCAGTAGGTCCTCAAACATGGCACAAATGCTCTTTTATTTTACATTTACTAATATTCTTTGCATTTTTGTATTTGTCGCTAGAACTGTTGAAACCAGTATCATCATGATACGTTTGGACCAAATTACAAGAACACACATAAAATATAAATACAAAATCAAAACTATCCTCATTTTTATCTCAGATGTTAAACAAACTGCAGATGTTGTTGCTCAACAGAATTCAAATGTTTCCAAAAGTATAAAAGTATTGATCCCAGGAAGCGGATGTGTCCATCTCTATTCGCCACTAATCTAAAGTCAAAACCTGATTGGTTGGAGATTTTAACCACACTTGAACTGATCATCACCATGAATGCAATATTGATTAGAACCATTATCTATGATATCAGTACATTGATAAGTGTAAAATAACCAAGATAGAAACTAGATCTTAGCTTTGAGATCAAAGCAGATGTTTGCTTTTCAGTACATTTAGACTGTAGTACCCACTTCTAACTGTAGATGTCAGTGTTTCCCCATTGTTTTCAACTGATCTTAAAAAACGGAGTCAAAAGAACACCAGAGTAATCAATACAGGCAACAATACCAGAAAACTCATTAAAAAAATGTAAAATGTTAAAATTGTCTTAGAGATGAAAACATATCAAAAGCATCAAACAATAAAAAAGAAAACAGCGAGTTCGAAGCTGCAGGCGGTTTTTCCTTTGCAGGGAAGGAAAACTTTCAGGTCACAGATTAGTTTAGTTCAACAGCTGCTCTAGAATCATGTCGAAGAACCCAAATGGTCAAAGAGAACCAAAGTATTAAGAACAGAAGTGTTTTCATTTAAACATATGAAATAAATGTGGCAAAAAATGTCACTAAAACAATTACAGAAAACGTATAAGAAAGGAAAAGAGCAAAAAACCAGGAGCTAACCAAACAACTGAAGGTTTGTTAAATGAAGGAGAAAACGTCAAGCAGAATTCCACAGACAGAGATAGAACTGAAATGCTTTCTCTGCTGGTAAAAGCAAAGCAGTCATTGATCATCTCAGAGCTCCCCCTGCTGCCTTCACTTCCCCACAGATTTCGGAAGCTTCCTCACCAGGAAGAGTGCGTTCAGGAAAGTGAAGAAGAACTTCAGCAGCTCGATCTTCACCTCCAGCTTCATGGCGTTTGGCCGATGACGAGCAGCAGATGAAGGACTCGGACGGTCTTCTTCGCAGTCGTGGTTAGAGGAACCACAGCTGAGGTTTTGTGGTCTCCAGCCTCAGGGTCAAAGTTCACTTCCTCATTGTCTTTAAACATTAAACAGATCCTGGCCGTTCCCATGGAAACAGCCACGCACCTCACAGGTTACTTTGCATTTTGAACACTTTCATGTTTTGTTGCAATTTTCTGTAATAAACTAAAACTTTCTAGTTTTCTAAACATTTCCCATAATGCCCCTGTGAATCTCTAAGCCAGCTGGAAAGCAGAAGGAAGAAGGAAACTCAGCTGTTTGTGATTTACAGGAAATAGTTTTGCTCATAACAACAAACCCTTTAAATGACTTTTAAACAATGATTACATGGTTTGGACACACAGAAACACACATATTCACAAAAACACACAAACCCAGAAAAACACACAAACTCATGATTTAAACTTTCAAACAAACATAATCTTACAAACTCACAAAAACACAGTAAAATTCAAAAGCACACAAACTCATACAGCTTAGAACAAACACACTTGTACTTGTCCAGAACTGTCCTGAACGGGTTTCTCAACTCCCTGCAGGAAGAGGAGAGTTTCTCTGAGAACTTCGGTCCTCTGGAGTCACAGCCAGCAGATCCAGAGTGAAGCTTCCGTTCTCCCTTGAGGAGAACGTGAGCGTCGGCCCTCAGATGAGGAGGCTCAGACGTATGAAAAAGGATTGTTTTTACTTTGAGGTCACGTCCAACAAAAAGGAAAAAACCGTCTTAATGTGAGTTTATTTCACAATTTTAGAAATGAACAAAAGCTGTGACAACTCCAGTCACTGACATGACGAACCTCACAGGTTTCAACTTGTTGAGGAGCTTCAGGTTCCCTCACCCCCTCTGGCTCTCTCCCTCTCAGTCTGCTGGCGCTGCTCGTCCAGGATGAAGGTGCTGCTCTTCCTCTGGTTCGCCTCGCTGGTGTGCTGCGGTGAGTGACCTGCAACCTCTGACCTTTCACACACGTCATATGATTTTGACGGGAACTGCAGCCTTCTCCTCAGTCTGCCTTTGAGCTGAAATCTTCAGCAGTTTTTCCTGAAGATCCAAGTTTAGGAAATGTTTTGATTCTTTTGCACGTTGGTAAATGCGTGTACTTGTAAAGCGCTTTTCTACCTTCCTTGAAGGTCACAGTCACAGTCCCATTCACACAGCATCAGGATGCTGAGTCTAAATCTGCAGGAAAGAGGTCTAGAGGAAGACCAAAGAGGAGGTTCATGGATGCAGAGAAGACATGAAGGAAGCTGGAGTTAGAGGAGAGGATGAAGAAGACTGGGGTAGATGGAGGAAGCTGATTGGCTGTAGCGACTCCTGAAAAGAAAAGAAGTTGATGTTTCTGCTTCTCTGAAATCACCATGTGAGAAAATGTGTCACATTTAGATACCTGGAATTTGTTGGGTTTATTCAGATAACTCTTCCTCGCAGAAACACCTGAAGACTCAGCTGCTTTAATGAGAATCAGCAGATGGAGTTGAATTTTTGGACTCTACAAACTTTTATCCATTTGTTTTAAGTCAAACGTGGTTGCAGAATAAATTTGTCATCATCTTGTGAAAGGCTGCAGTCGTGATGAGTCTCTTTTTTCCTAGAACATTGTCTCCTGGTGTACAGGTGTGGACAAAATCCTGATCTTGTTGACTATTCCCAGTAAAGCGCAGACGTTTTTTTAGATTGTCACCTTCTCCTGAATATTTCTAATCAGACTTTACTGGATAGTGTTGTCCTAAATTAAACAAACAGTTTTGACATGAAATGAATCTGAGGAGTCGAGTCTTGAGTCAAAGAAAATCGTTTGGGTCTTCTCATCCACCGGGAGAACCACACGAATAGGGAGGAGGAGACGGGACAGATCCAGACTGAAAGAGAAGATGGTTCAATTCCATCTTTCCCAGTCTACAGAGGAACTTCAAATGTGGACCTGAACTACACAAAGGTCACTTCCTTCATGCTGCAGCGTACTAACATGCAAACATCTGACCCTGGATGGACTTCTGTGTATTTGCAACAGAAAGGTTCAAAACCTGCAGTCAGTTCAGTTCTGCTGCGTTTGTTCATCCATCGAAGACTGGAGTAGGAAAGACGTCCACGAGTCTGCAGGTCTTTGAGAAACAATCCTCACATTCCTGAACTGAGGGACTCTGGGTGAAGAGCAGGGTGTCATCGGCGTACGATGGAGCATTCCTGCAGAAAGCATCAGAGAAGGATGGACTGATGTTCCAGACTGCAGCTGCTGGAAGGAGATTAAGACTTTAATTGAACAAAGGTGGAACTTTTGATCCTAAAAGTATCCATTCTCACAGAAAAACTGTTTTTTATATGAAACTATCATTTTTGCATAAAAATAAAAGTAAAAATGGAGAACAAAGAGAGATTAGATTTTAATTTGTTGATTTCGTAACAAATCATGAAACCAAACTATTGTGACATTTTCTGCAAAAGCCTTAAACCTTCAGCGCTCATGAAGTGATCACCCCCCCCCCACCCACCTCCACCTCCCAAACCTGCTCAGACCTGAACGCTGCTGCAGAAAGATTATGACTCTCTTTTGTTTCTCACTGGGACTTTTTGTTGAGCAATGATGCAGAGCTGCAGGAACAGAAGCTCCGATCTGCCTCAGAGGATTCTTCTGTTCGCTGGAATGAACACGTGTGTGTTCCTGCGGGAACCAAAGAGGATCTGGTTCAACACAAACTCAAGCTGTCTGTGCTGCTGCCGCCCACAATCAGCTAAAAATCCATTATCTCAAAGATTGACGCATTTGCAGGTTTCCAGTCCATATTCTGCACACATGTTCCTGTATTCTATTCCAGCCACTTGGTGGTGGCGCTCCATGTATGCTTTCCCAGCCAGCGTCTTACAGCCTGCAGTTGTGCTGGATTGTTTCAGGCGCCTCTTTGCACAGCCTACACCTTGGGTCTTGTCTGGTGTGTTAGATCTGAACCTCTATCGCTCAAAGGAAGAGATCCTGGATGTTAAGACACGGAAGCTCCTCACCATACATGGAGGGTTTCATCCCAAATCCAGAACCCTGAGACTGTATGCTAGCTGCAGGGAAGGAGGCCGAGGACTAGTGAGCGTGGAAGCCGCATTCCAGGATGAAACATCCAAGATGCATAAATACATCAAGAACAAGACAGTGTGATCAGTGAATGTCTCAGGCAATGGACAGCAGAGGATGCTGGAGGACAGATCCTCGTGGGAGGAAAAGCCCCTGCATGGGATGTACCACTGAACCATAACTGAAGCGGCAAAACTCTGCTCTGAAAACAGGCCATTCAAAAAACATCTGCAGGCTCTTCTGATGTTTCTGTGTAGACAGTAAACCGATAACAAGGAGCTACGCTGCTGCATTGGAGGGAACATCCATGCACCGAATTATTCTGGAGCAGAAAAATGACTCTGATCCTAAACCCCAGAGGGATGACCTGCTGAAACTGGCTTGTTTTTTTGTTTCTTTGATGTGATGGCTGCAGAAGGAGAGGAGTGCTCAGTTCCCGCTCTTCTTCTCAAGCCTTTTGGACGTGTGTCTTCTGTGATGGGCAGCATGACTTCAGAGTGCCTGCCTGAGCTCGGACTGAGACACGCTTGTTTGACTCCCAACAGTTCATAAACCAGTTGTGATGAAGACTTTCAGATGAAGCTGCAGCCAGGATTTGAGTTGTGAAAGATCTCTGACAAAGATCCCACAGATTACCTCCTCCAGGCAACGTCAGGCTAAGATAATATTTATAAATACCAAACCAGAGCAGAACATTTTGTTCTGTGGCAGCGTTGAAAGACAAAGAACGCTTTACTTTCGTTTCAGTATTTCAGACATAATTTTGCACATTTGTTTCCATCTTTTGGTCGTGAAAGTTCATGCACGTCTTTATCATATATATTTTTTTTGCATCATGATTTTTTTTTCTTTTGTCTTAAACAGTTTTCTATTCTCGTTCATCAACGCAGCATCATCTAATCTTTCATTCCTGGAAAAGGCTTTTTCCGACGAGATGCTGAGTTCTTCAAAAGGGACTTCAGATGTTGAGATTGAGCTGTGATGAACACAGCGTCAGTCTGTAGGGTTTTCTTTTTCTATTTTAACAGATGCTTTGATGCTGCGTGCACACAGAAGACCAGATACATCTGCATGTTGTGCACAGTGCATGTGTGCCCTGGATGCTTGGCCAGCTTTCATACAGCCTTTGTGTGATGAACGTGGAAGTGTAAGGAGACACAACGTAACGATCAGTTTGTGTTTTCTGGTTACACTAAGGTCTTGGTAATGCTGCCCTTATAGAACTGTGGAGACTCACATGTATAAGTTTCATGGTGGAGTGTCATTGGTTTTCTTTTAGACCTAAAACTGTTGGCTTATACTATGTTAAATTTGATTAGAAATTGTTGAAATGTTTTTCAAAGCATAAAAAGCAATAAAGGTTTGTATATTTATAAAAGAAAACAAGTAACTTCCTTTTTACAGTCAGTTCATAATGTTTTCTGTTGAGGCTGCAGATGCATGCTGTCCACTGCAGTCAACATGTTTGTAACTTGAAGAAAACCTTTTTTCATCTCATGAGAAGCTTGTAATAAAAATCTTAACAAAGACTTTTGTGATCAATCCATCAGAGGGTTAAAGACCCACTCTGATGGAAATTGTGTTTTTAACATGTTCTTGTTCTTTCTGGTGATGTAGGACATGTAGAAAGAAAATTAAGATTAAAATGGCATTTCTGTGTGTCTTCATTCAAATTGTGGTGAATCAGGAGCAGATAAAAAACGTTTGAAAAAGCTTGCAGCAGTTACATAGATGCTACAGTGGGCGGGGCCACCAGCTCCCCGCTCGCCCCATTCTGATGCATCCACCTGCAGACAGACAGATCCATGAACGTCTTTGTTTTCCTCGTCTGAGCTGGAATCTGGATCAAAACTGTACAGCTGGACAGCTCTGATCTTGCTCGCCGTTTTGTTGCAGCGCTGATGTTAGGGGGTGTAAGCTAGCAGGAGAGTGTGAAAACAGATGGATGATGGGAAGTGGAAAAAGGCTTACTCCAAAACCGCACCAACAATGCCGACTAAACTCAGAGGCAAATTTCTAATGAACTCCTGCTGCTCTGCAGAGACGCGGGTTGTTTTCTGAAAGACCTCTGGGAACGCTTTGGAAACCGATCTGAAGATGATCAGGTGGAACTTTATTGCTTCATGTGCTCATGTTTTCTGACAGAAACGACAGAAGACTACAGGGATCAAACCTCTGACTACATCGAGGACTCATCTGTAACTCCAACACCAGAATACGACTATGACTATAACGCCACTTTTGAGTATTACTATGTAACCGTGAAGTCTGAAGGTGAGTTTCTCCCTCTTTTACATGTTCATATCTGTGGGTTTGACTGACAGCTGTTCCTGTGTTTTTCCATCTGCAGAGACCAGGACGGACCAACAGGTGAGAAACTTGCAGCGTCTGAAGGAGTCCAGAGGATGAAGAACGCCCCCCTGTGGACAAAACTCCAGAGAGTGGGGTGTCCACTAGTGGCGCTCCACTTGATCTTAGAATTTGTTCCATTATAAATGTTATTATGTATATGACGGATACATGTGACAGGATGCGGCAGAGATGAAGATGTTGGGGTTTTTTGGAAGTGACCAGGATAGATCAGGAATGAATCCGTCAGAGGAACAGATCATGGTAGATGTTCAGGAGGTGAATGGAGATGTTGGACACAACGAGGAGGAACAGGGATGATGAAAGGATGCTGAAGTTGGAGCTACCAGGAAAGAGGTCTAGAGGAAGAACAGAGAGGTTTGTGGATGTAAGGGAAAGGTGGAGGATGCAGAGAAGAGGGTTAGAAGGAGGCAGATGATTCACCGTGGCGCCCCCTACAGGGCACAGCAGAAAGCTCCTGCTCTAAAGTTTGATTCTTCTGGTCTTCACTGTTGTTTCTTCCAGACAATTGAAGATCCCAAGAGGGTGCACAACTGCTGCAGCTCCATAACGGACCACAGAACGATCATCAATACTCTGCTGATGTCACTTCCTGCTCTCTTGTATGAAAGGGTGATGACTGTTGTCCACTCACATTAAGACTGTAGCATGGTTGTCATTGTGATTTCTCAAACAGTCTGTTTAAATGTTTTTGTAATAAATTTAGACAAAACGCTGGAATTGTTGTATTCATTGTGCGAAATATTGCAAATGTTTTTATTGTCCGTGTGGGTCTAAAATATGATTAATACCACAGTCCATCTTCACACAGAAAACACTTGATTTTGTCGATTGTCTTTTAAAATTGTTTACTTCTAACAAATCTCATTTGTTCATTTAAATAAATATGTTCCACTTCTGCGGGTTTTTGGTTCTTTTTCTCAGTTGACGTTCGGGACGGAACCAATGAACACAGACAGTTGACTTTAAAGGTTTTATTAGAGAACTTAAGGCCACTGTGGACTGTGCAGAAGTCAAGAAGAGCAGAAAGAATCCCCATTAGCCTCCGGCCCCCCATGATGAGTGCTTTCTGTTGCCCCATCTCGCCCCACTTTCCTCCAAGCACTGCAGAGGGACGAGCGGGCCGAGGGGGAGGGACCCTCCCACTAAAGTGATAACCAGCAGATGATGTGTGGACAAGCTCCTCCGTTTCTCAGCAAACCAACACCAAGTGATAGAAAGATTAGAAAAAGTTTCTCCAACATCTGGAGCTCAAACGTCTTTGGTTTCTTCTTACAGAGGGACCTCTTTCTTTCAGGGGAACAATCAGCTGTCGGAGCGGAAGAACGCAGCGTTTTTCTGAAATCTCACGGAGCCTCAGAGGAAGCTGATGGCAGCTTCATCTCGTGGTTTCCCAGCTCTGCTGAAGACGCTGCATCAGCTTCGAGACAAAAGCAAAGAAAAGGTGCAGATTTGGCATCATCTTCATCATGGCCGACACCTGTCAGCAGCAGCAGATGATCAGTGATGGGATCAGACGTGGAGGTGGGAGAGCAGAGGTCCACGTCTGCAGCTCTATCAGAGTAAGTCTCAGTGAATTCAGGTCTACAGGAAGGAAGGTTTCTAAGGCCTCATAGGGTTTACGCAGCGCTGAGGAACTCAGAGTCCAGCGTCAGCCTCTTTACAGGAAGGTCCCTTTGATCCGCAAAGACTCGTCAGCTCGCTTTAAAGATCCACGAGAAGGCGGCCTTGCAGGAGGAGCAGCGCCCCCTTCAGGGTTTAGGCGGAGCTTTGGCTGCCTCTTTGTCTATTGGGTTCTCTCTGGCTGCATGTGGAGGAGGAGGAGCAAGCTTTGTCAGCAGTTTCAGGCCTTTCTCTGTGCCGATGTTGACAGTGATGTTGGCGTAGAGCGGCAGATACTGCCGGGACACCACCTCGTACTCCAGAGAGTTCATCCCGTCCAGCTTCCATGTCTGACGCGTCCTCGCCAGCATGTTAAACCTGCAGAGGCGGAGCATTCAAAATGTTGCATTGGTTTCTACCAATGAATATGGAATTCATGAGGAAACAGGAGCTCCTGCAGCTTCAACCAGGTCCACCAAGAACATTTGCTGTCAGTTTATTTCTGAAGTTCTTCACTTCCTTTTTAAAAATCTAGCAGAGCCACAGAAACCAGAAGGCCCAAAGTGGAGCCCTGAGGAACTCCACCAGAAAATCTCTGAACTGATGTTTGAATCAAATACGTATGATTTGTTTGTTTTGTGTTTTTTTGGTTTTCAAACATCACGCCCACGAGCTGAAAGTCCTGCACACTGAACACATCACGTCTAATCACTCACCCACAGAAACAGGACAGGAAACCCAGAACAGAGGAACTTTAGTTCTTCCCTACTGAGATTCTTCTTGTCTTTATAAGGTGCTTTGTCAATTTTCATGGCCAGATTTATGATTCTGATTCCCTGGTGGGTTCCTAAACCCACAGAGAAGCTGAAGCCACAGCTGCTTTCCTCCAGATCGGTGGGTTCCGGTCTATATCTGCTCTGCAGGAGCTGTGGATCGTACCTCTTGGGGTTGACGTCATTGCCTTGGTCCAGCTTGTGTTTGATCATCTTGTAGCGACCGTGCTTCAGAGGTGGGCGGCTGATGTGCATCCCTGCCAGAGACACCCTGAAACCAACATGGCAGGACGTCAGAGCAGACTCATTTCTGACCTGCTGGAGCTTTCCTGAAGCTCCGAGCACAACTTCTCTCAGCCTGTCCGCTTTGAAAAGACTCCTAAGGCACAATTTACTGACTTTTCTTTTACCTTGGATTTCTGTCTCACTCTGACTATAAAACAGTTGAATATGGTAAGGAGATTAAATCTCGGTTTGAAAAACAATTAATTTAATGTGAAGTGGGCGGAGTCAAAACTTTGTGCAGCAGAACTTTTGATTTATAAAAATCTTGCTGGATGAGATGATCTGGATTTGAACAGATGACAGTGTTAGTGTTGGAAGGATGAATCCTGAGAGGGTTATCGGCTCAGAGATGTGAAAGTAAGTTTTGCTGCTTTAGAATCTCCTGTTTGAAAGTTTCCCATCATGCTTTTCTGCAGGAACTCACCTGATCCCAATGTCATCATCCTCACCCCCCCAGCCCCAGTAGTTGTTTGGAAAGCCGTTCATTTTCAGGTACTGCAGAGGAGAAAGGGCCGACACCCCCCCAAAGTACATGTTGTAAGGGAGCCTGGAAGGGACAAAAGGCAAACAAATGGATTAGACTTCCACAGATGTGTGCGCCTTAATGGTGCAAATGGAGAACCCACTTATAGCCAAACTTGTCCATGGCGATGGCGGAGTGTTTGGGGTTGGCGTCGCAGATGTACGTGTTGCGATCATCTTCAGGAATCAGGTCCACGTCATGGAAGAAGAGGCAGTCCCAGTCCTCTTCCCTCATGGCCTCTCTGAAGCCGATGTTCATGAGCTTGGCTCTGTTGAAAGTGTAGTTTCCAGCCTGGGGGGGCAAACCGTCATCCAAAGAGAGCCATTATTTTAGAGTTCAGTATTTTCTTTTCCTTCCAACGTCCCCAGGCTGCGCCCGACCAGAAAAAGAAGCTGGTGGAGTCTCCACGCAGGCAAACATTAAGCACATTAGACACAGAACACGATCCAGTCACTCTGAATTCTCCTCAGAACGGTTGCATTGGAGCAGAAAGAAGCACAAAACTGCTGGAACATTCAGCAAACTAGAAGTTTATTTTTTATTCTGTATAAAAAAGAATAACAGGTTTGATTTTCTGAACATCTGAAGGAAAAACTTCGTTCATTGAAATGTAGAAATCCCAACACTGACTTTTATCTATCTTCATGTTTTAAAGATGTAAGCATCTTTAGAGTTCATGTTCTGCAGCAAACTTTAGTCTTTTCAGGACAACACATATTTGTTTTGGCGGCAACGGTTACGGGTAAAGACGGCAGAGGTTACGGATAAAGACGGCAGAGGTTACGGGTAAAGACGGCAGAGGTTACGGATAAAGACGGCAGAGGTTACGGGTAAAGACGGCAGAGGTTACGGATAAAGACGGCAGAGGTCACGGATAAAGGCAACAGAGGTTACAGGTAAAAGCAGTGAGGCTAACAGTTAAAGGTGGAGAATGTTTGGCTTTTCCTTCCTTACCTGGTGAATGATGTAGATGCCGTAGTTGAGCTGCTGCCGCTGCAGGAACGGGTGAAGGTAGTAGAGCAGGTACTTGAGATGGTGCTCTCTGTTCCTGTGTGGGATAATAATGGCCGTCTTGTGTCGCGCCACACAGTTGGGTGGCCGGTACCGGCCCCCGTGTGTCACCAGCGGGTTCTTCCCTTCAACCTGGGCCAGAGTGAGTCCTGAGGAGAAGCTGACGTGGATGGGCCCTCCTGGGAAAACAAACCAGTCTGATGATGATGTTGATGATGGAGGGAAGGCAAATGCTCTGGTGAGGAGACACGCTGCTGATTTGAATGCAGAGCAGAGGCTCAAACTGCAGCTGAAATATCTGAGGGTTTGAGTCCCTCTGACAATCTGAGCCCTTTTGACCAGAGGAATGGGTTCGGCCACACATTCCTGGATCTCCCAAACCCGCACAGTTCTTGGTTGTGTCTAGCAACTGCTGGGTCAGCAGTCTTCAACTCAGACTGGCTTCTACCAATGACCTCACTTTCTGCTGATTGACAGACTTTCCTCGCCCTCCTGGAGGTTAAGTACTGCTCTGCATCACACTGGAGATGACGGTCAGCAGGAGCCAGGTGGCAGAGGGCGGCGCCTGCTGCTATACTGTCAGGTACAAGAGCAGTGTGGGTATAGCATGCTCCTGACATGCAACATCTACACTTTCTTTACCTCCTTGGAATGTGGCAGAATTTTAGCCTTCTGAGCTGAAACTGATCCTTCCTGAAGCTCCGATCCTCCTGGTGAAACATCTAAAGAGGAATTTGTCTCCAATCATCTTCAAGGGTCCGCAGTCCTCATCTTTGATCTTTGTACCTCAAAGGAAAACGGTTTCCTTCCGTCTTCCAGATGCCCTCACAGCTTAGTCACTGTGAATACATTCTTCCTAAACGTTCATGACGAGGGTTCTGAAGGAGCTGCTTAGAAGCCACACAAACATCTCTGATAAACAGCACCAACACCAACCCATGATTTAACAGGGAAATGCTCCGACCAGACTCCAGACCTGTCCCCCCCTCCCTCAGGGAAATCCTGTGTCAAGCAGACGTTTCCTCCATTTTACAGTGATTACTCCACAGCGTAAATAAACTCTGAAGTTTAGAGCCGTGAAGACACTTTCACATCTTGACCTGAAAGCAAACTTGAACTTTCAACAGCACAGATCAAGTCACGCCCCCGTCCCGCAGAGAGGACAGATGAGTCCCGAGTCCAGGAGGTTCTGTGCTGAACCAACTGTGTTTGGTCAATTATTTTGGTTTGATGTGCCTGGATTTGGTCTGGTTTCAGTATCTATGTTTCATTCCACCAATGAAGGCAGAGAGGTCAGTAACAGTCGAACAAGAATCTGATGAACGGAAGGAATCCCACATTTACTCACCGACAACAGAACTGTGACCATCAGAACATCCTGGTCTGTTCAGTACTTGGATTTGGAAAACTATGTCATGATAACTTCCAACTTTCCTGAAGGCCCTCAGTCACAGCTGCTGTTATCAGATGAAGGGCATCAGAATGTCAAACTTTAACGTTCCGATAGAAACAGACTCCTGGTTCCATGGTGGAAGTTTCTGAAAGCTAGGGGGGGGGTGTTTGCTTTAAATAAAACATCAAGACACTTGCAGTCAGCAGGTAAAACAGGCTACATCTGTCAGAGACGTCAACTGAGCTGAAGGACTGTGAGGAAGAAGAGGACACGCCTCCCTGCACAAACACTCTCACCAAACATGTTTAACAAGCTCAATGTATCGAGGAACCAGAACCAGAACGCCACGTTCATTGATTCCAGGATTTCTCTTAACCTGACAGTTCATGTCAAACTCACTAATACTATGAGAGAACGGGACAAAGTGAGTCTGACGTCACCCATGGAAAATGGCATAAGCCTCAGTCCCAGCTGTCCTTATGGGAGGATGCAGGCCGTCAGCACGTTAAAAACATGGTCAAACCCGTACGGTGCACACAGGTGACCCGTGGGAAATAGAGGTCATAGACCGCTCAGTGAACATGTAGAGAGAAAATGTTCGTCCACCTTTTTTTCACTGTTCACGCTGCGGGCGACAGGTTGAAGTGAACACGTTTACAACACGTCAGGAGAATTATGTGACATGAAGGCGTGTCGGACAGATATTTCATTTTTAACCCCCTCACAAAACCTATGGATCTAGAGTTCGTTACAGCTGTTCATGTTAGTGCACGTGCTGTTAGCGTGATACGTGCACGCTCCTGCTGCAGCCTGACTGCTAGAAATGAGGAAATTAGACAATCACCGTTTGGTTTGTGTGGACATTCAACGGGCACTTATGTATCACGTCCACATCACGTGCAGCATTTGTGTGTGGTCAGTAAGGAGCCAGTAGTCACAGCTTACTAACAACTAGACTGTGGCGTAAGGACACCATACGACAGCGTCACCCGTACGTCATAAGTGCACGTAACAATCAACAGTGAGCTTGTTGGAAGGTCAAACCCCCAACACTTGAAAGCAGGAAACACAAGATCTGTCAAAGGTTTTGAACATTGAATATAAGGGCCAGCAGGCTCCACCTACTTTTATTGAGGCATCTGATAGGCCAGATTATAACTTGAATAACTAGAACTACAGAGAAATATAATTTAAAAAAAAAGACAATTATCAATGCTAATCTGATGCTAAGATGCTAATAACGCTAACGAGCTGCTCTGTCACACTAGGACGTTCTGATGGTCACAGTTCTGTTGTCAGTGAGTAAATATGGGATTATAAAGAAAACGTGTTCCTACTAAAACTGGAAATCCCACCACCTGAAGCCACCAAGCATGTTCAATCTCAGACTGAAATAAAGCAGAACTCTCCAGAAAAACAACAAAGTTCAGACCTTCACAGCAGCAACAGTCTAAACTACCCAAAGAAATTCAGAACTTCTTGTTTTAGTTTTAAGCTTATGCCAAATGTCAATTTGATGTTTGTTCTGTAAAACCTGAAAACAGAATTTATTTGTAGAATGATGGAACTGACCAAGCAGTTTCTTAGCACTTTTTCAGTTATCTGAACAAACTGTTGCATCCTGTTCCTTCAGTGCATCTGTTATACTTTAAGTATGATAGGAAATAAAGATTCAGATCCAAACAACCTGCTGATCATACACATTTATCTAATGAGCCACAGTGTTTCCATTGACAAATACAAGACAGTTATTTGGTTTATATTGTGACAGTAACGTTCTCGCCTGGTAAGAAAAAACGATATTGCGATATAAAAATTCTATATCGCCCAGCACAAGTTACAGCTGTTTATGTCTCTATAGAAGTCTACGGGATTTTGGCTTCTTGGAGCCAACAGGTACTTCCTGTTTGGAACGCCAGGGGGCGGGGTCACTCAGTCCACTTGTTAGATACAGTCAATGATCAAACCCAGATATGAAGCCGCCCCCTCCCAGCAAACGGGACTCACCTAAATAGGGGGACGTCTTTGGACAGAACGGCATGTCGTCCCTGCGGTTATACTTCAGGAACAAGTTGGACAGGTTGGAGTAAACGTCCAGGGCGCCAACACCCTCTGCTGTGATGTTACGCATCGGCAGGCTGGTGGTGCTGGGGCTGCGGAAAATGCGGATGAAGTAGGTGACCCTGCGGTGGTACCCCTCCCGGGACAGCAGCGCCATGACCACCAGCTGGATGCCCAAGAACATGAAGCCATAGCGCCATTTGGACTGGAGCGCCACCATGGCGGCGGGACGCAGGACCTGTGAGTGCTGGGTTTGACAGCGTGCAGCCTCCTCGCTCAAAAACGAGGGGGGGGAGAAGGCACTTTTGGTGAGTGGGGGCCAAAAGCCCGCTCAGAACCGTGGTTTTCCTCTATCAGGGTTTTCTGGGAGGGAGAAGTCTGCTCCACTCTGGTCGCAGCTGTGGGGGGTGGTGGTCCTACATCATGTAGCGGGCCCCCTCCCTGACTGCCATCCTGAGCTCAGAGCTGCTGCCCCCTCTGTCACGATGCCTTCTGCTCTTAGTATTTCCTAGCGGGGGCCTCTGAAGCAGTGACCATGACAGACGTGCAGCAGCCCCCACTCTGAGGATTACCCAGCGGCTGGAGGGGCGGGGGGTTTCAGTGAAAGGATGGGGGGCTTTGGGTCCCACGGTGAGGAGTTCAGTCGGGGGACGGACGGCAGCCGGACTCTGAAAGAGAACAGAAGAGAGGCGGTCATTCCGACACCCCCAGCCCGGAAGCACAGAGGACAGCCATTGCAGGCTTCCAGCTGCGCCCCCCCCTCCACACAATGAGCCATTGTGTGCACACAAATGGATCGTGTTTGTTTGTGTGAAGCCACACAGCAGGGTTGGAGAAGCCTCGGCTAAACAGACCCGGGGGGGTCCAGAGCAGCGGTTGGGAACCGAACGCCGTCACTGAAACTCCTGAACTTCTAGAGCTCAGCTTTGACACAAACCCGCAGAATGTCAATTAGAGCTTGTTAAAGCGGGCGGGATCGGGCGCTAATCCTAATCCTGACAGCTCAGAGGCGGCTCCTCACTGCAACACGGATTAAAACGGCAATCTCAAAGATTCCCAATGACTTCCAGACAAAACAAGTTTCTCCGAAGGCCTCAGAGAGGAAAAAACTTTTCTGACAAAGCAGAACGTCCTGTTTTTAATGCCGGACATTTTCCTGGATGTAAATTACTTTAAGGGGAAATTATGAGTTTAAATTAAGAGAATTAACTTTTAAAACATTTGAAGAATTTCAATTCAGTTTCATTTAGAACCTTTAGTCTGTCCAGTACCAGGTTCAGACCGAGCAGAGAGAAACTGGAGAGAAACCAAATGAAACCCTCATTGTCAGCTCTGTCATCCAAAAGGCCATCAAAAGACAGATTATGGATTAGATTAGAGACGGTTGATCAAAACTGGGTTAATCCCAATCATAATTCAAACCTCCTGGTTCTTTCAGGGTCAGAACGAGGAGATCCGTGTACGTGACACCTTCTCCGGTGTCATAGTGACCTGTAACGAGAGATAAGCGCCGGTTCAGCGAGGGTGGGGTTGTTATTGTTGTGTTGGTGTGCCTAAAGCCACGTTTCATCCCAGCAGAAGACGGGGACAGGTGGGCGTGTTATGGATCAGCGGATCTGGGTCGGCAGGTGTGGAAGACTGAAAAAACTGGAGAGGAGTAAGACGAGAGGAAGGCCACCACCCTCCGTTCTAGGAGAGTTTCCGACAGCATTCCCAGCATCCTCTCTGCTCCTTCAGCAGCCCATTTATGGAATGTTTTGTGCACCACCCGGGGCATTAATATTTCACACAGATGTTGTGTTCCCTCGCATGAATGACTGCACACGCTGGGGGCATGAGTGTGTTGGTCCTGAAACGATGTTTTAGTTCCTCTACTTTTCTGCAGCGTTCTGTTTAAAACTCACCCTGTCATACGAGCCCCTCCCCCTCAACATCATCACTCTTTTAAAAGGCCTCAGACATCATGGTGATCACATGAAACCGAAGAGCTGTCTTTAAACAGGTTTGTGCACAGAGCTCCTATGATGCCAATCAGGAACAAGGAAACGGCAAAATAAATTCAGCTGGAAGCTACAGGAAGTGGAACCCAGCAGAAACACGGTTCTGTATTGACCTTTGTTAAATTTGCTTTTCAGTTAAAGGTCGACCTGCAGCAGCAGAACTGCAGCGTGTTTCCAAATTCTACGTTATACGCCCTGTTCCCAAAAAATCCAGTACAAATATTTGCGATGTCCAAGACTGCTAGTTCACCATCTTTATAAATCTAGTAGAGTTTAGTAAAAATACACTTCAATGTTAATATTGCTCTAAAATAATGTTGGATTTGAAGTGTATAAACTTAAACCAAACGCGCTGCTGTCACTGGAAGGAAATACACTTTCAACATAAAGTGTCGATGAAGGTTCTCATTTTCAAAGTAAAAGTATCAAATCTTTTTTGTAGATAAAAAAAAAAAACACTGATCAGTTCATTGAAATAAGTTCTGAAAAACTGATGAATGTGATTTTAAGAACATAAACGTCTGGTAATCATTGATGTGAGGTCATGTGATCGTCTGCTAGCATGGTGGAGAAGTTGTACCAAAACGCGTGCGTAAAATGTTCATCTAAAGTTTGAGTTTTTTGTTTTTTTCACTAATGATGAAAAAGATGAAGTCCATCTGTAAAACCCGTTTAGTGTTGGAAACACTGCATTCAGTTCAGATGAAAGGACTGCGAGTGTTTTCTAGTTGTTCTATTTCTATTGAGGCGATCCTGTGTCTTCCTCTACGATCTTCTGGCCACCGATCTACTGGAACATTTTCTGGGTTTGTTTTTGAATGATCCAAAACAACAGTGGTTTTTTAATGTTTAACAATAAACTTACATTGTTTTAAGTGATAAATACCAGTTTTTTCTTCGAAATCTGAGTTTTCCTTTTCCTGTTTTGTTGATTCTGACCCTCTCCTATTCTAAATTAATAAGAGCTGTCAACGTTAACGCCTAAACAAATTTCATAAAAATAAAATCAAAGCGTTAATATTTTTTAACGCTAGTTAATTACACTTGACAAAAAGACTGTCTTCTGCTTCACGTCGGGCAGTTCAGACTTCCACAGCGTGCGATAATTTCTGAAAATACATTGGCACTATCCCGCTTATACCGTGGTCACTTACAAAATAAATAAATATTAAATCGATTTTTAATTATTTTATTTGTTTTGATCACTTTTTACTAAAAGGTGAATTCATATGTGGTGCGGCGCATTGTGTCAGTAACTATCACTGAACAGGATAACCTCGACTGCAGTGATATATATGATATATCATCACGATAAGCTCAAAAAAGCATCAGTTCAGAGAGAAAGTTCACCGCTTGCTTTTGTCCAGAAGGTGAAGCAAAAAAGATGGTTTTGTTTGTGACCACAACTACTTTTTTAGATGAAAGTCAACACCCAGCAGCCAATCAGATTTGAGTATTCACACTGGACCATTTCAGAGCAGAAACACAATGTTTGTTTCTTATGGCTGTTTATCAGCATCTTTGTTTTATTGGAGTAAAACTGCAGACATTCAAGTCTTTAGAGTTCTGCCTATCTTACTGTTGATGTGTTTTGTGCACATGCATTACACTTCTGGGATATCTGAGTTAACACTTTTTAAATCAGAACATTTCAGACAATGAAAAGGAAGGAGAATTTTTCTCTGTTCTTTTTTTGTTCAAAAGCTGCATGCTGTTGTAAAGAAATTAACCTAGTAAAACATTATGATTAATTGTGATTATCCACAATCCCAAAGAGTGATTAATTTTTTTAAATCGATTGACAACATTAAAATAAATAGTGAATAAATGTATTTTTTTGTTTATTTTTCATACATTCCGTAAAATGAAAAACATAGCAACCAGTCAAACATAATATATTAAATAGTAAAAATTGTGGTTTGATCTGTGAATTGTTGATGCTGATGCACCTTAGTGACCCACAGGCAGCAGATTGGTTTGCCTTAAACGAAGATGAAGAAAATCCAGTTTTGTAACAAACTTTCTGCTTTATTCTGTAAATAAACATTATTTTAAATTTTATGTTGCTCTAATTCCAGTTTTCAAAGAAGCTGTTGATCAGTTCATTGACTAATAAGCCAAACCGATGAGTGGAGAACTATCTTCACCACTACAGCAGAGTCTTCCTCTGTGAGCTCTGCTGTTTCCAGCAGCATCTGCTTCACATCAGAGCTGCTCCACGTCAGCAGAGCAACTTCACTCTGCTGCAAAAACACAAACGCCGAGCAACAGAACAAAAAGAGGAACAATCTATCTTCTGAAACATCCAAGATCAACGTGGAATCTCCAGATGACGTCTGTCCCAACAGTTTACCTTTAAAAAGATGGGCTTATTCCAAACTGCAAAGAAGGTTCAGTCAGCAGGAAATGATGTCACTGCATCTTCAGTCCCACTGAGAGTCATTAAAGTCTTTCCTCTCCTCTGGGGGAGAGCAGCTTCTGGTGCAAACGCTCACTGGTTACCTGGCATGGACTCAGAGCTGCTGCACAGAACATCACATGAAGAATGAGAGCTTTCTGCAGAACGTGCAAACTCGCGATGTTCAGAACTTCTATGCAGGTGAAGCCGCTTTTCCTTTGAAACTTCAGGGACTTCATGCTGCTGCACACTAAACCTTCTCACAAACAAACTGTTTTTACAGTTTTACTTGTATTTTGAAATTGAGAAAGATTTGACTCAGGAAAGCTCCAGACCTGTGGTTGAACTGGTTCTTCTGATGGTTCTTGTCGTGTTTTTGTCAGAAGTGAAATAAGGAAAAAAACAGAAAAGATTGTTTTTTACTTTGAATGGATGATGCAGCCTGCCGGGAAAAACCCAGAAGCTCTGAGCTCCAAACAGCAGCTTCTGATGTGATTAATGAGCTCAGCAGATCAGTCGGGAACCGTTTCCTGTCTCAGATAGAAGTTGGAGATCGAGCTAAAAGTCTCCTCAGGTTCAACGTCTGACTCCTCCATCAGAAACTCCACCTCTCTGCACCGACACAAGAGGAGGTGGAGGCGGCCCTCTTTGGTTGGGGATGTGGCCGTCAAGCCTCTGTATGTTTGTTTGGTGAAAATAGGGGACGGGATCTCAAACAAACATGGCTGTAGACACAAGAGGAAGACGACAAGTGCTGCCACCACAGGCTGGGGCGGGGCTCAGGTTTCCCCCCATCTGAGCCTTTGCATCCCAAACAAAACACAGACAACCTCATCACGACTGCAGAAAGATGCAGCTCTGAAGCCTCTGGGCTTCATTTGAAGAGCCTCGCTGCACGGCCATCAAACTGCGGCTTTTAGGTGGTGGTGGTGTGTGGTGAGGGGAGGGTCAAAGGCTAAAAGCAACAGGTGGTGCAGCAACACACCACAGCCTTACATGCACACACTTCACCTCGATTCATCCCCGTGTTCTGCTCCTCAGGGATTTTAGAACATTCCATAACAATGAACAGTTGCTGAGGCTTCATGAGGTAAGTCAATCAATCCTCAAGCCCCGCCCCTTTCATCAGAAGGTGTTTCTACAAAACAATCTGGCTTTATGAGCTGAGCCTTAATGACAAAACATAAACCAGAATGAGCCTCAGATTCATTAAGCATGTTCATAGCAGCAGGCCAAGGTTTAAAGTGTTTTATTTTGAAGGTGCTCAGGAAGTAAATCAGCATAAAAGTCAGCGCGTCCTTTGTGAAAACAGAACACTGCTGGGTTCTGACAGCTTAGTGAGTCCGTCATATGACTGCACTCATGTTGGTGCGAGGAAACGCTGAAGAACCACATTCCTCTCCCCCGTAGCGAGGACTGTGACGTTTCCAGGTCTTTATGTAAGAGCATCGCCAGCATTATGCAAACGCCACACATCAGAGCCAGCGCCCTCGTCATGGAAACCTGCTCCGACCATTCATCACCATCACTGCTTTAAAGGTCCGACTCCTCGGGGGGACGGAGGCAGAGGAGCAACGTTGGCGTCACTCCCCCACCTCCTGCTCCCTAATGCATCCTTCCTCCCACTCCTTATTCAGCTGCAACAACATGCAGACTGCAGCAGCGGCCATGGAGACCAAACCTCCACGGAACCAGCCGACCCACAACAAAACAAGCTCCGGGAACGTTTGCAGCAGATCCATCCATGGAAGGAAGCTCCATTCAGGTTCTCCACAGGTGTTTACAACCTAAAACATCTACATTAAAACTGATGATAGGAGCAACCAAATATTAGAATTAAAGTAATCGTGTTTTGATAGATTCATATAAATGACACATTTTTAAGCTGCTGGATCACGGAAAAACATTCCAGTCTGGAATGTGAATGCTGTGCAACAGCTTCTGACAATGGAAACAATCTCCTGCTGAACAGAAGAAACTCTCAACCTCTGAGAACCTCAAACCAGGAACGTCTTCCGTGGTTCTGTGAAGAAATGCTGAGTCAGCAGACCAAAGAGACAAGGGTTTCCATCCAAAGTTTAGGAGCAAAATGTCCGGAAGTTTTGAAGACCCCCCCCCCCCTTCAGCATGTTCTCATTTTGGACAGCTGGGATGGTACAGCCGGAATGAAACCGCACCATCATCATCAGTGAGATGAAAGTTCTCCGTTTTCCTTAGTGAACACGCATACGCCACTTTAGAGCATCTCGCCATCTTTGGAAAGCAGAAAAGGTGTAAAGATCATTCGCTGTACCGACTGACCTTTAACCCCAGCCTCAAACGACAGATTGAATCCTCTGCGGTCTGCACACACCTTGGTGAAACCTGGCCCCTAAACACGCAGGTTCTCTCCTTACGCCTATTCAGCAAAGACAAAAGCAGTCTGAACAAATATTTTCGCCCCTGTGCGTTCACGACCGGCGGTGACGGGTCAGCCTCCATTAACGTTCAGATTCTTGGAACAGTCGTCCATCATGATAACAGGTTGATCATTTAAAACAGTGATGGAAATCTAAACACTCAGATTCTACTCCTTAACTTTGGTTTTATGGTGGTGAAATTACAGCTATAAATGAAGAACTACAAGAACAAACCATCAAGTGACAGCATGACGTTATTACCCAATATGGCTGCTTTAGAACCGACTCTTGTCTGGATTTGTTTCTTCCGTCCTTTACTGCGTATGAACTCACATGAACTTGGAAAATCTTTCACTCGCAGTTTTGTTTATAGTTTAAGGTTTTTAACACAATAAATGATTAAACAATCATCAATTGTGTTACTTTAGACACTATTTGTGTAAAAGAAAAAAAAACTTTGATTTTTTTTAAAAGCAGTAAATGTTTGATCCCGTGAATCTGAATCCGAGTAATCTGATGTAATCCACGTTAATCCCGCTGTTAAACAGAAACCAACACGGGAGCAGGTCCAAAAAAGTCCGGAGCACCCGGACAAACCCCCCTCCCAGAAAAGTTTCAGGAACTGTGGGTCGGATCCTTAGGACTTTGCTCCCCAGTTCCGGACCAGACCGAGCCGGGTCGGGGGGAGGACTGAGAGCCTCTGCGGTTCGAGGGGGACGGTTCCGTCTGTGGGTCCGGGTCCGGAACCTGCCCGCCCGGACGCCTTTGTTCCGCTCCGCGTTTCTGCGGGACCTTCAGGAAACCGCAGAGAACCGCACAGGAAAAGTTGCGCAAACGTGTCGACAAACTGCGTCGAGCCGCGTTGGCGCGAGACAAACTTTCTTCAAAGGCGAAAGTTGCCGCCGCCGCGGAGTCACCGCCGCAGCTCCCGCCGCCAGCACCGCACAAACACCCGCGTTTGAACCTGGCGCATGTTCACGGAACTCATCAAGTGGACTACCCAGGTGTTGGGGAGGGGGGCGAACGGAACCGAGCTAATCACGGGTTAGCGAACTAGCTTGCTAAAGCACGCGGAACTACTTTCTCCTGCGGTCATCAAAAGCAGATGTTGGGCTCGCGGTTAAAGCTCACCTGACGCTCGAGGCGGTTCTGGAGTGAGACGGCTGCCGGTGTGCGGTACTTCCCGACGCAGACTCTGTTCTCCGGACGTTGTGGAGTTGTCCCTGCGTGAACGCTGCTTGGGAGCGGAGCCACACGGCCGCGTCCCGCCCCTTCACTCCGGTCCACACCCACAGGAACACTCCGCCTGCTCCAGGAAGCACCGCGGGGGGCGGGGCCAGCGTTACCTCACAGAAACGTTACTCAGGAAGCTGTAATAACACAACCAAAAGGTTCATTTATTTATTTATTGAATAAAACTGAGTTTGAACTTAAAATTTATTTTCAGGAAAAAAAATCAAATCTGTTTGACATAAAAAAGAATAAAAATCCTGATTTAAGGTGGAATTTCAGGTTAAAAATATCCTATTCAGTTGTTCAGCGTTCTGCAATCACATTCTGGAGGAGATTCCGGGTGATAAGAGCTCAAGATTGATTCCTGGAAGAGGTCATTGGTCCCTGAAGGCAAATGGAAGTGTTTGCAGCATGAGGTCAGCCATCATTAAAGACAGGCCCAGCCTCAGGAACCGGTTCTTCAGGTAGAGTGTGTCTTCACTCAGGCATGAATGTGATTTATAGACATAACTGGGATCTTTTGTTGATGGGTGGAATTTACACTGTCATTCTAAGACTCAAATTCTCTGACACGCATCCTTTTTACCCTGAAACGGCGGGGTTTGGCTGTGGAGGAGCTCCCTGTGCTTCTAGAATGTGCTGCAGGAGGTCAAACAAAAACGTCCCACATGTCAACACTTCCAATTGTCAAAGAAATCAAGCTTCATTTTTCTGGAACAAAAAGCAAAGAGGCGCCTGACGCTGTGTCCTTTGTCCACAGAACCAAACCTTTGTGGTGTGACCTCTGGGTCTGGCTCCACCACATTTCTGCTCACATCTGATGAACACTTTATGTCGGTCTTAAATGAACATTTCTACACCACGTGTGCGGCTCGGACAGCTTCCTGGTGATCGGACCGGCCCGTCTTTGTGGAACCTGAAGGTTTTTGTTGAACTTTGTGAACTCCACTCAGAAACCAGATGACTCAAAGAGTTGGACAGCTTTGAACAGCACAAGGAATTCAATTCTGTACTGAGTCACACTAAAATGAGTGAGATTGCCGTGGTGACATCAGTAACTATTTTTACTTCTGGAATAGTTCGTCGGCTGTGATTAATCTACTTTCAGGTCCAGCTCCTTGAATGCCTTCATGATGGCCTCCTGCAAGAATCATGAGGGTTGAACCAGAACCTGTAAGGTCAGTGGGACCTTTAGGAAAGGTCAAGGAGGGTCAGATAGCTCCAGTGTACTCTGATTACTGAAATAATTTTAGAAAAATCGAATTTTGACCAATTTTCAACCCAACTTCCTTTATTTGACATCTTTTAACATGTTTGCAGATTAAATTATTGGAGAAAAACTTTGTCTGTGGAGATTCTGAGTCTTCAGATCACGTCATCACAGGATTCTGAGGCCCAGCACAGCCTGACGGTTTTGTTTGCATTGTGCGTTATAACCTATTTGGATAGTTTATTGTTAAAGGTGAGTCAAAATTCCATTTACAACCAAAAAGTCCCAGTTGTGTCATTCAGGTTTCCTTTATTCATAACCTGGAAAACTGGTTCCTGAGGTCGGACCTGTTCACCACGGTTCAGTCACGTTGTCTAGATCAACCTTTAAGTCTAGTTTCTCTAACAAAGAGAATTGTTACATAACAAAATTGTTGGGAATCAGGATCAGACAAATAAAAGGTGTTTGAAAAAGATTGTATTTGTGATGTAGAGTACTGTTGGGATTAAATCAATGAACAGCATTTATTAAAGGAGATTTTTTCAGCAAACGGTTTTTCCAGCCTATTTTGTTTAAACTTTGCCTAAATTCCCATGTATATTTGATTAGAAAATGACATTTCCTGAAAAGCTTTCCTGAACTTGGATCGATGTTCCTCAGAACCTGTGAAGATGAAAGAACCAGGCCTGCAGCTCCTCAGAGGGTCGCCTGAGCAAAGTGGATCAGGAAACATCGGATTCTGAGTAGAAGAATGGCTGTTATGTTGAGGTTTTTGTTCAGACTGAGGCGAGATGTGGAACTGGGACACGTGTACAAAACATCATTCCTCCTTCTTGATCTCAGGTGAGTCTGTCTGTCACTGAAGATCAGATGAGGAACTATTGGAACTGGCAGATGATGAACTGGACTTCTGTTGGGCAGAACCGATGGTAGAGCAGACGCCTGTGTACACTTCGTTTTCCCTCAGGCTGTGACCTGCATGGACGGGCTGGTGTGGCTCCCCAGACAATGTTTCGGACCAGAACCTGGGCCGTATGTTTGTTGACCTGCAACAGCAGCTCTGCTCCTTCCTCCTCACCCACAGATGGCCTCTGCCTGCACTGGGGGTGTCTCCACTCGTGACTTTGCTGCCTTTGCACAAAAACAGATGCTGTAATGAAGGGTCTTCTCCCCACTTTAAGGAGCTGCGTCACCGTGGAGGAAGCAGTCCGGCTTTCCAGCCGCTCAATCGCATCAACCTGAGCCGCCTGAATCTGATCCAAGATGCATGAATAGATGGGAGCGTCGACACGCAGGTTCAATCCTTCGATTTACAATCCCTAATATCATGTGCCTGTAGTTTACTCAGCATATGCTAAGAATGACATTCTTTATTTATTTATTGTAGACATTTATATTACATGTATGTCCATGTAATATTTTTTTTTACATTTGCTGTTTTTTTGGTATTAGAATTTGACAAAAAGCTGCAGTAAAATAACAGACAGCGATGTAGGCAGTAAAACAGCCGCGTGTTAATAGTTAAGAAATAGATAATTTGTTTACGAATGTATAGAAGTTTTTGGGAGGATTTTTAGCATTGGTGTAGCACAAAACTAGGAAAATAGGATTATATAAGTGCGCTTGTTCCCACTCCTTTTCAAGCAATAAATCAAGCTCTACTAGACTTCAGTCATTAATCACTTTATTTAATAAATGCTACTAATGGGACTTAAGTGAGTTGTTTTTGTTTGTTTTTCATCGTTTGTTTTTTTCTTTTCTTTCAATCAACGCATTTGATTGTCTGACTAATGAGTTTGATAATTCTGTGTGATTTTTTTTAAAACAAGTCAATTTTTGAACAGATAGTTGACTATGAAAAGTGATTGGTAAGTAAAAGTATTTAAAAAAGCAAATACTTTTGGATTAAACAAACTAAATTTTAAAATTTGACGAACTGATTGACAATAACACAAAGATGTTGGGCTCTTTATGCACAATAATATAACCCTTTACCTGGGGGGCACAAACTTCAGATCCCCACTGTATATTGTATACTTTGCTGTTTTCATTTTTCATAGATAATTTATTTATATTTAAAATTGAATTAAACTTTGTAACCACTGAGCTTTTGTCAGCTTCCTCATACTTTAAATGCATTTGACTTTTAGCTTCAATTAGCATTCTAAGCTCATAAATATGATTTGTTTAAAATGTAAGCCTGTCTGACAGGTTTTCCTTTAGCTACTATTTTGCTGAAGTATAACATTAGGATGTAGTTTCAGGAAAGATTAAAAAGTCTCCTAAATGCTGCATAAGCTGTAATTACCTGATTGGTTTTTTTGGTCGTCCTGTGAAAACAGTGTTACAGTCGTCAAGTCGCCAAAAGATGAAAGCATGAACTCGTTTTTCCAGGTCCTTCTTGGACACCAGATCTTTAACCCTTGAAATATTTTTGAGATGATATTAGGCGGATTTTGTGACTGCCTTAATGTGTTTCTCAAAATGTAGATCTGTGTCCATCACTACACCTACATTTCTGGCCTGGTTGGTAGTGTTAAGATGAATAGATTGAAGCTCTGTGGTGACGTCCACCCGTTTCTCTTTAGCCCCAAAGACAAGAACCTCAGTTTTGTTTTTGTTTAATTGAAGTAAGTTGTGACACATCCAGTCATTAATGTCCTCAATGCATTTACCAAGAGCCTGTACAGGGCCTCGGTCTCCTGGTGTCATTGTAATATATATGCTGTGTGTCATCTGCATAGCTATGGTAACTAATGTTGTTGTTCTTTATAACCTGGGCCAGTGGGAGCATGTAGATATTAAATAGAAGTGGTCCCAGGATAGAGCCTTGGGGAACTTCACATGTAATTTCTGTTGGTTCTGATGTGAAGTTACCAATGGATACAAAATATTTCCTGTTTTCCAAGTACGATTTGAACCAATTTAGTCCTGGCCCAATTAGACCCACCCAGTTTTCCAGTCGTTTGCATAATATAGCGTGATCAACTGTATCAAATGCAGCACTGAGATCCAATAAAACTAGCGCTGACATATTTCCACTGTCTGTATTCAAATGTATCTCATTAGTCACTTTGGTCAGAGCCGTCTCAGTGCTGTGGTTCTGTCTGAAGTCTGACTGGAAGACATCATACCAGTTGTTTCTTTTTGAGAATTCATTTAACTGATGAAAAACAGCTTTTTCAATGATCTTACCTAAAAATGGCATGTTTGATATCAGTCTGTAGTTGCTCATTTGTGTTTTGTCCAAACTGTCCTTTTTTAGGAGGGGTTTGATTCCAGCTGTTTTCAGTGGTTCTGGGAAAACACCAGACGTTAAAGACATGTTCACAATCAGAAGCTGGACCGACTCCAGGATCTTTGAAACTTGTTTGAAAAAACGTGTGGTTAGAATATCCAGACAACAGGAGGAGGAGGTCAGTTGAGTTAGAATCTCCTCCAGGTCTTTACTGTTTATGGGTTGAAACTGAGTCATAGGGTTTATATTGGGTTTCCAGTGGATAAAGTTCATATTCTGGACTTGTAATTGATGAAACAATAGTTTGCCCAATGTTTTTGATTTTGTCTGTAAAGAATTTAGCAAAGTCATTACAAGCTTTAGTGGAGTAAATTTCTGGTGCCGCTGACACAGGGGGTTTGTTAGCCTGTTGACTGTAGCGAATAACGCCAGAAAATTATGAGAGTTTGGTAATGATGTCAGAGAAATAGGACTTCCTTGTATTGCTCAGTTGTAAGTTATAAAAGTGAAGTTTCTCTTTATAGATGTCGTAATCAACCTGCAGTTTAGTCTTTCTCCATCTGCGTTCATTTTCGATATTCTCTTTTTCCATTTTTTACAAGTATAGAATTTCTCCATGGAGATTTTATCTTTCCATAGATCACCTTCACCTTATTGAGAGCAATACTATCCATTATACTTAACATATTGGCATTAAAGCTATTGACAAGTTCATTGACTGAACCCCCTGAGAGGGAAGGTGTTAGATTCTGGTTGAACATCTCACCAGTATTTTCAGTTATATACCGTTTTGTGATCTTCTTCCTCAAAACATCTGTGTGTACTGGAATTGTGCTTTCAAAGAAAACACAGCAGTGATCAGACAGACCTAAATCACATACATTAATCTTGGAAATGTTCAGTCCTTTGGAAATCAATAAATCAATAAATATGCCCTCTGTTGTGTGTGGGCTCTGTCACATGTTGGGTCAACCCCAAATTTTCCAGTGTGTTATTCAGGTCTTTAGTCTCTTTGTTCTGAGAGTTGTCAACATGGATGTCAAAATCAACACAGATCATAGACAGCAGTTCACTAAGCTCATGGTTCAAATCTGCACAGTATCTGGGGGGCCAGGTAGATATTTATAAATGAGGCCTTCAGCTCTACAGTCACGTATTCAAAACATGGAAAGCTTCCAAAAGATAAGTTCTTACACTGAAATAGTTCATTGAGCAAAACTGCAACCCCCCCGCGCTTTCTGCCTGTTCTTTCCTCACTGATAACACCATAGTTGGGAGGGGCTGACTTGATGAGAACAGCTGAACTGTTATTTCCATCTAACCAGGTTTCAACTTAAAGCATAAAATCAATGTTGTACTCAGCAATAAGATCATGAATTAAAAAAGTTTTCCCTGCTAAAGACATGACATTTCAGAATGCTAACTTCAGAGGTCTAGGAGTAACAGCGTTGTCATTGAAGTTATGTTTCTGGACAGACACAGAAGGTATATTTACCTCAGTTAAGATCCTTTGTCTGTGTTTTGGCCAAACTAAGTTTCTAATGAGCAGGGTCCCAGGTTTTTCTGGAGAAAGTCATGACTGTTGGTAATTCCACATCCTGGACCCTCCACACATCAAACAGCTGACTGCAGAGACAGGATATGATGTCGTATAGGAGGGGGTGGGGCTTTACGTCGTCCCTTTGAATGTTCTGGTGACAGGGTTATGGGGGACAAAAAAGCCCAAACCTACTTTCTCCATCATCTGTTCAGAGAATTTCCGGTGGGGGGAAGAGGAGGAAAGCGGGACCTATCAGGGGTTTGGGGGTTTGGTGGTGTTTGGGACGTGAAGAACATCCTTCGTCCTTGTTGTTTGTGCTTTTCAGGGGCTTGTAGGCAGATAGTCTTTCCCATTTTTGACGTTTTTCTCCAGTGGGGGCAAGTCCATCTCTTGCATGAATCCAGTGTGTCTGGCCTTGACATTGAGATATGTCTTTGTTTACCTCAGTCTTGACATAACATAGATAGCAAAATAGATTGGAAGAGTTTAACTTCTGACTTGTTCAAATTGAATCAATTTGCTCTAAAAAGATGCCTGCGTTCCCAGAAAATGTGAAAGTTATTAAAGTTAACTCCATGTCAGAATATGCCACAGAAATTCCACCTGTTTAGAGCCAACAGTCTGCTGAATCTTTCCTCTCCTCCTGGAATAGTTGGGATGGGAGCACTGATGAAAACAGCTGCATTCAGAGAGCTCACAGTTCTTATTAGTCCAGTAAAGTCTTGCTTTAGGACTTCAGATTTTTGCTTGGACACATCATTTGACCCTGTGTGTATTACAATATTTGTACAGTTGGATACTTGGCCACAGCGTCATGTATTCTCTCCTGCATGTCACTGACCATGTCTGTAGGAAGGCATAGGACTTCAGTGTTCCTGCTGCAGACCCTCTGAACATCTTTTACAGTGGAATCACCGACAATCAGAGTCTCAGAGCCTTCAGCTTTCATTCTGTTTACCTTTTGACAGGTTATGAGTCCTCATCCTGCTGCCTTCCAGTGGATGGTCATTGGAAAGAGATCTGGGGTCTTCTGAGAGTGGAGCAAATCTGTTTTGCAGTTTCATCTGTTTTTGCAGAAAACACAATAATGGTGTGTGCAAAAGTTTGGACACCCTGCAGAATTTATAGCATGCACCGTCCTCTTTGGAAAAGCTGAGACCTGACAGGGTCACGGATTGACCATCTGATTTCAATCTGGAAGATTGTAAATAATCTGATCATGTGACCTCGCCCCAACAATCAGCATCATGGGTTCTTCCAGCAGTTGTTCTGAACAACGAAACTGAAAATAGTTGATCAGAAAGCAGGAGAAGCTAGAAGAAGAAAGCAAAGCCTTTTCAGATGAAAATATCCTCTGTTCAGAATGTCATTAAGAAATGTCAGTCAACAGGAACAGTGGAAGTTAAACCAAAATCTGGAAGAAAATCTCAGACAGAGCAGCTCACAGGATTGAGAGAAGAGCAAATCCAAACCCACATTTGACTGCAGCATCCCTCCAGAAAGACCTGCAGACTCTGGAGTTGAGCTGCACTGTTCTACTGTCAACAGATACTTGTACAAATATGATCTTCATGGAAGAGTCATCAGAAGAAAACCTCTTCTACGTCCTCATTGGATCATTGACATAGAACACTGGACAGTTTAACCCCTCCCCTCTCACGTTCCCAAACAGAAAATACCCGCTGGTTCCAAGAAGGTCAAAATCCCAGACTCCTATTGAGAGAAACAGTTGGTACTCAGTCATTGTATTTGTCAGAATAACCATTCCTGCTCTGATACATTTTTCTTAACATCTTCTTTTTAATCTAATATTTTTTCTTTATCTCAAGTTCTAAACTGACCAATCAGATGCCTCAGTAAAGGCATGTGATGCCCGCTGGTCCCACCTCCAACATTTGATTGACAGTTTCTCCCGAGCCTGTTTTCAGTGGAAGGGATGTGGACTTTGAACAAGCTTACTCCTGATTGGTGACTGCAGTTCCCCTGAAAACGTGACTCAGACCAGTCACTGTCAACTAGTTTCAAAATGGCGGTGCATGTCTCAGGAAGCAATGGAGGCTTACTTCTGCACAAACAGCGCCCCCTGCTCAGCGGTGAATTTCTGATGAACTCCTGCTGCTCTGAAGAAACTATGTTCTGGAAAACGACACTGGGTTTAGATAAAGAACGACATCATCATTATTGAAAGACCACTGGGAACACTTTAGAAACCGATCAGAAGATGATCGCAGTGGGATTTTCAACTGAAACAAGAGAATCTGAACTCAGCATAAGAACTGCTACACACGTGGACAAAATTGTTGGTTCCCCTCAGTTAAAGAAGGAAAAACCCACAATTCTCACTGAAATCACTTGAAACTTACAAAAGTAACAATAAATAAAAATGTATTGAAAATTAAATAATCAAAATCAGCCATCACTTTTGAATTGCTGATTAACATAATTATTTAAAAAAACAAACTAATGAAACAGGCCTGGACAAAAATGATGGTACCCATAACTTCATATTTTGTTGCACAACCTTTTGAGGCAATCACTGCAATGAAGCGATTTCTGTATTTGTCAATGAGCGTTCTGCAGCTGTCAACAGGTATTTTGGCCCACTCCTCATGAGCAAACTGCTCCAGGTAAATAAGAGTTGTCTTGAAATGTTTTGGATTTACTAAGTTAAAGCTTAGACAGGAGAGCTTCCTTAAGTTGTTGAATTGAGGGATGAAGACAGAAAATAAACAAGCAGGTATCCCTTTTCTGTGGAAAACATCTTTATTGGATTTCTTCTGAACGTGTAGTTAGATGAGGAAACACAGATACAAAGGCTTTACCCGAGCTACAGTCGAGGCCGGATATTTAGAGGAACCAGCGGAGTTGCCTGTAGAAAAAACAATGTGACGCAGTGAGTCATCTGGAGGTGGAAAAAGGGCTGACCTGAAGTTTCTTTCGAGTAAATTTAGTCCAGAGAAAAGGCTGCGAGGCTGGACCGCTCTGCTCCCAGAATGCAGTTTTCTTCTCTACTTGTAGAACTCGTGCTCCTGCTCGTCCTTCTTGATGACCGTCTTGTAAGCTTTCTCAAAGTCTTTAGCCAGGACGATGTACCGGTTCTCACGCACGGCCAGCATGCCAGCCTGAGGCGGCGGACAGGGCAAAGTCAGACAGACTGTGGGAGGAAGACACCAGCAAGAACGAGACAAAAGTAAAGCAACATCTCACCTCCTGGCAGATGGAGTTGATGTCTGCTCCAGAAATCTTGTCAGGTCGAGCAACATCTGTGTGACAGTTAGGGATGAGTAATGCTCCAAAATCTATCCTAAAGTGACCTAGCGGGGTTTAAGCCAGATTTCCTGATGAAAATGCATAAAAGGAAGAAAAAAAACTTTTCATGGGACCCATAAGAAATCATGAGGACAGAACAAAGCTGCTCACAGGTGAGCAGAACTTCCACCTTCTGACTCGTGTTTCTTCAATGTTTAGTGATGTTCAGAAAGAGCTGATCTAACAAAAACAGAGCCTTTTGAAACAGTTCAAAGTTGCTTTAGGGAATCCATCAGCTGTCTGGAAAAAGAGCGATCGGAGCAGATAGAATGATGATGGACGTGGACCTCTGACCAAACTTCAAACCTCTCTAAAGGACAAACTGCTGCAGATACTTAACAATAGATCTGAGTAATGAAATCAACAGACAGAAAGTTCCACCTTTTTGAGCACATTCATGTTTAAAGAAACATCTCTGAGGAGTCAGATATCTGAAAGTTTTCTTTAGTTTCCGTCTCTCTGGCAGACGCAGTCTGACTGCAGACTGCCACCTGCAGGCCACTGTATTTGCTGTCCTTTCTGTAGCATTCGCTGCAGATTTTTAAAGGGTGACGTTTCGGGTGTTCATGAAAACCTTCAGAAGGATACAGTCCTCCAGGTCCACCTCCTCAGAAAGGTTCATTTTACTGGTGATGGTGGAGAAGATAAGGCGCTTCTGTCTGCGGTCGGGCAGCGGGAACTCGATCTTTCGGTCCAGGCGGCCCGGTCGGAGCAGGGCCGGGTCCAGAGTGTCTGCTCGGTTTGTTGCCATGATGACCTGAGGAACGGGGATTAGATCACATGAGAGGAGGTTTTACCCAGAAACACTGGATGGTCAGAGCGTTTAGATGAGTTCAGAATGACAAGAAACAAAATCAAAGCACTTCAAACTCTGTTTGTTCAGGTTTTTGTTTCAAATTTTACACTGGTGTGACGAGATTTTCCTCAAAGCAGAAGGAAAAAAATGATTCTCAAGATAATTCAAGGATCCGTCCAAAATGTTACAGAAACTGAGAAGTCCTCATGAGGTTGATTGAACTGACACGAGAACCTCTTTGCTTTCATAAAGTCAGATGCTCGTACCAATGGGGGTGTTTCCAGAGAGGACCATAGGCTGTTGGAGCTCAGCACAAACACTGGGGGGTGCAACAGGACTCACCTTGACATTGACGTTCTGGTCGAAGCCGTCCATCTGATTCAGCAGCTCCAGCAGAATCCTCTGCACTTCCCTGTCAGCTGCAGCAGAAAGCGGCAGACTTGTGGTGAGAAACCTCAGAAACCCCACAAACCTCACGATTACTGACTGTACCTCCAGTCTGAGCATCGAAGCGCTTTGTGGCGATGGCGTCGATCTCGTCGATGAAGATGATGGCAGGAGCGTTCTCCTTGGCCAACCGGAAGACGTCCCGGACCATACGGGGGCCTTCCCCCAGATACTTCTGAACAAACTCAGAACCCACCACACGGATGAAGGCAGCTGTAGACAGAAGTGGACTCTTATTCTGAAAACCCCTAACAGGCTCTTAATATTGAGGAATTACAGACGTGAGCGTGCTCTAAGTCTGCGAGTGAGGAATCCCTTGGCTGAGTTACAACCCAGATGTGGTGTCAAACTTTGGTTCTGCTGTCTCAAACAAAACCAAAACTCTGTTCCTGTGTTTGAGGACTCATATGTTGAAAAGGATGAATTTTATTCATAAATTTACACTTTTAATGTTGTTTATCCAGGTGATGTTGTCTTGAATCATGGCATCTGGACTTTCCCACAAGAACACAGAACTTTTGCCACAAACAACGGCTGTGGATCATGTAGACAATCATGATTCCATGAAGGTCTCCATCATAAAAGCAGGAACCTGAGATCTTGATGGAGGTTAACTTTGAGGTCGTCCGGTTAAACTTCAGTCTAAACTCCCTCAAAAGGAGGATGTGAATCTGCGTTTGTTCCAGTTACTCTGAAATTCCTTTCATTGAAAAGAAACAATACAATTTTGTCATTTTTTCTGGAAAAAACCTTCAGACACAAAATCCTCCATTCAAACTTTCCTTTTGTTTCAGTCTTTACTAACAATAAAGTTTCTGTTTGAATCCCAACATTTATGTCATAACTTTTAGGATCAGGAGGGTCTTTGAAAAGTGGTCGTTTCTTAAATCAGTAATAAATTGTAATTAAATAAAAGTCCTAAAAATGAGAGAGTGCATCTTTGTAGCCACACTGATAATAGATTTCTGTTCACACTTTTTGTTTATATATTTCAAATTTAGTTTCATTTCTTTACAGACATGTCTGTGTTCAAATCTCCCAGTTCCTGCTGTCTCTCGCCTCTTCTCTCTCTTGTTCTGCTTTTATTGTGTTCATTTCCTGCAGCTGACAGGATGTTACCACAGCATGATGACCTAGAGTAGGATGGAGTGTAGATCTGTCAGACAAACGCTGCAGATGTGACGGACAAACACCTGTAGTGTGGTGGGCCACGGCTTTGGCCAGCATGGTTTTTCCACAACCTGGAGGTCCATACATGAGGACACCTCTTGGGGGGTCGATGCCGATCTGAGGGGAAACAGCAGGACAACACATTCAGATGAAGTCTCCTGCTTTGCATAATGACTGCAGATGTTTGTACTTCCCCAACCTGCTTATAAAGCTCGAAGTGCGTGAGAGGCAGCTCCACCGCCTCCCGGACTTCCTGCTTCTGGATGTCCATCCCTCCGATGTCAGCGTACATCACATCTGGCTTTTGATCTAAAGCACAAATCACTTCCATCAGGAAGAAGAACAACAATACAGAGAAGAGTGGGCAGTAGGGGGCACACCTGAAGTCAGCATCATGATGCTGCTGTCCGCCTCAGGAGGAAGAACGTCCACCAGCGCGTTGCTGTGCTTGTGCAGTGCCACCGAGGCGTTGGGTTTTAGCAGCTCTCTGTCGATGGTGCTCAGGATGCGGACATAGTAGTTGGAGCCTGAAAAAAGCAGCTGGTTAGACCGAATATTGAGTCCATAGCTGGAAAACTACTCCTCAAAGTGTTTGAAGAGCATCATCCACACCCCCAGCAGAAACTCGCCTGTGGTGGAGCCGACAATGGCCGTGTTCTGGTCAACAGCCTCCAAGAACTGACCGATGACCAGAGGGATGCTCTGTATTCTCTTCACCTCCTCCTGAGCGTGCAGGAACTCCTTCTTCAGGTTCTTCTGTTCATCTTTGATGTACTCCTCCTGCACCTCCAGGAACTCCAGTTCCTGCTGCAGCTTCTGCAAATGAATGAGGAGCATAGAGTGAACAGCGTAGAAATGTGAGCAGAAACCAGCAAAGGCGACAGAACTTCAACAGGGCTTTCCACCGTTTTTAGGACAGATGCTCCATCAGCTGTGAGAGAGGGTTCAGATATTTATAAAATACTTTGATGCAGTCACGAGTTAGCAGGATTACCTGTCTAAAGCAGGTGAGTTGTAGAAGCATTGATGTAAGCATGTAATCAAACTCAGATCACTCAGACAGATATAAAGCCAGTAAAGCTCAAGTCTTGGACGACCTTCATCTTCTCAACACTCAGAAGTAGAATTTATCAACAGTTTACAGTTTCTGAAGAACATTTTTGGAGGACAGTCTGCAGGAGTATTTAGACCTCCATTTGACCACCTCCTGTTGCTCCCTCAGACTCAAACCCATCTCACCGTTCTCTCTGAGTTCCACAGGGGAGCAGAGCTTTTTACTGCTCTGTTCTTAAACCTTAGGAGCAGCACAGAAACTAAAATTCCTTCTTCTGCCCGTTTTCTCAGCATCTCTTCTTTATTTTAGGTTTTTGTTTTCAATCTGTGCAGCCTTCATCTTTGTTTATTATAAATATTGTTACATGCAGACCTTGTATCTGGAATAAAGATCTTCTAAGTCTTCTGGTTCTGGTGTCAGGAAGGACAGGCCAGTCTGAGGTCTGGAGCTCAGGACGGGGGGCATCTCATCCTGTTGGGATTAACACAGAAGGGGTCAAACAGTGACATAGAGGCACCACACCACAAAGCTGGGAGACGGTGCACATCTGTGCACACAGAGCTCTACAGCCTTAAGGAAGCATCAAGAGTCAACAAAACAACACATAAATGAATGCTACTGATCTGCTGTAAAATACCAATAGAGCTGAAATCTCCCCACCTCACCATCAGAGCCGCTCTGCAATAAAACACCCTGTTATATCTGCTAAGAACATCCAAACCAGCACAAAGATCATACAGCAACAAGAAAAGATTAGAAAGCATTCCTATAAAAACTCTCAAAACTAAAACTTATTTACATTCAAGAGATGTTTTTAATCCAGAAATTAGAGGATTGTTTATCTATTGACGTTTTCAATTAGGTGCTGTATGTGAATAACAGCTTTTTCAGCTGGGATAGAACCCTTAACCAACCGACCCTTAAAAACAGAGATTGGTACCGTTAAAATACTAAAATAAAGCAGTTACCCTTTTAGAAGAAATAAAAGGGGACCACTGTGGTATGGTGTCCCTAAAGAGCAAATTACATTAACAAAATACTAGACAATTTAAAAAGCACCACAAACAAAAAAAAAAAAAAAAACAGCACTGCATTTTTGAAAACAAAATTCAAGAAATTAAAACCTAAAAGACAAGCAAAAAAAACATTTTGTAAAACAAAAGTAAAAAGACAGAAAACTAATTGAAATGTTAAAAATAAAACACAATAAGAAACCAGAAAACTATAACTAACTATACTATGGGACGGCCGTGGAGCAGTGGTAAGGAGGTCGACCTCTGAACAGAACATTGCAGGTTTGGTTCCCGCTTTGCCCTCCCATGTGTTGAAGTGTCGTGGTCTGGCGGTCTTAGGTTGGTGCCAGTGCTCGGCAGCCAAGCAGTCATTAGGGTGGGAACGTGTGTGTGTGTGTGTGTGCGTGTGCGTGTGTGAATGAGACTGGGTGAAAAGGACGGTTCCTGTAAAGTGCTCTGGGCTCATTGAGTTTGGTTTTTTAACATTTCATTTTTTCCCCTGAAAATAACTTTTGTTTTCAAAAGTGTGGAATTCTGTTTTGATGTCTAAATTGTTAAGCTGTTTTTTTTATATTTGTCTTGCTTTTTAAATTGTGATCTATACATTTTTTTGTTAAATCAAGTGATTTCTTTGATGTGATTTGCACTTCAGGGCCACCATACTGATGGTAATTAATTCTAATTTAGTGAATTGTTCAGAAAGAAAAAAACACATTGAAACTAAAACTCAATTCTAAAGGTATAAATGTTGTTATTGGAAGCATAAAAGAAAACAGATAAAAACAAAATAACTGGTCATTTTAAAGTTCTCAAAGTGGTACAACTTGACACCAATCTGACGTTTTTGTTTACAGTAAAATGCATTAAATAAAAAAATGTTTGCCTATTGAAACGAAATTTTGAAGACAAACATGATCTCAAAGAAACTGCTCCAAAAATGTCTATATTTTTTCTATTTACTTTCTGTTGCGTTCCTATTGACCACTTGCAACATTTAATTTTATAGTTATTTTTGAATGAGCTTTAATATAGAAAATGTTTACTAATTATAGTGAAACATACGAAAAGCTTTGTATGCTTTTTTAATTTATTGGAGTGGAATTTAATAACCTGTGAGGTAGAAATGCCCCACTATGTCCAAAAACCACTGATCTCTGAGACAAAGCTGTTTATTTCGTATGTTGGTAACTTCTACCGCTCGAGGCTTTTACATTTTGTTAAATCGATGTTTAAAGGGCCCTTAAAAGTGCCTATATGATAACCTAACAAAGTTCAAGCATATGGAACTCATGTTTTCATGTAAAATTCTTTAAAGTTCCCTCCGAATGCTAACGCTACAAGCTAGCATGAATGACTGACCAGCATGAATCGGCAGGTTTACGCGCCGGCAGGTTTACGGACAAACAACCACAGACAGACTGAAACAAAATCTCGTCAGAGCTGCTCTTGGACACACGCACTTCCTAGAACATTCATGTAAAACTATTTTTTCCAACAACATAAACAAAAGTCATAATTCTTACCGGACTCTTCTCCACCGTTACCAGGTCCTCCATGTTAAGCTAGGTACTAACGTAATGACGTAAACAATGGAGACGTGATGACGTAAATGATGCGTTCATCTTCTTCGTTTCCGAAGACGATGAAATAACCTGCGGGGCTATCACCGCCATCTGTTGGTTAATATTGAAATCGTCTGCCGAAAAAAAAGGAAATTAAATTAAATTTTGAAGATGATCTTTCAGATCTGCACTTCTTAAGTGATACTGAAGTTGTAAATAAGTTGATTCCAGATGGGGTTACATCAAAACATTTATGTTTTATTGTGGTCATTTGTAGATTTTTCTTTTTGTTTCATTTTGTTTTCCTGTCACAATTTGAGAGAAAGTTATACATATTCAATGAAAGAATTCCAGTTATTTTTAGGCATGCAGGGTAGTCCATAAGGTCTGTTGGTTTCTGCAGCTGGTCTTTTTTTCAGAAGCTGAGACTCCTGGAGCAGCAGCGACTTTGACCTGCTTTGTTATTAGTGGCATATTTTTAGCCTCAACTCTCCAACTTTTACCTTTTTTACCTGCCTTTATGGGTAAATCAAAGTATTGAAACTTGGAAATCAAATGTTAGATATAACACATTTTTATTTTAAAATAATACAGGTGAAACCAAAAAAAAGTGGTATACTTGGCATTCTAAAGAGAAAATCAGAAAAACAGGCTGCTATTAAAAAACAAGACAAACAAAAAATAACATTCACACGTTTTTAAAATTTTCTACGAAACCTGCCAATGCAGCTTAAAGCTGAAAACATAAAAACACAAAAGAGTTTTTGTTATTTTTCTCAACAATCAGCCAAGGGATGCTGTAACTCTGCCCCTCCCACAGAGGACTGAACTGATGTCATGCTCGCAGCAGCAGCTAAAGGAGAGAGGCGTTCTGTTAAACAGCACCGTGTGTTAAAAATGAAGTAATGCAGAAAACCATGTCAACCAGTAAAGCGGCTGTGGTGCAAAGGTAGAGCGGTCGACCTTTGACAGTTGTTTTGCAGGTTTGGTTCCTGCCTTGCTCGTCCATTCTTGGGTAAAACTGGGGGTGTACAATTATAGCATTAATTGTGATTCATTGATTACAAACAAATATGCATATATTTTTTTCTCAATGACATCAATCTAACCTATAATTTTTCTGTTTTTGCAGATGAGTTGCTTTAAAAAATCCTTTTGTAGGTCTTCTACTTGTCAGGTGTTAACCACATCCTGATGTGAACATCTATTTGCTGATGTCCGATGAGAGAAAGATGAGGAGAAATGGTTAGTAGAGGTGAAAATGAAGAAAAGAGAAGCTTTTATCTCTTAAAAATGTCAATTTTCATGTCCCAACTGACAGCACTTTAATTTACATGTCTGTTTAGTTTTAGACAAAAGTGTTGATAAGAAGTTTGTGGTCACTTTGTGTTATTTTTGGGATTGCTCAGAAATAAATTCCTAATGTTTTTATGTTATAACAAAATTAAATGAAAATACCTCAAAATTAGGGTTTTCTCAGGAATTATAAAGTTAAAGTTACATTAAAAACAGAATAATTTGAATAATAAAGGTCAGGATTAATTATTTGCATTAAAAATGAATGGCTTCTGGACTTCAAGTCTTTTTACCATTCATCATTGAAATTTGAGTTCTGTCACAAGCCTGGTGATTTTAAATAAATAAATGAATGAATCATTTCCAGTGCCCATGGATTAGAAAAGATTTACAAAAAGCATGTAAAAAAAACTCTTTACAGTGAGCATCTGAAAAATAGAACCAAAGAGGCAGAGATTAAATACGAAAATATAAGAATCCAATAACTTTTCTTGTAAGAATATTGAAGAGAGGAATATTATCCAAAACTTTTAGAAAAAAATCTCAAGTAAAGCCAAAAACACATGGAACATTTTAATGAAACAAAAGAAAGTATTTCTCCAAAATGTTTCATCAAAGTAGAAGAGGAGATTTATCAAATGAAGGAATTATCAAAATATTTGAATAACCTTTTGTTAATTTGAGGCCTGAATTAGAAAAACACATTTCAGATGCAGGTAATCGGGCAAACAGTAGCTCAGCATTGTTCTCTGTGGCCTCAGATCCAGCAGAAGTTTTGGATCCTTGCAGACCAGAAGCTGAGCGCCGCAGAGAAAACAACAGAGACGCTTCATTGTTCACAAAACACGTAAAGAAACATTAACAGAAAAATTAAAGGAGTGATCATCAAAATAAAAATGTAAGAAAAAGTTAAAGAAATTTAAAGTCATCTTAAAGTAACAGTGTGGACGTAAACTTCTGAATCCAAATGAATCAAATGCAGCTGAGAACAGGTGGGTCTTTAACCTGGATTTAAATACTGAGTGTTTCAGCTGATCTAAGACTTTCTGGAAGTTTGTTCCAGATCTGTGGGGCGAAGAAGCTGAATGCAGGTTCTCCATGTTTGGTTTTGTGAGAATTGTGAACTTGAGTTTGATTTTTGTCAGTTTTGTTAAAGTTTTCTGTCATGTTCTGTTTTGAACTTATAGACACAACCAGCAGTTTCTTCGAGACACAGCCGGCCGGCTGGCCTGAACAAACTGCGCCGGTCCCCAGCCCAGATAAAATGCAGGACCGTGTCAGGGAGGGCATCCAGCAGGAAACTAACTCTCTGCCAAAGCAAACGTGTGGATAAGTGAAAGCTGGTTAGCTGTGGCAACCCCTGATGGGATGTGCCAAAAGGTGAACAACAAACAGATTTGTTTGAGCTTCCTAAAGGTTTGATTGTGTATCCGCAGCACAAAAACAATGTAGTTGTATCTACTTGTGACCCGCTTGTTGTTCATCACTTTTAGACATGTCAAGAAGGAACAGAAACACTGCATGTTTAAACTCTTCCTGGTGGCCAATGCCTTCACTTCCTGTTTTAAGATTGGGCACAGGAAGTGGAACGCATTTGGATTTGTTTGCTTTACTTTTGGTTTGTAATGGTTTGAGTTGTATATTTATGTCTGCTTTTCTTTACAGGACTTTGAATGTATAGTTTCAAGACACTTCAGTATTTTGTTGTCTGTCATTATTTGTTGTATGGTTAAAGTGGCTTCCTTCCTGGGTGTGGCCACCAATTAACTGGAGCCCATAAAAGGGAAGGAGCCAGTGCAGCCCAGTGCAGTGTTGCTGTTCATGAAATCTTCTGTTCCTGAACTTTGAAGACATCTCCCCCCATGTGACCAGGCCCCTCATGTCACATCCCTACACTGTGACCAACAAAAAGACTCCTGCTTTGCTGAAATTTCATCATGCAACAGTGTGAATATGAAGTAGCAAATGCTGCTTCATATTCACCACAAAATGACTCAATGGCTAAACTGAGCGTCAATATCCTGTTTGGGTTTTCTGCAGTTTTCTACTGCTTCGGGAGGTGGATGGGGGTCTATATTTCCGGTGAAACTTGTGGTTTTAACTGAAAAACTGCTGCAGATCTGAGGACCAAAGGAAGATTTCATGCCGTTTTGTTAGTTTAAGAGAGCTAAATGAGCATCACATAAAAGCAGTCGTGCCCCGACTCTAAACCAGAAACGTCATCCCCATAAAAAGGAAGACATTTACTTTACAAAAATGATAACAAACAAAAGCGTACATGTATACAAAGAGCTAAACAGAACAGCCTGAACACAAAACACCCACAACTCAGGTCACAGGTTTGTCCAGGTTGTTTCTGAAAACTCAAGACCATCACAAACAGACTCAGGAGCCCAGAGCGATTTCCTCTGCCTCCCCCAGCTCCACCACGATGCCTGTTCAGCCCCATCATTTATTAAGGATTGGTTGCCCTGGTTACAGAAGACACTAATGTCCTCAGTGGTCTTCTCCTGCTGGTTTTCTTATTTTAGTTTGGGGTTGGACCTTGGTAGTCTTGATTTGTGGGATTTGTTTTCTGTTGGTAGATTTTGTTCGACGGTCGACATGGCTGGGTCAGCTGTCCCCCCCTGTCTTATTTTATCGTCTGACCAGCACACTCTTTTTCTTTTTCAGGGCAGAGCGTTCCCTTTATTTAATAAACTGTGTTCCTCCTGGTGTCCAGTCTGTTTATGTTATGGTCCCCTTTTTGTGCCTTCCCCTAAACTGGAGCCCGGTTTACCTGATGGGGATGCAACAGCAAGACATTTCCCAGAATTCTCTGTGAAAGACCTGATGCTCATTAGGTTGGGCAGTATGGACCAATGCGTTGCGTTTGAACAATTGCAGCAAAAAAAAAAGAAAAGAAAAGGTGTTTGTGTATTTTTTTGGTAAACCATAAACTTGTTCATTATTAGTGGACTCATAAATAGTCTTGGAGCGCTCTAGAGTTCTTATGGGCGGATCAGGACAGTGAAACACATTCTCATGTGGGTGGGAGGGGTGTAAACTGAACCATACTAAAACAGAGTCCTTGACGTGTCTAGTTGATGAAACAAATGTAGAAGGAAGTTTCTGCAAAAGGTTTTGGGAAACACTTCTTTTACTGATTTTTGAAGGTTGAAGTCGATCTTTCTTCACTGGGAGCCTCTTGATCTGACGTCTGCCCGAGCATCCCCTCAGAGGAAGGAAGTTCAGGTTGGAGCAGAGAGCACCAGCGGCGTCTGTGAGCAAACATGCAGGAGCATCACCCCAGCTTCACGTCCACCGAGCAGAGATGGAGCTCCGGGGTCCTGATGCTCCTCCTGATCCCAGGTACCAATGGCACAGCGCTGGCTGGTCTCTGCTCTGTTCTCTGAATCGTCTGCTTTTCTGAGACTCTAGCAGCTGTGAGCAGCAAAAGCAGAGTGTTGGAAAAGCCTTTGTGGTGACGGGGAAACAGGATGAATTTAACCTTTTAAGATACAAGAACTATTGTGGAGATGACCAACTGAAACACTGACAGCAAAAACGAAATCAGTTAAAGCATAAATGTCCACAAACAAAAAGCTAAAGGAAAGAGAAAGTTCAAATGTTAAACTCAGAAACACACAGTTTTAGTGATTGCTGCAGCGCCGATGCTGCGGGTTATTGAACTTCAGGAAAGAATCTCACACGCAGTCGGTGCTTTTCAGCTGCGCTTTGATCTGTGTACAGAAGATCACTTTGATCTATTTTGATTTTGCTGTGGCTGTCTTGGCATCCAGCAAACAAAGCTTACTTTTTTTTGTGATTGGATGCTAGATTTGCACCAAACACCATTTGTATGGAGAATTCTGGTGGCCACATCCATTTTGATGTAAATTTGCAGCTGGATGCTTGTCCAAAAATCTGCTGACAAACCAGACGCTCCTGCTATGTGTGGGTAGAGCTAAGTTTTTAGCCGCATCACTACATCATGGAAAACACGGATGATGCTCAGAGATCAGTTTTATTTTTGTTAAAGAGCTCTACAAACGCGTCTGTAACCACGTCTCTATGTCTGGGTTCATGAGATTATTCAGAGACTCTCCTGGTACGGTGAGCTTCACCGTCTACTGCAGGAGCTGTCTGTGTGATGGCGCTCTCAGCGGTACTTCTGTCTCTGTGACCCAGTTTGGCAACTGGCTGTCCTGCATTAGCCCCAGGAGGGAAAAATAAGAATAAAAACAGAAAAACTTTTATTACAGTCTCCATACAAATAAAAAAACATCAGAAAGTTCAGGAAAACGATCAGCTTCTCCTCCATGTTGGTTTTGGACTCCACCCGCTGATGACATCATCAGCACGCCACCAACTAAAGCTGCATTACTGATACTTTGCCAAACTATAGATATTTGATCTCTTGTTTCACTCAGAATTTTTTGTTGCGCCGCCCAAAATGCGCTGCAGCTAGAAAATCTCCTCCGACGGTCAAAACGCGCCGCAGGACTTCTGACGGCGTCTGCACATTGACTTAACATTGAAACTGGACGCCTTTGACATGTGAATGACATTCTGCGTTAACGCTGCTATAAAACACAAAAATGTTTGCAGGATGCTACAGCAGCCACAGCAACAACCGAAGCGTTGCTAGTAAACATTGCCATGAAGGATCAAAGCAGATGTGGCAGAGTCTCCTGCAGTCCTCCCTGAAAGAAAGACTTTAAAAAGTCATAATTAATACTCATAATTTCTGTGTCACGAGGCTGCGGGATGTGACGTGCACACGGCAGTGCACGTCTGCTTCTGAATCCATGAATTCAGAAAGTTTCCTTAAAGAAGGGACATTAGAGGAGATGATGAAAGTTTTCAGAACTTCTCTTTTCTTCTCACATTTGGATTTGATCTTCTGGGCTTTTCCCACAGAAAAACAATCCCTGGTGGTAAAAAAAGAAATCCAGATGTTTAGTGTTTGTCAAACTTTGCTCCGCTTTCATTCTGACTCAATTTCTTTTACATTTCATTGTTTATTGCAGCTATTACTTGCAAGAACATTGTAGCTCCTGGTTATGTAAAAACAATCCCAATCCATTATTTTTGCTCATGAAGTTGCAGGACGTCAGGTCTCCTTCAGAACCGCTGTGTGTTTTGACCCGGTTCAGACTTTTAGTTTGAATGTTTTGTTTTTTAGAAGCTTTTTCTTCACAGATGTTATATGCAACTCTCAGTTAACAATTTAATTTGCAATTTGATCATGCTTTTTGAAAATGCATTTTTGAATTCAGTATTAAAACTTACACGTCAATATGACAATTTCAAAATAAAATACTAAACAAAAACAAATTTTAAATTTTTTATGTCAAAATTCAAATGAATAAACATTTTAAAATGTACAATTCAGTATGCAATTTGACCTTTCATTTTGAAAGTGCTTTATGCAATTTCCTCTAAAATATTTAAAACTGAAATTTCAATACACAGTTTGCCTTAAATTCATTTTAAAGTAGCTTAAAATCTATTGCATTGTAAATCATGCTGTTTTTGTGTCAAATTTCAAAAGAAATTGCAAATAGCGCCCCCTGGTGTCATTGTTTTCATTTGCACATCATTGCACTGTGTAGGTCAAAATTCAATTTGAAATGCAACCTGTCAGACACTCGTCAAGGCGGGGCTCACTACCTTCCTAAATTTACCAAATCCTGCTGCCATTTCTTCTGGTCGACCAATTTAAAATATTAAAGACTCAACAAACCAATGCAATTATTTGGCGTCTGAGGTTCGAGAAGAGAAAGCGCTATCTGCTCATGAATTCAAATGCAACTGCATTGCTGCAGCTCTCAAAGAGGTTCTCTGGAGACAGCGGCCCCCAACCCCCGGTCTGTGGGTCACTTGGTTCTGGGCCACAGACAGAAAAAAACAAATAAATACGATAACAGATCGTTTCTGTTTTGTTTATTTTCTGATCCTGAAGGAAGTTTTATTTTGAAAAACTCCTGCCTACTAGTCACCACATCTCTTAGTGCCGTGACTTAAAGGGGTTAACTGCTAGTTATTAGCCCAAAGCAAACAAAAACAAACCACGAAACGTGGTTATTGTTTATTTATAGTTTCTTTAAAGCAGAAAAGAACCAGTGAGGAACTGAATCAGAGCCTTCGACTTCACAGACAAATAAAGCTGCTGTTTTCAGACAAAACCAGGAGTTTCCCTCAATATACAGATTTATGGAGACAGTTTTTTTTTTACTTGTCCTGTCCAACAGCTGAGCAAACAGATCAGAGCTGAGAGCCTTTTGTGTTTGACAGATGTTACTGTTACAATCAAGGTTATAAATCTTCAGACAATTTTGGACCGGATGGAAAAGAAGAAGAGGTGGGGTAATTGAAACGTCATTTTTAAATACTGAAAAGTAAGTTGCAAAATGCATTTTCAAAGTAAAAGGTCATATTGTATATTGAATTGCAAACTGCAAAATACATTGTCATTTGAATTATGACATCAAAAACCCATGACAATGTCAAATGCAATTGATTTTGTTTTTATAATTAATTTTTAGTGTTTCACATGAACAAAATAAAAGTGGGAGGACCATAAACAATAAAAAGAACCAGAAAAAATCAAAACCCATCATCATCGCTGTCCTGTCAGTCAGGTTGTTTTTATTTTCAAGTTTTTTTTTTTCCTGTTTTTCTTTCATTCCTTTTTTGCCGTCTTTTTGCTATTCAAATCTTTATAGATTTACTTATTTAGCGCTTTTCTACCTTCATCAAAGGCCCCAGGCGTTTTACAGTCACAGTCCCCTTCACACACTGATGGCGGCTCTGCTGCTGAATGCTAGTGCAAACCTTCCATCAGAGGCAATTTGGGGTTCAGTGTCTTGCCTAAGGACAAGCAAGGTAGGAATCGAACCTGTAATCCTCTGATCAGAGGTCAACTGCCCTTTCCACTGCACCACAGCCGCACCACAAAAGAACAGCTTTTTGTTTTCAGTAAAAGTCAAGTAAACAAAGTGTATAAATGTGGCCCACATCCCAAAACCAGTGACTCCGCCCATGACCTGATGTCATCACGCCAAAGTCACAACCTGGAAAAATGCTGCTCTTTCTGTAATCTGAGATCAAATCTTTCTCTCGTGATCATAATCTCCCATCTGAGCTAAAACACCATTTGCTGAATCTGGCTCGGGTTCGACCTGTGTGTCTTCCAGGCGTCCTCTCTGAGGTGGCGGTCCTGCAGCCCCCCATCGTCTCCGCCGCTGTGGGCCACGACGTGACTCTGCCCTGCGAGCTTCAGCTCTCCAGCGAAAGCCTGAAGACCAAACCTGTGTTTTACTGGAGTCTCTGGAGAGGCACAGAGGAGGTGCCAGGGAGGAAGTTACCACGCAGCAGAGATGAACTCCTGAGCGACCAGACGCACACAAAGCAGTCGCTGCTTCTCAGAGACGTCAGCTGGGCCGACAGCGGGAGCTACCTCTGTAAGATCTCAGTCAGGACGGAGCGGAAGGGAAGCTTCAGGAGATACGGGAACAAAACCAAGCTCCTGCTTCACGGTAATCTCACTTCTGTTTTCCCTTCAGACGTCAGGCCTGCAGTTCCTGCAGTTGGGGTTTTCCAAAAGGTCCGGATGGAGACTTTAGATTCTGTTTGAGAAGAATTACTGGCAGCAGAAAACCTCCTCACTGCAGGAGCCGCCCGCAGGAGAAGTCCCGTTCAATGTGTTTGTGATGGTTTGAAATGTAACGAGAAACTTCTTCTGGAGGTTCAAGTACAGACAAACCTCCTCACTGTTCCAAGGTTCACGATGGTCGACTCCCATGTCTGAGCTCCTAAAGCAGAGGAGTCAAACTCCAGGCCTGGAGGGTCAGCATCCGGAATGCTTCACTACTAACCTGCTTTTGCAGTTTCTCATTGGCTGATCCAGGTAATCGGCAGCAAGTAGGACCGGGTCCTGAAAAAACAGCAGGCTGCCGGCCTCCAAGGCCTGGAGTCCAGAACCCCATCCTATAGGACGGAGGTGATGGAGCAGCCAAATGCAGCCGTAGACATCACAGAAAGCTTATCTTATCCAGAAAACGGTGAAACCAAAACTCCTGAAAAAGATTAGAACTAAAACTTGCAGGAACTTTGATAAAAGAAAACAACCAGAACAACTTTCCCCAGATCAGCAGCAGGGAGCAGGAGAACTGCAAACACATTTCTCTACTTTTATTCTGAAGTTTTTTTAGAATCAGAACTAATCACTTCGGATATTTTTGACATGTCTTTCAACAGTCTGTTCAGATCGATGCTGTGACCACGACCTTTAGACTGTGGACCATAAACTGCCCAAAAATCAAAGTAGCATCAAGACTTGTAAATGACAAGATCCTTCTGCTGTCAGCAGCAGTCATCAACGCTTCTGAGTTGAACTTTAGTGACTCAAAACCTCTTATGGACGATTCAGAACCCACTAATGAAACCAAACCCATATCTGGGATATCCAGAGGAAGTTTTGAAAGTATTATGGGCAAAGTGGGAATTCGGTGATTTTCACATTTTCTTACAAAATGGGAAAAGAACACTTTTGTTCAAACAACCGTCACAAAATTTCACACACAAGCCGCCAGGTTAAGTCTACAACCACAACTGAAGTTTTGTTGACCTTTGACCTATGGTACCCCTGGAACTAAAGGTTCCAGCTTCAAATTTAAACTCCACCTAGAGACTTGGATCTATCGCCTCTTCACTCATTGAGCATTACTGGGAAGCTGCTTGAGTAAAAACGTTAGAAATAAAGTTAGTCGATTTTGAACGGCGTCAGCGTGGTGAGTTTGCAGAAGTGGCGTTTCCCTGTTGCTCATACTGGTATATTTTTACCAGAATGTAACACATGAAACTTTTGCTCAAGCTGAACAAAATGATATGAACATATTAGAAATGTGGGCGTTGTTAATAAAAAAAAACTCTTCCGTTGCCAAGGAAATCCAAAAGTTTACTTTTGCTGATTCTTCCAAAAATGATATAGACCTGTTTGTCACCCCCACACAACCAAAAAATTAAATGGTTGCCATGGAGATAAACCAACAGAAAAGCTGCTATTTTGAAAAAAGTATATTTTTTAATGAATTTGTCACATGCAGCTCGGACCAGGGTAGAAGGGGGCAGAGGGGGGGAGTGGGGGCATGTCGCAGCTGCTCAGCCAGTGGGGTGGTGGGGGGCGCCTGCAGGCCATACAGGACAAACAGATGTGAGACAGAAACCGATGGATAAGACGCTTCAGCTGGATGAAGGTTTGCTGCACATGAAAGTGAGGAAACGTTAGCGATGCAGCTCAGATTTAAAATGAACCCTGTGATGATGAAGAGGAGCAGCGGGGGCCAGGCACCTGTGGCCAGCAGCTCAGCTGCCAGAAACATCTGTGTTCATGTCGTTTCAGACCACTTGCTCTTTGAGCGCTGCAGGCTGGACCAGGCTCAGCTCTGCTGTGAAGGTAACGTGACGCAGGACGCCACCTTCTCCCTGTCCATCCTCCATGACGGACAGAAACTCCGAGCAGCCGGCTCTGCAGCTGCAGATACAGCTACGGCTCAGCCCTTCACTTTGTCCATGACCGTCCCTCTGCAGGGGCCTGGGAGGTACAAGTGCCGGCTGTTCCTGAGAGAAGGTCTGATGACCGAAAGCTTCTTCATCCTCAGCACCAACGGTAATCCTCTTCCTCCAGGGAGGATGCAGCCTCCACTGAAGCAAATTTCAAAGGTCGGTCTTTGAAACCAGATGAGCCGGCGAAGACGCCTGCAGAAATCGTTTTCTGGTTCTCGTGAAGTTGTAGGAACTGTGAAACAGAACTGAACCAGAATCCTCATCAGGCTGCAGAGGATTCAGACATCTCAGGAAAATCATGTTCATGCTGAGCAGCTCTGAAGAACTTCACAGATGCTGATGTTTTCTTCTCAGAGACAGGAGGGGGCGGAGCAAACATGACATCAGCATCTCCATCAGACCTTCCCTGGTGAGTTTGTCCAACTGTCTCCGTCTTTTAAAATGCTGTTTGTTTCCATACTAAAAGCCTTCAGAAGCAGGTTTCCCTGCAGGACGCCTTTCATGTGCTCTTCTGTGCCCGTCACAGTTGTGGACATGTCCCCGGAGCCGTGGCTGCTGTACGGCGTGCTCCTGCTGGTCCCCATCATCGTGCTGCTGGGCCTGGTGACCGCCATGCTGACGTGCAGAAAGGCAGACTGAAGGAGCCTCCTGAGGAGGTGCTCTGAATGTGGAGAGAATATGGTCTGATTCCACTTGTGTGTGCGTAATTCTTGACTTGTAACGTGTGTTTGCATGTTTGTGATGACCTGACACACACACACACACACACACACACACTCACAAAACCTCGTTTAAGCACAAATTAGACGTGATGTGCACAGAGCGGAGCGGGTTGATCTGCCCACCGGCCCGCTCCGCTCTGTGGGTGTTCAGAAGGGTCCGGCGCCGCCTGCTGTCGCTGTGACGGGTGACCAGGACTTGGGGGGAAGCTCCATCCGAAGGGGCTGTCAGGAGAGCAGCTGTACAGAGGAAGTGATCCGTTCTGGAAAACGTTTTCTTTTTTTAAAGGGAAGAGTGTTTGAAAAATGTGTATTTAGACTTTTTTATAATATTAATTGTCTTATCTAATTAAGTTTTTACCAGATATTATTCACAATCTAAGTTCAAAGTGGCTGATAAGAAAACTTTGATGACCCAGCATTCTGGCAGCACTTAAACACATCATTTACACAAATCTTTGATTATAGTGTCACATCTGGTTTGTGTGTAAACGTGGTTGTGTGTTTATCAGGCGATTTGTGCGTTCTTTTTAAAGATTTCTGTGTTTAGCTACTTTCAAGCTGCTGTAATTTTACGTTGTGTGTGTGTTTAAATTGTGTTTTTTAATGTTTGTAAATGTGATAGACAATTGAACGCACAAAATGTATTGTATGAGTTACAAATGAAGATTTACACGCACACAAATCAGATGAGACTATTTTCTCTCCATGTCTGAAGGACCTCAGCAGCTGAATCTGTGGACACGGTCACCCGTAGCCTCCCTGCTGTAAAACTCAGACTACAGGAAATAGAAAGTGAAACGAGGACTGGGCTTCAAACAGTTCCATTAAAGACAGGCAGAAAATTGTAAATCATCCCTGCTAAATTTAAGTACCACAATATGGGTCCAGAACTGTTTATCCTGTTTCTAAATGACATACACATGGTGTTGGATACTGTCATTTGTACATTTAAATATGTTTTATACGCTCATGACACAAGTATAGTTTGCACAGAGGAGAATGTCAGTCAAGTTTTAAAAACAGTAAATACAGAATTAAGGAAACTAAAACAATGGTTTGACATGAATAAATGCACTCAATGTTAACAAAACAAAATCCATGATTTTTGGAAATGATCAATCACATAAATGAGCAAATGTCCCTTCTGCATCTGTGTTGCACAGATGGAAATGTACATGTTTTGAGAATAAAAACATGGAAATAGAAATATGGACAACACAGGGAGTTGTAAAAAGAGGTGGGACCAAACAAGAGTTCTTCTACCCACTCCTTTTCAAACACATTGTTTTGCTTTATTTGTCTACTTTTAATGCTTGTATTTGTTTTCATTCTGTGTTTGAAATAAATACAAAAATAAAAAAAAGACAAACTCCAGATCTGCGGTTCAGCCGTGAAACAACAAATACTTGTTTCTGAAACTCCATGATCTTGGAGCGCCGCAGCATCCATCTTGTTCCACACTGGATTTAGCGGAGTGTGGGACCGCTGGAGGTCGTTGTGCTTTTGTTCTGGTTTCAAAGTGACTTCAGTCATGATGCCGCGTATCGTATCCGGTTATGGAATGACCTGTAACCACAAACCAAAGAGGCAATAAACGTATGTAAAAACAAAAAGGTTTAAAAATGTAATGTTCCAAAAATATGAACAATAAAGTCAGTTATTGTGTCTGTATTTTATAGTTAGATTATGTGTTTAAACTCAGGAATCCACAAGTGTTTGTGTTCACTATCTGCTGTACTTCTGTCTATGTTTTTGAGAGGAAAAAACCCAAAACTGTTTAATGAGAATCAAACAAATAAACACATGAATACATTGACAAGTGTCAGTGGTGTAATAGAAAGAATACTTTGAAGAGTTGATGAATGAAGAAAACGAGAGAAGAAAGATAGAAGAGGTGAGTGTTGTGGAGCAGGAAGAAACAAAGATGAGTGAGGGTGAAGAGAGGATGAAGAGGATGAAGAGTGGAAAGGCTCTTGGTCCTGATGATCTACCTGTGCAGGTATGGAAGTGTCTATGAGAGATTGCAGTGGAGTTCCTGACTGGGTTGTTCAACAGGATCTTAGGTGATAATAAGATACCAGAGGAATGGAGGAGAGGTGTGATGGTTCCATTTTTAAGAATAAGGGAGATGTGTAGAGTTGTGGAAACTACAGAGGAATAAAGCTGATGAGCCAAACAATGAAGGGATGGAAAGAGTAGCTGAAGCTAGACCAAGAGCAGAAGAGAACATCTGTGAGCAGCAGTTTGATTTCATACCAAGAAAGAACTCTACAGATGCAATCTTTGCTTTGAGGATGTTGATAGAGAAGGTCAGAGAAATGCACTGTGTCTTTGTAGATCTGGAGAAAGTTTATGACAGAGATAAACTGTGGTTTGTATGAGGACGTCTGGAGAGACAGAAGTATGTTAGAGCAGGACATGTATGAGGACTGGAAGGACAGCGGTGAGGTTTGCTGTAGGAGTGACAGAGGAGTTCAAGGTGAAGGTGGGATTACATCAGGGATCAGCTCTGATCCCCTTCCTGTTTGCAATGGTGATGGACAGATGAGGTTTGACAGGAATCACCAGGAACTATGATGTTTGCAGACGATACTGTGATTTATAGTGAGAGCAGAGAACAGGTGGAGGAGAAGCTAGAGAAGTGGAGGTTTGATCTGGAAAGGAGAGGAATGAAGGTTAACTGCAGCAAGACGGAGTTCATGTGTGAATGAGAAGAACTCAAATGGAAGAGTGAGGTTACAGTTCAATTCAATTTGATTTCTATAGCCCAATGTCACACAGTGGTCTCCGTGGGCTTCACAGTGGTATTTGTACAGAAGATGATCAAGTCAGTCATGACATATAAACAATAGCTGGATGCTAAACTAACTAAACAGAATGAACTAAACTGATGTTCCTGCTCTTAGACCCTCCTTCTCAGTGAGGAAAAACTCTTTAAAAAAACCTATCCATTCAAGGCCTTATAGGTTAGCAGCAGGATTATGAACTTGATTCTAGATTCAACTGGGAGCCAGTGAAGTGAAGCTAACACAGGAGTAATGTGTTCTCTTCTGCTGGTTCCTGCTAACAGTCTAGCTGCTGCATTTTGAACAAGCTGAAGACTTTTTAAAGAACTTTTAGGACAAGCTGCTAGCTAAGAGTTACAGTAATCCAGCCTAGACGTAACAAATGCATGGATGAGGTTTTCAGCATCACTTCTAGATAATATGTTTCTGACCATAGAAATAGGCTTTTGTGAAGGAGAAAAAAATACCGTTTTAAAAGTTTTTTTTAGGTTATTTTTTCAAATTTTTTTATCAATATTTCTTTGAAATTTAAATGTATATTTTACAATTTAAAACCGTTCTTGTTTTTATTCACTTCGATCCTGATATTGATCCTGATGGACCTGGTCCGTTCGCCCTCCTGACCAGCAGGTGGCGGTGATGCGCCACATTCTCGTAAATCAAATGTCCAGACATTCCCAGAAGAAGCACAGCAGCAGTAGGTCTGGATCTGGTCCGGTTCCGTCCGAATTTAGGGAACAAAAAGCCTAAAGATGTCTCCGCTGGTCTCTCTGCGACATCTGATCAGCCAGAAACTGTCCGCCGCTGCGGAGGAGATCTTCTCGGAGTTTGAGAAGACCATCCTTCAGTACGAGCAGGAGATCGACCGCCAGCGCAAACTGCTGCAGTTCCGAGCAGGTACGAGCAGGTCCAGGTGAACCCCTCCAGAACACCGCAGCGGATCGGAAGCGAACCCGTCCTCTGACCTCCAGCGCTGGACTCCAGAGACGTTAACGGTTCCGCCGTGGTTCCACTTTGATCCCACAGAGATCCAGTCCGGTTCAGCTCCTTCATTCTGCCGTTTAGATTCAATCATTTCCCCGGAATGTTCTGGAGAACTCGGAGAAGAGTTCGTCTTTCCGTTTTTGTTCCTTCCTCAAACCCGGCCATGACAGCAGCATCTCCAGCTGGCATCGCTGGCGGCGGTTACCATGGAGACGGCCTAACAACATCCTCTCAGAGCGCACACGCATGCACACCTGTGCATGTCGTAACCACGCCCACTAAACGTGATGCTCCTCCCGAACACCAAAACTTTATTCAAACTAAACACAGGAGAGCACAAACCTTCAGTGTTCCGCAGGAAACCTTCCAGCAGGTTGAGTTGTTCTGGGATCCAGACGTCTGATTTTCAGACTCCGGACTGATGGATGAAGCGGAAAGATGAAGCTTCTGTTCGCGCCTCTGATTCCATCAAAGTCCCACTCCTGACCATCTTCTGATCTGTTTGCAAAGCGTTCCCAGTGGTTGTTTATTGATGACAATGATCCAGTTTTTCATGTAAATCCACATCCTGTGTGGTTTTCCAGGACATAGTTTCTGCAGAGCAGTAGGAGTTCAGTAGAAATTCCCTTCTGAGTTGTGGGCAGGACTGTAGCGTGGAGGAAGCCTGCCCTGACTTCCCATCATCTATTTGTTTCCACTCTCTCCTGCTAGCTTACAGCCCCTCACACACCCAACCTAACATTAGCGGTGCGACAAAGCCAGAGCTGGTGGCCGGCCGGTCCATCACTGCCACAGGCTTTCTCCATCAGCATTTCTCCGTCTGCTGCTCATTCACAGCGATTTGGGAAAAAGAAATGTTTTAAGCTTCGTTTTCTGAGTGCATGACGTCCATCATCAGAGTGGGTCTTAAAGGAGTCCAAACTCCAACAAGCGATCAGCCGCTTGTTTTCAAAGCGGAACCTCCACCCTCAGAGCTCCTGAAGGGAGACGTTCTCTCTGCTTTGGATCCAGAAGTTCTGCTGGTTTCCTCTGCAGGAGAAGCTGAGAGGAAACCGTGGAGCTCAGATTCAAATGTCATGTTCATGTCGTCTTTCTGCAGCTGCTCTTCCTCCAGCGTCGTCACCTGCAGAAACGTTATCTACACGAGAAAAAGGGCACCAGATGTTTACAATCAAATATTGTGTTTAGTGTCTAAATGTTTCCTGTCTGATCCTCACTGACCCCGCCCCCTCGACCTTCTGCCTCTGAGCGTTCACATCCTGCATAACTTCTGTTCTTCTGCAGATTCCCAGCAGCAGTGCACGTTCAAAGAGGAGGACCTCCTCTGCCTTCCAGAAATGAAGTGTGGAATGGACCTGGGGGAACCAGAACCTCCGCAGATCACCGAGGAGCTGCGCCGCAGTCAGGACGACCAGCGGTTTGTAGTGAAGCAGGAGATGGATCCGTTTACGGAGGCAGCTCATCAGGAAAGCAGCGAGCCACAAGCGAGCGGACAGCATCCCCTGCTCCTCCACGTCCAGCACCAGGACCAGAACCAGACCCAGAACCAGGAGAAGAGCCAGCATGGAGCGCTGCAGCCTCCCGGGGCCGCAGAGCCGATGCTGGAGAGCATCAGCAGTCAGGCAGAAGAGGCAGCAGAAGAGCGGTGTCATCCGGACGCAGGAAAAGTCCTCTTCAAGTGTGACGTCTGTGGGAAGGTGTTCAAGTTTCAGTATCAGCTGAGGATCCACGCCGTGGCGCACACCGACGAGCGGCCCTTCTCCTGCAAGAGCTGCGGGAAGAGCTTCAAGAGGAAGAGGTGCTTCCTGATCCACAGCCGGGTCCACACCGGCGAGAAGCTGAACGCCTGCGAGATCTGCGGGAAGACCTTCACCAAGAGCTCCGCCCTGACCGTCCACATGAGGATCCATCGGGGCGAGAGGCCCTTCTCCTGCCAGATCTGTGGGCGGAGCTTCACCCAGAACTGCGCCCTGAACGTCCACATGAGGATCCATCGGGGCGAGAAGCCCTTCTCCTGCCAGATCTGTGGGCGGAGCTTCACGCAGAACTGCACCCTCACTGTTCACATGAGGATCCACACCGGCGAGAAGCCCTTCTCCTGTCAGATCTGTGGGCGGAGCTTCACGCAAAGCTGTGCTCTGTCCACACACCTGAGGAACCACCCCTGAGAAGATCCTGGGAGAAAACTGCAGCCCGCTTTCCTTTCAGAAGGTGCAGGTTTGGGGCTGCACGGTGGTGCAGTGGTTAGCACCCTCGCTTCACAGCGAGAAGTCCCTGGTTCAAGTCCCTGCTGGGTTCTTTCTGGGAGGAGTTTACACCTTCTCATTCATTTCCGGTTTCCTCCAACCAAAACACGCTTCATGGGTTCATTGGTGACTAAGTTGCTCCTAGGTGTGCATGTGAGTGTGACAGACTGGCGTCCTGTCCTGGGGTTAACCCCACAGTATAGGTTAGGCTCCAGCAGCGGGTTGAAAACATGGATCAAAATGCACAAAAGTTTGAGTTTTCTGAGGTTCAAACGTTTGATTCGTTTTCTGAAAATGTTCTGGAGTTTTTTCAAAAACACCAAAGAAACAATAAAAGCAGAAGAATGTTTTCCTCATAAACACGTTCTCTTCCAGAAATGTCCGATCTTTTGCTCTGCAGGAGATTCTTTTAAAGTGTGATTGTTCCAAAGATTTGAGGAATAAACGTCTGCATTGGACAGACGATGCTGCAAAGCTTGATTTCAAGTTTCTGTCGTTTTCATCAGAAACCTGAAGGACAGAGAACCGTGTGATGGACTGCAGAACCGTCCGGGCTGGACCCCGCCTTCGCCATCAGAACCCTGAACAGGTTTAGAAGATGGATGGAAACCTTCAGGCTGCTGCTGAGAAGCTTCATGTCTGAGTTTCTGCTTCACACAAGACAAGGACAGAAGTCCAGGATGACCGTCTTCAAACAGAACCTTAGATGGGTTGGACTTTCAGAGAACAATCAGGTTCTGTTAGTGAACCAGATCTTCCCCAGGGTGGACCAGGAGAACCAGAACCTTCAGGATAACAGCTGGTGTCAGGGGAGAGCTCTTTGGACCATCAGAACCAGACGTTCTGAGCTGCAGCTCCACTGGTTCTGCTCTGAACATTCCCCCTCAACGCACCAGCAGGTGAAACAAGAACAAACTGGCTTCTGATGGACCAGGAAGGGATGGGAGACGCCGAACCGCAGCAGGTCTGAGATGAGGAGCATCGCCACAGCAGCTGAGGAAGGTTCCTCTGCAGCGCTGGATCCTGAGAGAAATCACTGCTCTTTTTAGTCCGATAAGAAACTGGGTTTTCTGGCACCGACTGTACTTATAAGAAACGATCGGTTCCTGAAAACCCACAAAACCGACCAGCAGAGACTAAACCAGACCAACATCACCAGAAGAATCAATGCAGCAAACAAAGCAAGAACCAGTTTTCCTCTCTGACCACACGGTGGCAGTGTTGTCACCTCACTGAAGAACGAAACCAAGTTCTGCAGCTCCGTTTTGGACCAGAACCGTCGGTCCACTCACCGTCGATCGGCTCCTGGACTCCTGAGGAACAGCCATGGAAGTCCTGATTCTGGTTTGTCAGAGAAGGTCTTCCTCATGAAGCTGAGCTGCTGTGTGGAGGAGCTCAGAACCGCAGCAGTCAGAAACCCGACAAACGTCCAGAAGACAAGAGAAAAAACACCAGAACAGACGGGTTCTGACTGAGGGAGACTGAGAAGGTTCTGGTTCTGTCCTCCACAAACTGGAGCTGCGAGTCACGTGATCATGATAGTCGACATTTGGATCTGTGACGTCATCAGACAAAGACTCAACACGAGTCAAAGTTTGAACATGTTAAATGCAGGTTTGTGAAGATCCTGCAGCAGAACTTTCTGCTGGACCGGATCTCCTGCCGCTTTCTGGACTCTTTCTTGGTCAGAGTTCTGATGCGCTTCTCACCTGCAGAACATGAGTGACAGCTGGAACCTGCACGTCTCGTTGAACTGCTTTTTCTTCTAAATCTGCATCTTCTCATTCAGATCTTTATTCTTCTTTCTGATCATCATACATTTCAAAGTCTGCGACTTTTTCTTTTCCTTTTGCTTGTTTATGTTTGCAGCACGTGGGGGTTTCTGGCGGGAAAAGCATGTGGTTGAATCACTATTGCCATAGCAACGGCTCCATACTTCTAACCCCCCCCGCCCCTGCTGCCTCCCACCCTCCCCTGATCCATCCCACAGACGGATGCGCGGCCACGCGGACACGGAAGCGCGTCTTCGAGAGAAGCGGAGCTGCTCCTTCTCCTCCCGGGCTTGTCCTCCTCCGCCTCCCGGCGCAGCAGGGTTCGGACACCTGTCAGGTTCTGGACGGGTTTTACGCTCACGAACTGCGCGCGCTCGCGCACGTGTCTCAGCTCGGAACTTCACCTGCAGAGGCATCACGTAACTGCGCGCGTGCACCCGCTGCTGTCGTGCTCGTGTGACCTTTCCCTTCATCCCAGTCTTCCTCTGTGACCTTCATCGTTCTTCTGTCTGCGCGTGCGCGATCACAGGTGAAACCGCTGCTTTCAGGTGCCGTCAAGGACCCCTCCCTCCAACAGCTGAGGAGTCAGGCCACGCCCAGCAGCGCACCTCCTGGACTCAGGGAGTTCCTCCGTGCGTGTGCGCGTGTGTCCCGCTAACGTGGCCGCTGCTGTCAGGATGTGTGCAGCACGTGACCCGCTGCTGGTGCTGCTGCCCCTGACCCTCCTGGCTCTGCAAGGTGAGTGGGACGGACCCGCGTTGCCATGGTGACGCGTGCACGCTGCTTTTTGTGATCCTGCAGCTTCAGAGTGAGACAAACGGTTGGTCTGCTGGATGTTTCATTCAGACTTCTGTTGTTGGAAGCTGTGAACAGTTCTCCTGCAGAAGCAGATCCATCACGGAGCATCAGAACACCTGAGCTCCTCTGACCCGACCCGGCAGTCCGAAGAACAGCAGCGTCCTCAGCCTCTCAGCAAATCTTCATCAACCGGTCCTGAGGAAGCAGAGGTGATCAGCAGAGCACAGCCGTCTCAGTGATGAGGGCAGTCCGGATCTGGAGCAGCAGGTTCTGCGGTGGGACCGTGAGGCCGTGCGGGAAACCAGGCCTCCCAGTCAGTTTTTCCTGCTGGACGTGTGACGGATGAAACCAGAACCGCATCAAAGAACAGCGTTTGCAGCTCCTTCCTGCAGATCTCTGTAACCCAACAGCAAAGGCCTCGCATGAGCATCCCGCTGTCCTGAGTGAATGACCCGGAGCCGTTATGGAGCAGCTTCTGTCTGGAAGGATCTGGAGGTTCTTCAGGAGAACCTTCTTTCCTGTTCTCTCCTCACTACAGTGTTTGAGCTGCATCTGCTCGTCTCTGCAGCCGCGTTCTCCTCGCTGTCTGAAGGAGAACACAGTAGGAACACCTCCTTCTCCCCGATCCCCTCTGCAGGAGCCCCCGCTGGGGGACAGGAGACCCTCACCATGGCGTCCTGTTGCTGCTGAAAGGGGCGGGGCACTGCTCCTCCCTAAAGGAGGCTGAAATGAAAGAACAATATTTTTGTGGAGGAAGTTTGGAGAAAAGGAGATTCTCTGGAAGAAACCGGATGAACACTTAAGACAAAACTTCCAAAAAGGAAATGTCTGCTTTTCCCAGAGGTAAAATAGGCCCCGCCTTCTTTGAAGGACAGGTCCAGAGAGAGGAGGGGCTTCTGTCCATCAGGAGAACGTTTGTTTGGAGCTGAAGCTTCTCTTCGTCTGTGTTGAGTTTTCCCTAAAGTGCTCCGAACGGCTCATGAAAAACTCCGGAAACAGATCAGACTTTTGAAAAGATGATAAAAATATGTTTCCTCTGAGGACTCGTCAAACTTTCACTCGGAAAAAGCACTTCTATTAATGTTGTTAATTATGGAGAAAAGAGGTCAAGAAGAAAGATTTGATCTGGTTCCAGTTTTCACCATCGCAACGTGCAGAGAAGTTCTCTACATCCAGTTCCAGAAGGTTCTGTGTTTTAACGGAGCTAAAATAAGAGTAAAGTTTCACTAAATGACCTCATTTCAAATAACTAATTGTTGCAAAGAAATGCCTGAAAAATCCAGAGCCTGGAGAACGTTGAACTCCTGAGTTGAAGGGAGTTCAGGGCTGTTACTGGACGCCATGGAGGGGCGGAGTCTCTCAGACGTGAAGATGAGCAGAGAGTGAGATGCTTGAACAAGAAGGTTTCTGGACAACAACTGCAACGTTGGCACATTTCATCACCGAAAGAGGAGACCATTCTGAAACAGGAGGAATGTCTGCGCTTCAGCGACCAGGATGTGTTTTAGATGATTCCGTAGGATTGTGACGTTCCTGATGATCCAGGAAGATCTCTGAGACCTCTGTGGTCAAAGGCGTGTCCTGCAGACTCATTCAGTTTCCTGACCAGACTTTCTCCTTCATGAACATCAGCTGATGTGAGGGATTAACCAAAAGAAAATCCTAATCTGCTGGTTCGGGGATTTCTGTTGCATAATCCTGAACATCTGTGTGCAGACTGTAGTCTGGATTTGTGCTGCAGATGTGCACGTCCTGCTGCTGCTGTCGCTGCAGTTTGTTTACTCAGAGCCGTCAAGCCCATCATGTCTTTTCTCCGTCTTCTGCTGCGTCAGCAGCGTCCCTTCGCCCGTGTCCTCCTCTCTCTGTCTTCTCCTGAGCCTCCTCCTGTCATTCTGCTGTTTTGATGCCTCTCCTCTGTCTGTTTTCCAGGTTTTCCTGCTTTTCCTTCAGCTCACTTCTCCTGTCCTGAACCTGCGGCTGCAGAAAGCCGTCAGTCCAAACCTCTGTGCGTGTGTGTGTGCGTGCGTGTGTGTGTGTGTTCTTCTGTGAGGCGGAAGGAAGTGGCCGTCTGTGGTCGACCTTCAGTGGTGGAGGATTAGCACTGACAGCTGCTGCAGCCTGAAATGAAAACGAACAATCAAGTCACATTTGTGACTGATGAGGATCTTAACGGAGCAGAGATCCGTTTTCTGCTCGGTTCCTGCGTGCAGAAGCAGCAGATCCTCAGAGATGAATGTCAAGTGGAGACCCAACAAGCTGCAGCTTCTTCTGTGGCTACACCTCCATCTGCATGTTCTCTGGTTATTGTGTCCAGACCAAACGAAAAGAAAGTTCTGGTCTTTACAAATGCAGATTGCCTCAGTTCTGTTTGGTTTTCCATGATCCACCTCCCAGAACACCTGAGGACCCAAGAACCCAAGAACCCGATCTGAACAAGTTTCCTGCTACTTGTTTGGTTTGAGAATAACCACAGATTACAGACGGGTAAAGACAGAGGGGCTGATGGAGATTAGATTTCAGTTTAATGTCTTCCAGCATAAACAGACAAAAACAAGAAGAAAAAAATCAAATCAGGATTTGGAAACGAATCAAATGAAAAACGTGTAAAGTTTGCTAAAAAATATATTGATAGAAATATGAAATGAAACTCAAAGACGATCAGAGATGGTCATAAATGATTAGAGACGGTCAGAGATCAGCAGAGACGGTCAGCAATGGTCAGAGATGACTTGTTTAGGGATGATCAAAGATGATCACAGAAACGTAGAGTAGATGAGGATCAGAGATCAATGATCCCTCTGCGGTCCGTGCTCAGCGTTGGGTTCTGCAGGCCTCGGGTCCGTCTTGGGGGGTCTGGACTGCTGGAATGACCTGCATGACTTCCTGGTTGAATCTGGGACATATATGTTTGTTCTCCTAACTTTTTCTGTTCCTCCCTTTCTTCTTTCTTTCTTTCAGTGTCTCTGCCCCCCCCCCCCCCCCCCGCTTCCGTTCAGACTGCAGCGCCTGCCCCCCTCCTGTTCTTGTATGTGTCTCTGCTTCAGCCGTACAGATTTGAAGGATTTGTTAGCTGGTCTGATCAGAGTTGTGTCCCCCCCCCATCTCATGGTTGAACCCCCCCCAGTGGGAGGTGTGGGTAGCGCCTCACCTGTTGGGGGCGCTGATGAGGCCTGAGCGGACTCTGCGGTGAGAGTCACAGGTGGACCTGCAGGTGTGTTGCTTCTGACCGATGACAGGAATGCGTGATGATGATGATGATGATGATGATGATGATGATGAAGAGTGGCATATATAGACGTGCTGCTATATATGAGGTTAGCTCGTGCGCTCAGCACGCCACATGCTTGATTTCCCCTCAGTCTCACTTGGCCACACAAACGTTCACGTGAAGCTGTGAGCGGAAATAAAACCCAAGTGATGGAAGGGAAGACACACGCATGCCCCCCCACTCTGAGCAGGCACACCGACCCCCCCAGAGAGCATCTCGCTGACGCCCTCTTTCCCTTTTGCAGCGCCAGTGTGCCAACGGCGCCTGCGTGGAGGTGGACTCGGACACGGAGGCCGAGGTGGATAAGGGCTTCCAACTGGGCTGCATCTCCTGCAAGATGAGAGGAGAGGTCCGCGCCGAGGCCAGCGTGGACTGGTACTTCCTGCCGTCAACCAAGACCGAGGCGCAGCATGGATACACCCATGTGAGTGGAGGGGGGTCCGAGGGCCTTTGGTACATCACACAGAAGTGAGACTAAAAGAAAACACACCAGATGAAAACCTGGTTTCATTTTCAACAGTCTGAGGTCAAAGGTCAGACTGACTAGCCGGAAAGAGACTCCGCCCCTTCTCTGTTCCAGTTTGTCCACTCTGCTTTTTCCAGGCCACTGACTGACTGTCTGCCCTGAGACTGGTAGGTTGTGGGTTCAAATCTTTGGTCAAGTGGTACCAAAGACTCTCTGCTTGGGGGGGTAATTAAGAGCCGAGATGGGACTGAGAAATGACCGACGCTCTTTGACAGAATGTAACTCTGCGACGGTTTAGGCTAACGTGAACCAGCTGGTTCTGATGTGGTAAAAACCAGCTTTTCATGTCGGGTCTGCCCCCACAAGCAACACGTTACCAACGGAAAGGGTTGCATATTTCTCTGCGTCAGAACCTGTTGGAATTGCGTTAGCTGCAGAAGCGGTTGAAGAGTTACGGGAGTCTGGAGAATGTGAACGCTGGATCTGAAGCTCCGGCGTTACAGGGATCCTCTTAGCTTTAACTGCACCTTTGCCTCCGACTTTGGTTCATTTACATTTTTGTTCTTTTAGTTTGGACCTCGGCAGTGTTACGCTGTGTTTCAACCCTCAGACCTGAACCTGGTCTCATTTTGGGGACGTGACGCCTCACATTTCCAACTGTGTGAAGGTGAACCTTTTAGAAACAAACCAAAGACGTTTGTCCTGAAAATCCTCCAGAAACAGGTTTGGTTCTCCGGCTGTCAGCTGATCCTGACCTGGATCTGTTTGCATTCCTCCTTCAGGTTTCAGTCATGAGGATCTGAGGCCTTCACCTGTTTGGCCCTTTTTTACCAGCTTGAAACATTTTTGTTTTTCACTCTTGAAGGGAACGGTTTCTCCTGAAGCCGTTTCAGGAAGGATGGGGCTCCACCGGCCTCCAAATCCAAGGTTTTTGTTGGAATCTTCCAGAACATTTTTCTGCTGCTTCTCTGTCTAGAACTGTGGTTTCATGGTGAGAGCTGCTCAGGTTTCGTGACCAGCTTTGTCCTGATGATGCTCTCTGTAGTAAGAGGCCATTAAAGCAGCAGAGAAACCAGAGCCATTAGGCTGTAATGCAGCAGCAGGAGGTGATGCTGAGAGTGCAGCTTCCATCCCGAGGGTGCAGCTTCTCGGAGAAGCAGCGGAAGCTGAAATGTGAGCCGCAGTGTTTCTGTGATCTGAGAGCATCTCTTCTGAGTCAGAAGATGATCGAGTTGACCGTGAAGAACTGACCGTTGGTTCTGTCGGCACATAACCTTCCCGTCTCCTCTTCCAGATCTACAGCTACGAGGACATCCAGGGCAAGATCACAGACGAGCAGTTTACCGACCGCCTGATCTGGAACGGCAGCAAAAACACCAAGGACCTGCAGGACGGCTCCATCTACCTCCTGAACGTGACCATCAATGACACGGGGACGTACAAGTGCAACTTCAAGCGAAGGCTCATCTACGACAACTACGAGTTTCAAACCAACACCACCAGGGAGATCCAACTGATTGTGGTGGAGCAGCGTAAGGATGCTTCTGCCGCACACACAGCCCAGCAGGGATCTTCTACAAAATGAAGTCCATGTTCACCTGGCTTACACAGAAAGGGGCGGAGCTCCCTGCTCTGCAGTCAGATGTGTTTGATTAGGACTCTGTGCCACAGCAGGGATGTGCTGTACTTCAGCTCTGAACTGAAGGTTCAGCTCATCATCTGACACCCAGCAGGCTCCGCCCACAGCCTGTGGAGTGTGTTTGCACAAACATCAGCCGGGTTTCCGTCACAAAGCAGAGCAGCTGCTTCATCTGCTGGTCTAACAAGGCGAGCTGCGATACACAAGGCAAACACGTGGACCAGAGAACCCAGGAAATCACCGACACAAAGCTGAAGAGCAGCGCGCTCACTGCTGGCTGGTTCTGACCTTTTCCCATCAATCGCCGCTGTGCGCTCACACTGCAGAACCTGTAAACCCTTTTCCTGAACATCCTTTGATCACAAAAAGTTCTGTTTTATGTCGGCGCCTTTTGCCTCCGTCACTCATAGTTGATGCAGCAGGTTCAGTGGTTTGAGCCTCAGAGACCCACAGCGGCGATGGTGTTTTTGATGATGAGCTGGCATCTGGCTCAAAACTGTACGGCTGGATAGCTCGGATATCGCTCGCCATTTGGTGGCACCGGTAATGTTAGGTTGGGGATTTGAGGGCTGTAAGATAGCAGGAGAGCATGTAAACGGAGAGCTCTCAGCAACAGGAAGGGGAAGGGGGCGGGACCAAAATTGGGGCTCAAGTGACAGTAAAAGATGAAAACCGTTTCTTTTGAAGAAACTCCTTTTGGTTTTTTAGTTGCCAAAAGATTGAAGTCCTGAGACCAGCATAGGTGTCCCTCAGGGTTCCATACTTGTCCCTCCCATGTTCTGCATGCAGGCCGTCGTTTCTAAGGCTGCTCTGACTCCTCCTTTGCTCTGCTCCCTTCGTGTCTCCTCAGTCACCAGAGGAATGGCCTCCATCCTGTCTGAGGTGATGATGTACGTCTCCATCGTGGGGCTGCAGTTCTGGCTGTTGGTGGAGATGATTTACTGCTACAGGAAGATCTCTGCAGCCGGAGAGGAAGCTCTGCGGGAGAGCGAGTGAGTGAAGCAGCCTCTGAGCACCGCCCCTCTGCCCCCTGCTGGCCGGCCAAATGTCCGACCTGCACATATTCCAAATCTTTTTCAAAGAGGCCACATTTTTACTGTCTGGAACTTATTCTCTTGCAGGGCCGAGTATTTAGCCATTGCCTCTGAGAGTAAAGACAACTGCGCCAGTGTTCCGGTGGCAGATTAGCGGCAGTGCGTGAAAATGTTCTCCATTTTTAGACAAAGAACAAATGTGAAGGTGTCCCTCCCGCAGGAATAATCTGAGGAATTCTTCTCTTTTCTTTAGGTGAAGAAACAAAATCCACAGAGCTTCCTTAAGAACTTCTTCCATTCCTCCTCCCACAACCTCCTCCTGCAACTTCAGTGCAGGAGAAGCAGTTCTACCTAAAGCCTTTTAGCAGGACAGACTCTTCTGGATTCAGGAGGAAGCTGCCCCATCAATGCGATTCTGCACGAATGAAACGTATTATGTTTGTATGCATGCTGACCGGCCTTTGAGCACCATGACCCCACATGGCAGGATAAATCCCAGAGTCCCTCCTCACGCTGAAGCGCTTTTCATCATTTAAGCCACTGCAGGAATACATATGAGATCCAGCTTGAAGATGGTTTCAAATTCTGAGAACGTTCGGCTCTGAAGGTTCTGTTTGCGGCCCCCCCCTGCGGCACACATCTGCATTCATACTAGTGCATTACTGTCTGCATGGCTTTGTAATCCCACAACCCATCAGCAGAAGGTTTAGGAAGAGGAACTTTGACGAGAAGGACAGGATCTGCAAACAGACAATCAAAACTCTTGATGTAGTCTTTAACCCACAGAAATGATGTCAGACAGAAATGTTCCCTGAAATGTCTGCAGCACTCAGCTTCAACAGAATTCTTCTGTTCATCGCATCACTGAAAGCAAACCAGAGCTTATTACAACCATCCATCCATCCATCCATCCATCCATCTTCTGAACCTGCTGAATCAATTTCAGGGTCCCAGAGTTGCTGGAGCCTATCCTGGAAACTGTTTGGTGAAGATGGGGTTCACCCTGACCGGGTCATCAGTCCGTATCAGGGATAGTGAACAATATAGCAGAATGTGACGTTCCTGTGAATGTCCAGCTCTTCACCGTCATCGTCACAGATGAGATCAGAAGCTCCTTACCTTCAGCATTAAAAGCTGATCTGATCTTGACTTTAAAATTCTTCACTGAACAGAAACTTTTTACCACCTTGTTAACATTCGTTGATTCCTCATCAAACGTCTCTTTAAAGGTGTTCATTCAGATTTCAGAACCAGGAGACCAACCAAAACCAAACCAACCTTCTGCTGCTGTTTCTGCTTTTCAGTATTTCACTGTGAGGTTGAAGAACTTTTCGTTTTTAAATGAGTTCCATTTACTCTTAATTGCGCACAAAATGGGCATGTTTGTGCAAAGACGAGCCCGATTCATGAATTCAAGAATCCAGACTCAAACTGCAGCAGTCAAGACCTAAGTTGAACCAACAGCGACACCCAGTGGCAGCAATGAGAAAGACCGACGCAGAAGTCCATCAGTTTCCTTCAATCCTGCAGTGAAGCTGCAGAAATGAACCGTTTTCATGGAAAAAGAGGCTCCGCCTCCTCCCAAACATCTACCTTTGACTGATGTCACCTTTACCCTCAGAGGTTTATGCCATCCTGCTCTGAACCTCCAAACCCAGCTGGTTCTCTCCTGAGGGTCAGTGTTGGTGCTGAAGTCCAGCCCGACCTGTCTGACAGAACCGGACCTGATCTTCGGAATGCGACAGGACTAAACGAATGCTGCAGTTTCTCCTCAAACCTGGCTGTGCAGATGCTGCCTGACAAATAAAAAATTAACTTTATTTGGAAGTTCTCTGCGTCGTCATTCAGGAGGCCCGGTCTACATGCTGGATCAGAACCTTTGAAGGTCTCTGAAGTGCTTTCAATGCTGCCAGTTTCTCATTGTACTTCAGATGATCAGGTTTTGTCCTCTAAACAGAGTTCTGGACTAAATCAGCTAAAGCAACGATAGGCAACTCCAGGTCAGGAGGACTAAAGAGGAGCTTCATGCATGTAGAGGAGGACGCAGAGGTAAGCTGGAGGGAGAAGATTTGCTATAGCGCCCCCTAAAGGGAGCAGCCAAAATGAGAAGAAAGAAGTTTGAAACTCAAATACATTTTGGGTGTAAAAACGTTCCGTTTAAACTGTTTGCTTTCGTTGTTTCTTCCATAAAAAGTTCAGACATGAATGAATGACAGAAGCAGACTGTTGCTAACATTTAAAACTAGTCACAAAAATGTGTTTGAATCAGAAAAGTCCAACCGGTTTAGACGGGTGGTTCGGATTTTAGGAGGAACGGCTTCCCAGCTCAAACAGGAAAATGTGCCGAGTCATGTTTGGTGTTCTGTGGGAACAACCAGAGAAGACGCCGGAAAAAGCACTCCGAAAATTGAAAGGCTTGTTTTCACAAACTTGTTTTTCAGACATCACAGGAAAAAGTGCAAACATTCATTCTGTGAAAATTGGATTTTATTTTGTTTTCTTTTCTAAAACGGGAAACATGGATGCTGCTGTCTGAGCTTCTTACATAGTTTTTATTTCCTTTGGGCCACCGTAGTTTTGACCAAAACAGAAACCTTTTGAAACCTGTTCACCGATTCAGAAAAAAGAAGATGAAGGTTTAGCTCTGAAACGCCGCTCAGGACGAAGCTTTGGACAGAGATGTCAGCAGCTCAGGTTCTGGTTCTGGTTCATCTACAATCACATTTACAGCACGTCCCCATCTCTGCTCCCAATAAATACCACACTCTCCAGTCGTCCGCGGGGGCCGCGCACAGCAGGGCCCCCCAGCTTCTGCAGCACAAACACTCCAGGAGGCAGAGAGGAGACGACCCACCAGAGGTCCTCACCTACCAGTGGGAGGAGCCACGAAAAACAAACAACACGGCGCCGCCACTTCCCTTTTTCTTTACCAGGAGTTCTGCTTCCATTCTGAGACCAACCCATCAGAGCAGAACCGTGACGGCGCCGCACAAACGCTGACGTGAAAGTGTAACGAACACACACACACGCGCACACACACACACACACACACACACACACACGCACGCACGCACGCACGCACGACAGTTCTATGTTGCTCTCTGCTTGTTTGTCTCTACCTGCAGATACACACGTGCACACTCTGGTGCACAGACAGCAGTATTTTCCTGGCATTAACATTAATGGTCAGATTCTGTGAACATTCACACTTTCTTCTCTGCTCCTGTTGGTTCCAGCCGAGCGCAGCGTGGAGCTTCAGAAGCTTCAGAGGCTTCAGAAGCTTCAGAGGCTTCAGTCGCTCAAATACTGAGACGGTCCGGAAATGTCAGTCACCTGGAGGTGAGGGGGGTTTGTTCAGATCAAAGGATTATCACCCCCCTCCCAGAGTCCCCCCCCCATGAAAAGCAGCAGGCCTGAGGAGGTCGGAGTGTTTCTGGAAAATGATTGGTGGAAGGCGTGGCCAGCCCCAGGGGGCGTGTCCCTGCAGCTGGATTATTGCTGTGGGTTCTGTGAGCTTCCAAGTTCTTTTCAAGTCAGTCAGGAGAGGAGGATTGTGGGTAATATCCATAGCTGCATCTGGACTCCCAGTCCAACAGACTACGAGGGGCATAACCCGGTGGGGAGGGGGTTCAGGCTTCGGTCAGAGACTCTGTGTGGGGGTCGCCTGCGGCGTCCTGCTGCACCTCTGGGATCACGATGTTCCGGTGGAGTTTTTCCAGAGACTGCTTCATCTGTGGGGGTGGAGAGACACATGAGGCTCACTGGAGTCTGTCTGCAGACGGAGGTGGGCGGGGGGACGACACCCACCTGGTCGAGCAGCGTGACGGACGACTGCAGGATCTGCTGCCACTTGCTGAGCTGTGCCTGGTGGAACTGCCTCTGCAGGTGCAGCACCTGAGCCCACTCACCTGCCGTCTGCGGCAGGGGGCTGGGGGGGGGCATACAGACCCTTTAACCCACAGAAACCTGCAGAAGTCACTTCTCCGAGGGGGGGCTTACCTGTCTGCCACAGAGTAGGAGTGCCACCTCTCCAGCGTGTGAGCGGCCCGCTCCAGGGAGTACAGCTTATAGAAGAGCAGCATGTTGAGAGCGACCAGCACCAGCAGACTGCAGGGGGGGCACAGAGGTCAGTCAGTCAGTGCAGAGGCTCAGGAACAGTCCAGCCCTCCACTCCCCCATCCCGGAAACAGAATCCAGCGGACATGCATGAGTGAGCTGGGGGGGAACAGACGACGGCGCTGCCAGAACCTAAAACCGTCAGGAACTTTCATTCCAAACGGCACGTTTTAGAAGACAGAATGTCTGCTGTGAATTCCACCTTAAGTTCCTGTTTTCACTTTTTATAATGAACTCAACGTGTAGAACGCTACAGACGCACGATGTTCTCACTTCCTCCAATCATTCTCTGACGTTCATTCAGTTCTTTGTTTTTTTTAATCAGAGCAAAACCTTTTCCTGACTCATCAGAACTGAGTTTCTGCAGGAATCTGCTGACATTCCGGTTCCATCAAAACTACAGGAACGCCCTCCGTTCCGGTTCTGAAGCTCCGGCTCTCTTCAGACTCAAAGAAACTGGATTTTTCTCGTTAGGTTCCTCTAACAAACTCTGGGATAAAAAGTTTTCCTTATTCTGGTCATAAAACCGTCATGAATGAGACGTTTTGACCGTGTTTACTTTTCAAAATAAAGGTCTGCACTTGCTTTGGAGTTTGCAGCTCAGTCGTCTGTGTATTAGAGAAGACCGAGCACCCCCACCCCCCCTCAGAGCGCACGGGGTCCAACCAGGATGAGCTCAACCCAGGATGTGACTTGAAAACTGTTCTCAAAGTTTACATTTTTAGGCTCCAGTCTGGATTTTCACTCCCTTGAAGCTGATCCTGACTGGACCCTACAAGAGCTGTGCAGGAAGCGACACACATGCATCAGAGAGGTCATGTGTGGCTCTGGGAACCCACAGCACAGGGACCAACAACAGTGTCCACCCACAGCTCACAAACACGGTGCAGAAGCAGCCAGGTTCCACCTGAAAGCACCTGCACACGCGGGATTTTCCCAGGAACGTCACAGCGGAGCCTTTCATACCAACCTGACACAAATCCTACGCACACAAGAACCAGGAGGGAAGAGAGGCAGGAAGGCGTTAGTGTGAGAAGATTCAGATCCAGACAGAACTGAACCAGCAACTCACCCAGCCCCAGCAAGAAGCACAGCTGGAGGTCATGTGAGACGCACACTTACATGAAGCTGACGATGAGGAGGATGGTGGAGATGCTGCTCTGTCCTCCAGCGCCACGCTCTCCCAGCTTTGTGAACACCCCGCCTAAACAACAGGGGGAGGGATTAATCTGCTACCCATTTCTGCAACGCCACAGCAGACCCTGAGCCAACCGTGGGAAGCACCCGAACCACACTAACACGTGAGGAAAGACGTGAGCTAAGACACATGAGCTAAGACGTGAGCTAACACTTGAGCTAAGACGCGCGAGCTAAGACGTGAGCTAACACGCGTGAGCTAACACATGTGAGCTAACACATGTGAGCCAAGACGTAAGCTAAGACGTGAGCTAACACGTGAGCTAACACATGTGAGCCAAGACGTAAGCTAAGACGTGAGCTAACACGTGTGAGCTAAGACGTGAGCTAAGACGTGTGAGCTAAGACGTGAGCTAAGACGTGTGAGCTAAGACGTATGAGCTAACACGTGTGAGCTAACACGTGAGCTAACACGCGTGAGCTAACACGCGTGAGCTAACACGCGTGAGCTAACACGCGTGAGCTAACACGCGTGAGCTAACACATGTGAGCTAAAGGCTAAATATTTGGTGAAAAGACAGGAAGATCGCTGCAACTGGCCGGATCATCCTGAACACAGCCAACCGCAGCCGAACAGATCTGGAAGAGGATCAGAACTAATTCTAGATTCTGTACGGACGGTCAGGCTCAGGATGAACAATAGATTCCAACAGCAGAACCAAAAACCTGCAGCAGATCTTAAATCTGCAGACAGGAAGCTGTGAGGGTTGTTCCTTAGGCAGAGACACTGATCTGGACAGAGTGGAGCGAGTCAAAGTCAAACCTTGACCTTCAAAACCTTAGGGTGTAACTCTGCACAGCACCAGCAGAGGGCAGCATTTTCCAAAACAGCAATAAATGAATAATCAATCACAGCTTCCTTACTGGTTTCTCTGCGGTCCCTTTCCTCTCCGACCCCTCGGTCCCCCCGGTCCCCGGAGCCCCCGGCGCCCACTTCTCTATCGCCCGGCCGTCTGGAACAAGTGCGCTTTCTGCGGCGCAGAGAAGGCGGCGTTTTGGCGGCATCTGCACCCACTACGTCTCCGGTGGTCACCACGGAAACGTCTGACTGCAGCAGAGTTTCCAGCTTGCACACTTCGCTCTCTGCAAAGGAAGGAGGACAGAGTGAGGCGCTCAGGTGAACACCGGCACCTGCGGTCTGGTGTTCACGCCCTGTTTGCTCCAGCGGCTGAAGGATTCCTGAGTTCAGCTAAAGTTGATTTATTTTGAAAAGTCTGAGAGTGAGGTTTGCTGTGGAACCGAGTGGGGGCTCTGTGACTCACCCACGTGTCTGTAGTACTCCTCGATGCCGCTCCAGGTGTTCTTCTCGATCAGTGCCTTCACCAGACTCCACGGCTGCTTCCGGTAGCAGATCTCTGAGGAGACTCTGCGGAGGGGAAGCAAAGTCGAGTTTGAAACGTGATTTTTGGAGGTCAGACGTGTGTGTGTGTGTGTTTGAGGGGGGCTCTGGCTTCTTGAACAGGCAGACGTTGGTGAAAGTGAAGCTCTGCAGCTTCATTTCCACCCAGCAGCCACAGATTTTCAGTCATGCTTCAAGTTTTAGTTTGATGCTTTCCATGAGTTTTTCTCTGACTGTGACTTTGGAACCAGAGGGGCCGCACTCGTGTGTTTAGTGTCTCTGTAAAGCTGAAGCGCACAACAGAACCAGACCATGGTGGGCAGATCTGACAGTCATGCTGCAGGTCAGACAAGCCCACCTGAGGCGACTTTTGTGTTTGTTGACGGCGGTCAGGCAGTATCTGTGCAGCGTGTAGAAGTAGTCCTGGTACGGGATTCCCGAGGTGATGACCTCCGAGTCCACCACGTAGCACTCGCCCCGGGAGCAGCTCCTGTGCAGAGTCTGTGAGCAGAAGAAGTCAGACCTGCAGAACCTCGGCCCACCTCACAGCTTACAACTTTCCGCCCCGCACACCTGCGTCTCCACCACCGGGGCCGTTTTAGGGCCCAGCGGGTTGTTGAGGGCAATGGTGTAACTCAAGACTCGGCTGCTGTTCCCACTGCTGCCGTCCGTCTGCCATTCGCCCACCGACAGGTCTGCAGGAGGAAGAGGATGAAGACGAGCAGCTTAGGACATTAACAAAAATATGGATTTTACTTTGTTTTCAGGAAGAACAGGGAGAATTCATGGGGAAGGAAAACAAAACGCATATTTTTTTCAAATTGGCAGATTGCTATGGAGATAAAAACCAACAACCATTTTATATTTTAGTCACCTGGGGGTGACAGACACGTTTATGTAACTTTTAGAAGAATCTGTAAAAGGAAAACTTTTGAATTTCCTTAGCAACAGAGGTTTTTATTATTAGCCACGCCCACATTCTGAATATATTCTTGAGCCAGGGATTGGTTAAAGTAATAAAAACACTTTTTATGGGAGTGGGTCTTCACATTTATAGAAGATATTAAAGTTGATCCTGCGGCCATCCCATAATAATTTCAAAACTTGCTCCTGATGTGTTTTGGCTTCAGACGAGACTTTCATTCATTTTATTGATGGTTTCTCCCGCTGTGATGTCATTAGCTGTGTAGCAGCAGCTCGTCTGCAGTCAGCAGACACAGTTTTCTGAAACCAACACTCTGAAACAGCGCTGGTTTCATTCACTGCAGGTTTGCTGCTCAGCTGCTGGAAGGACAGGAAGTGAACTAAAACAAAGCCCCAACCGCCTTCATCCCAACAGGAAAAACCCGCTCTCCTCATCTGCAACATGTTCCTGCAGGCGGGAGGACGTCTGCGCTGAAGCCGATGGCTCGCCTTTTCACTAATCATCTCAGATTAAATCCCAGCAGAAATTGCAGCATCGGCTCAAGTGTTGAAGGAGCAGAGAGGACTGGTCCCAATGGAAGCGAGCTGGAGCGAGGAAGCACCTGTGAAGTGGCGCTGGGAGAAGAGGTGCTGCAGGAAGTGGATGTCTGCAGAGAAGAGCAGGTCGTGCAGCTTGTCCACGCTCATGCGGACCACGGCGTTGATGTTGAGCCGCCCGCTCAGGTCCGCACAGAACGACTCCACCTCAGCTGAAGCTGAAACAGAGCAGGGTCAGCGGTTCCTTCTGCAGCCACAGTCGACAGAACCGGTTCTACAGAACTTCTCTGAACTCCAGTTCCATTAAGAAGCTGTCACACTCACTGTCCTCCTGCGTGTCCGAGGAGTTGCTGGGGTCGGTGGGCAGCTCCTCGTCGTTGGTGATGTCCAGCGAGGACAGGTTTCCCAGACTGGAGGTGGGCGGGGCCGGTATGTGATTGGCTGATTCGGACTGGCTGTCTCCTCCCTCCTCCAGAGTCTGAAATGGAGGGAAGAAGAAAAAGAGCTTGGAGGAGGGAAACTCTGGGGGGTGGTTGGGGGCTCCAGTCTATTCACATCAGTGCAGGAAACAAAGCTGAGATCGTCAGCCAGCCCCCACCCCACAGGAAATCAAAAACACTCACGAAGGAGGTGGTGGAGGTGAGAGCGATGGATGGCGCAGAGCCGTGAAAGCTGGGGGGGGCTGGGTTCCGGGGGCTCAGAGCTCAGACGCCGTCCGGAAGAGGAAGGCACCTCGATGGGCAGGCAGGGAGGGGGGGAGGTCCCGCTGAGGCTGGCGGCTGACGGGGAACTGGAGTGGGTGCACGGCACCAGGGGCGGGGGGGAGCTGCCTGAAGAAGGAACCGAGCCGGAGCTCAGGTCCAGGAGGTCCGTCACCGACACCCCCTCGTCTCCAGGCCTGAGGAACCACAGAGAAAACGACGGTTTAAGACTCAACACACCACTTCCTGTGTGCGGGCCGACCCCCCCACCGCAACACTCACAGCAGTCCGTTTATGTGCTCCGAGGTGGGCGAGACGTAGTCGTCATCCTCGCTGGTGAGGCCCAGCTCAGTGCCGTAACACTGGTGCACGATGTGCCACAGCTCTTTGGGGGACAGAGCCTGAGGAGCAAAAACATGCCTGAGGGGGGGTCATGTGACGCTCACAGGGACAGTGACCTGCAGGTCACGACTGCAGCTTCAAACGGGGTTTAACCAAACAACCACGGAAAAACCGACCGAGCTTCTGACCGGGATCCGGTCAGTCCCTTTCAGCTCATTCAAAAAACCAAACCGCCGTTCCTTTAACCAGAAAAATGACCACGAACAGCAGGCATGAAGCTGACAGATGATGAAGAACTGAGGGATGAGCGGAGGCAGATAATTGCAGACACCCGACCTGAAAAACAGGCACCTGCAGCTGAGGAGCCTCCAGACGAGACGGGAACGCCGCTGCTCTGACCGGATGGCAACGCCCAAAGGAAACTAAGCACGAACACACTGGAGTCCAAATGAACAAGATGAACAGTTCTGGTCTTCAAAGGAGGAACCTGGTACCCAGAATACGTCATGAGGGAGCAGACGACTCCAGAGAGCGGACAGCTGGGTCTTTGAAGGACTCCAGTTAAAACTCGGTTTGACCCAAAGTGAACTTTATCTAGCGACTGCTGCAGACCCGTCTGTGGATAACGACACCTGGCTAACCTGTGGAGGGCGGAGTCAGCTAAAAATCTGCTACATTTGAAGACAAAAAGCTCCACATCATCTCCAAAGTTCTCCAGAGGAGTCATGGGCTCCACAGCCGGAGCTTTCACCAGCTGAAGGAAGAGGAAATGCCTGACGGGTAGAAGCTCGCTGACGAACAGAAGGTCTGCAGGGAAACACTCAGAACCAGTCCCGTTTGGGACATTTGTGAGGACGCGGTTCTGAATGGAGAACAAAAGCACTTCTGAACTGGTACCAGAACCAGCCCAGCAGAGAGAAAGGGTTAGTTTGAAGAACTCTGGGTTGGCTAAGACTTTTTAAAGCTCTGATTTCTGCTGCCGGTTCGGTTCTGGGGCGTTAAAACTAAAGTGCAGACTCAGCTGCAGGACTGGGGGGTGGGGGGTACCTTATCCAGCAGCGCATTCTGCCACAGACGGAAGATCATCATGAAGCTGCGATCCCGCGCTCCAAACGACGTGAAGAAATGCTGAGGAGAGGAGAAGAAGAAATATGTGACAGCTGCAGCGAGGAGTCAGCTGCTTCTGAAGGCTGACTCCTCGCTGCTCCTGCTCATGTAGGAGGCGCCTCCTGAAGGAAACGGGCCCTTCTGTGCTCCTGCACTACCTTCTCGCTCTCTGTGCTGATCTGGATGGCGTTGGGGATGAGCTTGGCGGTCTTCTCCTTGGTCATGGACGTCACGTCTTTCAGCTGGATCGTGATCTGGACAGAAGCAGAGGTTTCAGCTGCTTCTCTGGAAATTCATTAGAGGGTTCTCTGGTCTGCCTGCAGGTTAATGGCATGTGCATGTGTGTGTGTGTACGTGTGCGTGCGAGAGACCTACAGTGGTTTCCCAGCGGAAAATGTTGCTGTAGAAGCAAAGCCAGTTCTCAGACAGGTACAGACGCCCCTGAAGCAGGATGTCCTTCTGCAGAGCACAGGAGTAGTCTGGAGCAGAAGAGCAGCTCAGCTGACACACCTGAAGCTCCCACAGAGGTCACGTCACATGCGCGTCACTCACCCACGATGAGTCGCTCTGTGTCGGGAAGTTTCTTGAATATTTTACGGAAGTCCTCGTTCCTCTGTTTGTACGTGGGGCTGAGAACCTGCGTATGAGAACAGAGTTCTGCTGAAACTCTGAAGAACCCTTCAAGTGGAGCAGAGTCCTCAGAGGAGCAGGAGGTGTTAGTGTGAACTTACGTTGTACCAGCTCTGCATTTTCTGCAAAGGAAAGAAAGAGATTTAGAGGAGAGCCACAGAAAAGGATTTCTTCCTGCAGCAGTTCCTCCTCAATCACAGCCATGACAATTCAACAGAACTTCTGCTTCGTGCAGATCTGAGCTCTGAGGTCCGACTGCTCTGTGACAATAAAAACCTCACTAAAACAGCAAATTCATGGCAGAGAGCGGCACGTCAGCAGAAAAGCATAAACTGTGACCGGGAGAACCCCAGCAGGAAGAGGGAGGAGTCTGGTCCGGTTCTCCTTTCTGCCAGGTTGGTTTGGACGCCTACTGCAGACAGAACCAAAACCGGGTTCTCTGTGGAAGTCTGAACAATGGCGGCGCATCTGCTTTCAGAATTTTCTGATATTTAGACCTTTGTGTAGAAAAAGCCAAAGCGGAACCAGCAGAGATCTTCATCTTCCTGCTGAAGCAGCGTCACTCGTCATCCTCACAAAGATGAGGAGGCATCAGCAGCTGAAGGTAACATTCTGCTGACTCTGCATTCTTTCAGCACCAATGAAACTGCTGGGGGGGGGGCCTTCCTGCTGAGGTCGGACTCTTTCATTACCAACTGCTAATCTTTTACTCTTCACCTCTTTATCCGTCCTCTGCAGAAACTTCAAACCTCTTCTTCCAGAGACGGATCAGACATCCCATAAAAGCAGAAACTCCGTCTACGAGCTGATTTTCATCTTTACATTGTGATGTCATCAGGTTTCAAACAAAGATGTCAGGAAAAAGCTTGAAGCTGTTCTTTAAGATGAGCAGAGAATGTTTGTGGTCCACGGTCTCCATCAGGAGACTTAAAGAACATCAGCGTCTAACAGAGGAGCAGAGCTGTTCCTCACAGGACAGAACTTCTTAGAACTTATATTTCAGAGATAGTATTTTATTATATAGAAGGTATCTCTGAAAGGCTCAACAGTAGCATGATATAGGCCCTTTAATGTTCCCATTATGAGCGAAATATAAATGAATTTTTGTTTTCTTTGACATAAATCAAATAAATCGTAAAGAGAAAGCTTTTGGACATTTGAGATTGATCATAACTTTTGACAGAGGTTCACGTGACTGTCTTTCACAATAAAAGACCCCCTGTACCACATAGCATCATTTCACTGCAGCAAACAGAGGTAGTGTGATGTTAATGGTGATTAAAGTATATTTATTTTATCATTGTTCATCTCAGCCAGAAATGTGTACATTTTACAATAAAAAAAAACATGAAATCAGAGCTAACTAAGTGACGCTTTCATTTATTTTAATCCTTACATTGTGTTCAATAATACAGCCCCCCTACTGACCTCAAATTGGTTTCCTGTGATACACGGCGCACAAACATCTGTCAAAATGTTCGACTTTGTAAACTACAAAGCTGCACCACTTCAAGTTTAGACATCATCTGATCGTGGATGATTACCTCATAGTTGTGGTTTGTGTTTGGATGAATTTCTACAACACCAAGTCTTCCATACATCAGAATAGAACCGTGAAAGAAAAATCCTGGAGCAAGATTCACCAGATTTACACCCCTTTGACATTTAACACCAAAACTCCTCCAACTGTGAGGACATGCGTTAGTACCAGGTAGTGACAGTCCAGTGTAAAACCATTTACTAAAAGCAAAATCAAGAAAGCTTGATCAACGCGCTCAGCGCGTCACATGCCCGGCGTGGACGTAGTGTCAGGGACGCTGTTGTCATGGTTACACATGAAGAAATGATTTGTCCCATAATCATGAGCCTTGAACACAATGAAACCTCGTTTTTTAAACAGACGGCTTTTGTGTTATACGTTTGCATCTTTTAACTGCTTCTCTCTGGAGTCAGAGTTCTGGTTGGTCTTTTTTGGTCTAGTGCAGCTCTATGCCTGTAAGGAAGCGCTCTGCTTTGGATTTAAAGACATTTCAACTCTGAACAGAGAAACTAGTCTGCAGATAAAAGTGTGAATGTGACAGAACAGTCACTTCAGAAACATCCTTCTCATCAGTCTGTTGCTTTCTGTGAGCAGAAATCCTCCAATAGTTCATCATTCATGACCACATTGGGGCACAGCCCTGGAACATGAATGAGCCTTACCTTGGCATTGCGGCTAAAGTGGCGAGATGCGATCGGGTAGGCAGACGAGAGGGAGGATGCTGAAGGTACGGAGGGGAGGGCGCTGTCGGAGCCCCCCCCTCCTCCGCTGCTCTTCTCACCAGCTTCGCTCTCGCTGGCCTTGCCCCCACCCAGGACCCGGCGCCGCAGGGAGGGGGAGCTCCCAGGGGTGCTGCGTGGGGAGTTACTGGCCGTGCTGGAGGACAGAGCAGAGAACAGAGGTGCTTTGATGGGTTCCGTCTGGAGTTTGCTCAGGAAACGCCTGCAGCTCCAAACAGATCTTCTGGTGTCATCTCCAAAGGCAGACTGAGGTCAGAGCCGGCCCCCCGCCCTCAGTCTGATGACTGACGCCCCCCACCCCCCAGCACGTACAAAACGCAAACATCAACATTCAGACAGAACAACGTCCAAGAACTTCTGAGATCTTAATGACTCCATCTGATCCAACTTCTGTCCAGTTTAAAAGCCTGGTTAACATAACTGCTGTTGACCACAAACGTTTCAGATTATACACGGAAAACTAATCAATCAGTTTCCTGAAGCTCACAGTGATAGTCACCCCTATCAGACAGACATGAGCTGCTTCAGGATCAGAGTGGGTCAGCAACAACAAATCAAACGGAGAACGGCCAGGACGTTCCTCCTCCAGCCAACATGAACTCCTCTGTTCTCCTCACAGCTGCAGCACCAGAAGCAGGTTCCACGCTCTCCTGCAGACAGAAACCTGGAATCTGGGAAACCCACCAGGTCAAACTTGGCTATGAAACTGCTATGAATTGCTGCAAACCCAAACTGAACAAACAAAAAAATAACTTTTGAAAGTCCAGAAGAACATGTTGGGTTCTCCAGGGTTAAATCGGGTTCTGCTGTTTGTTTTCTGGGTTCCTGAACTGCTTTTTTTTAAAAATCCACATCATCTAAAGCTGAGACTGTCTCAGAATGTGCTAAAGTTGATCCAAAGTTTACAGGATTCCTGTGGTGGAGGCGACGTGGGGCTGAATGCCAGGACTGGGACTGCAGCCTGACTAACAGCAGCTTCTGTCCTGCAACCATGGCCGCCGGACTCGGACCTGTGGCACACATCCAAGCTATGTCCTCCGGCTACAGGTGCAGCCTGCGTCTCCATGGTAACGGCAGGAGGCTCAGAGGAAGCTGCAGAGAAGGCTGTCGGGAAGTTTGCTGATCAGCTGATGAGGAGCAGCATTAAGCTGCCTTCCGCAGCAGGTGGACAGGCGCGTGCGTCCGCGTCCGTGTCCGTGGGTGTGTACCAGCACAGATTAGGCCCGGCTGCGGGATGGAAACCCGTTCTAGATTTTTCTGCGTGACTGGAGCTTCCTGTCCCCGCACGGCAGAAACCCCGCACAGCGTCAGCGCGTTCCCATCCCACGGAGGTAAACACGAGGCGGGGACGCGCACGGTCGGAACGGAGCATTCCGGCGCGTGACCATGTGCAGATCATTAACTCGATCAGTATAAGCAGCCAAAGCCGCGCGCCTCTGTCTCACGGAAACAATACCCGCCGCGAGCATCGATGTGGACGCGGAGCCGCGTGCACGCCGGCCCGCGCGCTCACAGAACCGGACCCGGCTCGATGCACTTACTCGAACATTTCAGATCCACCAGATCCACCTGACGCGCACGGCGGTGCCCGGCGCTGCGGGAGGAGGCGCGGCGCCGCGAGCCAGATGGTGCGGGGGAAATGTCTGCGCGCGCCGTGTCCCGCGCGCTCAGCTGCGGGGGGAGAGGAGCGCTCACCGTCCCGCGGATGGAGGCTAATTTCCCATCACCGGTACCGGACACACCGCTCACCCGACCCAGAACGCACGACCCGATAACGGACTGGCGTCTCTGCGCCCCCCCGGTAATCCTCGGCAGCTAAGGAGGGGAGGAGGGAGATGAGGAGGAGGAGACTGCGCGAGCTGGGGGGAGGAGGGGGGCGCTGAGGGTTTATCTGCTCCTTCACTTTTTTTTTTGTTAGTTTTTTTTTTTTCTTTTTTTTTTGGGGTGGGGGGGTGGGGGGGTTAACCTGAGAGCAAACACCCCCCACCACTGCCATCAGTCCAAAGGAAGTGACGTGTGGTTTGATGTTCAACACCATCATCTCATAGAGTTCCACCTAAACACCAGCAGGTCTAAAGTGGCCTCGTCTGCGTCCACCTGGCCAAAGGCCACAGCCCACCCAATCCTAAACCCTCAATCTGTGCGTCCATCTCTCTGGATTACAGACCGCATGATAATCCATGCTGGCTGAGCCAGGCCTGCATCTCCATAGAACTGCCCCCCACCCTGTGCGATCTGCTTTCCAAAGGGCCACCAAGCATCCACAGCAATGGGAGGGGCTGGATCTGAGAGGAAGAAGGCCTGCTTCTCATTCAGCCATTAGGGGAGCAGAACATGGAGGCGCAGCAGGTAACCTTCAACCCACACACCGGGTTCTGAGCTAATGTGGCGGTTCTGCACCAGGATGTTTGCATCTGCACAGTAATGCAGACGGATCTCCTCGGTGGAAATGAGAGACTGACGGCACGCATACGAACCCCTCACAAAACCAAGCACTGGTACTTTCAGAGACAAACAGCAGATGATCAACTAAAGGTGATGAGGGCAGAACTGCACAGGTGTAAATGTGTGCTTCAGTCATAAAAATACATAAACATGAAATAATCCTGTTCAAAGTTCCTGTGAGAAGGGATTGGACCCGTTTACCAGCAGAGCTGGGCCTCCTCGTAAAGATAACCAGCTCCCTGGAGGACCGGTCTTACGTAAAGCCTTTCAGTGAGGAGAAAGGTGACATGTCACACATCATCAGGCTGGACTGAGGCACACATCCACCTTCACGCCCACTGCAGCGACGCCTGACGGTGAAGTCATGTGAGCCTCCAGACTTCACATCAACAGACAGCAAACACACCACCCTTATTTACCGCTGTTTGTATAATAAGCAAACGAGACAACTAAAGCAGGCATTTCTGTATTCCCAGAACTCACTAAAAAAAGAATTCTTATAAGAAGTTAATGAAGCTCCAGGAACAGTTTGTTCCTAAAATCATACTGGTTTCTCTTACTGAACTTTTATTCTGAAAGAACATTTTAATACTGGCCAAAACCCTTTAACTTAAAAGCATCCAGAGGAAAAAGTGTTGATTTCATTCATGTAAGGATGTGTGAGCAGAGGACAGCTAAAAGGCGGAGCACTGCAGGGATGCTCTGCCTCGCCTTATTGGACCCACATGACATCATCAGACTACAAGCCTTTTTCTATTGGCTGGAGGTGATGTCATCATGCACAGAGGGGATGCAGAGCTCAGGATCCCGCCTCCAGCTCAGACTGACCCAGCGTTTATTTCCACGGTGGTCCTCCTTTTGTTTACGGTTTCTAGAAGCTCTGCTTTCAGGATGTCCTCTGACGTCACTGAGGCTGACAGACGGCAGGTTAGCGTTTTATCACAGCACGTTTTCAATCACAGAACGGCCTCCGCCTGACATCAACACAACTCAGCATCATCTGCCCTTCTTCCAGGTTTAAAACAGCAAAGGCTTCTGCTGTGGATCAGGACAGTTTAACATAAGGGAAACCTCTCAGCTGGAAATCCAGTTTTCCTGATCCTGAATCCAGACCTGCAGCAGAACTCCGTTCTCCTTTAACTTTGAGAGGTTCTGTGGGAAGGAACCCCTGTTCAGCAGGAAGCAGACGGGCTTTTGCTTCCCGTTTCTCAGCTGCTCATCTGGAAAAAACTACTAACCTGCTGACGTCCCAGTCGGAATCTCTGCTCAGCAGGCTCCGCAGGGACCAACGGGACCGCCGGCTGGGTGAAGGGCTGCGAGACCAGGAGGACGGCGGCAGCAGCAGGTCATGCGATGGGCTGTCCTGACCTTGCCCCATGACCTGCATCCCAGCAGCTACAGAGGGGGAGGGTGCGCGCCGTTGAGCGGCGTCGCTCTCTGCTGACCCCCCCGGTACTACGTCCCGCTTCCTCGTACGGGTCCTGCTGCGGTGAGACCGGCTGAGGCGAGACAGTCTGGGGCTGGGGGAGCGGGACCAGGACTCTGTGTCTGAGGACGGCGGCAGGACGGTCAGTGTTGGGACGAGGACGGGCTGGGTCAGGGTGTAACCCTCCAGTCTGGCAGGAGAGGACGCCGTCATCTTCTGAGCGGTGCACATCCAGGATTCCAGAGTTTCCTTTTTCAATCAATCGTGACAAAACGGCGTCTCCAGTCTGCTCATCGCTCACCGTGACAGAACGGGGGTGCACACCAAAAGCCTTTTGCCAAATCCGGTATGGCTTCATGAAGCAACGGCGTGCGGTTCAAATTTCCTGTAAACATGAGCGCTTCCCCCAGACGCCGTCAGTGAGAGAACGCCAGAGGTCTTTCAAAATCTCACACCGAGGAAGCAGGAAGTGGCGTGCAGAAGATACTGCCACCTTTCTCTTGATCTTCAGTGGAGTTCAGAGGCCGGTGGGCACGAGGGGCAAACGTCCCGGGTCCCTCTGCAGCTGATGCCCCCCCACCGCCGCTGCGCTCCTTCACTCCTTTTGCACAATCAGAACCATCTCTGAGAGAGCTGCGGACAGAAAACACACATCTGGAGCCGGCGAGGAAACATCGGTCCTGACCCAAACCCAAACTGATGGTTTCCGTGTTGATGAGAGCTATGGTTTCACCTGCTTATGAGATCTGTGTGTTCATTGGTCAGCTGTGGGTGCATCATGTGATTCTGTTCCAAAGCCAATCGATCGGGTTTATTGATATTCTGCAGAACTGATCTGTCAGTGAGGATGGGAACTGCATCAACTGAGAGTCCGGTCACTGTGGCTTCCTTCAGACATGGAGGTCAATCCCCCCACCCCCATGCGCAGCCTCCATCAGCTCCTGCAGGGAGGCGCTCCGCTTCACTCCATTGTTTGCCTTCAAAGCTTCAGGGAAGCTCCGGAACCGCGGATGTGATTCTGTTTGAACAGAACAATCTCTGCTCGGACTTGTTTGCCCAGAGCAATCCAGCAGAATCCCGGGACAGCCCGGGATCTGCCCCACAGCAGGGGCATCTGGTCAAGTCTCACGTCACCCCAAACAAACAAACAAACTTCAGGAGCGACAAACAAGCTAACAGAGAAGACTCGGGTCGTTCAGACTCAGCGCTGATGCGTTCAAGGTCCGACTAAAACTCCGGACAAAAGTGGAACCGCTTACCTCCCGTTGGATGAGTTCCCTGTATTCCTGCCGTCCTGTTCGGCTTCAAACACCAGCCGAGCCACGGAGCGGGACGGGATGTTATACTCCACTTTTTCACAGGAGCACATCAACATTGTGGGATCCGCCGGCTGCGGCTAGCTGTTAGCCCGCTAGCGATCCCCCTCGACCTCCGCGGCCCGACTCACCAACAATGAGAACTAGCGGGCGTTCATTCTCGACCAAGACGCTCCGAACCGCCGTCTTTCATGATCAACCTACTAACAAAGCCAACACTAAATGCTAGCCCCGCTCTGGACGCGAACCGGCTCGGTTTGAGGTCCGGACAAACGAGCCTTTCGATGGGAAAGAACCGAGACAGTTAGTCGAAGTCTTTATCGAGTCAGGAGGGGGATGTTAAAAATTTCACCAAAACACAAAATACGCCGGAAAATTAAAAAGAAATATCAACCCAACAGAGAAGCGAAGCTTTATACAACATAAGTACGATAGTTTAAATATATATTTTAATCGAGCCAGTGAAATTACAACTTGGAAACCAGAACAAATTGAACACCCCTTCCCCAAACTTTATGGTACATTCCGGGAAAATAACTGTTCCTTCAGTGTAGTGTCTTGAGAGAAGAAAACTAGCTTTTTCAAGAAAACTCTCACAAACCGGATTTTTTAACCCCCTAATCAACTTTATATAAAAAAAAACTGGTTCCCCAAGAAGTTTTAAAACCACAATTCAATTAAATAATTACTTTATTATGTCAAAATAATCCAGTGGTTTTCCCCTAAAGTGTACTTTTTACACTTTTTCACAAAGCCACAGTGACTGTTTTTCTCAGAGAAAATGATTAAACTAATGAAGAAACCTCCATGGTGAATTTTTAAAGACCAAATGTTGGTGTTTTGTGACAGATACACAGCGCCCTCTGGTGTTTGATTAGGGATCCACATGCGCCTTCATGCCTTTCACTGCGCATGCGCTCATCAAAACCTGAAAAACCCAGTGTTGAGTGTGCAGAAGGCTGGAAGCTCACCCGCTTTTTGCTGCTGCATTCTTGAATCTGAGCTCCTGGACTGAAACAGGAAGGAGGTTGTGTCTCCTCTGGGAGAGCTGATGGAGAGGAGGATGTGTCACCCTGCTGTAGCTGACTGAACAACAACACATTTCAGATTATCAGTCATGTAAAGGTCAGAACTTTTCTCCATCCCGTGTCATTTCTTATGCTCCTTTAATCTTTTTTTTTTTTTTTTTTTTTTTTTACTTTTGCAGATTTGTTAGATGCAGAATGTGGAAGATCTGAGATTTCAGGGAACCTAAACGGCTCTAAAGAGACACCTCATTCTCAGACACAAACAGTGTGACAGGCGCGTTTATTTGGAGTTTGATGGATTGAGTCACTTCACAAATCATTTTTGAAAACATTGAATAGAAATGTTGGCTCAATTGTCTTACATCAGTTTGACCTTCTCAAATATTTCCATTAATTCGCCATTACTTTTATCTGTCAAATATTAGCAAATCATAAAAAGTGCATTTCTTTTGTTACCTTTAATTAAAAGGGCAGTTCATTTTCTACACAAACAAATTCACTTTTTTTAAATTAGAGGCCATAACATGTCTGTTTTCTCCACAGAGTAAACAAAAGATCAATGATTAATCTTTCTGGTTAGGCCTCCTTGTACTTTTTGTCATTCATGTTATTATTAGTTAAACACATTTTAATAACAGAGAAATATAAAATTATGTGATTTTTAAAGGACAAATCAAAGAAATGTTTAATTTATCAGGAATATGATGAGTGACTGCTGTTATTCTGGACATAAAAGTCTCATTTTTGTGAAGAATCAAAACTATGAATAAGCTTTATGACATAAAAATAACAGAAGAGTTCCTTATTATAACTTAAAGCCTATTGAAAAAGTTCTGACATTTACCCGTCTGTCGGTTCTGATCCGGGACCCGCGGGTACTTCCTCTCAGCATCACCGTGACTCGGCGGTTTGAGTTCTCCGTCCGTCCGGCCGGTGGAGCATCCTGCTGGTCGGAGCGGCTGCGGGGCTCCGGGCGGCGGTCCTCTTCTCTCCGGGCGGCGGTCCTCCTCTCTCCGGGCGGCGGTCTTCCTCTCTCCGGGCGGCGGCCCTCCTCTCTCCGGGCGGCGGTCTTCCTCTCTGCGGGCGGCGGTCTTCCTCTCTGCGGGCGGCGGTCTTCCTCTGTGCGGGTGGCGGTCTTCCTCTCCTTGGGCGGCGGTCTTCCTCTGTGCGGGCGGCGGTCTTCTTCTGTGCGGGTGGCGGTCTTCCTCTGTGCGGGCGGCGGTCTTCCTCTCTGCGGGCGGTGGAGCCGCTGAGCGCCGCTGCTGCAGAATCTGAGCTCCGGAAAGTCGATCCGAGCTAAAAATAAAAGCGGCCGCGCGAGAAGAGGAGGTGTTTCACTGCCCCCCTCCAGGGTTTATCATATGTCAACATTTCCTTGAAGCCTCCTCCTCGTGCGCGCCTCCTTGTTTATGTGGCTTTCAGAAGGTGTCACCAGGAGTCCACCTGTGTCGTCTGTCTGCGTCACGTGACAGCCCCCTGACCTCCACCGTGGCTAGAACACACAAACATGCTTGATGTGACCATCACGTCGATCGCGTGCACGCGGCCGGTGGGTGTTTAGTCAGCCTTGACCTCAGAGGTCTTGTTTTCCTCAGAGTCCAGCAGGAGGGGCTCAGGACTGAGGGTGTGAGTGGACGTTCATGCAGAGGACATGTCTGATGGTCTCCGTGAACATGAAGGTCAAAAGTTCTTCAGTTATAGAAACGTAGAAGAAACCAAAGCCCACATGAAGCGTATGAAGCCTTTTCCTGCCCATCACATCTGAAGACTCCAGCTTCTCTTCAGTTTCTCTGACTATTGAGAGTGTGACGGACAGCTGATGTTTGTGAGAACCAACATCCTTTGTGTTTTCCTGTCTCACCTGGGTTTCTCACCCTGAGGCCTGGTGAGTCTGGAATCACTCAGCCTTCAGCGACTGTCTGTTTTGAAATCGGTACAAAGACTTTTGCCGTCAGGTTTTTAACGTGTTGACTCATTGTCTTTTTCATTTTACATTTCCTCTCTTAAAAAAAACACAACACAGTTCATAAATAACAATAAAGACTTTTCATTTGATTGAAGAGCAAAACAAACTATAATAAAATGACTATTTCATTGAAACTGTTGATGACTTTCGATTGCAAAAAAACCTAATAATATCAAAGTTTACTATTTATATTTTCTAAATTTTGCTTTTTTAAAAACTTTTATAACATTATAGAGTAACATAATTTAAAGATCCAGGTGCTTTTGGTGTTTTTAACAAGTTCTTGTCACAATGGAGGACATGTATAGAAGAATAAAAGAACAAAATAGGATTTCTGAGTATTTCTTTTTTGAAACTGTGATGATCAGGAGCAAATAAACAACCATCATTTGAAAAAAAACTCTCTTTTGTGATCCAGCAAGTGAAATGGGCGAGCCAAAGTCTTCCTGCTCCATTCTGATGCATCCAATTCCAGACAAATAGATCTATGAACGTCTTTGTTTTCCTCACCTGAGCTGGAATCTGAATCAGAACGGTACGGTTGGGGTACCAGTAATGTTATGCTGGGGGTGTGAGGGGCTGTAAGCAAGCAGGAGAGAGTGTAAGCAAAGGGATACTGGGATATCAGCAAAGGCCTACTTCTGCACCGACAGTCCCACCTACAACTTGAGGGTGAATTTCTAATGAACTCCTGCTGCTCTGCAGAAACTATGTCCCAGAAAGCCACACAGGTAATAAGATTTTGACTAAAAATGTCATCGTTATGTTTAAAATACCCCTGGGAAGACTTTGAAAACAGCTCAGTTTGTGAAAGAAAGTATGAGAAAACAGGAAAAGTTCACATATCATTCTAAGCATTTGGCTCTCAGTTTATTTCCATGTTTGAAGCCTTCAAACCATTAAGGACAGAAATCAGGGATGTTTCCTTGACAGGAGGAGAATTTCAAGGTTTGTCCTTCATTTGCTGCAGAGCAGGTTTGTGACGGTGGCTCTCAACAAAATAATGACAACAAAAGTTCAAAACCACTTTTATCTGTAGAAATACACCAGTCAGAAGGGGAAACTTTAAAACCTCCTGATGTCAGAGAGTTTCATCCAAATTGATGAACTTTTGCTTAACCCGTTTGATCTCTTATGGGTCACGGGGCTGCCGGGTCTCACCGGGCCCCTGGTGGGCAAAGGCAGGGCAGGGGGGACAGTCCGTCACAGGACCACAATCACACCCCCATACACACTGATATTCACAGCATAAACTTGATTTTCACAGGAACTTTGGTGGAGAATTGATTCTTTTGCTCCTACTGAACAGACTCCAGAACAATAACAACTATACTAATGTAAAAATGTTTAACCAGCAAAACCATAAAAGGACTGACTTTGAATTTAAAGTGGGTGAATCGTCTGCAAACAGAGCAGCTGGAAGGCAAACACGTCCCTTCAGTGACACAACAGGTCATCTCTGCTGAGGCGTCCTCCAGCGGAGCTCACACTCCCCCAGCCTCGAGGACGAGCGCGACCTCTCATCTGCAAAACGCAGTGGCATTCCGGCAAACACACAAACTCATCGCGTTGTGTTCAAACACACCAGAGGAAGCCTGTTTGCTGCTCATTTGCTTAACAAATCATGTCGGGGGGGTTTTGCATGGCAGACCTGTTGCTGTGATGAATGAAAATGAAGGCTGAACAAAGCAAAGGCAACACTGACTATTTATGTATATTTGTGTTAAAATGTGAAATAAATCCACCTTCAGTTGGGTCAAAAGCAGGTCATAAATCAGAGGGAACGGCTTCCAGACCGGCTCTGGACGGCTCTGGACGGTCATGTTGTTGTCATGGACCAGCCTTGTCTTCTCAGGTTTCTTCCCGGCTCTCCACTCTCATGGTGTTCAAATCTCCTGGATTCTCGGGGTCTAAATTTAGGAGCTGAAAGTCAGCTGGGGCAGCGGGCAAACGCAGCCACCCTCATCAAGAATCCTCTGGACTCTGAAGCTGCCACGGACTGACCGTCTGACCCGTTTCTCACACTGATGATGGACTTGTTCAGGAACCAGGAGGAGTGACGTGACTCTGCAGACACTTCCGAGAACCTGCAGCTCTGAAGCAGAAACCATGAACCAGCTCTCTGTCTTTGTCGTCTTCAGCCTTCTGGGTGAGTTCAGAACCCGTTTGCTTGAAACCAACAGATTCTGAAGCGTTTTGGTTCTGCTCATAGAGTTCACACAGCACAACTCGCTCAAAGAGCTGCTGGTTTGAAATATGGATCAAAAATACGGGGTATGACACCAAACCAAGACCCAAAAAACAGTTTTAAGAAAAAGACACTGTAAATGTGATGACCAACAGCAGGACACTGGTGGTCAAAACGACTAAACTGTCTTCAGCTGTGAACAGAGTCTCTGTCTGACAGGTAACACAGGATCCAGCCTGACGCTGAACATGATTTAGATGTTACCTTGAAAGCAGAGTCTAGGGAATGAAAGGCAAATTCAGCCACAGAACAAGCTCAGAGGATGCTTCATGTGTGGATGCTGGCCACGCTCATCTTCAGAGCGCTCAGAGAGGATTCTGAACACAGTCCTGCACTCTGAGAGAACCAAGAACATCTGTTGTTGAGACTTTCTGTCCATATTAGTCTCATTTCCATGAGAGGACCAAGTGCTGGGTCATGTTGGTCCAGATCTTCTTCCATCTGCTCCAGATGTTTTCAGGTTGATGCAGTTGATGACAGAAGTGAACCATCACATGCAGTCGATGAACCTTCAGACACGGCTCTGCATCTGAAACCAAACAGGGAGGTTGTTGGATGAGAGGGGGCTGTGGGGGTTTCAGTAAACCTGCTGAGAGAACAGGGAGGTCACAGACCCTGAGGAGTTGGAGCTTTTGCTGGTGGTCTTGTGTTTGGGCTGGCGTCACTAGCAGAAAGTCTTCTGCCTGCTTGGGGTGGAACAGAGCAGCCTTCAGGGGGAGCTGTAGGAACAGGGACATGTACCTTTAGAAACTGGCAGGAGCTCCAGAGTCTGCAGGTAGAATCTTCTTTGTTGGTCTTAAACACCTTGAGAGAGCTTTGGGATGCATCAAAGGTGAAGAAAAATCTCTGGTGGAACCACTGACTGTATGTGAGAACTGGACCGACTGAGCGTGACGCCATCCATAGAAAATGGTTTACTTCTGGCTCCAACCAAATGAAGTCAATTCAGTCGCCTTTTTTCTAGGATATAGTCTGAGGCAGACTGAGTCAATGTTTCTATGGCAACCACTCTCGCCAATCAGGACTGAGCTCATTGGAAAGCCACACCCCTACCAATTAAAAGCAAGTTACACTAAATCTGTAAATCAAATATTTTGAATGTTGGATGTGGGGGCCAGCAGGCTCCACCTACCTTTATTGAGGCATCTGATTAGTCAGTTTATAACTTACAGAGAAACAAAATTAAAAAAGAGGATCATCAAGAAGATGTTAAAAAAGTATCAGAGCAAGACTGGTTATCCGGACCAATAGAGCGACTCAGTACCAGCTGTTTATTTCTCTGTAGAAGTCTATGGGATGTTGGCTTCTTGGAGCCAGCAGCTACTTCCTGTTTGGAACGCTAGGGGGAGGGGCCACTCAGTCCAGTTCACATACGGTGAATATGTGGGGCAGAAAACCTAAGTGCCTTGCAGGGAAATGAGAACGGTCCATTTATTTCTGCTTCTACGGTTAAATTCAGGCCAGACACTCTAGTCAACAGGGGTTTTCACCAGAATCTTCTTTTTACTTGTTGTCTTGCTGTCCTCCCCCCACTTCTGCAGTGTCTGAGTGCTATGGCGGCTGTGCTGAGGTGGACTCTCAGACTGAAGCTGTGGCCGGGGAAGGATTCCTACTGGGCTGCATCTCCTGCAAGACACGGGAGGAGGTTCCTGCTCGGGCCACGGTGGACTGGCACTTCAAACCAGCAGGGGAGGAGAAGTTCAGGCATGTGAGTTCAGCGGTCCTGAAACCTCGCCCTCACGCCTCACAGAGCCTGGATGAAGGTCATTTCCTGCAGCTGATGCATCACCACGCTGTTGTCTTCTTCTCCCAGATTTTCCACTACAATCACCCCTACGCCAGTGTCTTTCATCCGGACTTCAGTGACCGCCTGGAGTGGCGTGGGACGCTTGACCCTGATGTTCAGACCGGTGCCGTTTACATTCAGAACGTCACCTTCAATGACACAGGGACGTATCGCTGCACCTTCCACCGGACACTCTTGCTGTCCCTGTCTCATCAGAAGGTCATCGTGGAGAAGGAGGTGGAGCTTCTGGTAGTGGCTGAAGGTGAGGAGGTCCGCTTCTCATCAGCTTGGTGCTGCAGTTTTTAGTTTAGATTTGGTTTTCCCCTCAGCGTGTCCCTTAAATACTTCTGAATGGCAAATCACTAAGAGCAGCTTTGCTTTACTAAAACACAGAAGTGGGCAAAAGTCAGAGAAATTTCTGCAGGGGTTTTTAGGAGACCAAGGTGTCATGATCAAAGAGGGGGAGGCTGCTGGTGGAGAGAAAACAGTTTATCATAGTGATGTGACGTTCCATTTCCAGGCTTTGTAAAGGCAGCATTCTTCAGATTCTTACCAACTGACATGTTTCTATCCAGTCTACTAGAGTAAATGAAGCTTCAAGAAGCTTTGCACTGGAGTGAACCAACTGGATGAAAGGCTTCATTGCTTCACAAAGCTTCATCTGCTCATCACTAGTTCAGAAGACAGGAGGTTGTGGAATCTGGAACTGGTGAAGTAGGCATCAACTGCTGTCCCACATGATGAGGATAGTTCAAGAAGGAAGTCAGGTTAGAAGACGAAGGAGAAAACTGACATAACTTATAGTCAAGGCCAGAGGAACTCTGCTAACAGATGGAGGCTCAATAGTTAGCCAGTGGATTAGCAGGTGAAGGCTGGTGACGACACCAGACACATGAAAAACAATAAAAAACATTTTGTTCAGATATCCTGTGGAATATCATGTAGTCAGAAGTCCTTCCATCTCTATCATGACGGCTTCAACCTGATCTTTAGTCTTCATGTTTGGCTGGGACACAAAGCCCATCCGGGCTGGGTGGGCCATTCCCAAAGCCGCCGTTGCCGCCTGCTGCCAGAGGGCAGAAACAACCAGGAGAGCGCCAGAGAGAGAAACCACTACACATGGCCCTCACATGACAGAGCTGTGAGACAGGAAGGATTTTTTATTGTGTTCACCAGAGTGATCTGGATTCCTCTGGTAAGTTTATCTCAGGTCAGTCAGGCCCACATGAATCGTGGACCATTGCTTCACATCTCTCCCTCGAGACCCATTGCGATGAAAATGGTGTTCTGGTGTTCCTAACACGTTCTTGTAGCATTTTTCTAATGATGGACGACATTTTAAAAGAAAATTCAGCTCAAAACTGCATTTCTGAGTATTTCTTTATCCAAACTGTTGTGAATCAGGAGCAGACGAAAAAAATGCTGTTTGAAAAAGATGGTATTTGTGACACAGAAAACCCGCTGGGCGGTGTCATAAGCTCCCTGCTCCGCCCCATCCTGATGCATCCACTAACAGGCGGATGGATCCATGTCACTGACCAAAAAAACAGCATCTGCAATGTTAGGTTGGAGGTGTGAGCGTAGCTGAAAGGAGATTTCTGTTTTTGCTGGCACTATAACAAATTACGTCAACGTAAATCTTTTTATTACAGTAAATGCAGATTAGGGGTGTAATGATTCGATGATCGATCTGTCTGAGGTAAGTTTTTAATCGAACCAAGTCGACCTATGATACTGGAAAATGGTTTCATCTGGATTATTCTGATGTGGAAAAACATCAGTGGAATGAACTTTATCAAACTCAAATGGGAATGGATTTGACATTCATTCTTGTTTACTTGTTTGTTTGTACACATATTTATTTACACTTGATCATCTTGAAGAAACACAAGAATCTGGAAATCTTCACTGTTCAGTAGCAGGAATTTATCTCTGATAATTCAACACTGTTGAAGTTCTGGAGAAAGATGTTCTGGATCCATTTTAGATCAGAGAATCGGATCGTTCAAAATGAACCAGTTTAGACTATGAATCGGATCAGGAACCACAAACTGTAATATGAATCAGATTGTTGTTAAAAAGAATCATTACAGCCCTGATGCAGATAAATGCAGTTGACAAAACATCTTGACTGTAAATAAAAATGTAGACAGGCTTTGTGGAAAAACTATTTTATTGATTGTTGTACTAAATAACTGGAAAAATGCTCATGGTCTTCCTCCCATCTACTGATTGTAGCTTGTACATCTTCATCCTCACTTTCAACCTTCCTTTTGAATAATTTTCCTTGCATTGTTCTGTTTTGAATGACTTTTTCAAATATAAATGATTTCTTTCTTTGCTGCATGTTTCACTTCTACTCCTGCATTTGGTTTGATCGTTGATCACAATAGTGTTCACAAAACAGTTTGAATCATTTATAGTTTTTCTTGTCCTGTTGCAAATTAACCAACATCCAACTTGCACAGAACGATGCCTACTCGACTCTGAATGAATTGAGCGTCCCTGGAAACAAATCAAACGTACCCTGTACGACGTAAGTTTAATGTTTGTTTAGAGGAGCGACACAATTAGCGAATAATGTGAGGGGAGAGAGGACACACATCCATTGACAGATGCATAAAAACCACACAGATGCTAAAATTATGAGATAAAGTGTTGAATGGTTAGCAGTGTTAGCTGCATTTAGAGCAAGTTTCAGCCCACTGCAGCTTTTGAATGTGCGTTAAAGCTGCAAAGAGCAGACGCACAGCTGATCTTCCAGCCGGTACTGCGTACCCCCCGCCAGATCTTTTACCCGTACGCAGTACCCGACCAACCAGCTTCTTTTCAGCCCTGGGTGTGAGGGGTTGTAAGCTAGAGAGAGGATATGTAAACAGAGAGCTCTCATCAACAGGGAGGGGAAGGGGGGCAGGCATTGCTCACGCCAATGGTCCTGCCCACAGCTCAGAGGTGAACTTCTAATGAACTACAAGTGATTTCTTTGCAAAAACTGTGACCAGGAAAATGACTTTTTAAAATCTTAGGTGAAAACAGCATAATCATAATTAAAAACCTGCAGGGAACACTTTGAAAATCAATCCAAATATGATCGTAGTGGGGTTTTAAAGATGGGATGCACTGGACTGTCTTAGTAAAAACAGAGGAGATCGTTTTGTACGATAATCTTATCTGGAGTCTGAACATCAGACAGAACCTGAACTGGAATAGCTTTAGGTTTTTTTATTTTCAGTAAATATTCCAGCAAAATGATATAAAATGTTGTTTGTAAAAAGATTGAACTCATGGCTCGTTCTGGTTGTTTCAGCAAGTCCGGAGCTGGTTGCTGTGATCTCTGAGATTATGATGTATGTGCTGATCGTGGGGCTGCAGCTGTGGCTCATCGCCGTTCTGATCTACTGCTACAAGAAGACCTGGGACGAGCACGAGAGGCACGAGGCCAGGAAGGCGCTCAGAGCTCAGGCCGAGTAAGGCTCTTTATTCACCGGGTTTATGGTTCACAGATTTAGGATGGTCTTTTTTCTGTTTCCAGACTACTGCAGGACAAGGAAAACTGTGGGGAGGACCGGCCGGACAAACTGGTGGAAGAGACGTCTTTGGAGTGACGACAGTTTCAACATAAATGTCAACACAAACATGTTCTTTTAACTGTACTCTTTTTTTGTTTTTCATGAGAGCAGATCAGCGCAGGAAATGTACTTATTCTCAGCAAACGCAAAATGTAAATAAAAGTTTGATGCTTACATAAACGTTGTCTTTTATGGAGAGTCAAACATTTCCTGTTTCTGGAAAAGAAAAAGTTGGGAGAAGTTTAAATCTTCTGAATCCTGCCCTGAGCCTCAGAATGACACCTCGCCGTCTTGGATGACATTCTTTTGCAACATCACACGACACTCTTTTCAAACATGAGAACCGGAGGGTCCAACTAGAGTGGGATAACACTCCCCTGAGAAAGTCTACGTCAGCGTGAGGGAGAGGAAGACTCTTCTGATTGTTTAACCTCTGATTCGGGAGGAACGGTGGATCAGCGGCAGACCTCACACAGACTGAGGCTTCATGGGAGTTTATCCGTCTGATCCAGATGTTCTTTTTTTGGGGAGAATGTTCTGTCCTGTCTCTTGTGGTGTTTGGTGGGACGTTGTCTGAGAATGTGGGGTCCAGAGTCCACGACAAAGGCTCGTCCAGCCTCTGGACAACCAGAGCAGGATCTTGGTTCTTCTTGCTGGTTAAAGTCAAACCTGTTCTCAGGTTGGACTGCGGCTTCAGTTCATCAGCTTTCCGGACAGAAATTCTTGGTGCAGCCAGGAGCTGGAGGGAGTCCGGTTTGGACATCACTGGATTTCATTTTTGTTCTTTGCAGATGATATTCTGTTGGCTTCATCAAACCAGGATCTTCAGAGTGGACTGAGGTGGTTTAAGGTCCAGTTTAAGACCCTTTCCAGGTAGGTGGAGGTTCTTGCCTCAAGTGGAGAAAGTTAAGAAGGTCTCTGAGGTCTTGGAGTTGGACGACCAAGAATGTGAGACTGACAGGTGGAGAGGTGTAGCGGCTGCAAAAATACCATTGCTGCATGGATTTATGAAATGGAAAAAGGAGCTGAGCTGAAGGCCAAACTCTCGATTCACTGGACATTCTGTGTTCCTGCCTTCTATGGTCTTAAGCTCTGACCAGAAGCATCAGATCCTGGATACAAGCGGCTGAAATGAGCTCCCTCCACAGTGAAGCAGGCACTTCCTAAGACAGGGGGAGGAGCTTGGGCTAGATGTGGTTAAGAGCGTATTTTTAGCGTGTGAAGGCTGGTATGTTTCACAGCATTCAACATTTTTATTGTAGCTCTGAAACATTATCAAACAAAAGAATCATGTTATACTTTCCACTCATGATATTCATTAAAATACATTTGAGACCTCTCACTTCTCATCAGAGTTTAGTCTCAAAAGATAAAACACATTTACAATGATTAAAACATGAGAATCAGTTAAACTGGAATGCTGAGACTGATCCTACAAAATAAGCAAAGGGAGAAATGATTAAAGATTTGCTTCGTGACAAAGGTAGACTAGCAGGACCCCTGCTGGCAGTGGTCTGTAACTGCAGGTTGAAAGTGAAAACAAAACAGTAAAGCGATTTTAAAGTACAAACACTCCAGAAGCTGTTTTTTTTTAAAGTAAAACCGTTGCAGTTTTGCGTGAAATTCATTTACACTGAGGATGCAATGGGAATAAGTGCAAATGATTGCTGTGTTTGAGATATAACAAGTCATTTTAGTCATGGAAATAACTCCTCAGACTGTCTCATTTTAAAGGAAGATAAACTTACTTCTGAGTGTCTCTTAGTGCTGCTGGTGGTTTTTGTGTTCAGATCTTCTGCCTTTAAACTGAGGGTGTTTGTTTGTTGGCGTTCAGAAATTTGGCTGATATGTAATAAAAACGATCAATAAAACTTCACATCCATTTGGAAACAAAATGACTTAGAATATGATCAGAATAAGAGGAAATCCTGAATAGAATGACTCATGTGAACTGTGGAATTTGAAAGCAGAAGTGTGCTTAGATTCATTGATATGTAAGATGAAGGAATAAAAAGGTAGGTTTATGTTTCAGTGAGACAGAGTACACTAAAACCCCTGAGGGGGGAGAGGAATGCAGCGTTCTGTCAGTGAAGACTGAAACCCAGCATGTCAAAAGGGCGAGTTCAGACACTTCCCTCCTCAGGGTTTGAATGAAGGCTCATTCCAGTCGTAGTGTGCAGAAAAAAGGAATGGGAAGCAGCCCAGGGTGGTAGAAAAAGTCACTATAGAACGCTGACTACACGTGCTCGTAGAAATGTTAAGAAGGGAACATAGGTAATATGGAGTTTTACCAGAGTTTTGTAAATGAAATGATACCAATGCAGCCGCCTGAGATCCTGGAGCGACGGCCATTTGATCATATAGATCACAGTGATGGTATTAAAGGGAGCAGCAGAGACAAAATGAACTCATGTGTGAGAAAGGACATCCAGTTTGTGAAGGAGAGTTTTTGAAGCTGATCTGTAGATCATGTCGTCATAATCTAAGATAGACAGGACTGTGATTCTGACCAGACCGTGCTTTGCAGAGTGAGTGAATGAGGATGCATTTCAGTCCAGAAAGCTCATTTTTGATTTAACTTTAGCTACTCTTGTGTTAATATGTCCAGCCATGCACTCCCATGTTTATGAGCTGAAACATTGCAGTGTTGTGCCATTGAAGGTTGAAGTTCTGCCCTCACAATGTGTCTGAGCTGACTGATGACTGAAGATCATAAATTTAGTTTTGTTAGTATTGATCCAAGGGCATAGACTGGAGAAGGCCTGTTACAAATCCTTTAAACTGGTTTGAAGAGATGATACGGCAGTCTCCATGGGAGGGCTGGATGTGTACAGATCAGTGTCATCAGCGTAAAAATGAACGAGGAATTTCCAGCAGCATGAGCAATTTCATTTATGTAGACTTTACACAAAGTTGTGGTTGGTCCCATGTTGGACCCCTGAGGGACAGAAAAGGCATTGGTGGATTCTGCAAAGGGCTTCTTAAGGTCATCTATCCTGACAGTTTTATCTGAAACAATAATGATCTCCACTTTAATCGCATTTGGTAAGTGGGAAAATGCAGTTTTGTTTTCAGGGTTTTCACCACCTCCCAAAACTAACGTCAGAACGTCGTTTTAATTATTGATCTTTGTCAATCTTTTACAACATTCTTATTTTGTCCAAACACAACATCAGGTTTAGTGCCGTTCGTTTTAGATCTATACCTGGAAACACAGGAGGAGCTGCCTCTTTACCTCTCGTTTGGATTCATTTATATTGTGCCTTTTAACAATTGTGTTTTTATTAGCGCTGTCAATCAATTAAAACGAATGAATCAGCTTAATCACAGTTTTGAGTTGTGATTGATCACGATTAATCACAATGTTTTAAAAGTTAAATTTTACATGAAAATATGCAGCTTTCAAACAGAAAAAAGGCCAAAGAGAAAATGTTTCCTTCATCATTATTGTCTGAAATGTTTAAATCTGTAAAGTGATAACTCAGATATGTAATATGTGTGTGTACAAAACACATCAACACTAAGATAAGCAGAACTCTAAAGACTTTAATGTCTGCAGTTTTACTCCAAGAAAACAAAGAGGCTGATTTACAACCATAAGAAAACATTATGTTTCTGCATTTTAAATAGTCCGGGGGAATACTCTATTCTGATTGGCTGTGGATGTTCCAGGAGAAGTTCTGGTCACAATATTTCCATATGTGCAGGCTTCTTTAAAACAAATGTTTTTGTGCGAGTCACCTGTGTGCACTCTACAGGTTTGACCCTTTTTCACCTGCAGACGCCCGTATCGACCTGTAAGGACAGCTGGGGCTGAAACGACTTGCTCCAAAGGGAAAAAAATAATAATAATTCATTCCACTACACTTTCTGACAGCGACATATGCAGGGTTTTGTCAGTTCACTTCAGATTTACTGACTCACAGCTTAGTCAAAGTGAAATAAAGCTTTATGCACCAAACAGCCCTTAAATGAAACAGAATTTAAATCTCCTTTTTCCAACGATAAGTGAAGGCATCACCTCCTCTGCTAAAAACTTGTTTCATCTCGTAGAGGAGCATTCCATCGCCCTCAGAACTGCGCTGTATTTGCTGCTGCTTGGTAAAAACTAAAAGAAGAAATAAAACAAGCATCTTTATCAGCTCCGTCCAAAAGTAATGAGACCATTTTCCCACTTCAGAGACCAGCTTTCCTTTAGTGTCTACCGCTCTACAGATGGACCTTTCTGCTGCATTTGCAGATGTACAAATCTGTTCATTATGTTTATGGAAATACTTTAACGCTTTATTTATTTTCATGATGTTCTTTGATGATAAAACTCACATCCACTTCCTGTGATTCAGAGGGAAATGTGTTTTAGGTTCTTCCATAAAAAGCTGCACACGTCTGTTTATTGTTGTGTGTGAATCAGTTGCGTATAAACCAAAAACTGCTGGTGCGGTTCTTCACAACTGAATGTGTTTGGTATTTAGTTTTTGTTGTGAAGCTCGGACAGGTTCTGATGGTTCTTGTTGAAGAACACGGTTCACTGCAACAACAGTTTGTGTTTGTGAGGAATGAGACTATGAATGACAACAGAATACAGACGACATCATTTCAGAACAGACTCAACAAAACTGGACAATGAGTGGCTTTCAGGTGTGTGGTTGTGTGTCGGTTACACAACAATTCCCGTTCCAACTGTGTTGGTCTCCACGTGGGTGTCAGCCTGCTTTTAGGTTCTGTTTCTAAAGGAACTTGAAGGTCTTGATTTCCTACAGCTCAAACAGCTTTGTATCAATGAAAAGCATCTTTCAAACTCTGAACATTGTCTCATTTGTTTTGTTTCTCCCACATTTTCTGTAAAAGTACAGACATGAATAGAATATCATTGTCCTGTAAAAGACAAGGAAGTTGTTGAGAAATAGAGTTTTCCGTTTGCACATGAAGGCACCGTCTCCTCTTATTCCTCCTCCCTTGTGGAACTGTCAGAGCTGATCCGAGGAACGCTGCAGAGAACGTCTGAGCTGGGAAACATGTCTGCCAAAAAGCTCTGAAGAAATGTCTGCAGAAGCTCTCCAACGAAGAGTTTCAGAGATTCGTCGATGAGCTGCTGGACAGAGATGCAGAGCCGTGTGTTTACAAAAACCAGGTGGAGGGCAAGAGTGTCATTGAAGTCACAAATGTGATGGTGAACGTGTTCTGTGAGAAGAACGTCCTGAGTGTGGCTGCAGAGGTTCTCCGAGAGGCCAACTTGGAAGGCTTTCCAGACGAGCTGGGTAAGAGTTTGTCTTTGTGTAGTTTGAGTTTGAATCCAATAATCTGGGATCTGATGTCATGACATAAAAGTTGACTCTTCTACTTCAACTTACATCAAAATGATGCAAAGACTATTTTTTCTTCAACTTCTCATGTATTGTTGGTTGAATTTCTCTGACTTCATCTCCGGTTCATCTTGTCTGAAAGTGCTGGAAGCATTTGTTTGTTAAGAAAAGAGTCCGTCCTCCTTGCTGCTGTCACAGTTCTGGTTTAAACCTGCTTCAATGCTGTTAAAAACGCTGGTTCTTCTGTGTTTTACAGCTGCTGCTGCTCCTCCTTCTGCAGCCGTCCCAGTTGTTGCAGGTAAAAGGGCTGCAGGGCTGCAGCAGAATGTCCTGTTTCATTTGATTTTTGCTGATTTGTTTGTTGATGTGGATCCAGCAAAAACAGGAGAAGCTTTGAGGATTTCTGTCTGGGCTCTGACTTCTCTTTATGAGTCACTACATTCAGAACAAACCAGAACCACGACCAGAACCATGAACCATGACAAAGCCCGAGTTCAAACCCAGAGGTCAGCAGTTCTGACCAAAGCTGGTTGATGGTCCAATTCCCAACCTGCTGATTGTTCCGTGATGTTCTAACATTCTGGGATATCTCCTTCTCCAGAAGCAGATCCTGTAGTAGCTAGAGCAGACTCAGAAATCTCGTGAATCTTTTGAATTCTGAGTCACTTTAGTTCATTTATTTCTACTGAACTTTTGGACGATTAATTCTGCTGTAGTGGAGGATTAAACATTGATAAAAGTTCTCAGTGAGTAAACTCCTGTGACAGGCAACCAAACAGGAAGTGCCTCTGATCTTCTTCCTGTTATCTTCCACGCTTATCTTGCAGTGATGAACTGATACTAATCCTAACCCTCAAACCTGACTGATAGCTGGAAGTTTCCATCGCCCTCTAGTGGCAGCAGGAAGTCAAAGGTTGACCATCAGTTCCTGCTGGGATGTTTGAGGTTCAGATCAAATCTCGCCGCAGCTCTGGAGCTCTGCTTTGATTGTTAATGTCTTTATGTGTTGAATTATGAAAGGAAGTTATCGGTAACATCTCTGTTAACTTGTTTTCAGTTATCATTCGTATTCTGAAATCAAAGCTCTGCCTACGGATAATCAGAAGATGAGCAAACTGCTGATGGGACCGTATCTGAAGAGCAACGCAACCTGTGACATCTTCTACAATTTTCTGAAAGAGGAGCAGCCGTTTCTCGTCGCTGAGCTTTTAGAGAACTAAACAAAATCTCTGGAGTTTCTAGTTTTTTAGGAGAATTAATGAAAATAGTTTTAAAGACCTGTGGTGACAGTCAAAAGGAAAAAAAAAACAAGAGTTTTTGAAAAAATCCAGTTAAAGTGTTTTTCTCTTTGAAAATTCCTCATGTATTTTCAGTACAAATGTAAGGATCTGTTTGTTTTTATCAATTCCATGTTCACACAGTTTCTCTTCATTACTGTAGTTCAGTCAGACTCGCAGATTTTCTGTCTTCATTCAACTCTTTGGGATTTGACTTTTATAATAAAAGATCAACTTCATCTGGATTAAGAGCTTTTGTTACCCCTGTTTTTCTAATTTCAGATTAAAATGCGTTTTGACCTTTAAAAGTCTGCATGCTTAGGAGTCATTGGATTTTGTAGCTAGTTTTAGGATGGTGTCATTTCTAGTTGCGAGTGTGTAAATTGTATTTGTATTAGAAAGGTTTTGATATTTGAGTGTAGTTGTGAATGCACAATTGAAAGTTCACACAGTTACACACAAATCCAGAAATTCAGCTTAGAGTCAAAATGTATAAGTTTCTCTGAAGCGTTGGTAAATTCATCTCTCTCTGACGTCTGAAAAGGTCTAAAGGATCTTACAAGGTCATTGAATGAGTCAGAGATGGTTCTAAAATGGTAACAAACACACACACACACGCACACACACACGCGCACACACGCACGCGCGCACGCACGCACGCACGCACACACTGAGCTAAAGGACACCTGAAGGTGATGTAACTTGAACTCTGTGTTGCTGAGAGCTCAAACTGTCTTCTGAAAGGTGCTTTGTTCAGTCCCGTGTTTTAGGTCTCAGTTAACCTGAGAAAGTATCTGGAAACATTTGTAGACGTGAAGTCGAATCTCCAAACGTCCTCGTCTCAGATTACTGCATCTTCAGACCGAGATCTTCTCCGCCGGTGGAGCAGGGAGCTTTAACCTTGTCCCTGTCACCTCCTGTTTCATTAAACGTGTTGACGTGCTGAACGTGTCTTCTCTGAGTAAACGCAGGAAGGACGGCGCACAAACGCTTTCTTCAGCTCTGGTCATTCAGACCTGCAGGAGCTGCTGGAGCCGGAGCTGATCCAGGTATGTGCTGGACCCTGTTCCAAGCTTAGAGAGGAATCCTAACAGCTGGTTCTGAAAGGTCAAACAAGACCAGAGAGGATTCATCTGAAATCTTGTATTAAATCTAATTTGATTCAATTATCTTTGATAACTGTTGTTCAGTTTGTTCTACCTTGTTTTTCCTTCTAGAATCTGTCAAAAGGTCTTTTATTGACTGAACACATTAAAACAAAATGCTAAAAAGTTTAGACTAAGATCTGGAAATAAAAGTACATTTATTGCATGAGTGAACGCACTGATGCCGTTTCTGTGAGCTTTCATCTGAAAGGACCCCTAAAGGGATTCAACAAACCTGCTGCATGAAACACACTCGTCCTTTTCCTGTTATTCGCTCACAAGAGACATTTTATTTACCAGAAACTAAACCTACAATCATCAGAAAGAAACCCGCAGAAAACCGACAAACATGAAGAAATGGGACTTCTGTGCTACTGTGTTTACTGAAGCTTTCTGTGATCAGGGTTTGATGTTTATCTTTTAAATGTCCTTTAAAACCCAGTTGTTCTCACAGAAAACTTTGATTTTATGGCTCCTTTTTGGAGTCTCTTTGGCGAAAGTGAAGCAATGTCTTTGGCAACCTGAAACTGATCTTTTTTTACACAACAGGACATGTGAAACATTAAGAAAAAATGATTTTATGTTGAGTTTTTTCTCTATAAAAGTGGAAGTTGCCTGTCAGAGATCCTGCTTTCGAGTTTTTTCTGATTCAAGCTGACTTTTATCCACCTCCAGGAGTCGCCATGTCCCCCTACAACAGCACAGAGCTGCAGTCGCTCCTGCTCTCATTCCTGAACCACTGCTTCAACAGAACCAACCTCCACGCTCAGAACTCCACCACCCAGCATGCCGTGCAGCCCGAAGGCGGAGCCCGGGCCCAGTCTCAGGGCATCGTGTACATTTTCCTGGTGGTGGGCATGTTCAGCTTCTGCACCTTCGGCATCATGCTCAGCTACATCCGCTCCAAGAAGCTAGAGAGCTCCCAGGACCCGTACCACCAGTACATCGCACACGACTGGACCGCCGTGGCGGCGCCCAGCCGTGTCGTGGCTGAGGCCCTTCATAGAGAAGCTGGCAGGGAGGGGCCCATCATCTTCTGCAACCCTGCAGCTCCAGGGGCAGAGCACGGCCTGGAGTGACCCAAACCGCTGGTCTGTTCACACAAAGGTGGAAACGTTGGAAAGGATGCGTCTGTGAGGCGGCTTGACTCATCCAACCTCTGAAACGTCCTGCTTTCAGAAGCTGAACCTTCTCTGAATGAACTGCAGTCAAAGATGCTTCTGCTCTAAGAGACAGACGGCAGACGATTCTAAAGGAGTTGGAGAAGTACCTGTGAATATCACTTGTCTGCCATTCACTCTTCTAGAATGAAGACGTATGAAAAACATGTTCAACAAAAACCAAATCAGTTAAAACTGTGAGCGACATTTGACCCACCCTCACTGGCCTGCTCCCCCCGGTCAGAGCAGCACGCGACAAGTTCATTTCAAACCACATTTTTCAAAACGGCGGCTTTTCTGTTGGTTTTACCTCCATAGCAACTGTTTCATGCTTTAGTCGACCAACAAGTCTTTGTCATTTCTAGAAGAATCTGCAAAAGTCAACTTTTTGATTTCCACGCCCACATTCCTCATATGTTCGTATCGTATGTTAAATAATTTTGCTTTTGAGCCAATTTTTTCACAATATTCCAGTAGAAAACGTATGAACAACGAGGTAACACCACTATTGCGAGCTCGCCACGCTAACGTTGTTCAGACAAACTTTAAAACCAACATTTTTTTCATCAAGTAGCTTCATAATGAGGCGATAGATCAAGATCCTTAGGAGGAGTTGAAATTTAAAGAAGTTAATGAAGGTGTTTTTTTAATTCAAGATGGCAGCCTCTTCTCAAGGTCAAAGTTCAATTCAGTTCCTATTTGATTTCATTTATGGAGCCCAATATCTCAAAATAGTTGTGTCAATGGGCTTCACACTGATATTTCTACAAAAGAACATAAAGTCAGTTATGAAAATATAAACAAAAGCTGGTTGCTAAACAAAACTAAACAGACTAAACTAAACTGGCATCCCTGCCCTTAGACCCTCCTTCTCGATCAGGAAAAACTTATAAAAAAAATTAAAACAGATTTTAGGGAAGAAAAATAAGAAACCTCTGGGATGTCCACAGGAAGGAGGGATCCTCCCCCAGGACGGACAGGCGATGTGCAAGAACTGTTGGAAGGTCAAAGAAACTTTAACTGTGGTTCTAGACTTAATCTGGCGGCGTGTGTGTGGAAAATGTTTTCAAGATGGCAAAAAACAAAGTTTTATTTTCCCATACTGTGGAAAAATGTAAAAATCGGCAAATTTGAAACTTTGCCACAAAATGGCCTCTCAGGCGACCATCCCATAATAGTTTTGAAACCTCCTTTGGATATCCCCAACAGTTTCCTCAGTGGACTTTGAAACATGTTTCACAATCAAAGTTCAAAGCAGCTGATAAGAAACTCTAATAAACCAGCATTCTAGCAGCCTTTAAACGCTTCATCTACACACAAATCTGAAGATGTGAAAAGAGTCTCACAACTCCATGTGCACCTGAAACTCTGATCCGTGTGTAAACGGGGTTTGGTGTGTATCAGATGATTCATGCGTGTTATTTCAAGATTTAAATGCGTAGGAATCATTTTAAATGGTGGTTAGTTTTAAAATGGTGCATAAACTGTATTTTATTTTTGTACGTTTTTCATATTCGAGTGTACCGGGATCTGGGACTACACAACTGCAAGTTCAGAGTTACACACAAAATGTATCAGATGAGTTACAAATCTAGAATTATACATACACACACAAATACAATAAAATCCGTATAAAAGATTTCGGCCCCATTCATTTTTCTGATGGCTTCTCCCGCTGTGATGTCATCATTGGGTCACTCTGTCCAAAATTAATTTGCAGCAGGTACACCATTCACTGCTTTTCTTGTTTTCTCTTTGTTTCTGTGTAATTAACGTTTGTTGCATTTAGATCCCATTTATGGGTAAAAACTAAGCACCAGAACGGACAAACTGAGCTTGAGATTTGAAATGATAAATGTGACAGACTTTTGAAGGTTATGCTCCTCAGACATGTATATTATTTGAAGGATAAAGAGCAGCATAAGAAGAGGAAGACGTGGTGTGATGACCAAACTGTGTTAAAGGGAGGAAGTGTGACTTCTGCCTGAAGCAAAAACTGCTCAAAAAGAGGAAACATGGAGTCGAACCGCTTTAGACGAATAAGAGCAGGAAAACAAGGACACCGTTTCCAAGGAATCAGGATTTATTTACATTAAATAGATCACAGTTTTAGGCTGCAGTTACTCATTTTTCTTTTTTGTGACTCTTGTCATCCTGTAAGTTTGAGCAGAACCAGAACCAGGACAGAATCTGGGTTTTAGGGTTTCCATGTCAGTGTGAAATCAAACTCCTCATCCAAGACAGGAGTCCTTGTTTTCTTCTGGGTTTGCTCGTCATTGCAGCGTTGGCTCTTTTCTTCTCCTCCTTCCTCCTCTGTCGCTCCTTCTCCACCTCCTTCTGTTGCTCCAGCCGGCGCTGCTGCGCTCCTTTCACGGCCCGCTCCACCTCTCGGGACAGGCTGAAGTGGACCATCTGCATGCTGAGCATGGGGACAATGAGGTTGTAGTTGTCCACCAGCTTGTTGAGCTGCAGCAGCTCCTCCTGCGCAGACGCACACAGCTGCTCCCACTGTCTCTGCTCGGTGGGGGCCATCTGCTCGCCGAGCCGGGCCCGTCCATCCAGCAGGTGGGTTTGGATCCGAGCGGCGGTCTCGCGGATGTCTCGCTGTGTGATGACCCAAGGTGGCTGGTAACCGTTGTCGATGAGGATGCGGTTGAGGTTGTGGGTCATGGGATCCGCGTACGGGTTGTGTTCAAACTTACTGAGAGGTTTCCCGGCGCCGCTCAGGTTCCTGAAGTCTCCGCGGGCCATGGACTCCTGGATCAGGTCTTCTACCAGCCGCTCCACTGCCTGGGTGATCTTGATTTTGCGGCTGCGCTGTCGTGTGTCTCGCTCCACCAGCCCCCCGTCGCCCGCCGCCGCCCTCCTCATGCTCTCTCTGCCGGTAGCTCAGAACCTGCTCGGCCGCTCGGTCAACACGGACCTGTCGGTACTGACGCTCCCGCTGGCTGGGGCTGCCTGAGCCCACGCCATCGAAGCTGAGGTAGTGTCTGTGCTGAAGCGACGCTCCTCTGGACTTACCTTCGTCCTCCTCTTCCTCCTCAGTCTCTTTTTGTCTGATCTTGCTCTGATGGGTCAGCACGGCCCGGTAGGCCTCTTCAACCTGTGCAAACAGCACGCCGTTGGCCGTGGGCGTGCCAGAGTCTGGGTGGTAGAGCTTGGCGAGGCGCAGGTAAGCCTGCCTCACCTGGGCAGGAGTGCTGCTGCCCTCCTCCGGCAGCTGCAGGAGGCGGTAGCTCTCCTTCAGGCTGCAGCTCATTTGATGACTCCAGCTGAGCCACCGGAGCCCCGGTGAAGCGCCGCCGTGCCGACAAAAGACAGCTGTGACAGAGGCTGATCCGGGAAGTCAGCAGCTGGACGGCGCAGCTCATCTGGAAGTAAAGAGTGTTTCAATTATTATGAGAGCAGATGCAGGGACTGCATTTAATAAAGTTTGTGCAGTTTTTCTCTCAGACTGTTTGGATAATTAATTAAAAGATGTTAAGAAATTGTTTTCAGGAGATGTTTTTTTTTTATTTATATGTCTCTGACCTCTGTCTACTGCAGGTCACACACTACTATTAGATAACAAAAGAATTAAAAACACGATTTAAAAGCAGGCAAACTTTAAAGAAAATGAGAGAAACTGCAAATCTAAAATTTGACACCTGTAATGAATACAACATATGTTGTTAAATTTGCCACGACGAAGGTATAGAAGCTACAAGGGAGTATTAGGGAATATGCAAAATAATTATATAATATATTAATGATAAATATAAGCAAATAATTGAAAATAAAGTCGCAAAATTATAAGAAAATAAATATGTGTGAGGAAAAAGGCATACATTTCTGTGTCATTCTTTGTGTAAAAAATGTAGTTTTTAAAATGTTTCAACAAAAACAATCAAACATAACCTGCTCAGGATTCTCAATGAATGTGTATATATTTGTAAATGCATAACTTCATTGTCATAAAATTACAAATCTATTTTGCAAAACCTTTACTTTTTCCCTGTAGATTTACGTTTTAAATAATACATTTACGGACTGATTCACCAAAAAAAAATTTTTTTTAATGATATGTTGCTCCTGTTTATCTGTAAATCTTTGGTTACAAGTTGTCAAACGTGTCTGTTAATAAATCCTGTCCTTCCATGTATCGCTTTGTTTAGAATAAGTTATTTCTGCCTGACATTCACTGTCAAAATAAAAAAATTACTTCCTCACCACGCTGAGGTTATTCATGCTCAGACGTGTTTATGTAATATCGAAACATCAGCAGCGTTTCCGGTTAAGCTAACACGGAAACGTCCCCCTGAAAGCGGTTTAACGTCAACGTTAAAGCGCCGTTCAAACGTCCGTTCACCTTCAGGGAAAGGCGCGTGAACAGTCGCCGTGAACCCGTCACGACACTCACTTTCTACGGTCAAACGGCTGCAGAGACTCAGCGAGCGGCTGTAGCAGCTAGCACTTCCGCTACTTCCGGTCACAGCAGCAGCGGCTCGTGCGCTTTTTTGAATAAAACTTTATTACTCAGCGTAAGCTGAAGAAATCCATTCGTCATTATTTTGTGGAATATTGCAGGGTGCCTCTCAAATATTTTACCGTTCATACTAAAGGATTCCTACCATATATGTCGAGTTGTGTTAAGGTAAAAAAATAAAATAAAATTCTAGGACAAAGTGTGAATTTGTGCAGATGAGCGCAGTTCTTTTCTTTTTAAATACAAATAGATACAAATTTAATGCATTCTTTATTGACCATAAAACATATTACAAATTCAATTTATATTAAAAATTAATCATTAATCAATCAATCAAACTTCATTTATAAAAAAGTGCTTCTTATACACGCACAACTCAAAGCGCTTTACAATTAAAATTGAGCATGAATATTATCCAGTGAAAATGTTTTTGATATTTATCGTTTCCCCCCCTAGTTTCTGTAGAAAGTGTTCTTTCTGTCTGGCTGATGGAGATTAAACATGTCTTTATTGTGTCTTTTTGTTTTGTTATTTTAGCACACCTCTATGTTATATTTTAAAGTAATTCCTAAACATATCCCACAAAAATGTTTAACTAAACATAAAATATTTTTTTGTAATGATTGTGGTGAAATATGCAGTAAATCTAATCATAATTTCAAGAGTACAGTTGCAAGTAACATGGTGACAGATGTGCCATTTTCCTGCAGCTCCGTAAATTTGCCAAAATATTATACTGACAACAGAAAGTGGTAAGAAAAGGTCAAAATTTTAAAGAAACAGGCTTAGAAACCCATATTGTCTCAATAGAAAAATAAAAACCGAGACATCTCAAATTATTAAAAACAATTCAAATATTTAGAACCTATAAATGTATTTCTTCTATGGAGCAGATCTCTTTGTTCTTGTATTTGGTTTTGTTTTTGATAGGAAAGAAAGTCTTTATTTTATCATTGTTTAATTGTGTTTTCAAATGTTAACTCAAACTATACTTTATAGATGACCTTTTTACCTCTCTGCAACAGTTGCTCTTTGTTTTACTTCCCAAACCAGGATGAGGGGTTTTACGACACTGTCCCTAGCAGAAAATGAAGGAACTGAAAACATTCCCCAAAAGGTTGATTGTATGACTCTCTTAATGAACTTAGAAAAGCCTGTGGTTGAAATTGCTCCATGGCTCTTCATACAAAAGAGGATTTTCTCCTGTTTTCTTTGTCAAAGGTTGAGAGTCCTCAAAGGTCAACTCCTGGCTGAGGAACACACTTTATCATTACATGTCACATCTTCACATGTCCCTGGAATAACTCATATTTAGGAAATGCGAACTGGAACTGATCAAATTCTCGTGTAAATATTGAAGCTAGGTTCATGTGCATAAAGAGTCTTTAATTCCTGCTTTGATCAAAGCGTTCCCAGTGGTCTTTCAATTATGATGACGTCACTTTTAACCAAAAATGCTCTTCCTCTAGTTTGCAGCTAGCAAGACTATCAAGAGCATATCAGAAATAGTAGTCAGTGCTTTATTTCTGCTCATTTGTTTCTTCATTATAAAGGAAAATATGACTGTAGTGTGTTTTGTTTTCCAGCTGATGACGAGCGCATTCTCGTGCTCGGATTGTTCCCTCCATGAGGATCTGGACCTCCAGTGTGTCTGTGATGGCTCTGTCCAGCCTCCATGCGCCTGAATTCACCTTTTGTTAACTTCTAACAGCTTCCCCAGGACAGACATTATTCAGCTCAATGATTGTCCTGCAAAGACCTTACACTTTATAAACAAATAAAGACATAAACAGCCCCTGAAAACAATGATATTTTATTCATTTTCTTCACGTGTCTAAAATCTGTTTTAACTGTTTTCTTCAAGGCCTTCTACAAGGAGTTTCTGCTCCTTCTTTAGGATGTGGTAAAAGATGTCTTTGTGGGCGGGGCTTGCCCTCAGGTGATCCAGGAGCTCCCTCATCTTAGCTTGAGAGGTGGGCTTTGATCTGATGGAGTTGTAGGCTTCATTCTTGATGACTTCTTTCTGGAGAAGCTGATCTAAGATTGGCTCAACACAGCTGACTCTGTCGATCAGCTCGCTGAAGTGTTTGTCCACAAAGTGTTTCTCTAAGGAAGAAGGAAAGAAAGGACATTTTAGTGAATCTATCAACACGTTTCCCAGTTAAACTCAGACTTATAAAAAGGATTCAAATGAAGTTTTGGTTTACTGAGATGGTGAAGGTTTCTTTCTGCAAAGATGACATGTTTGCAACGTTCTCTGCTCGGGAACTTCACCAGGAACCACTGGAAGGTTTTTTAGTTCCCTTTAAGATTTGCCAATGGAAGTTAAAGTCCCACTCTGACCATCTTTTGATCTATTTGGTTCTTTAATTGAGATGATGCTGTTTTTAGCCACAATGTTAAAACCTTGTTGTTTTTGGTTTGATAGGGAATGCTCCAGTGTTTTATACACTAAAGAATTAAAGAAAAGACTTTTTTGAATCTCACTTCCTTTGGAGTATTAATTGACATCTTGTTTGTCTACTTCTGGAAAACAGTGAATATTTGCCAAATATACCTAAAGAGAAACTTTCAGAAACAGTTTTCCTTTGTCAAAGCCAGAGACAAACGTCAGTGTTTTCATGCCACTACTGCTAACATGTTAGATATGTCATGCACTCTGCAATACATATATCAAAGGCTTAAATAATGTCACATTTAAAAATAAAACAGTTCTTAAATAATAACCAAAACAACATGTCCTCTCAACTAACTAATACTGAACTAACTAACTGAATAGAAAAAAGAGCAGAGCTGACCTGTGAATGAACCAGAAGATGAAGCCATTTCCGCCTGTTTCACTGAAAGGATAGAAACAGAGTTACATTCTGGAAAACACTTGGTTTGTAGTAGGGCTGTAACTATTCATTTGATCAACAATTTCATTCAAATCATAGTTTGTGTTTGTTTATCTGATTCTCGGACCTAAAACCGATCCAGAACATCTTCATCCAGAACTTCAACAGTGATCCAGAGATAAATTCCTGCTACTGAACAGGGAAGTTTTCCAGATTCTTGTGTTTCTTCAGGATAATCAAGTGTAAATAAATATGTTTACAAACAAACAAGTAAACAAGAATGAATGTCAAATCCATTCACACTTGAGTTTGATAAAGTTCATTCCACTGTTGTTTTTCCACATCAGAATAATCCAAAGGAACATCATTAGAACATTCTAGAACACTGTATGGTCACATGACTTTGTACATTCAAAGTGTTTCCACACATTGGACTGAATGATGGTTGATCACTTTTACTGCATCACACGTGTTGTTCTGGGAAGCTGGTTTTTACGTTACCGTGTAAAATAAACCGACCATGTCTCAACCTCAATGAGAATTCCTAAGATTGATAACCATGAAACGATTTTCCAATGGTTTAGGTTGATTATTAACTTGCCTCATAAGATGGATCCGGTTGAATAAATCATTTACACTTGATTATCTTGAAGAAACCCAAGAATCTGGAAAACTTTACTGTTCAGTAGCAGGAATCTCACGGTTGAAGTTCTGGATGAAGAAGTTCTGGATGAAGAAGTTCTGGATGAAGAAGTTCTGGATGGGTTTCAGTTCAGTCAATAAGGGATCGTTCCAGCTCTGCGTTCTCCGTTTCTGGCGCAGAGCGTCCTCCTTCTGCAGGAAGGAGAAAATGAAACAACGGAAACCAGCGGAGTCTTTCTTCGCTTTCTTCTCTTCTTGTGTTTTCTTCAGTCTCTCTAAACTACAGCTTCAACAGCAACACAAGTACAAGTTCTCAGATGATCCTCATTCTTTCAGCTTTCCTTCGTTTCTCTTTCGTTCTTGCGCAAAGACCTGCTCGTTTCTGCGCCAAACACGCAGCGGAACTTCTTACGGAGCTGCTGCGCCTCCTCGGTGCAGCCGATCCTCCTGAGGATCTCCGCGGCCACTGAAGGCGCCTTTTTCTCCGTGAAGGTGGAGACCATCACATCTGCGACCATCCAAGTAGCTTTCTCCTCCACCCTGCGGCGCCTGACGCGCGGCTCCTCCCGGCGGTCCACCAGATCGTGGACGAACTTTTGGAAGTTTTCCTTCGTCAGATCCTCCAGCATCTCTGCCAAAAGCTTCCTGGGAGTCTTGGAATCCATTTGCAGTCAATAATAATGGACGGAGACGGACAGATGTGACTGCAGATGAAGGAGGAAGGAGAAGGAGACGTCTGGCTTCCCGCCCGTTTCAGAACGGCCGTCAGAATGAGCCGCCGTTCGCTGTTCCTGTCGGCACTGGATTGGATTTTACCAGTCTTACGGTAGCCGGGCGGCAAGCCTGCTGCCACCGCTGAGAATCTGAGAAGCTTCAGGAAAAGGGAGGTTCTACCTTCTGATGATGCTGACTGTGCTCGTTTGGAAATCCTCACAAATAAAAGGAAAGACAAAAGCCCACATGATCTCATTTCCTGATTTTGACCTTCGATCAAACCATTTCCTCCCATCAGAGAACGTTTCCTTCATAATATTGTATACAGTAATACTACATGAAGTACCACTACTAAAGAAAAGTATTATTCGGAAAAAAATTAAGTGTTTTACCTGTATGTAGGTAAAACAGCTGACTTTGAAAGGCAATAAATCCTGATCCTCAATGTATTACTTCACCATTCCTTCACATATCCTCTGTAGACTTTAAGGAGTACTACTACTGAGAATATGAAGTATTTTTACTGTATAGTTTTTCTGCAATCCACTTATAAATTGTGTAAAAATGGTCATTCGCGCACGTCAGTTAGCTGACTTTGAATGACAAGAAATCCTGATCCTCAATTAACTACTTCACCATTCCTTAACATACCTACTAAGTACTTCAAAGAGTACTACTACTACTTCATTCACAGTTGAAAACATCTGCGGGTTTCATCACAGTGTTCAACTCCTCTCCAGTCTGGAGACGAGGTCGCCGTGCTGCTCTTTCAGGATGGAGAGGAAGATGTTCTTCTTGTTTTCGTCCTGCAGATCATCAGAGAGGAGCGCGCTCAGCTTCTTCCTCCTGGTCGGCAGGGCTTTGATGCTTCTGTCCCTCTCTGGCGTGATGACGCCTTTGTTCAGAAGTGCCTTGAAAAGAGCTTCCATGAAAGCCACTTCCTGAATCAGCTCGGTTCTGAACTTATCCACAAAGGGCTTTTCTGAGAAAGAATGACAATAATCTTTTAGAAAAACGTTTCTTGAAAAGTTCAAAACAGTTTCTTTTCAAATCCTGAGCTTGGAAATCATTCATTTTTCCAACATTTTTCATTTCTCCCAAACAGATCAGAAAGGTTCCAAGAAGGAAAGACAAACCACCAACGTCTGAAATGATGAGGAGAAAAAACTAATCGTGAATTCTCTTGCGGATGAATTCTGTGTCAACAGAAACCCCCACCATCTGGAACCTTTTCTTGTATCCTCACTGTACTGAAATGACCCATTTCCCATAATGCCTTGTGCTTAGACAGAAATGAACAGAAAAAGGAAGTTATCTGCAGCCACTTTGGATTAGAAAGTGAAGTTTCTCAAACTAAGCTGCATCACTGCAGAGGAGCAGCACTTTGAGGACTTCACATTTCCTCCGTTCAGTTACAGCGACTAACATCTTTAGCTTGTTTGCTCATCATTCCTGTTTGTCAGGAACCAAACCTGAAGAATCCAAAATCACAGGAGGGTTAGGGTTTAGAAACAGGAAACAACCTGTGAACCGGGAGGGGAGGTGACAAACTGGATGAATTGAAGACCAGACATAAAAAAACAGAGGATGGTGGACTTAGACAGCTGTAGTTAATGAACAAGGTGAGACTGTGACCATGACAAGAACCAAGGAGAACACAAGAAAACAAAGAACACAATCCTCACAATATTAATACATTTCAGCTTCAACAGTCAAATGTTGAGGAGAAAACATCTGAATCTCTTACCGGGGAACGGCAGGTTCTGGTGCTGCAACAGAAAGAACCAGCGTTAGGGCTTCACCAACAGGAATCAAGCAGGAAGTGACGGGCCTTCGTGACCAGAATCTGGTCCAAACATTTACATTTTAATGAATTTACATACTCAAATGTTCCATCAGTTTTAACTCTGAAACTTTTACTGCTGTACACAGACCTGGTTTGCAAAAAGGAATATCAATCCAAACTCCTGGATCATTTCTTTGCTACGCATCAACGCAGAGAATAACTTACATCCCAAAATTCTTCCTGTGCCGTCACAAAGAAAAAAGAGCGCAGGAGGAAGAGAGCTGGGAGGCGTCGCTCACAGGAAACTCTTTGCTGCAACAGGAATCTAACTTTTTGCTTACTAAGGGCACCAATGTTCTTGCGCAGAACCCAGACACGAATTTCTAATGAACTCCTACCGCTCTGCAGAAATTATTTTGCAGAAAACCACACAGGTTTTTAGATTTTGGCTAAAAGGCACCATCATCATCATTTAAAAAAAACCACTGGGAACACTTTGGAAATTAGATCAGAGTGGAATTGGAACCTCTTAAGACCTGCTGTACATGTGTGGACATCACATTTTCTGGTAAATTACCACAGTAGTTACCTGGAGCCCTGTGACTCCACATGCAGAGAGTTAGTTCTAATATTAGCCCAGATGTTAAGAGGTCAATGATGTTGGCTTTCATGCTGTAAATTCCAGTTTAGTTTTCAGTTTCTAAATGAAACAGAAAACATGTGAAAACACTTACAGTCTATGTTGGCACTTGTTGTCTCTTCTGTTTCAGATGAAATGAGAAGAAAAAAACAAACTTTAAAATATAATCTAACCAACAAAGCTATTAGAATAAACATGACAGAGAGTATTCACATTAAAACAGCAGGACTTTTGATGTAAACATGTTTGTATTCATGCTGATTATGATATCTAGTTTAGTTTGAGTCTCTGATTGATACAGAAAACACGAGAAACACTTACCGCAGATTGGCTCTATTATGCCTACTGCAGATGGAATGATGAGAAAAACAGTTAGAATCCAGTCAGGATCAATAGGCAGTAAGTAAAATAGTACAGTTTGTAGTTTTGCTTTTTGGATGTTGGTTTTCATGTTGTTCTCTGAATGACACAGAAAACATGGGAAACACTTACATTGTCTGATGGTTGTTATCCCTTCAATGAGGAAAAACACAGTTAGACTGGAAGATTTAATTAACAAGACAGCAAGTCAAAACAGAAAAATATCACAAACTTTTATGGCTTTAATGCTCAAAGTGATTTCCAGTTCAGTTTTCTTAACTCCTGAATTTAATGAGCAATAAAGACCACTTCATAGTTTTTATTACACATTACATTTTTATTTTGTATTAGAGTTCTTTGCAGTTTATTTGTGTGAAATGAAAAAAGTATTTTGAAAGTCATTGATCACAGTTATTGAAAAAGATTTGAGTTGAAACTAAATCAGGTTTATTGTTTCAGGTGGATCCACATCAACAAACAATATCAATAAAAATCAAATAAAACAGAAGGTTCTGCTGCTCGTCCCTGCAGCCCTCTTACCTGGGTTGGACTTAAGGATCTCAATTGCAGCTTTAACTGTAAAACACAGAAGAACAATATTTTTAACAGCATTGAAGCCGGTCGTAAAACAAACAAGTTGTTGGTTTTCTGTCTCAATAGATGATCTTTGCACTTCTGTGTGTGGTTGTGTTGTTTAACACATTCCTCATTAAAAAATGGAAACTACATTTTTGGAACTGCACAGGTTTGGCCTGAGTTTGATGAATCTGTTCTGATGTGTGATTTTCAGAACTGGTTTGTAGGTGGTGTGGTTGCCATGTTTCCATCAGCTGAAACAAAGACAACTGCTGCAAGCGAGTTAACACATTCCAGGCCCAGACCAAGCTGTAATGCCGCCAAGATTCAATGGTGATAAAGGCAGCTGTTATCTTTATGGACAGAATTTCTAGGTGCAGCCAGGGTCCAGAGAGGGGTCTGGTTTGGGAGCCACAGGATTTCCTCTCTGCTCTTTGCAGATGATGTTGTCCTGTTGGCTTCATCGGGCCAGGATCTCCATCATTGGAACGGTTTGCAGCCGAGTGTGAAGCGGCTGGGATGAGGGTCAGCACCGCTAAGTCTGAGGCCAGGATTCTCGACCACAGAAAGGTAGTTTGTCCTCTGTGGGTGGGTGGAGTTCTCCTGCCCCAGGTGGAGGAGTTTAAAGTATCTTGAAGTCTTGTTCATGAGTGAGGGACGATCGGAGGTAGGGTGGCTGGACGCTCCTTTAGAGATATGGTGAGAAGCTCAATCATCTGGAGAGAGCTCGGAGTAGAGCCGCTGGTCCTCCACATCACAAGGAGCCAATTGAAGTGGCTCGGGCATCTGGTCCGGAAGTTTCAGGGTTCCCCCCAAAGGAGCTGGAAAAAGTGGCTGAGGAGAGGAAAGTCTGGGCCCGTCTACTTAGACTGCTGCCCCAGAGACCCGGTCCCAGATGAACAGGAGAAAATGGATGGATGGATGGATGGATGGATGGATGGATGGATGGATGGATGGATGGATGGATGGATGGATGACGAACGGACGGACTTCAATACGATTAGCTTGACTATCCTGGTGAGAGACCCAGCAGAGGAAGAAGCCTCTGAGATTCATGCTTGTCCGTTATGACACCCCGGATGATGGAAAGAGTTTGGAAGTTTTATGACACCTTTTTAAATATGCAGAAAAATGAAAATCATTGGCAAAGATTATTGGTTTTACACAAGCTAACTAACATGCTAATCGCTGATGATGAAAAGTTGGCAGATCATCTGATTCTGGAGACAGAACAGAGTGAAGGAGTCTTGAATGTTAAGTATTTTCAGTGGATGTTTCTGAGGCCAGAGACAGTGACCTTCTCAAAGGGTAAAGCAGGACTGGGAGATGATCCTGTGGTGACGTGTCCTCACACCACACTCGAATTGTAAAGGTGTGAGCACTGACTCCTAACTGACCGCACACACATGCTGCATGCGTGTGGCGTAGACCCATGGGGATGTCCACACAAAACACTCTCATGGTCTCATTTCCTCATTTCTAAACAGTCAGGCTGCACACAGGAAGCGTGCACGTGTCAAGTGAACAGCACTAATGGGCTCCTTGTTCAGTCTGCAGGATTTGGAAGGTTGAAAAGTTGGAAAAACAGCCTTAGGTGTTGTATAAGTGTTTCACTATGACCTGTCACGCAGCGTACACGTAGAAAAACATGCATGAAACATTTTCTCTCTGCAGGTTCACTGAGCGGCTCGATGACCTTGAATATTTTGTGCGGGTCACCTGTGTACCCCGAACAGGTTTGACCGTTTTCCACCTGCAGACGGCCGTATCCTCCTGTGAGGACAGCTGGGACTGAGGCTTTAAGGAACATCATTTGAACGCTGTTGTAATCAGCCTGAACCAACGTCCTCCTTCCAGCATTTTGAGACAGGATGAATTATTTTCTTAAAGAGACAAACAATAAATAAGAATTTAAGAGACGTCTTCTTTGCATAGCTTTTTAATATTTAAGTTAAACTATGTTAAAAGCAGAAGAGTCAACTTTTGTGAAATGATGTCAGAACCCAGACTGTTGGATTCTAAACTCAAAGCACACGGCACAAAGACAAACCTACCCAGCTCGTCTGCCTGTTCTTTTAAGTTTGCCTCTTGAGAAACCTCTGCAGCCACAAACAGGACATTTCCCTCATAGACTTTTATATTTTATAACAACAACCATAATAAAAGGAAGTCTGAAGAAATCTGTAATGAAGATTCTCTTGTCATCCGGTGATGTTATTGTGAAGTGGATTTAAGAGTTTAATTAAGAGAAGACAGTAATTTATGGAGCCGAATCATCTGTCAATTTTCTGGTGTTTTTTCATATTATATTTTATATGTTTCTTAGATTTGTCAAAAATCAGCATTTATTCTGAACATCATGAGCTGATTAAGGGAGGTACCGGCCTCAATTCTTTCTGAAATACCAAACTAATATTCCAACCACTCCATGTCACTGATGGTCAAATGTACGGACCTGTGGATATTGTGAAGTCTCATGAGATTTTTAAAGATGTAATGAGATTCAAGATGCTGTAGAAAAGCAGCGAATGAGGCAGTTCCTCTGTCTGCTCCTGATTCATGTTACAAACAAACAAAGTCATAAAGAAAGAAGATTGTAAATAATGAAAGTGAAATAAACCAAATCAACAGGCTGACCTGAAAGCAGAAATCTGGGATTCAATGATTTAGTGTTTCTGCAAACAGGTGGGGGGGGGGCTTTGTCATGAGCAAAAACCGTGAATTTTAAAGCTTCCAGAGAAAAGTTTCTCTCCTTAAAAAATGAAGCAAAAGCTTGCTGCAGCTTGTCCCTCCAAACATCAGAACCTGCAGCTCAGAGAAGCCCCGCCTCCACGGCGGTACGGTGTCCTGACAGCATCAAGCTTTCATCTGGAACTCAAACCGCTGCAGTGAAGAGCAAACATCAGTGTGTTTGTCTGCAAAGATAAAAGTCTTTTGGAATCAAGAAAATAGAATAGAAACACGAAAACATGTGTTTTTTAAACCCTGTTAGTGTTTATTTCAGCCTCTTTTTGAACTTAATTGAATTTAGTCTGAACTTTTATAGAAACATCAGGACACTCAGGACACATTTATTAACCACAGAGAACCAAACAGCCTAAAACTCATCAGCTTGAAGTTTGAAGCTGTTACATAAAACATCATTTTTCTTCATAATAAAGGTTTGTCTGTTAAAGGCCTAAATCCTGCTATTCTGAAGTAAACTACTCCATATATATGATCATAACGTGATCTTTGGCACACTAAAGAACACATTTTTATGAAGGATGAGATATTTTCCTGAGCTCCTTTCCTTCCCGGAAATAAGATGACTCGATCACTGAGGCTCTCACTCCTTGTGGGTGTCACCCATTTCATGATGTCATCCTAGAGCCGGCCTCGGCAGCGTGTTTGCGTTTTACCCAAAAAAAAACTTTTGCAAAGATGGATGAGCACATTGTGCATCTAAAAAACCAAAGTGTTTTGTTGTTCACCGCCATCTCCATGGAGACAGTGTGTGTTAGCCTGGGGCGGGGGCTGGCGGTGCAGACTCTTCCTGGAAGGGCTGTCCTAACTTTGTGACATCACTGGGAACGCTTTGAAAACAGATCAAAACATGATCGGAGTGGGAAACACGCGGAGGTGAATGTTTATTGATGAAACTTATAAACTTTTGAGGAAACTGTTTGTGTGCTAATTCTCTTTTGTTGTCATATTATCTGGTACCATCCAATAAGAAACCGACCATTTTCATGAATGAAAGCTTGTTTGTTAAAGTGCTTTACATCGCTGGGCCTTTGGTTGCTGAAGGTTTACCTTTTGAACCGAGTCAGCAGCACCGTGATCACCGGTCAGCTGTTGTTTAAGTTCATAAATATCACAGCTCTTCTACACTCAAAAGTTCTGCCATGTTGACATCAGAACAATGAGCAGAACAACGAGGGTCCTCGTGTCATGGCCGGTGTAGGAAGGACTGCTCTCGGCCATCAGCATTTTCTTTCTAATCTGTACCTTTGTGGAATAAACACACCTAAAACTATGCAAAAACATGAAAAAAGTGGCACAGATATTAAACAATTATTTACAACAAAACAGACACGTCAACATGATTAAATACGTGGTATTTTAAGAACCCTATTTATTAAACCATAAATGATTTTAAATAGTTTCATTATGAGTAGTAGTGTACGATTCTCCCTCTCTCTTGTTTTCTTTTATAAAATAATTGAACCTTTCATGTAGTTGTACTGCATTGTTTTATGCTAATTGTTCATTCTTGCATTATTGCAGATGAACTGCTGACGAATGCTCCTGTACAACTAAATAAGCTCAACTAAACATTTGTAAAGGTGAGCTCAGAGCTGACAAAAGTCAAAAAGGTTTGGAGAAAGGACACAATATTAAAACCAGGTTTTTGAAAACCGCAAACTCAAAAATATATTTTCATAACCAAAGAACAATTTAAAAAACAGCGATAGAATTTTACTAACACCTACATTTTTTCATTTGGAACTTGTTTTAAAATGGAACATTTTGATCTCAGTTTTGGTCGTTCTTTTTCATAACTGTGACTTTAGAGACAGAAATATTCCTTCATATCTTTCAGAAGTAGAAAAGTTTTTGTTTTAGCTTCGTAAAAGCTCAGTAACGAGATGCGGCTGCTTCTTTTTCAGGAAATCGTAGAAGACGTCAGAGGCCGCCTTGTTCTCCAAATACGGTCCCATCAGCAGTTTAGTCATCTTCTTATCAACAGTTGGCAGAGCTTTCATTTCACAATAGGAATGATGGCTGAGAACTTTCTTATAGCGAAGAAAATCCAACAGAAGTTTAGTCTCGGTCACTTTTCTGACCAACTCAAACTTGTATTTTTGCACAAATTCAGAAGCTGAGGAAACAGAAAAAGGTTCATTTAAAGTCCATCTAAAGCTGAAACAGTTTTCCATTGCTGTTTGTGATTTCCAGTTTAGCTCCCAGCGCCTGCTGGACAGAAAACATGTGAAACTCTTACAGTGGATGTTGCTCCATGGGTCTCTGTGTTTGTCTGTTTCACATGAAATAAAGAAATACTTTAGTTAGACTGGAACTATAACAAATCAGGCAGAATAAATAAAGCAGGAAAAGAAAACGGTAAAAGCAGCAGAACTTTAAATGTTGGTTTTCAGTCTGAATGAAACACTTACATTCTGTGTCGACTTTTGCACATTTAACTGTTTCTGATGGTTCTTTACGAAGCACTGAGAATAAAAGAGACAGCAAGTCACACTTCCAACAACTTCCAGCATCTTGTTTCATGTTTTATGATTCTACCCCCCATCCCTTGTAGTCATCCTCTAACCTCTGTAACCCAACCTTTTAACAGTAAACTGTCAAACACAAGAGACTCTCAGCTCTTTTCTGTTTGCTCAGCTGCTGGACAGGACAAGTCAATAAAATGTTGGTTTTCAGTCTGAATGAAACACTTACAGTCTTTGTCGACTCTTCTCAAACGTGATAATTCTGCTGATATTTACAAAGCAGTGAGAACAAAGGGAACAGTGAGTCACAGCAGAAAATACTTTCTGGTTCAAATGAATGTGATCTTTTACAGAGATTTTTTGACTCAACAGACAGGAATTTCTGGATTTGTTTTCCTAAGAAAAAATCTCAATATTTAAGAGTTTTTAACACAATATTTCAATGCAATTTATTATTGATGAAACTGAAAGCACCTCTTCTAGTTTACTTATGCTTTTCCATGACATTATGTTTAAATAGTTTTGATTTCTTGTTGAATCTAAATCAATTTTATCGTTTCAGGTGAATCCACATCAACAAACAGCATCAGTGAGTCAATGAAACAGGACGTTCTGCTGCTGCAGCTCTGCAGCCCTTTTACCTGCAGGTGGGCCGGCTCTGTCTTCAGCTGTAAAACACAGAAGAACAACAGTTTTTTTAACAGCATTGAAGCTGCTTAAAAACCAGAACAGCAGCAAAGAGAACAGAGTCTTTTATAACAAACGGTTCCCTCCAGCACTTTGAGACCAGATGAACAGGAAGTTCATTTAGAGAAATTCACCATCAATAATTAGTTCCACAAAAAATCTTCTTTACATATTTCTTCTTTACATATTTCTCCTCAGAGAACCTCTGCAGCCACACTCAGGACATTCTTCTCAGAGAACACGTTCACCTGCACATTTGTAACTTGCAGTGTCCCTTGCCCTCCATCTGGTCTTAAACTGTCCACCAGTTCATCATAAACAGCCTAAAGTGATCTTTAGAAATCCTCTGCTCACCTTTCTGCTGATTTTTGCTGTCAGACATGTTTTGCAGCTCAGATGCTCACTGATGTTTCCTGCAGCGTTCCTCTGATCAGCTCTGATAATGTTTCACACGGGAGGAGGAATAGAGGATATGCTGCCTTTGAGTGCAAAACAGAAAATTCTTCTTCACAACTTCCTTATACTTGAGAAACGTTCAGGGAAATAGCATGAAACAAACTAACATGTTTTTTTTACCCTTTTGATGTTTATTCAAGCAATTTTTACAACTTATTGAAATGTGGATTTTGGATTTGGAAACAGTTTATTTCAAGCAATCAAAACAGAAATAAGACTAAAAAGACAAACAACAGTAATACACATCTAGACTTAGATATATCAAACTTAGGACAAATAGTTATGAATTGATTAGAAAATATAGTCATACATACATGTGCTTACATCTACATGTAAATAATTCAATTCTAATTATTATCAATCATAAGTAGACATTTAGCACTAAAATATACACTACATTAAACAATGAAACCATTACATATTAAGTTAGTCAAAAGCAGTGTCAGGAGTCACAGCTCTTTCCCTCTGGTACCGGCAGGACCTCATCACCCATCAACCCCAGCGCACCGTGTCTGGATGCCTCCCCACCTGACTCTCATCAACTAGCCACTAGGACTAGCCACTAACCACTAGGACTAGCCACTAACCACTAGGACTAACCACTAGGACTAACCACTAGCCACTAGGACTAGCCACTAGGACTAGCCACCAGGACTAACCACCAGGACTAGCCACTAGGACTAGCCACGAGTACTAGCCTAGAGGACTAGCCACTTGGACTAGCCACTAGCCACTAGGACTAGCCACTAGCCACTAGGACTAGCCACTAGCCACTAGCCTAGTGGACTAGCCACGAGGACTAACCACTAGGACTAACCACCAGGACTAGCTACTAGGACTAACCACCAGGACTAACCACCAGGACTAACCACCAGGACTAGCCACTAGGACTAGCCACTAGCCACTAGGACTAGCCACGAGTACTAGCCTAGAGGACTAGCCACGAGGACTAACCACTAGCCACAAGCCACTTGGACTAGCCACTAGGACTAACCACTAGGATCTGGCCACTAGCCACTAGGACTAGCCACAAGGACTAGCCACTAGCCACTAAGACTAACCACTAGCCACAAGCCACTAGGACTAGCCACTAGGACTAGCCACTAACCACTAGGACTAACCACCAGGACTAGCCACTAGGACTAGCCACTAGCCACAAGCCACTTGGACTAGCCACTAGCCACTAGGACGAGCCACTAGGACTAGCCACGAGTACTAGGATAGAGGACTAGCCACGAGTACTAGCCACTATGACTAGCCACGAGTACTAACCACTAGGACTAACCACTAGGACTAGCCACTAGGACTAGCCACTAACCACTAGGACTAGCCACAAGGACTAACCACTAGGACTAGCCACAAGGACTAACCACGAGGACTAGCCACTAGGACTAGCCACTAACCACTAGCCACAAGGACTAGCCACGAGAACTAGCCACGAGGACTAGCCACTAGGACTAACCACTAGCCACTAAGACTAACCACTAGCCACAAGCCACTTGGACTAGCCACTAGCCACTAGGACTAGCCACTACGACTAGCCACTAGCCACTAGCCTAGAGGACTAGCCACGAGGACTAACCACTAGGACTAACCACCAGGACTAGCCACGAGGACTAACCACTAGCCACAAGCCACTTGGACTAGCCACTAGGACTAACCACTAGGATCTGGCCACTAGCCACTAGGACTAGCCACGAGGACTAACCACTAGGATCTGGCCACTAGCCACTAGGACTGGCCACAAGGACTAGCCACAAGGACTAGCCACTAGCCACTAAGACTAACCACTAGCCACTAGGACTAACCACTAGCCACTAGGACTAGCCACTAGCCACTAGGACTAGCCACTAGGACTAGCCACTAGGACTAGCCACTAGCCACTAGCCTAGAGGACTAGCCACGAGGACTAACCACTAGGACTAACCACCAGGACTAGCTACTAGGACTAACCACCAGGACTAACCACCAGGACTAACCACCAGGACTAGCCACTAGGACTAGCCACTAGGACTAGCCACGAGTACTAGCCTAGAGGACTAGCCACTTGGACTAGCCACTAGCCACTAGGACTAGCCACTAGGACTAGCCACTAGCCACTAGCCTAGAGGACTAGCCACGAGGACTAACCACTAGGACTAACCACCAGGACTAGCTACTAGGACTAACCACCAGGACTAACCACCAGGACTAGCCACTAGCCACTAGGACTAGCCACGAGTACTAGCCTAGAGGACTAGCCACGAGGACTAACCACTAGCCACAAGCCACTTGGACTAGCCACTAGGACTAACCACTAGGATCTGGCCACTAGCCACTAGGACTAGCCACAAGGACTAGCCACTAGCCACTAAGACTAAACCACTAGCCACAAGCCACTAGGACTAGCCACTAGGACTAGCCACTAACCACTAGGACTAACCACCAGGACTAGCCACTAGGACTAGCCACTAGGACTAGCCACTAGCCACTAGGACTAGCCACGAGTACTAGCCTAGAGGACTAGCCACGAGGACTAACCACTAGCCACAAGCCACTTGGACTAGCCACTAGGACTAACCACTAGGATCTGGCCACTAGCCACTAGGACTAGCCACAAGGACTAGCCACTAGCCACTAAGACTAACCACTAGCCACAAGCCACTAGGACTAGCCACTAGGACTAGCCACTAACCACTAGGACTAACCACCAGGACTAGCCACTAGGACTAGCCACTAGCCACAAGCCACTTGGACTAGCCACTAGCCACTAGGACGAGCCACTAGGACTAGCCACGAGTACTAGGATAGAGGACTAGCCACGAGTACTAGCCACTATGACTAGCCACGAGTACTAACCACTAGGACTAACCACTAGGACTAGCCACCAGGACTAGCCACTAACCACTAGGACTAGCCACAAGGACTAACCACTAGGACTAGCCACAAGGACTAACCACGAGGACTAGCCACTAGGACTAGCCACTAACCACTAGCCACAAGGACTAGCCACGAGAACTAGCCACGAGGACTAGCCACTAGGACTAACCACTAGCCACTAAGACTAACCACTAGCCACTAAGACTAACCACTAGCCACAAGCCACTTGGACTAGCCACTAGCCACTAGGACTAGCCACTACGACTAGCCACTAGCCACTAGCCTAGAGGACTAGCCACGAGGACTAACCACTAGGACTAACCACCAGGACTAGCCACGAGGACTAACCACTAGCCACAAGCCACTTGGACTAGCCACTAGGACTAACCACTAGGATCTGGCCACTAGCCACTAGGACTAGCCACGAGGACTAACCACTAGGATCTGGCCACTAGCCACTAGGACTGGCCACAAGGACTAGCCACAAGGACTAGCCACTAGCCACTAAGACTAACCACTAGCCACTAGGACTAACCACTAGCCACTAGGGACTAGCCACTAGCCACTAGGACTAGCCACTAGGACTAGCCACTAGGACTAGCCACTAGCCACTAGCCTAGAGGACTAGCCACGAGGACTAACCACTAGGACTAACCACCAGGACTAGCTACTAGGACTAACCACCAGGACTAACCACCAGGACTAACCACCAGGACTAGCCACTAGGACTAGCCACTAGGACTAGCCACGAGTACTAGCCTAGAGGACTAGCCACTTGGACTAGCCACTAGCCACTAGGACTAGCCACTAGGACTAGCCACTAGCCACTAGCCTAGAGGACTAGCCACCAGGACTAACCACCAGGACTAGCCACTAGGACTAGCCACGAGTACTAGCCTAGAGGACTAGCCACTTGGACTAGCCACTAGCCACTAGGACTAGCCACTAGCCACAAGCCACTTGGACTAGCCACTAGGACTAACCACCAGGACTAGCCACTAGCCACTAGGACTAGCCACGAGTACTAGCCTAGAGGACTAGCCACGAGGACTAACCACTAGCCACAAGCCACTTGGACTAGCCACTAGGACTAACCACTAGGATCTGGCCACTAGCCACTAGGACTAGCCACAAGGACTAGCCACTAGCCACTAAGACTAACCACTAGCCACAAGCCACTAGGACTAGCCACTAGGACTAGCCACTAACCACTAGGACTAACCCACCAGGACTAGCCACTAGGACTAGCCACTAGGACTAGCCACTAGCCACAAGCCACTTGGACTAGCCACTAGCCACTAGGACGAGCCACTAGGACTAGCCACGAGTACTAGGATAGAGGACTAGCCACGAGGACTAGCCACGAGTACTAACCACTAGGACTAACCACCAGGACTAGCCACTAGGACTAGCCACTAATCACTAGCCACTAATCACTAGCCACTAAGACTAACCACTAGGACTAGCCACTAGGACTAGCCACTGGCCACTAGGACTAGCCACTGGCCAAAATCAGCCACAATGACACTTAAGCACTGTTCAGGACCAGACTCATCGTCTGCATACTGAGGAGTTCTTCCTGATCTGATCAACTGTTTAGCTGACCCTGCTTCATACCTGACTCTAGTGATGGGCAGATGGAGCTTCATGAAGCATTGAAGCCGTTCATCCAGTTGGTTCACTCCAGTGCCATGCTTCATGAAGCTTCATTTACTCTGGGAGGACATCTAGTGGACATACAAAGTATCAGTTGAAAAAGAAGCGGTAAATTGAGAAGAAGCTCATGATTAACAAGACAGCAAAATAAAAAAAGTTTACAAACATGTACATCGCCGTATGCTGTCTTTTAGTGCGTTTACTTTTGTATTGATGAAAATAAATAGATAAATAATAATCTTTAGTTTCTCAAAGGAACATTAGGAAATGATGAAAACGACAATTTAAAGTGAGGAGGGAGTAGGATGGATTTAGATTTTATTGGTGCTGGTTCTGAACCGGTACTTTAAAGGTGGGGTTTGTGTGGGTTTGGGGGGGGTGACCTTATCTATAAACTAATTTGCTTGTTATGTAATATTTTTTATTGGATTAATGAGCAGTTTTTATTTGACACCAAGAATGAAAAGTGCTATAAATGAAGATTGACTGAAACTGTTCTGGTCTCTAAAGGTGGAACAGAGGCTTCAAAGAAGAACCTTGATATGTTCTTGATGCAAACTCCTCCTCCTGATCTGATTCCATTTTTAATTGATTGACACCACAACTATTTACATAATCATTATGTACTTCGTCTCTGTCATTTGATTTGTTGATCCTGAAGGATTCTGAATGACCTGAGTCTGTGTTGGCAGAGCAGGGTGGGATTCAATAGGTTTGCTTCCTCACACTTAATTCAAGCAATCTATGAACTTTTTGTGACAATCTTTATAGTTAATAGTTTCAGTGTTGTATGTTCTATATACAAAAGAAGTCATGTGATTTTGTTTTGTTTATGCATTATTCTTGTTTTGATTGCTTGGAATTAACTGTTCCATTTGTTCAGGAATGATAGTGAACAGCTCACCTGAGCCCATGTTACAAACAGAACGGAGGGACTCCGCCCACATCTCCATGGAAACCAGTGCTCAGTTCTCTGCTTGCTTTGGATCCCTTATCAAAAGTGACAAAACAGATTCGTTTTGAGTCCAAACAGGTTCTGAACTGTTCCTGTGGAAGTGCTGGACCAGCTCGTCCGCATTCTGTTTGTCATTTTCACCTTCATCCCTTCAGGACACCAACTGCTGTGTTGGTGAACCGTGTGTGAAGATTCCGTCACAGCAGGTTTAGGCTGTCAGTTATCATTCTAGGCAGAAGCTTATTTGATGCTTTTCCTTCAGTACCTGACAATGTCCATGCTGATCAGTTTAACAAGGTGAACACATACAATCCAAATCAACAAAAAAACAATCCTTTACAAACCATACAAGTGAATCAAATCCTTTTACATGTGTGGTTTGTCATCAATTAGACATTTATGTTTTAAACAACTAAAACAAAATACTTTATTTTATTTCATTCCTCCTTTTTCCCATCATTTCACACCAAGAACTGGAACGCGTTTTACCTTTACATTGGCTGGAACTTCAACCTCTTGAATTATACTGACTAACTCTTAAAGGAAATAGTCTCTGTATATTTTTTGTGATATTTTTAAATGATGTTTAACTTTGTAAACTATTTCTAATCCTTTAACATAAACAATGACCTTTAATTTTAAACTTTTAGTTCAAACAAATAAGGAATTTGTTGGATCACAATGCTCTGCTCCAGGAACTATTCTAATTGCTGTTTTTGTAATTAAACCAAGGATTTCCCCAAATCTCTGCGCAATATGAACGATACGGATCAACTAATGAACAGTAAACAAGATACCAACTCTTTTTGTTTAATGCTGCGCTGATTTAAAAACAGAATACCAACAGATCTGGAAACTTTGTGTTTGATGTCATTTAAATGAGATTTCCTCCCAAAAATATTGTGAATTATTTCACCTAAAAACTTTGCTTCTTCTAACATTTTACATTTCTGCCCCATTCAGATATAAATTAACATTTCCAACCTTTCTACTGCCAGAAAACATCATGAATTTAGTTTTGCTTTCATTTCTTGATAACTTGTTATGTCAAACCATTTTTTTAATCAAATTAAAGTCTTGTTCAACATTCATTAATATGTTTTCCAGAACAAAAACTATTGGTATCATCAGCAAACATAATAAATCTCAATTTTGGTGATATTAAAAAAATAGCATTTATGTCAATTGAAAATAGTTTTGGTCCAAGGACTGAACCTTGTGGGAGTTCATAGAAAATCATAAATCTAAATTAGAATTAAATTAAGAACTTTTAAGAATTAAAAATCAAATAAGAACGTGTGCAGTGGACCCACATTCACATCCACATTAGGATCAACTCTAAAATGAAAAGTCTTCATTGAATCTGTAGATTTAGGATTGAAAGCGAAGAGGAAGGCAAACAAAAGGTGAAAAAAGAAAACAACAGCTAATAAACATTCAATTTGAACAGTTTTGTGTTTTTAATTCTAGTTTTCAGTATTTCTTTAAATTATTATTTTTTCAACATTTCTTACAAGTTCTCAGCCTTTGCATTTGGGATCATTAACTGATTTCAGATTTTCAAACAATTAAAAACGTCTGTTTTTCAAACGTATCATCTGGTTTTTATTCACTTTTAGCTGATCCTGGTTTGACCTCATCGGAAATCCTCAGGCATCGTCTGGTCGGCCTCTGACTTTGGGCTGCCTCAGATTCAGACGATGTCATATTAAAAATATAAATCCATAAAAGATGTCACATTCCCCGTACTGAGGTCATCTTCATGATCACAAGCTTCCACAGATAAAACACCAGACTTGATTTTCATCAGAGGAGCATGAAGCTTCTGTCTGAGGACAGCAGGTGTCACCAAAGAGCCACGATTTCATCAGAGGGTTTTGCACCGCCAACCCTCTTTACTCCTGTTTCAGTTGTTTCTATATGACAGCTGCTTTTCACCTCTATTCAAATGTTTTCACCTCTCTCTTTTTCTAGATTCTACATAAATAACAATAACGGTGAGCTTGATGTTTGAACATAAAGAGCCTGATGAAGACCCAGACTCCCAGAAAACATGCTTATTGTCGTGCATCAGGACAGAAACACGGATGATCTAGTGTCACTTTGGGTGACGAGGCGTCAGAAACCATCAGACACATACAGAGCAGTAATGAGGGAGAAGGTCTGTTTACCGGTGATTCAATGACCTGGAAGCCTTTGCCTTTTAGTCCAACAATAAACGTTGACTAGTGATGTTTGTGAGCTGAAATGTCACAAAAGGATTAACATCCAGAAATAATGGAAATCTTTTCTCCAAAGCCACAATATGTTTTCTACATTTTTTATTGATGTGATTGAACTTTAAGAACATATGAGCTGCAGTGGATGAAATAAAAACAATCAATTTCCTGACAAATCCTTTTACTGTAGGGCAGAGAGCGCGAGGAGCTTGTCCTGTTTGTCACTTCATGTTAATAATCATCCACAGCTGTTTTCATTTCTGCTCATGGTCCTCAGTCTAGTTCAGTGTCTTGTTTTCAGCTGCTCTCTATCAGAGCTGTCTGCTCTGTCACCGTTTTATTCCTCTGTGGGGTTTTGTCTTGTTGAAATGCATGAATTCCGTGTTTAAGTTTGTGGCACAGAGCCGAGTCTCCTGTATACTGGTTCATGCTCCACCAGTTCCTGACACTCAGAGCACAATGGAAGTTTAAAGGTTCCTAATTAGCTACAAAACAAATCTCAATAAAAAATGAAATAGAGGAAAGAGGTTTTCTAACTTCTTCTTCAGCCTTTCTTGCCTTACATTTATTTCCCCAGAAATCTGGAAGGTTATATGCAAGTTTTGAAGTAGTTTATTTAAGACACTTTTTTTCCTTCTCTGTCAAAAGTTCTTTAATATTTAGACAGCAGGCTGCTCGAATTAAAAATAAAAGAACATTTTAAAAAACAGTTTCCACAAATGTTTCGTTCAGGTTTCTTAAAATACCTTTTTGTGATAAAACAACACACAAAAAGCAAAGTCTTGCTACATAACAAATAAACAATTCCCGGCCGGGCCGGGCCGGGCCGGGCCGGGCCGGGCCGGGCCGGGCCGGGCCAACATACAATAGCTGAGGCCGAGTGGCCGCCAGGCCCGTCAGAAACCTGGAGGCGGCGCTGGACGGGACAACAGTGAATGATGACCTATTGAAAACTGTTAGCTCTCCGTGATGACTTTGAGGTTCTTTGACGTTGGCTTCTCACAGGCCCGTTGGGTCAGAGCCGTAGAGGTGGGCGGCCCGTCCAAGACGGAGACTAGCTGACAGCGGACAACCCGCTAATTAATGTCAGCGAGCCAATGAAAAACAGACATTTCTGATTGTGTTAAAACCACGGACGGTTGGATTTTTCTGGATTCCTTCTTGTAACCACGCAAACAGACTGCTGGCTTACTCAGAGATTCTTGGTTTGTTTAAAATGAAAGTTTAGAAAAAACACACTTTGTTTTACCAGATTTATACCAGGGCTGGGCGGTCGCCGTAGAACTTTTCAGATCATGACAGTTATTTTTGTTTTGCTCGTAAGAGAAATGTGTAATCATCAGCAGGCGATCTATCTATCTATCTATCTATCTATCTATCTATCTATCTATCTATCTATCTATCTATCTATCTATCTATCTATCTATCTATCTATCTATCTATCTATCTATCTATCTATCTATCTATCTATCTATATAAATAAAACATCTGACAGGTCCCAGTTTTTGGTGTAACATCAGCTCTGTAATGTTTTAAAGTCTCTGCTAAAACACAGAGGATTCAATTCTGTTATTTTTTTGAAAATACAGTTTTTATTAATCTTCTCTGAATTCATCTTGTTGAATTTATTCGCCACGTCCTAAATTCCAGTCCGGTCTGTGATTCCGTACAGATTGAACAGCTCGTTAGCATCATTAGCATCACAGCATTAGCATCTAACTTTTGCTGCTTTCAGTCTAGCAGCTTTATCTCTCAGTTCTGACCGGATTCTGTAATGAATGGCTGCATGTTGAACAGCCAAAACTAAAGGTTACACAGGTGAAGTGACCGCAGAGTGTGGCTTGTTTCGCGTGCGCTTGTTTACCTGCAAACGTGCAGATGATAGAGGAGAGGACAAATGAAATTCACCAAAAGAAGACCCAATAAACATGACTAAGTTTACACAAACGTTTACTCACCACATGGGGACTAATCCTCTAATTTTTCAGAAAATGCTCGAAACTAGTGAGTGAACATTTTCAATTGTATCGCGGTAGGCTCATTTTTCTATTGAGAAAAAGTTTTATCGTGATATCGATAGTTATCATGGTTTCCCTAATTTATATTTTCAAAGCTTATTCAGTGCAATAGAATGAATAACCGTGTTATTGGAAGACAAAAAAGAGTTTTGTTGTTTCTTTCCTCTCATCCTGCTCCGTCTGGCAGATGATCAGTTCCAGGTTCCTGTTGGTTACAGTGGTGGAAACAAGCTCTTGCAGGAAGGAAAACTGTATGCTTTCTTTTATTTGGGAACAATAAAATCCCACTGTTCCATTTCTTACTTTGCCATCTTTTTTAAGTCTCTGTTTTTTCGTTAAGAAGAACCTCGTCACACCAACCGACTGTAAACATAAACTGGACCATAAACTCTGACGTTCCCTGTAATTCAAAAGCATCAACAAAGCCATCATGCCTGGAGTTCTCGCTGCTTCACTCAACAATATTCCAAAAATGGGCAACAAGGGGGCCAATCAAAACCCTCCCCTTATAACACACAACTCGAGCGCTTTAACCTGCATGCTCACTCAGTACAGGCAAAACTTTCTCCGGTTAAATCAAGCATTTAAGACATAAACACAATGACAACAAATGCTGTTCTTTTGTGGGCTAAAGCAATAAAGTGAAAAAGAAAAGAAAAAAACAATCAAAGTCATTCAGAATGTAAACAGAGCAGGATGGATGAGACGCAGGGAGGAATTCATTTACAAACCACATGGCTTCTGTGTCGCGGTGACATGTTTACACGGAGCAGGAACACATGGCGTCAATGATCACACGCTGTTTGAGGATCGGTCCCTCCCAACAAGAAGTCCCATCAATGTTCTCCGCTCGCCAATTCAATTAGAGGCCCCGAGAGAGCACGGGGCCACAACTCCCCATCAGTCAGAGCACAAAGGAGAGGGGCTGTCTCAGCCGGGGGGGTGCTTTAAGCATGAGGTGGTTTTTCCTGACAGAATGCAGACATCAGAGAAGAAAATATCCAAACCTGTTTGATTCATGTTGATCATCGATAAATCTTCTGCTCGTTGGTTCCTGTTGTAAAAAAAGCATTCATTGTTTTTTTTTCTTTCAACAAAACGAGCAAAAGAATCTTCTGCAGGATGAAGCTACTTTAATTATCAGCAAAACATCTAAAGAAGAGACGGCGATGAGTCCAGAACTTCAAGACAACGTTCCCTGGATGGAGGAGAGTCTTCATCAATGCCTGTAAGGTTCCAGTTTTAAGTAAATCCTCCGAACATTTAAGGACATATTTGTTAGAATAGTTTTTAGGCCAAAAAGTGAACCTGTTGCTTCAGTCTATAATCTATTTGACAGCATTAGACTAAGATCAGAACTTTTGACTCTAAATATCCTTGTTTAAAAATGTTGGTAAATTAATACATTTATCAAAATTATTGAATTTAAAAATACATATTTAATCAAATGGTTTCTTTTTTTACTTTTTGTGTCGTTGTCACAATATAACTTTGCTTTTCTCAGAGGTTTTACGCCAAAATTAGGAAATTCAAATAGGAGTCAGAACCATCAATCAACCCATTTTAGCATCTTTGGTCCAACTTAGTGAGTAGATCATCATCATGCTGGTTTCACCGGCCTTTTGTTACGGTGCTGGAACACGCTTCTGCCGTATGAATCTGGGTAAATAAACAGATATCGTGTTGTCGTTTGGGCTCATGTTTGTGTAAATGGAGCATGTTGGATGTTCTCAGTCTGATGAAAGATTGGATTCATGCTTTTCCTGTGGCGCCACATCGTTAAGTCTTGCAGGTGCTGCAGACTTTTTCCTTTCTCTGGATGATCGCCATGGAAACTCCTAGTTGATGTAAACACAGTGATGTTCTTATCTTAATCTCAGTAACACAGCTGCCTGGATTACAGCAATCCTTAACCTCAAATGTTTGAATCCCTTGCTTCCCCGGAACAAAGCCGACAGCCAGGTTCACCTGCTGCTGAGCTGATGGAGAGATAAACCAAAGACTGGAGGGAAAACACAAACAAAATAAACCATAATTCATGAAACTGCCGACCATATATGGAGAACATTACTTCCTTGTCATGTCAAGAATCAAAGAAATAACTATAAACCCCAAAATTAAAGTCCTAATACTGCAGCAGTGTTGAGCCCGTTTACATGCCCACTAAAACAGATTCTTGAGGGAAAGTAGAAATATAACAACTGACTGAAATCACTCAGCTATGAGACAGATCCGGTCGGTTTGGTTATAGGTACTGGACCGACATCATCACGAGGTTTTCAAACTTCCTGTTCGTCTCTGTTCCTGTTCGACTGGTGGCGGTGATAACCAGGAAAGAAGTTGTTCTGAATGTAACTTCCCTCCTTGGCACAGACATACGCTGCTGTGTGAAAGCATGATGAGCGCCTGTCGTCTCATGAGGTTCTCTGAACATCAGAGACTGTCTGACTTTAGAGCTTTCCAGACCATTTTACCTCATCTGATTGTCAGCATCCCGTTCCTGCTTTTGCAATCAACCTCATGCCAAACGCCCACCCAGCTGCCTTTGGAACGTCCTGCTCACCGCCACCTCTCTGCCAGAACGTCAGCTCTCCTGCTCGGTCTGATCCAGACGCTGCCTGACTGTACCTTCCCCATAATGTCACATCCTCTTGGTATGAAGCCTGTGATATGAAGTGTTCTGTGATCTGAATCGTGTGCATCCCGGGGTTCAAACACCATCCTTCTAAAAACCTGATCTTGATTTTTGAACAAATCTGTCTGCATTCTGACACTGACACAGAGCTGCTACGAACCATGTTCCATTAAGACAAGAAAAAAAAAAACGACTGACGTAATGGAAATACCACACAGCTGAAACACACAAACCCAAACCTAAAGATCCAAACAGAGAAAGTTTGAAAACCTCTTCAGTCCATCACATAACCTGCATTACAGCTGAATGTTCTTCTTCAGTTTGGTCAATACCGCCATTAAAAGAGAAGATGGGATCAGGATGCAGGCTTGAGTTCATCCGACAGTCTTTCCCGTAAACTCCAACATTCCTGAAACGATCTCTCAAAGCGAAAACTTCACATTTTCTTTGACTCAGATGGGTTTTCAAAGTGAACTCTGAATGACGATGCTTTCAATTTTTTCAGTCCTTTTTGTCGTTTCAAACTCTGCCCGTGTTTGTGTCTCACACTCTGAGTCGAGTTTAAAACATCGTTTGGTTACATTTACTCATAAAATCAGAGCAGAACACAGCTGCTGTCAGAGGGGAAAAGTGGACTGGTTCCACGCAGGACGAGTGTTTCCCTGGAGGAAGTCTTTGGATTTCCTGTCCTGTGATCCTTTCTTCCATATGCTTCGGCGATGAGCAGAACGTGCAGTCACATGCTTCACTCCACCTCCAGAGCAGTGAGAAGTCAGCAGGTCACGGCTGACATGCAGGAAGCATCAAGGACAGGCTGCTGTGAGCTTTTCACTCATATGTGACAACAGGCTGATCAGAAAAGCTGGAAATGGTGGTCATTTGGTAAATTTGACATTAATCAATCATGCTTTCACAGTTTTTATTTGTTGTTGTTTTTGCACGAACATTCCAGTCCTTTAATGTGTCCGTTTTTTAGGGGGGGGGTTTCTACTCGCCTCTTTTATTCTCTGTTTGAGAATATTTTATTTAACTTTTTGAAGGATCCAGTTTGTCTAATGCAGCCAGGAATTTTTTAAAAAATCCCGCCAACGTCTCACCTACTTCCCCCTTACTTACCCCCACATGTTGTAGAAGTGTTCACTACGACCACAGCGTGCACATAGAAAGAACGAGCACCAACGGGTTCACTCTAACGCCTTGATTTTTCCTGTGGGTCACCTGTACAGGTTTGACCAGAATGACCGTATCCACAGCTGAGGCCAAGACTTAGGATGAAGATCTGAGTCTCCAAAATCCAATCTTACTCCTTCTTTTACAGGAGGGGGGGCATTTATTTACCAGAAATATTGAAACCAAAGATAGGAGTAAGGATCACAACAACAAAATCAAGACAGGTTTTCAGAAGTCTTTTGTTCGTCTTTTGCACAACTTTCAGCAGCACATGAAAACACAATCCAAACAAACAGTTGAAGGTTGACTGGGAGGAACTTCTCGAACTTTGTGTCAACTTTTTTAACTTCATTGCATTTTTAAAGGCTTTGAAAGTTACTTCTTTTATTCACTTAGTATTTTAATTTCACTTATTTCAGCGCTCTCTTGCTATAAAAAGATTACAAATAAAGATCACAGCAAAGGACTTTTGTCCGCTTTCAAAAACATTCTAAGTCTTAGAATCTTCTGTTTTTGTTGCGTCTAACAATCGTCTGCAGTCAGAGTGTTGGATGTCTCTGAAAAGTCTCTTTTCCAGCTGTTTCAGCCTCGTCTTCCTCTCAATGAGCAGCTTTTAGAAAACCAGCAACATCAGAGAGCTGGTGGGATCAAGAGGATGTAAACATGAATCCCTGCTCCTCTGTAAACCTGGACGCCGGCACAGCATCTGACATCCGCTCATGCCTCGCCGGTGCAGCATGTGTAGGACTGTGTTCTCACAGGTTCCAGGTGCAGAGGCGAGCCGTGATTGGCTCTCTCAGCACCTCGGCTGGCTGGCGTGCTGCAGTGATCTTTCAGCGGCCGGGCGCCGAGCTTACACCTCTGGGCTCACTGCAGTCCTTCAATTAGCAGTTTATTATTGCAGGGGCCCCAGGCTTTGGCTCCCGGAGCGCTGATAGCAGCATGCCCATACGTCCACAGACAGAGCGTGAGCTGTGTGCACGAGAGCAGAACGAAGCACTGAGCTCCAGGCTGGACAGTCGCCTGAAAAGCTCACTTTTGTCTGTCAGTTGTCTCTGTTGAGGGTCATAAATGTTCTGTTCTTCAAGCCCGGTCAGAAACGGATGATTTCCTGGGATTTTCACCCACAACCATCTCTAGGGTTTACAGAGAATGGTCAGAAACAGAGAAAATCTCCAGTGAGCAGGAGTTCTGTGGGCAGAAATGCCATTTTGATGCCAGAGGTCAGAGGAGAATGACCAGACTGTTTCCAGCTTAAAAGGTCCTTTTCTCTGGATGATCGCCATGGAAACTCCTAGTTGATGTAAACACAGTGATGTTCTTTAAAAGGTGGTTTAAAAGGTTCCACTGCCAGAAGAACAGGTTTTCTTGATTTGTAGATTCAATTATTTGATGGTTAAGAGTCATTGTTCACATTTCTGCAGTTTAAATGAAACACTGAAGAGCAGAGGATGTTTGGGCACAAAAGAAAACACATTTATGTGAAGCAGACAGAAAAACTGTTTGAAATGTGTCCTGATGGCTTCATTTGTTGAAGTAAAAGAGGCAGAAATGATGAGTTTTCTTCTGTTCCCCTTTTATTCACAAAACACCCACGTTTGCGTGCCGTATTGTTTTCGTTGTAATTGTTTTGTGGGAATGAATTAAAGCCAGAAATGACAGGGATCTTCTTTGATTGGCTTCTCCTGAACCTCTTAGACAGAGCTCTGGAGCGGTCTAACGCCTGGATTGGTGGCAAATTCCGAGGCGCTCTCTTGTTTATTTATGACTTTTTTTTTTAGCAGGAAAGCCTGTGCCCCCCCCGGTGCTCTGCCAGTCCCCTGCTGGTTAGATATTGTTAGCATTCCATTTGCCATTTACATTTTCTCTGCTTGACATAATTGAGAAATGGATGCTCTTATGAAAATTAAACTCACAGTCCTCCTGGGTTACTGTAACCCTGTTAAAATGTAATGAGATTCTTTATGCGTCGTCTTGTGATTTTTTTTTATTAAATAGAATATCAGTATGACTAATTCCCTGGGCCCAAATGTGGACTGGGACACCACATTATTGATAGGCTAGTGCATAAGTGGTCTCCCTTGGCCTGCCTCTAATGGCCTAATAATGCATTATACCAGTATCAGTGGGGCTGTGGCTTGCAGTGCTTATTGTCGTTATTGAAAACACCTGGGCAGACCATTCATCAAGGTTAAATCACCAGGGCCTATCCGTTCATTAGGCTGTCAGTAAACATCTTTATTTAGTTTCGGCTGCCGATACTGACAGGGCGGAGGCCCGGAGAGCCCTGACGAGCAGCTGCGGCCCCCAGGAATCCAGGAAGGCATAATGGGGGACACGAAGCGGGGTGTGGCCGGCCCCCCAGCCCACGGTTTGTCCACATCCGCCGGACTGAGCCTCAGCTGTCAACTGGACGAGTGATGGAAGGGATGGGGGTGGCCGTTCCTGGAACAGAGGCAATTTTCCGATAGTTGCGTGTTTGGCCGTGCATATTTATCTTCTCACATGATTGCTCAGAGTGTAAGCAGAAGGAGAGGCTGAAAAACTGTCAGGCAATCTCAATTTAGAGGCTTTTTCTGCCGGAGACGGATGGATGACGGGCCAAACGAAGAAAGATGGTCCTGCTGGAAGATGCACTGCAGGAACGATTAACCTCATTGACTCCCATCTTTATCTGTAGAGCAACTTGACAAATCATCACTGCACGGCCCCTAATAACACGCTCATCTAGATATTAAGCAGCTGTAATTCATAACACAGCAAAGACAATTGAATTCACCACATCATTGACGCTTGAAAGCATGTAGATCCATCAAACCTGCTTAATGAATATTTGTTCATTCTGCCTTTGACTGTTTTCCCTTCAATCATTGATAGATTAACACTTTAAAGCCCACGAAAAATGAACAGAATTTTTTTAAAAATTGGTGCGAAATTAAGATTTTTTCTTCAAAAAAATAATTTTCATGTGAGAGATTGATATCATCAATAATCCTTTAGTTTAAGATGTAAAATATTAACATGAGTGTTCAGGGAAAAACACTTTATTTACTGTCTGTGTCAAATGCTCACATTTTTATCATGTTTTTCACTGTTTTTATTGTCAACTAATTTTAACATTATTTCCAAACAGAAAATAGTCATTTAAAAAATGAAGTTATTCTCACCAAAGAGTTTAGAAAATGAGTAAAACTGTTCTCACCAAAAGTGTTTTGGAGTTTTAATGGAAGCAGCCATTTAGAAATGAGCAGGAAAAACCCTTCAACTACGGAGAGCCAAAGCGGACAAATTTAGACAAGTACATAAAATCCTTAGAATTGAAAGTACATTAATAAGTGTGTAATCAAATGGGTCAATAATTAATTAAAATACCAATGAATTTCATGTAAGAGATGCATTGCATTATTTCATGGTCTGGTGTGGCTGCGTTTCATGAATTGATGTTATCTGTCAAACTCACTAGTCAAAGTCAGTGGGCGGGGCTAACTCTAATCCAGTGAATCCTGTTACAGTGGTCCCTCTCCACAGCGGTTCATCCTTCGCAGCCTTTCTGCTTCATTTTTTGTTTTTACTGCACATTGTGTTCTGCTTCCTGATTGGTTGTAGACCTTGTCAATTAATCTGTTCTGCGTTGCATCTACTTTACAGATTGTGTTCAGTTTGACAAATCTACAGAAATCTGTTATCGTGATCAGATCTTTGTTTTCATTCTATAACCCTGGACTCATTTTTCTGAGAGGGTTTGAAAAAGAGGGACGTTTGAAAATGTTCGTCTTTGTCTGAGTAAATTTAGTGTGTAGAGAGGAGTTTAACAGCCTTAAAACGTCTGTAATTCTACTTTGTAGATTTCACCTGTCACCTGTTAATAGAATGCATCCTTCCTGTGAGGGACCACTGTAGTCTTAAGTCTAGGTAACCGATCAGGTGCTATCTGGCTCTGAGGAGTGACTTTGACAAGAAGAATAATTCATTCAATGCTGCACATTTGCAGCATAAAATCTGCAAAAGATGAAGAACACTGTAACAGAATTTACTGAGTTTGACGGATGAGTTTAGCAGACAGAATTAATTCACCAAACTCTGAAACACCAGACCATGAAATAATTAAATGTATTTCTTATATTATATTAATTGGTATTTTAAACAAGTAATTGATGATACACTTATTTCATTACAATTTTCACGATTTCACAACACAACTAATCAATTGATTTAAGTTTCCTTTATTGTTTTAATGTTTTGCCTTTTGTCTTCTGTACTGCCTCTAGTGGGGGGATGATGAACTACAGGCAGAAAACATGGACCAAGTTTTAACCAGTGGGTTCATGAGGAGCGTCTGGATCATGCTAATGAGACAGGGGTCTCAGAAACGCATGGATCAGATATTGACAAATGGTTTTTTTCAGGTTAAATGATGTTTCATGCAGAAAACAGACCCAACATTTGAATGAAAAACGATAAAAATCATTTGCTTCAAACTGCTTTGACTTTTCTTTGATTAAAATAAAGAAGTTTTTTAAAAGGCAGAACACATTTGGACCATAGCAGGACATTAGTTTCAGCCTGACCCCATCAGTGGGGGGCGGGCCTCGCCGCTTAAGGACAGCTTAATGAATAGATTGAGGCGGTTTGGGGAAATTAGTGACGTATTTTGTCGTGAGCGGAAACGCTCCATCCCGACTTTAATGAATAACGAGGAGAAAATTAAGCGGATTGGACGAAGCCTAGGGTGTACTTTGAATACATAATTCAATTCAAAAATGCATCAAAAAGCAGCTTCACATTGTTGGTTTGGATTCCAATCTGGGAAATGGGGTAAAAAAATCAAATGCTGCCATCGCTGGCTTTTAGTCGCTTCCAAATAAATGAAGTCCCCATCACAAAGGCCTGGTGGGAAAGAATTTGCTGACTTGTGGCTCAGTGAAACAAACGATGTGTTGCTTTATCAGTTTATCACTGACTGTCTGGAAAATGGCCTGATTTACCAGAATCATCAGCAGGGATCTTAATAAATGTCTTTTCTTCTCCTTTTCTTTTATCAATCCGTCTTTTCTGTGGCAAATGCCAGTTGGCCACATAATATTACGTAGGTTTAATAAGTAATATTTGCTGGACGTATGAGCGCTTTACAGTAAACCTCTGTGTTTAAAGAGATAAATCACAGCCCCCCCACAGCCATTACTCGTCTAACATTGATGAGCGGCCTCCGTCTGCTGGGATTCTCTGCAGCTTCTCAGCTCCGGGGTTCCCAACATCAGATGACGGTTTTCAGGTGTGGATGTGAACTGACCTGAACGTGAATCGTCTGATCCCCACCGAGAGTTTAAACACGAATGCTTTAGTAATGGACAAACCCTGCATGGAGACAGAACCAGCAACCAGGAAAAGGAGGCATCAGGTATCAGCTGCTCTCTGTTCAACCTGTGATGTCTGCATTAAAGCATCACAAGTTTGAGAACATGTTTTTGTCTGGACGTGGTACTGAATGAGGTACATGTGTTTTTGGAACAAAATGACAAAATCTAATGTTGATTTTGAAACCGCAGAGAATCTCTGTCTCTTTCCTTCTGCTCACATCCGTCTGTCTTTTCCAGCCGCTGTGTCCGGATGAGGCGTTTATGCATTACTTGCACTGCGCGCTGCACCTGTGTTGCATTTGGGAGCGGCCCGCCGCACACGGAGGGCAAAGGTCATGAGCTGGGAGTGCAGGAGCTCCAGGACGTTTGGAGGAGACGCCTCAGGAGCTGATGAATCGATGTTGTGGAAGTCCCGGGAACCGGCGGCAGGGAGGTAAACATCTGTGAGACGGAGGGGCTGGAGGGCGTTGAAGAGCCGCGCACGTCTGTCACTGAGCTGGCTCGGCCCCGCGGCCTCAGACCAAACACAAACAAACTGCTGCTGCTGCGGCGAGTGAAAGGCCGCCTTTGTGGAGAACCACGGTTATCTGTGGAGCAAAACATCTGGCAGAAGATTCACACACCAGATGAAGGAATGACTTCAAGCTGCGAGCATTATTTCATTTAAAATATTAAGAAAAAATTAAGACATGGGCAGAAAAATGAGGATAATTGGACATTTTTAAAAAGTTCCTTTTCCACAGTAGTTTGGATTTTGAAGCAGCTAAAATATCATTTTTAAAATATGTATTTACCAAATGTATGAGGTGTAAAGGAAATTATTGTAATACAGTTTTTATATTGTATCTTTTTTTATTAAGTGAAACTTTTGAAATTTTAGTTCAATAAAATCAGACTAATCACTAAAGAAACAACATTTGAAAGAAGATTTCTTTTGATCCATAGTTCTGAACGTTCTTGTGATTTTCTTTTCTTAACGTGTAAGAAGCAGATAAACGGTCTGAACATGAAACAAAAATCAACACAACAGTAAAATGGTTCATCAGCTGTAGAGGTTGTTTGTGAGAAACAATAAATACAGCAGGGATTCCATTCAGTGAGACTAAAAATGGCGTGAATTCAGCTTCAGCACCTTATAGAAGAAAATCAACAGGCCTTCCCTGAGTTTTTCCAGATCCAAACAGGATGTCACATCCTCAGCTTCAACCTGGAAGCTGCGGATGCTGTTCTCCAGCGCTCCTCTAGGGGGCGATAACTGCCTGATAGCTTTCTGACCTTCAGGAGAAATGAGAGGAGAAAGCAAATGTGACTTCAGGAAACCAGAGACACTTTTCTGTTTTGTTATTGTTAATCTGACCAAAAAAAAAACAAGTGTTTGGAAAGAAACAACACAATAAATAAACAATAAATAAATAGATCATAACTCCATGCTGAATTCTTCTGGAAACATGGGATATTTGGAATTAAAATCACAGCCAAATACTGTGTCAAACGTGTCAACTTGTCTATAAAATGTACAAAAACTGACTTGTGTAAAGAATTGTATTGTAAACCAAAATCAGGTCAAATGTTTGGATCATAAACTTTAATGTTAAAGCTGCAGTTTCTGATAGTTCCATCATAAACAGATATATATTTAATAAACCCAAGGGTTCTTCAGCATTTTCTTCTGGGATTTTAAGTTAGTTGGAGTTATTCTTTGTTTTGCTCATTTTGAATATCAGCATTAAAAAAAAAATCATAAATTAAGAAATGTAAACAAATTTGACCCTGTGGGCTCTCCAGGGTTAAAATAACTGCAATGAGCACAGAGGATGACAGCTGCTGTACAGCAGAACATCATGAAGTGTTTGGTTTAATAGTTTCCTTTGAGCTGCATGTTCACAAAGGAAAATCCTAAAGCCGTCAAAGCTGCGTTTTTCTCCTGATCCGAGCTGAGTCCGCACTTTTCTCCCTGCAGCTTCTGCAGACCAGAACAATTAAAAGCTGTTAAGTGAGGCTGTTTGGCAGCAGTGACGGCAGGCAGCTCTCCTGGCACCGCAGGCGGACGGGGAAGCAGGCCTCCTCCGCGGCGTTTGTCATCCTGGCCGACCCCTGAGAACTTCTGAATGAGTAAAATGATTTGATTATGTTGAGGCTAATGATGAGGGGCGTACTTAAATCCATCTCCACGGTTTTCTTTGCTTCTGCCCCTGATTCAGCGCGCTGTCAGCAGCTTGTTAGACAAGTCTTTACTGCAGAACGCAGAAGAATGCTAAGAGGGGCACAGAGGAGTTTAAAGAAAGAATGAAAGAACCCGGGAAGATCCCAGCCACATTTAATGCATATTTTCCATCAAACAAAATAGGATTTAAACACAGTTTGGAGCTAATTAGCCTAAAAGGAACAGACGGGAAAATTCTAAGAAATCTTGAATGAACAGGATTTCCATCTGAAAAACAGCAAAGTCTAAAAAAAGAATCTGAAATAAATGAGTCTTGATGTCATTGTCTGCGCTGCTTCATGATGGTGGAGTTTCTTCTCTTTTCTCTCCATTTCACCATCAGAAAAGCCAACAAACCGTCTGCCTGGTCACTGCAGGTCACCGTCCTCTGCGCTCTGCTGCAGCGTCTCTGAGGAGCGTTCTGCAGGCCGGCCCTGTTTTCCATTCATACGTTCTTCACGGTCTCGTTAGGCAGCGTGAGTTCAACTCCTCCCTCTGAACCACAGTTCATCTGGAAAGTCACTAAATCCATCTGTCTTCTAACAAACAAACAAATGGGTTTTCATTAGAAAATGTGCCTTTTTTACTTGTCCAGCAGCTGAGCAAACAGACCAGAGCTCTCTTGTGTTTGACAGATTTTACTGTTACAATCGGATTAAAAATCATCAGACACACAAGGTGTATATTCATATAAACCCCTTTAGAAATTTAAACTAAAATTTATTTATCCTAATTATGTTTGTCTCCTTTTTTTTGAATCATACCTGCTGGCTCCAAGAGTCTTCACATACAAACCTGTCGGCATGAACACAACACAACTACAGCTCACACTTATGCATACAAACCAACACATGGAAACCATGGAAACCAATAGTGCAAAGGTGAGCTGGCACCTGTGCTCAGGTGAATGTTTATATTATTATATATTTATATATTGAGGTGGATGATGGAATGGAAATAAATATATACATTTAAAAAAGGCCCCCCCACAGCCTTACTGTAGGGCCCCGCCGGGTGACCTCACCAAGCATCCAGTCCAGGGCCCACAGGATGACCACACAGGCCCCCGACACCTGAGAGCAGTGAGGTACTGCAGTTAGGACCTGAATGTGACCAGTATCTACAGTTCAGATTGATTCTTTCTAAAAGTTAAACAAAACGAACGCTGAGGTTAGAAAAACTCACGTTAACTTGAAGTTATAGATTCAGTTTGAATGTCGTCTGCATTAGTTTCTGTTCAGGAGGTTCAGGAGTCTGAAAAACCTGTTTGAATTTCAGCAGGATGACCAGTCAGAACCTCTCAGTCCAGACATTTACCGTACTTATGTGAAAACCTTTTGACCTCTTCCTGACTTTTTAATTAGTGTTTTTCCAGACAAACCAGAATCTCCTCCATCAGAAATCACAGATAGAAAAAAGGAAAGTGACTTGAGTTTGTTCAAAGGGCGTCCTAACCCTATGGTCAGTGGGGAGGAGCCTATCCCTATGGTCAGTGGGGAGGAGCCTGACCCTATAGACAGTAGGGAGGAGCCTAACCCAAAGGTCAGTGGGGAGGGGCCTGACCCTATGGTCAGTGTCCTCACCTGTGCTCACCTGTCCTCATCTGTGCTTACCTGTCCTTACCTGTGCTCACCTGTGTTCACCTGTCCTTACCTGTGTTCACCTGTGCTCATCTGGACGAGAAGCTCCCAGAAGATCAACTGTCGTTTGGTCTCCTGTTCTGAGGAGCTTTCACACCAGGAAAACCGACCGGACTTCAGAGGAGGTGAAATATCCTCCTTTCTGAGGGTCATTCATGGAGAAGATGTTTGGACACAAGTGTTGGATCTTGACCCACCAGACTGAATCAAACCCACCAAAACCAGCAACCACAACATGACCGGCTCTCTGTCACCAAAACAAAAGCCAGACACTGACAGACAGCGACCTTTCCTTCCTGCCAGTCAACACAACCAAACAGCTGCTGCCCCCCCAGCAAATCACTGTAAAGAAAAGAAAATCAGGTTAGGGACGGGGTGCTGTGGCGGAGGGTCCCGCCATTGTTCTGCCGTTAGCATGCTGATGTTGCAGGTGAAGCCGGGCCTGCTGGGATGCTCAGGCCGTGTGGCTTCAGACAGAGCTGGCGTAATGCGAGCGTTCACGTTGCAATTTTACACACGCACACACACACACACACACACACACACACACACACACACACACCCCATGCATTTAAGGCAATCAGTGGACGTCAGTCGCCCTGTTTACTGTCCAGGAAACAAGAGCAGCTTTGTGCTCATAGAAGGTGATAGAAAAGTACCGACAAAACAAGTTTTTACCACACAAACAACGTAAAACGACTGCTGAAGATTTTCCCTTCATTTCTTCACTTTCAGAGTTTAATTGTTGACCGTTTCACGAGATCGAAGCTTTAGCCGTCTATCATTAACTGAGTGGAGAGGACTTACAGGAGTCCAGCACTAAAGCCTCCCTTTGGTCTGTTTTCTGCCCCCTCCCCACCACCAGTAAATAAAAATCAAAGACTAAAGGATGGAATTCCCGAGTCCATTTCCGATGAGGTGCTGCTGCTGCCTCGTCTCTGCTGACTGGAATTTTACCGACAGGAAATGGAATTTGTCAATCACCTTGATCAGTCAACCTTTCTGCATGTGCCTGTAAACGTGCACGCTCCCCTGCATCACATCGGCGGCGTGGTCAGTCCACCCCGCCCCCCACCAGCCACGCTGAAAAAGACAAAGAGGGAGCGAAATGGAAGAAGAGGAGGAAGAGTAAGGACCAGAAACAGAAACGTTTCACCGCTTTCAGGGAGACTCTTTAGGTGAGGGACACCCGCCCCCCCAAGTTCCTAATCACATTATCCCAGAAAACTTTTACTTATGGCTAATGGAATTCGCTTAAAATTGAACCGCTGGGGCAAAAGTAGATTTGCATTGATCCAGATATGTATAGAGCCAAAGTCAGTCTATCTATCCTGTGAGGGAATTAAAGGCCGCTAAGCCTATAGAGCCAGACTGCATAAGCCCACCTTCAAACATCAATACTGGCTGGAACCCACGGAGCTCCTCTCACCGGACTGCTGCCGCTGTTTCCTCCCAGTAAACACCAGTTTTCCTGAAAAACCTCACATTTTAGACTTCAATCTTTTGCTTTTTCAAAGCCTTTTGCTGCACAGGTTGAGGATTCCTCCTGAACGGAGGCTCTTCTGGTGAAGTGACGGGAGTTTTAGTCGTTGGCCTGTCAACACTCGTCTTCATCCCGACACCCTCCGTCTGTCACGTCCAGAGCATGAACGCAGCCTCAAAGCCTGGATCGGGTTTGTTTGCTGACCTGCTGAGTCTTCAAGGTTACAGCAGGAACATTTTCTGTGAGCTGCAGCCACAGAAAAGCTGCTCGGTCAGTAGTTCAAATCCCAGATTCGAAGTTCATTGGGCCCTTGGGCAAGGCGCTTCCCAGACACGGCATCCTACAGGAGTTCTTTTGTCTTAAAGCCCCTCCTAAAAACTTTACTCTGGAATATGTGGCGACATTCTGCTCATTAGGAATGTTTTGGTAAGAAAAACATTATTTAGTCAGAAAACGGGTCAAAAATGATCTTGATTTTAGTCCAGGTAAAAAGTCTCAGGTAATTTGAATTTAAACGTCTCATTTGAGTTTTACTGTAATATAGACTAAAGATTTACGTGTGCTGACAAACGCAGAGGTGACAAGCTGTCTGCAGGTGGAAGATGGTCAAACCTGTTCAGGTCACAAAGGTGACCAAGGTCACAGTGAACCCTCAGAGAGTAGATGTTCATGCATGTGTTTTTCTACATGCATGTTGGGGGTGACCGGCTGGAGTGAACCCTTCTACAACACGTCAGGGTAAGTAAGGAGGATGAAGGTAAGACCAGAGATGTGAGGTTCACCAACGAATCCTTTCTTTTGAACGGCTCATTGACATGAACGGCGGTCGGCTCGGAACTGTTCTTTATTTCAATCTTTTTTCCTTCCTCTAGTGAGTTTTATAAGCTCTCATAAAAACTCAAAAACGATCATCTCTCTAACTTCAGGTGCAAATACCACATGAGAGCACCAGATGCACTACCTCTGTGAAAAAGAAAAGAAGAAGAGCACGTGCAGGCAACAGCCACAGGGGAGGGGCCTCAGTGGTTTAAGTCATGACTTTGAGTTGTTCTGTTCTGTCACAATGTCTCCAGGTTTCATCAGCAGCTTATGTTTGGAGCTTCAAAATAACCTGATTTGTTTCTTAACGTGTATCAATAATGGCTTTGTTACATTTTGATATGTATCTATCAGTTTATCTTTTATGACATGATCTTATAATAGTAAAATTTCCTTGTTTTTAACCGCTCCTGACATGACACTAAACTAAGAGGCTTGATGTGCTTCATCAATCCTCCAAATGCACAAGACTCAGTTAAATCTTTTGTCAGAACTGTTTATTATTAGAATAAATAGAAAGCAAATGTTTTTCTGCTGCACAGCAGTACCTCTAGTTTCTGCTCAGAAGCAAAGTTTGAATTAAATAAGAACTGTAAGTAAATTGACTGCTTTAGGAGGATCTTTATTGACACTGAATTTAGTGCAGTTGACGTGATACGTGAAAGAGTGACCAAACTGATTAGACAGAGTGTGGTGTGGACATCCTATAGTTGTCTTACAGGTACTTATGTTTCATGTGACGTGCACATTCCATGCATGCAGCATTCGTGCACGGTCAGTAAAGAGCCAGTTCTCATACCTTACTAACCACTAGAATGTGGTGTGATTTCCATTATCCTCATGAATACTTTACATTACCCCACGCACGAATATGGTACGTTCCATTTTTATGACATTCAAGCCTCAAGGGAACTGCGAGACACACCTGTTCTCCCCTGAAGATGCAGCCGCTCCTCTCTACGGACCCGAACAGCCCAAAAACCCACAGAACCTGTGCGGGTCGACGCCTGTACAGGTTTGTTTGACTATAACTTAGAGTCCAGATGCCCTGAAGAAAGAATCCTTTGATCTTATTGAGATGCTTTTTAAATGTCTTGCATTCGTGTGCCTCTGAGGTACAGTAATAGCAGCATTTCACTCCAGGGGCTTGTAATTGAATAACTTTCTACCTATAAAAGCAATTGTACAGTTATTATCTTCTTAGGGCCCCATTTGTGTGGAGTGGCACTTAGGAGCAGGATAGTCCGAGGGCCTAATCTCATATTTGGAGTTCTTAGTCATCAGAATCGCCACTGACGAGCAAAGTCATTGCTGCTGCCGGCCATTACAGCCAGCGTGATGATGATGGGGTTGCCGTGACCCTCTGACTGATGAGCCGCCCGTGTGAGTGTGTGTTGCCGTATTGGCAGGCGCTTGCTCATCAATGAGGTCACACACACTCAGTGTGTGAGGGCGTTTCGCACATTCTCAGCATTTGCAGGGGGGAACCGTGGTGATGTTGGAGGGAGAAGTGAATATGGATGAGATTGATGGACTGCCCGCAGGAATTATTTTCCACAGTTCATCAATGTCTCCCAGTTAAAACCTTGAGATTTGATTAGGTTTGACCACTTAGCTAATGCTCCTCTTTGATTTTGTGTTGTGCCCACAAAAGATGGAAGACATTTTTTTATCTGAAGTTACGCTGCAATTCACACGGCTTTTCTTTCTTCTGGTCTATCTTTTAACGTTGTGGTTTGAGCTGCCTCGCCAGTCTCATTTCAGGAAAATTTGTTGAATTGTTGGGACTCTTTGACCAAATGTTTGTTCACAGTGTTAGCATGCTAACACTTTTACTCTCACCCAGCTCAGTGGCCCTGTGGTGGAGTGTCTGCCTGTAACTGAAACGTGTGATGCTGTCGTACGGTGCAACAAAGACCAATTCAAGAAACATGTTTATGTTTCAGCTGAACATGAAAACCACAACATCAACTGAATACTTTCAAAACCACAACTCACACCAGAGTATCTTTCCATGAAAATCTCATTTAAATACTAAAAATACAACAGTTGCAATGATTATAGCATAGCTTAAATCAAAAGATCAGCCTTCAGCAGAAAGAACTGAACAAACTGCACTGAAAAGAAAGGAAGTCACTGTAAAAAGTAGAAATGATGGATTTATTTACGGATAAAGAGAATCAAACCAACATAAGGAAATACGGGGGAGAGAAACTTTTTTGAACTGTTTTTCTTTGTTAAGTGAAGGTTTTTTTAAGTTCAGTCATGATCACATCAGGCTGAAGCTTCAATCATCCACAGCTGTTCCTGCTTCTCTTAATTCCTCCTTTCTCTACTTAAACCAACAGCTTCCAGCAGCTCTGTTTGGAGTGTTTTTACGTGAAGTTTGTCAGGTTTGAGTTTGTGTGTTCTGAGTCTGTCTGCCAGTGATGGACGGATGAAGCTTCATGAAGCATTGAAGCCTTTCATCCAATTTGCTCACTCAGAGTTCATTATCATCAGTCAGACTCCTGCGGGCACCAGCAGGTCATCACCCCCCACACACACCTGTATGGGTGCTGCATGTCCACGGAAGCATTAACCTCGGAGACCTGGCATGTTCAGGGGTCACACTGACCCAGGCTCTGGTCTGGCTTTGTAAACCAGCGCTTGTTTGGCGCTTGTTTGCTTGTACCTGAGGGGGAACAGAGATTTGACGCGGTGCAGGTTACAGGTGTAAATCTGTGACCTCACGTCACAAATCTGCCCAGCAAAGCGTCATCTTTTGACTCAAATGGATCACGTTATCAGATGCATTTGGGCTCACAGGCATTCTTTGGATATTCAAACTTTTTTATGTTGTTTTGGAAACAATTCAGTTTTCTGTGACACATCCCATAAGGAAAAGTGTCAAACAGGATTCATCAAATTCCTTAAACTTGTACATTTCTCAGTCATCCTTGTTAGGAAAACCTTTCTCCCTCCTGCAGGAAAACTGCAGATGAAGTTCATTAAGGACATTGAGTAAAAAGGATGTGGCTTTGAACATGTAATGCCGCTCGCACTAAAAGTCCCCCCCTCACAGTCACATTTTCTTCTCATTTGAATTTCAGAGGCCTTTTTAACGTCACAGAATGTAATGGAACATTCAGGTGCGTGAGCAGCGACGGGGTAAAACCTCCATCTTCTGCCTCAGCTCCAATAAGAGTTAAGTGCAGCCGTGCGCCCGACAGTCCAGCTAAAGGAATGAACGTGGTTGACCATTCTTCCTGCGCTCTTTGGCAGGCTCCCCTCAAAGCTGTTGAAAGTCGAGAGGCGAGCTCGCCCTCTCCCCATGCCGCTGCCTCCACCTTAATCCTGTTTGTCTGCGTTTACCAGGATTGAAGTGGAGAGGCCTCTCTGAATCTCCCTCACTGCCCGCTCTGCTGAAAAACCCTCCCCTGGACCCCATCTCTGTGCCGTCCTGCAGGACAACTCCTATTACTCAGAAATTACGGGCGTGGTAACCCAGTTACCCGCAGTTGTTCCGTTCTTCTAGAAATCCACGGCGTTTCCTGCGGACAGCGGCGTAAGCCAAGGACAGACCACAGCTGCCCAGAGGGAAGCGTCCCGCTGGGCTGGGATTCCAAATCCACATTTGTTTTTGGTCCATGAAGCTTTTTTTGTGCTTCAAATGCAGACAAACTTTGTTGCTGCTCACTTAACAGGTCAAAACAAATCCATTCGATGTTTCATTGAAGATTGTTCTGATCCATGTCTTTAACATGCCTGTTGTCACATCAATATCATGTGTGCATGGATTATGTTTGCCCTCCCCAGGGACAAAAGCCATTCCAGCTATTGATCACACTCTTCCTCAGCATGCAGAGTCACACGTCTCCAGCTGGGTGATGGGAATCATCTGACAGTGTGGAGTTTGGGATAAAACAATAAATCGTCCAGGTTTTACCTCAATACGTGTGTCAAAAACGAGATTTTTCACCTTAAACTTAAAAAATACAGTTTCCAGCCTCATAATACCCCCCCACACACACAGCAGGACCACACACGTCTGCCGGCCTTGCAGCCGATCCTGCAGCACAATACCTGGATGCTGCAGTGCTCTCTCTGTAAACAAAGACGGCGCAGAAGGCCGCACACTCCGCCACAGCTGCTCTTTTTACGTGCTTGCTGACGAGCGAAAGCACGCCAGGAGAATACTTGTTTCACCATCTAAACGAGGCCGTCCTCTGTGACGACCGCGAGGAGAAGGCAGCGAATTCACCGCAGCTGAAACTCTGAACCTCTGGTCTCTGGTTCCTTCATTCAGGATCCAGAGAAGAAGTTCGTTTCATTCATCAGTCATCTCATCTACAGGACAGGCCGAGCGGCTGCTCATTCTGCCTCTGTTCCTCTGTCTACCTGTGACAAACTCATAAAAAAACGCGCTTTTTTAAATAGCAGCTTTTCGGTTGGATTTATCTCCATAGCAACCATTTTATATTTGGTTGCTAGGAGGTGATGGACAGGTCGATGTCATTTTCAGAAAAATCTGCAAAAGTCAACCTTCTGTTCAGCACGCCCACCTTCCTTATGTGATCGTATTGTATGTCATACCGTTTTGTTCAGATGAGCCAAGAATTCATGTATGACATTTTCACAACATTCTGGTGATAAATGTATACGCAACAGGGAAAACGCCCCTTTTGTGAGCTCGCCATGCTGACGCCGCGTTCAAAATCTACAAACTGTTTCCAGCATTTTTTCCCCAAAAGTTTCCTAATAATGCTCCAGGAGTTTGATGTAATAGATGGGAATCTCTCGGAGTTTCAATTTGTAGATGGTTCATAGGTCAAAGGTCAACTAAACTTTGGCTGTGGTCGTAAACTTATGGTGGCGGCATGTGTGTGATATGTCGTGAAGTTCGCTCAAACATGTTTTTACCTGTGTGGAAAAAGGCTTCACATTTTTAGTTTTCATTCCGATGTTCTTAAATATTTTAAATCATTTCCTTCTTAGATGTAAATAAATCTAAATTCTAAATCATTGTAAAATGTAATGGTTTAACCGTTTACGGCATGCTTCCAGTGGATTCTGAAGTGGAGGGAAGCGGTTTTGTGCTGACGTGCAACATTTACGTTAGTATTGCTGCAACACATCACTGCTTTTGTTAGTATTGTGTTGCATGTCTGCATAAAGCTGCTTAATAAAATCCCAGCTGAATAAAAACATTAAAAACAAGAATATACATGTGATAGAAGTGTTAAAACCAGAATAAATAATAATGAACATACCTTAAAAAAGCATGTTTTACTTGTATTAGATTAACAGTCATTAATGTGAGATCTGCACAGCTGTGTTCAGTATGATCAGCTGCTCCTCACGTCTCCTCCAGTCTTCCTCCATCCGCAGACCTTAAGGGCAGCAAGCACACTAAGTAGCTAGCTAATTAGCTAATAAGCTGCTAATCGAATTGGCAGCCAGCAGCTCTTTAGGGGCTCAGGCCCGGTCCACCAGCATCTGCGACTGTGGTCAGAGTTCTGATCCGTCTGATTCTCCGGTGAAGAGCTCCACGGTCCTGCTCCTGTGTGCCACCTCTCTCCATTCACTGAGCCGGCTGATAACAACCTCCGACCCAAATTAAATGTCTCTTTAAATGTTTACAGTAAATGAGCCCACACACACACACACACACACACACACACACAGACTGACACACAAACACAACCTGCCTCTATGGAACAGGGCTCTCCTCGCCTCACCAATTAGGCCTCTAATTTGGCTAATGGAGCATTAATGGAGAAAGAGGCTGCTGAAGACCCGAGCTCAGCACAATGTCCTCCAAACCGCACACACACACACACACACACAAAGTCAAACACACACACAAAGTCAAACCCAGATTAGATTGAACTAATAACAGAATCACAATGGCTCTGTGGAGACGACACACACACACCAACACAACAAAAACATGGACAAAACTGACTATTTGTTGTTTTTAATCATTCAATGTTGTTGCTCACAAATGTCAAACATTTGAAAAACAGACAGAAATTGGACATTATTTCAGAAGTGATGCTAAAGACTATTCAGATCATTAACCCTGGATGGGAGACAGCTCCATCAGTACCGTCTGTAACGGTCTGACACGTTTTCACAGAGTGACCTACATCAAACAAACTCCATGAAAGAGCAGTTTTAGGCCACATGTCAGCGTGTTTTTAAAAACTCATCTACATTCAGGGGAGAACTCTGACCTAAAGATCAACCGTCCAGCTCAATGAAGGACGTTGTTGTTTTCGTGTGGATGTCCATTTGGCAAAAGTGCTGCATATTTGTCATCAGAAATGAAAACAACAAAAAAACTTTCAGTTATAACATTTTAAGAGAGTCTTTACAATTGTTTTAAATCTTCACAAATGTTCCTAAATATGCGTGGATGTTTATTTATAAGAACAAGAGTAACGGCCCTGTCTCTGATATGCATTTTCTCCCACCAATGTTAAATAAAGTCATTTGATCATACATGTAGCAATCATACATTATTTTTTATCTTTTCTGCATGACCTGCATCTGTTCATGTTTGGGTTTCTGCAGAACATCCCTGACCCAGTTCAGCAGCTCAGCAGCTGAAAACGGATCAGACGACGATCGGAGTGGGACTTTAAATTTGCCCACGGTAACTTCGGCTTTGCACTTAGCTTTATGATGTGCTGCCAGTTAGGTGATGTTGTGAGTTGAGCTGATGATGGTGTAAGCTCACAAGTTTAGCTGGTCTCTAAAATATACCATCTATACACACTCGTTTCTGCAAAATTCTAAATATTTTGCTGAAAACTAAAATAAACTTTTTCTGCAGGAGATTCTATATACGTGGTTCATCATTGGAAACTCTGTAGGTACAAAAGTTACAGAAACAAGATTTTCTTCAGTTTTTTTTGACTAAATCACAATTTTCCTGAAACCTTGTGGATTTCTGCACCCCCCCCCCCCCTGAATGTTGACGGGTTAAGATGAATGAACATGAACATGAAGGAGGAAAGAACGCTGGTGCACACCCACATGCACTCACTGACAGAAGCAGACAGCAGGGGAACATGGGAACGGCTGCTGGGAAGATGACCAGCATGGCGCCGTTCTAGTGCCTCTTATCAAACACCCACAAGACACACAGAGCTCTTCTAATACCGTGTGTGAACAGAACCGCATCAGATACTCCAAATGTGGGACCGGGAGCTTTGCTTCCTCCAACGTGAGGGACGTTTGCTGATTCTTTTGTCTTTTGAAGCCAAACGTGTGTGTAAAGTCTGCATTTTAAATCTCTTTACGAACAGCGTGTATGCAGAACATTGTGCTGCAGCTGAACTCCCATCATGCAGTGCTGTGGAGGAGTTTCTGAGGCATGACGGTGCTGGCGACAACCATATCTGACTCCATGACCCTTTTCATGTCTGCCGCTCGCAGCTGAATCTCCCTTTAACACACAAACCTCCCCACAGCTGCAGATAAGTGTCACTTCTGCAGTCTCCAGGCCTTTGATAAGAAGAGCCCACAAGCAGAAAACAGGGGGAGCAGAGAGCGTCTGCGAGTCAAACCCAGAGAGGGCGCATGCAGTCGCCACAATCTCCCGGCCGGCTCCATAAACACTGCTGTGGCCTCGCAGGCACGGATCCCGGGCAACATCACGCAACGCAGCCGCCATCGCTGCTGCTGCTCACCGACAGCCAGCCCAGATTAGACTGGGTGCTGTGATGATGTCATCTGATGGTCAGTGGTGACAGAAGAGGAAAACAGCAAAAACAGTGACGGTGATGCGTCTCTGGAAACAAGAACTCATTCAAAACAAAATGATTGACAAATACCACACATAATGTCATGGTCGGCCCCTGGTGTCGGCCCCTGGTGTTGCTTGCTTTTACTTGGGTCTCTCATTGCAGGTTGTCTTTGACCTGCATGATTGACAGCTTTTTTAAGGAAGCTCCTCCCTGTGTTTGTCGTCCAAGTGTCTTCAGTTCCTGGTGTTTGTCTGGTTATGATGAAACCTGGAACTCGTCCTTCCTGCTCCTGGTTCATCTCCATTGGATATTTGTGATCCAGACGTGGACAGATCTGTAAGTGACTGTTAGTGTTGCTGCTTCTTAGATAAAAAACAGACAGTAGTGACTGAAATGACATAAAGCTGATAAAACACATTTGATCAAAAAGATGATCAAAAAAAGAAATAAAAGTGACCCACATCAAGGTCATGACCTTCTTCTACACATGTAAAGGTAAGTAAGGGGGAAGTAAGCGAGGCGCAGGCGTGTCGTACTGATTTTTTCCTTTTTTTAACCCTTCCCTTTCCTGCAGACTGAACAAGCAGCCTGATGGTGCTGTGCATGTGATACGTGCACGCTCCTGTGTGCAGCCAGTCCTCACACCTTACTAACCACTGGAGTGTGACAGCATCACCTGTATGTCGTGTTTGGAACTTCCTTTATCCGTACGAATACTTCACGATACTTTTACCACACACACACACACACACACACACACACACACACACACATACTGGTTTCCATTTTCTCTGGGTACCAGTTTTGTGACCGTTAGTTGTGGGGACTACCCTTTCCTGATGTTCTAGATCACTGAAAAAAATAGGGGGGGGCTTAGAAAAAAATCGTCATTACCTTCATCACTTCAAAAAGCCAAAAAGTCTTACGTTTTTGGATGCATCTGTAGCTACCAAGTTATGTGGGGACGTAAAAAAAAATACGAATTAACATTTTACTTGGGGACTGAATTTAAATAATATTTGCATAATTTACACAAAATACCATTGATTCATGGGGACTTTGAGCAAGGTCCCCACAAACTATTGAAAAACTAACCTGTTATTAATTTATTTCTTTATAACAAGTTGAGAAAATATGTTTTAATCCTAATCAACTGAAAACATTTAACAGGCAAAAGTGAACTATTGTACTTTACAAGTAATTATGTGGGCATACAGTGAAATTTAGTTAGACAGAAGAACCATGAACTCCGAAAGTGCAAAAAACTAAAACGTTTATTGACAACAGCCAATAAAAACCATATTCGCTTCGCTGAAATCCTTTTTTTTTTTTTACAAAGCTGCTGTAAACAAACAAATTGTGGTGCAGTTAGAAAACTTCACAATTCTGAACAAGCTTTTTCTTTCCCCAACAAAAAGCAGTGTAACCCTTTTATTTACACTGGAGTTTCCTTTTGTATGCAGTTATGCGGTTGTAAACATAAAATTTAAGATGTTGCCAGTCTCGATTTTTTTAAGGCTTCTGGTTCAGCCGCCAAACACATCTCACAGTCGGCCTTTGCTGGTACACAACAAGACGTGATGAATGTACTCATCTGTCTTTCCACAGCCTGAACTTCAGTTTGCGTCCAAGGTCGTTTCTCGTTTTGTTTTTTGTTGACTTTACCTTTGGGATAGAACACAAAGTCAGTTTGCTCATTTCCGTAAGAAGTCATTTTAAAAATCAAGTTTTTTGCTATTCAAAGACAACTTTTACAAACTTTTTATCTTAAATAAAGATTTTAGATATAGAAAATTAGAGCTTCTTGGACTGAAATAAATGGAAAATGTCAAATATGATTGATTCAACAATATACATATTACCAACATTTGCATTAGTTAACCATTTTCCTCTGTCTAAATTTCATGTTTAAATTTCACTCCATATTCCTTTTTTTTCCACCATCTACATAAAAAAAAAAAAAACAGTAAACCCAGGTCCTGAAAAGCTAATCCTTTCCTTGTTTTGAGCTTTTGTGTCTTAAAGTCTCACTTCAAGCATATATTTCTTTCTATTGCAAAATCATTCCCAGTGGTCCTTTAATTATAATTACTTTGAGCATTTTCTAGCATCCTATTATCTGATCCAATGCAAATGGAATTAATACATAGAAATGCAGTTTTGATGACAACTTCTTTTGTATCAGTCCTCTACTATGAGAACACAAAAAGACAATTTTCATTGGAGTGGGCCTTTAACGACCAAGTTTCCCGTTCCAGGTGTTTTTGGTAAGTCAGGTGCTAGGATAACAAAAAGGATAACAAAAAGTAAGAATGTAATCATGAAAGAAACGGGCCATTTTCCAGTGCCTTTGACTAAACACATCTAATACTAGTTTTGACAGCAGGTTTAAAAACATAGCAGGGCAAGCCGCCCTTAAAGTTTTTTGTTAAACTCTGTTTCCAAATGCTGCCGCAATTCAAATCTAATAACTTGCACTTTAACTGTGTATAAAAGGTGCTATGCATTACCTAATAGGCATGTAGACCACCTTTTACCTTTTGCAAATATACACAAACAACTTAAAGTACTTCATTAAAAATCACACTTCTCTATTAACTATACTGAGAAATTTAAATGCACCTTTCATATTAGGCTTTGGAGTGACACTTGAAGATGCCTCATCTGTGGAGGGAAGTCTAGATCTTTTTGAGGGTGGAGATGACAGCTCATTCTTGTCACTTGATGTAAGTGAGCTTTCTGTAGTTGGTTCTGTGGAAAACAAAACTTTCAGAAACATTTTTATGTTTACGTCTTTGACAAAGCAATTGGTTATATTTTAAAAAATGTAAAATATTAAAGTACACATCTTTCCATATTCTCACTTGCAAATTAGTTATATGACCCTAAACCTTTGGACTTTGGTATGAGCAACTTTATTAACAACAAAGAATTCAAGGAGAATGTATACCATCAACTGCAAACTGAAACGAATAATTTTCCTCAATTATGCATCCATCTTCTTCTGTGATGGGAACTTTATCTGTTGGGTTATACAGAAGTACAGGTTAGTTGAGCGACCAAGACTTGTGGTTCAACGTTTTAGTAAAATAAAGAAATAAAACAAACCATCTGGGTCAATTCCAATCTCATCCAGGTTTTTTCCATGAAACTCAGCCAGTCTTCCTTGCTCGAGAGCCATCAAAACTTTGCTGACTTTGGCAAGTTGAAGGGTCTTCTCTGGTAGCCTGTAGAACTCGCGATGAATTCTAATATCATGTCCTAGAAAGTTGGCCAACTGGTCCATCTCTGTATCTGTCATATTTAGCACTGTTGAGAGGGTTGCAGCATGCTTCCGCAGTCTGGTAGATGTCAATGACTCTGGGGACTTTGCACCACACTTTTTTGCAAAATTCCGAAGGCAATCGGAACCTCTGAAATGTGTCATGGCATCTGGTCTAGCAAAGAAATAATTGTTCTCTTTCAGAACCCCAGAAGCATCTCTTTGCTTCACTAAGAGTTCCAGCGCACACAGCATGTTTGGCGTCAGGAGGATCGGAACAGGGCGACCTCGTTTTCCTCTGATGATGATTCTTGTAAAGTGTCTGCAAAGCTTTTTTTCCACTTCAGAAAGGGCCCAATCCACATCTTCATGTGCATCAGAAAGGTCTCTTTTTTCAAATGTTGATAAAGGCATGCTTGATACCTCTCCTTCTCTGCGACGGTTAAAGAGAATTATCTGTGTCAAGCAAGTCTTTGACAGTTCTGTCCAAGACTTTGTGGAAGGTTTTTCAGAAAGTAAGCTGACCCACTCTTCTTGGACTTGATTAAGATGTGTGTGCAATTTTTGCACATCTTCAGTAAAGGGCATGAGATTGGGAACATTCCACTTTGCTTCACTGATGTTTCTTAATGCTGTCGCTGATATCATCTCATTCCACTTCTCTCGATGGACTTCCTGAAACTCACAAGCCATCTTAACAAGCTCTTTGTTATCATTAATCAAACCTTGAGCTTTCAAGAGTTTGCTGACTTTAACTAATGCATTTCCAAGCTTGTTTGCTAGTGATGGGACCGAGAACTTGTTTTCTTCATCATCATACCCACATGTAGCCTTGACAGCTTTTCACCGTCTCAGGGTACTTCTTTGGGTTGATGAGATCTTCCATTCTTTTTAAAGTTGTGACTTTTCTTGCTTGATGTACAAGTCTTCCCAGTTCTCGCATTTTTTCTCGAACATATTGCTGATTCTTTGCAGAGGTTCCACCTTTATTTAACAAATGTTGGCCTAAATCTGTAATGACCATGTCATTTTTTACTATGTTTGTAATTGGGTCTGGATTCATTGCACTGATTACCTTCCAAAGAAGTTTGCTAATGTGTGATGGTACTGGTCCAATAAATGCACACATGGACTGAACACGATTTTTGCCAGGCTTTTTGGGGACAGATCCTGGTTTGAGAAAACAACTGCCCATGTGTCTCCACAACACTTTTCGTTTGAACAGTCCTTGGCAATATGCACAGTGCATAAAGTCTTCACCTTGTATTTCAGCAGATGGTCGTTTAAATGCCACTAGTTCCCCACTTCCAGCCTCCATTACAGCAGCATTGTGTGCGTAGTTTCCTTTGTTGCGTATGTAATCCAGGTGTTTTTTTCCTCTCTCTGGAGCCCTTTGGAAAGCTGATAGCTTTTTGCCACATCACATTTATTATCATGAGCACGTTCAAGATGTCTGGCCATCTTAGCATAAGGCTTACGACAATACAAGCAATATTGCTTCTTGTCATAAACCCTTTTCCTCCTCTTTTTTGGCAAGCAGTGACAATGATTTGGTTTTTTTTCTCACTTGAACAGGGTTCTTCTTCTCCTTCAAAGTCATCTGGCATATAACTGGGTGTGACAGTATTCCTGGATGTTGTTGAGTCACATGTTGAGTCACAGATTTGTTCATTTGAAGTATTATTGGCATTTGGCAAATCATCAAGCCTACGAAGTCTTTCCCGTGCAGGTGGTCTGTAGCCTCTGTCACTGTCAGTGTCACTTTCTGATGTGGCATCTGGAATGTAATCATCAGAACTCTCTGATGTGGAGTCAAAAAGCTGATTGGGATCCTCTAGATTTAAGTCTTTAATCTAAAGAAAAAACATTATGAGTGACAGTGCTTTCTGAAACAGCTGCATTTTAACCAAAAAGGAGAAACAAATAATGACTAAAAATCACGGAATTTCACCATTATGTTATATGTAGGAGGAATGTTAATTTATAAAATACACAAACCTAACTCAAAAAGGATTTTAAAAATGTCTACCACTGTGGAGATGAGCATTTTATAAATGTTTTTAAGCTAACAGAAAAATATTGACAAAGGGTTCCAAACTTACAATGACACTTTTAGTTCTTCTTAATCGTGGTACAACTTCTTCATCAGGATGAGTAAAAAGCTGCAAAAGAAGGCATGCATATATTTTTCAAAGCAAATAGAAAAGTTTACAGTATTGATAGAATGTTCATAAAACACAAATATGTGTCAGAAAAAGTATAAGTTCAAGTAGGTTTTTTTATTTGTTTTAATTGGAACTAATTGAAAGACTAGGCAAGAGACTAGATATGTTCAGTACTTTACATTGAAAGAAAAAAAAAATTGCAAAACATTGGTAAATTATTAGACATGATCTCACAAAAGACATTTAAAAATGCAACACTGTATCACCTCATATGATGATGTAACACAGGATCCGCTGGTATCATCTGTCGGAGTCTTTGGCATGCTTAATTGATGGATTTCTTCCACCTCATCAAAGTGAATTTCACCTGTTGGTGACTGAATAATATATTCAAATTTATAAATAAAACCTTTCCAAAGAAACCAATTTAAAATATGCTTAATAACAACAGATAAAATTAAGATAAAAAAAAACAAAAACAAATACAACACGGTATGACTTAAAAACAAGATAATTTCTAAAAATGTGTGATAGGATGATGTGTTAATTGTAGAAAAAGAAAACTGGCAGTATCATAAACTCAGACATTTAAACTTAAAGATACATGCTCAACCTGGGGACCAGTTTTATAAAGGACCTCCCCCCACAGCAGTTCCTTAAGTTATGTGTCCAGAAATGTGTCTTTTGGGGACGTCATCAGGGACAAGATTAAGTTGAAATATCAAAACATATTCACAATATAATATTGATAGAGAAATAAAATACCAGCAACTGTATAAACAGTGCTTAAATTGAACATAATCTCTTTTTAAACCAGAAATTTCATAAAAGAAAAGGCCATCATTAAAGAATTGGATAATTTGACATGATGGACAACAGAAGGATCTTTAAATTTACAAACTGGAGAAAATTAGCAGATATAAAACAAAGAGTGTTGTAACACATGTAGATACAGGAGCCTCCTGGGGACCAGCTTTATTCAAAACCTCCCCCACAGCAGTTCCTCAAACTGTGTGTCCAGAAATGTGTCTTTTGGGACGTCATCAGGGACGAGATTAAGTTGAAATATCAAAAGTTGGCCTGAACATTATTTTACACAACTTGGATAAAAGCTGCATCATGGGGACCAATAACACCTTCCCCCACAGCAGTTCCTTTAAACTGCGTGTCCAGAAACGTGTCTTTTGGGGACGTCGTCAGAGTCAGAATTAAAATCACAATAAATACAACATTTTTAAAAACGTAAAAGTTCAAAATCACAACAAATATTCCAGTAACATCAATTTTTAAATTGCATCACTCAAATCTGTAAATAGTTACTTTTACTCCAATGTAACAGAACAACTAAGCTGGTTTGGCCCTCATGCACCCAGTCAAATACAACCAAATATGGCCAGGACAAGACTTTTGAAGAATCCAATTCCAAACTAACACCAAAACAAACTTTTACCTGATGTAAAGAGCCGCTTGGTCCACTGGCATCATCTTTCTGGATCTCTGGCAGTGTTGCACGATGGCCTTCTTCCACTGCATCCATGTGAATACCACCTGTTGCAGGCTGAAAGATAAAAACATATTCACAATATAATATTGATAGAGAATAAAATAAAGGCAACTGTTTAAACAGTGCTTAAATTGAACATAATCTCTTTTTAAACCAGAAATTTCATAAAAGAAAAGGCCATCATTAAAGAATTAGATAATTTGACATGATGGACAACAGCAGGTTCTTTAAATTTACAAACTTGAGAAAATTAGCAGATATAAAACAAAGAGTGTTGTACACATGTAGATACAGGAGCCTCCTGGGGACCAGCTTTTTTCAAAACCTCCCCCACAGCAGTTCCTCAAACTGTGTGTCCAGAAACGTGTCTTTTGGGGACGTCGTCAGAGTCAGGATTAAAATCACAATAAATACAACATTTTTAAAACGTAAAAGTTCAAAATCACAACAAATATTCCAGTAACATCAATTTTTAAATTGCATCACTCAAATCTGTAAATAGTTACTTTTACTCCAATGTAACAGAACAACTAAGCTGGTTTGGCCCTCATGTACCCAGTCAAATACAACCAAATATGGCCAGGACAAGACTTTTGAAGAATCCATTTCCAAACTAAAACCAAACAGACTTGTACCTGATTTAAAGAGCCGCTTGGTCCCACTGGCATCATCTTTCTGGATCTCTGGCAGTGTTGCAGGATGGCCTTCTTTCCACTGCATCCATGTGAATACCACCTGTTGCAGGCTGAAAGATAAAAACATATTCACAATAAAATATTGATAGAGATAAAATACCAGCAACTGTATAAACAGTGCCTAAATTGAACATAATCTCTTTTTAAAACCAGAAATTTCATAAAAGAAAAGGCCATCATTAAAGAATTGGATAATTTGACATGATGGACAACAGCAGGTTCTTTAAATTTACAAACTTGAGAAAAATTAGCAGATATAAAACAAAGAGTGTTGTACACATGTAGATACAGGAGCCTCCTGGGGACCAGCTTTATTCAAAACCTCCCCCACAGCAGTTCCTCAAACTGTGTGTCCAGAAATGTATCTTTTGGGGACGTCATCAGGGACGAGATTAAGTTGAAATATCAAAAGTTGGCCTGAACATTATTTTACACAACTTGGATAAAAGCTGCATCATGGGGACCAATAACACCTTCCCCCACAGCAGTTCCTTTAAACTGCGTGTCCAGAAACGTGTCTTTGGGGACGTCGTCAGAGTCAGAATTAAAATCACAATAAATACAACATTTTTAAAACGTAAAAGTTCAAAATCACAACAAATATTCCAGTAACATCAATTTTTAAATTGCATCACTCAAATCTGTAAATAGTTACTTTTTACTCCAATGTAACAGAACAACTAAGCTGGTTTGGCCCTCATGTACCCAGTCAAATACAACCAAATATGGCCAGGAAAAGACTTTTGAAGAATCCAATTCCGAACTAAACACCAAAACAGACTTGTACCTGATGTAAAGAGCCGCTTGGTCCACTGGCATCATCTTTCTGGATCTCTGGCAGTGTTGCACGATGGCCTTCTTCCACTTCATCCATGTGAATACCACCTGTTGCAGGCTGAAAGATAAAAACATATTCACAATATAATATTGATAGAGAATAAAATAAAGGCAACTGTATAAACAGTGCTTAAATTGAACATAATCTCTTTTAAACCAGAAATTTCATGAAAGAAAAGGCCATCATTAAAGAATTGGATAATTTGACATGATGGACAACAGAAGGATCTTTAAATTTACAAACTGGAGAAAATTAGCAGATATAAAACAAAGAGTGTTGTACACATGTAGATACAGGAGCCTCCTGGGGACCAGCTTTATTCAAAACCTCCCCCACAGCAGTTTCCTCAAACTGTGTGTCCAGAAATGTGTCTTTTGGGGACGTCATCAGGGACGAGATTAAGTTGAAATATCAAAAGTTGGCCTGAACATTATTTACACAACTTGGATAAAAGCTTGCATCATGGGGACCAATAACACCTTCCCCCACAGCAGTTCCTCAAACTGTGTGTCCAGAAACGTGTCTTTTGGGGACGTCGTCAGAGTCCAGGATTAAAATCACAATAAATACAAACATTTTTAAAACGTAAAAGTTCAAAATCACAACAAATATTCCAGTAACAATCATTTTTAAATTGCATCACTCAAAATCTGTAAATAGTTACTTTTACTCCAATGTAACAGAACAACTAAGCTGGTTTGGCCTGCATGCACCCAGTCAAATACAACCAAATATGGCCAGGACAAGACTTTTGAAGAATCCAATTCCAAACTAAAACCAAAACAGACTTGTACCCTGATGTAAAGAGCCGCTTGGTCCACTGGCATCATCTTTCTGGATCTCTGGCAGTGTTGCAGGATGGCCTTCTTCCACTGCATCCATGTGAATACCACCTGTTGCAGGGCTGAAAGATAAAAACATATTCACAATAAAATATTGATAGAGAATAAAATACCAGCAACTGTATAAACAGTGCCTAAATTGAACATAATCTCTTTTAAACCAGAAAATTTCATAAAAGAAAAGGCCATCATTAAAGAATTGGATATTTGAACATGATGGACAACAGCAGGTTCTTTAAATTTACAAACTTAAGAAAATTAGCAGATATAAAAACAAAGAGTGTTGTACAACATGTAGATACAGGAGCCTCCTGGGACCAGCTTTATTCAAAACCTCCCCCACAGCAGTTCCTCAAACTATGTGTCCAGAAATGTGTCTTTTGGGACGTCATCAGGGACGAGATTAAGTTGAAATATCAAAAGTTGGCCTGACATTATTTCTACACAACTTGGATAAAAGCTGCATCATGGGGACCAATAACACCTTCCCCCACAGCAGTTCCTTTAAACTGCGTGTCCAGAAACGTGTCTTTTGGGGACGTCGTCAGAGTCAGAATTAAAATCACAATAAATACAACATTTTTAAAACGTAAAAGTTCAAAATCACAACAAATATTCCAGTAACATCAATTTTTAAATTGCATCACTCAAATCTGTAAATAGTTACTTTTACTCCAATGGAACAGAACAACTAAGCTGTTTGGCCCTCATGTACCCAGTCAAATACAACCAAATATGGCCAGGAAAAAGACTTTTGAAGAATCCAATTCCGAACTAACACCAAAACAACTTGTACCTGATGTAAAGAGCCGCTTGGTCCACTGGCATCATCTTTCTGGATCTCTGGCATGTTGCACGATGGCCCTTCTTCCACTTCATCCATGTGAATACCACCTGTTGCAGGCTGAAAGATAAAAAACCATATTCACAATATAATATTGATAGAGAATAAAATAAAGGCAACTGTATAAACAGTGCTTAAATTGAACATATCTCTTTTTAAAAAACCAGAAATTTCATGAAAGAAAAAGGCCATCATTAAAGAATTGGATAATTTGACATGATGGACAACAGAAGGATCTTAAATTTACAAACTGGAGAAAATTAGCAGATATAAAACAAAGAGTGTTGTACACATGTAGATACAGGAGCCTCCTGGGGACCAGCTTTATTCAAAACCTCCCCCACAGCAGTTCCTCAAACTGTGTGTCCAGAAATGTGTCTTTGGGGACGTCATCAGGGACGAGATTAAGTTGAAATATCAAAAGTTGGCCTGAAACATTATTTTACACAACTTGGATAAAAGCTGCATCATGGGGACCAATAACACCTTCCCCCACAGGCAGTTCCTTTAACTGCGTGTCCAGAAACGTGTCTTTTGGGGACGTCGTCAGAGTCAGAATTAAAAATCACAATAAATACACACTTTTTAAAACGTAAAAGTTCAAAATCACAACAAATATTCCAGTAACATCAATTTTTAAATTGCATCACTCAATCTGTAAATAGTTACTTTTACTCCAATGTAACAGAACAACTAAGCTGGTTTGGCCCTCATGTACCCAGTCAAATACAACCAATATGGCCAGGAAAAGACTTTTGAAGAATCCAATTCCGAACTAACCACCAAAACAAAACTTGTACCTGATGTAAAGAAGCCGCTTGGTCCACTGGCATCATCTTTCTGGATCTCTGGCAGTGTTGCACGATGGCCTTCTTTCCACTTCATCCATGTGAATACCACCTGTTGCAGGCTGAGAAAGATAAAAACATATTCACAATATAATATTGATAGAGAATAAAATAAAGGCAACTGTATAAACAGTGCTTAAATTGAACATAATCTCTTTTTAAACCAGAAAATTTCATGAAAGAAAAGGCCATCATTAAAGAATTGGATAATTTGACATGATGGACAACAGAAGGATCTTTTAAATTTACAAACTGGAGAAAATTAGCAGATATAAAACAAAGAGTGTTGTACACATGTAGATACAGGAGCCTCCTGGGGACCAGCTTTATTCAAAACCTCCCCCACAGCAGTTCCTCAAACTGTGTGTCCAGAAATGTGTGCTTTGGGGACGTCATCAGGGACGAGATTAAGTTGAAATATCAAAGTTGGCCTGAACATTATTTTACACAACTTGGATAAAAGCTGCATCATGGGGGACCAATAACACCTTCCCCCACAGCAGTTCCTCAAACTGTGTGTCCAGAAGAACGTGTCTTTTGGGGACGTCGTCAGAGTCAGGATTAAAATCACAATAAATACAACATTTTTAAAACGTAAAAGTTCAAAATCACAACAAATATTCCAGTAACATCAATTTTAAATTGCATCACTCAAATCTGTAAATAGTTACTTTTACTTCCAATGTAACAGAACAACTAAGCTGGTTTGGCCTCATGTACCCAGTCAAATACAACCAAATATGGCCAGGAAAAGACTTTTGAAGAATCCAATTCCGAACTAACACCAAAACAAACTTGTACCTGATGTAAAGAGCCGCTTGGTTCCACTGGCATCATCGTTCTGGATCTCTGGCAGTGTTGCACGATGGCCTTCTTCCACTTCATCCATGTGAATACCACCTGTTTGCAGGCTGAAAGATAAAAACATATTCACAATATAAGTATTGATAGAGAATAAAAATAAAGGCAACTGTATAAACAGTGCTTAAATTGAACATAATCTCTTTTAAAAACCAGAAATTTCATGAAAGAAAAGGCCATCATTAAAGAATTGGATAATTTGACATGAATGGACAACAGAAGGATCTTTAAATTTACAAACTGGAGAAAATTAGCAGATATAAAACAAAGAGTGTTGTACACATGTAGATACAGGAGCCTCCTGGGGACCAGCTTTATTCAAAACCTCCCCCACAGCAGTTCCTCAAACTGGTGTGTTCCAGAAATGTGTCTTTTGGGGACGTCATCAGGGACGAGATTAAGTTGAAATATCAAAAGTTGGCCTGAACATTATTTTACACAACTTGGATAAAAGCTGCATCATGGGGACCAATAACAACCTTCCCCCACAGCAGTTCCCTCAAAACTGTGGTGTCCAGAAACGTGTCTTTTGGGACGTCGTCAGAGTCAGGATTAAAATCACAATAAATACAACATTTTTAAAACGTAAAAGTTCAAAATCACAACAAATATTCCAGTAACATCAACTTTTTAAATTGCATCACTCAAATCTGTAAATAGTTACTTTTACTCCAATGTAACAGAACAACTAAGCTGGTTTGGCCTGCATGCACCCAGTCAAATACAACCAAATATGGCCAGGACAAGACTTTTGAAGAATCCAATTCCAAACTAAAACCAAAACAGACTTGTACCTGATGTAAAGAGCCGCTTGGTCCACTGGCATCATCTTTCTGGATCTCTGGCAGTGTTGCACGATGGCCTTCTTCCACTGCATCCATGTGAATACCACCTGTTGCAGGCTGAAAGATAAAAACATATTCACAATAAAATATTGATAGAGAATAAAATACCAGCAACTGTATAAACAGTGCCTAAATTGAACATAATCTCTTTTTAAACCAGAAATTTCATAAAAGAAAAGGCCATCATTAAAGAATTGGATAATTGACATGATGGACAACAGCAGGTTCTTTAAATTTACAAACTTGAGAAAATTAGCAGATATAAAAAAAAGAGTGTTGTACACATGTAGATACAGGAGCCTCCTGGGGACCAGCTTTATTCAAAACCTCCCCCACAGCAGTTCCTCAAACTGTGTGTCCAGAAATGTGTCTTTTGGGGACGTCATCAGGGACGAGATTAAGTTGAAATATCAAAAGTTGGCCTGAACATTATTTTACACAACTTGGATAAAAGCTGCATCATGGGGACCAATAACACCTTCCCCCACAGCAGTTCCTTTAAACTGCGTGTCCAGAAACGTGTCTTTTGGGGACGTCGTCAGAGTCAGAATTAAAATCACAATAAATACAACATTTTTAAAACGTAAAAGTTCAAAATCACAACAAATATTCCAGTAACATCAATTTCTAAATGCATCACTCAAATCTGTAAATAGTTACTTTTACTCCAATGTAACAGAACAACTAAGCTGGTTTGGCCCTCATGTACCCAGTCAAATACAACCAAATATGGCCAGGACAAGACTTTTGAAGAATCCATTTCCAAACTAAAACCAAAACAGACTTGTACCTGATGTAAAGAGCCGCTTGGTCACTGGCATCATCTTTCTGGATCTCTGGCAGTGTTGCACGATGGCCTTCTTCCACTTCATCCATGTGAATAACACCTGTTGCAGGCTGAAAGATAAAAACATATTCACAATAAAATATTGATAGAGAATATAAAATAAGGCAACTGTATAAACAGTGCTTAAATTGAACATAATCTCTTTTTAAACCAGAAATTTCATAAAAGAAAAGCCATCTTAAGAGAATTTGATGATTTGAATGGACAAGAGTGATTCCTAATTTACAAACTGAGAAAATATATGTCTATGAGCTAAGCACAATGTTTTCAAGTCAATAGTCCAAGCAGAGAGGGTACATGAGTAAAACTAACAGTGAAACAGTTCAAGGACCATGTTTGGTCATTGTTTTATGTACAATCCTTTCAGGCCATCACCTGCACTTTGAACAGTTAAAATGATTTTATACATTTTGCAAAGGTCAAGCTAACTATGGAGAGTAATTAATAAATAATACCTTGGTTCGCCATGGGCAGTCATTGCCTCCATAGTCGTATGTAATTTCTTCACCTTCTCCAATATTGTGTAAGGCAAATAAACAAAGGTGTGGCTCTCCATTGACATCAATTTTTTTCATTTTACAGTTTGGGCGTTTGTGCTCATCATTAACAAACCGTCCAAGAGAGCCATCATCTCTGGAGGCATCAATGCTGTCAAAAAAAAAAACAAAAAAAACAGATGTTTTACACAAAACATAACATATTTAACATAATTAGCTTACGAAATACTGATGTATAAAAATAATCAAAGCATTAACGTACCACCATATTTTCTCCTTCCATCTAAAGGCAAACATAAAAGCTGCACAAGAATGATGGTAAACTCTTTTTCTTCTCTCACATTCTTTTTCAGTATCAAATCTCCTCTGTATTCCACAATAAAATCTCCCTTGTTGAATGAATGCGTAGCAAACACACCACGTCCTGCAAATCAAATATTTATATATTTTTAAAAAATCACTTGATGAATAGGCTCGAATTAAAACAGAGTGATAAGCACAAAGAAGTTAAGGCAACCAAGTCTTGAAGACCAACCACCCTGCCTTTTCCTAGCATGTATTGCTGCTCATTGCCTAGAACAGGTGTGCTCCCTCACTCAGAATGAGGAGACACCTCAATCTTCTGAACAGAAGCAAGAGGGAAGGACTAGAAAAAGGCAGGGTGGTGGAAAATCTCCAAGATCAGGGTTGCACAACTCTGATTTAAACAGTAACATGCAACACATGCAAGTTCAAAGAACACATTCTCACCTTTAACTGCACTGATGAACTTCACCTCTAATTTTCTTGTTTTGTCAGTCTTTGTCATAACATGATGCATTGCATCTTTATGGGGGCTGATGCGTGGTGCCATTTTTGACTGCAAGAAAGTCAAAGTGATTATTCTCTTTTCATGCATCATAGGTATTGCACAGAAGAGGATGTACACTAACGCGAGTGTGGGCAGCGTTTCATATTGCTACATAGCTTCAAAAATGGGTGGGATGACACACAAACTTTCTAAATATCAATTTAAATACAAATAAAATTTCTAAAGCGAGAAACAGAAACAAGGTGCTGCAAGCTGACTTGCTGCAGTTTCTGTCTTGAGCTTTTGTCCTCCCCAAAATAATGTGATTTAACAACACGTTTAATCTACAGCTGCATATCTCCCTTTATTAACGGAGTTACGCTGGCTCGCGTTTCATGCGTTTTAAATTATGTGCTCCAAATAGGTCTGCGGCCGGGTTCAGTCACACGGAGCCGCTCATCACTTAATTATTTGAGCACATCATCTTCACCGCTGCTCATTCCTGCGCCGCTATCGTTTGTCTGCACAGCTCATTTCCGCAGCGTTCACCGGCGCATTCATACCTCCAGCAGCAGCGGACATATGCAGGCGCCGACACAGGTGTTTGCGTGCTGACGTCATTGGCGCTCCAATGTCGGGCATTTAAGAAGTTCTCACATGTAGTGTAACAAGAATTAAACGAACCTTTCCCAACAAATATTAAAGTAGACACGAACAGAAAGAAAACAAATTCACACACGCAGCGTTTGTCCTGTTTTCGAACGAGACGAGGCCAGCGACCACCACTTTGAAGTTTAAGCTAATATCTGCAAAGTACTTTTCCGACACGACAACACGGCAGAAACACTCAAAAATGAGAGCAATGTGTCAAAAAACAGCTTACAGTAATGCTTACTAACAAAACAAACGATTAAAATAAATGACTAAATATTTTTTTTACCGTGTCTAAGATCCAGTCTTCGGAGATGATCAGTCCCGCGCAGCCATCTTGTCTCCCATCCTGAAGCACCTTTGTGAGCACTGTTGGTCACGTGACTATTTCCAAGCGCGAACAAAACCTATACAAATTGCTTAAATACTCAAGAATTGTTCTAATTGAATTAAATGAGTCATGTTTAAAGTGTGAAAATTGTTTGGGCTCATTGTAATGAAAGATCCGTGTGTTTAGGTGCGCTGGGGTGGAAGTGGCTGTCATATGAAATATTAAAGTTTCTTAAAAGAAAAATGCAAAATATTATTTTTTCCCTCTCAGACATAGTCTAGGAAAACGTTACTTAACTTATATGGTGAGGTTGACCAAGATTATCAAATAGAAATGTCAATTTTATTCACTCTTTACTGTATACAGTGTAGGGATTTTCCACTTCCTCCCATATAAATCTGGTCTAAATTTTTACCTGCTGGGATTAAATTGCTGCTTTCCATCATTTCTGACAAAAGCTGCATAAGAAAAAGAGAAATATGTTACCACCACTATGTCTTAGTCTTATTTTAATCTTGTTATCAAATATGTAGTTTTTCTGACTAACTTGAAACACTTTTTTTAAAATCTTTGCTTTATCATTTAAAGACATTTTTTCCAAACATTTTGGGCCAATCTTGTTGTTTTTTTTGTTTTTTTTTGGGTTTTTTTTTTTTAGCATATGTGTGACAAGTCTTTGTGGTATTTTTGTATAGTATTGTCTTCCTCCTTGATTTTTCTCATGGTTAAATTTACTTTACTTTCTTTCTAATTTCAGAATCACAAATGACCTTAGTTCAATTAACACTTAAAAATCATCCCCTTAAGGCTATATTCCTCTCTGTATTGAAAACTCTAGTTAACCTCACGTCCACACAAAGAGTGTCACACTATCATTTACTAACATCACACAGTTTATTTCCATCTCCTTAACATTAACTGCTTCTGCTCCCCCTCATCTGATCTGTCTGAAAGTATTCGGCCCCCTTGAATTTTTCAACCTTTTGCCACATTTCAGGCTTTAAAACTGTTTTTTTTTTTTTGGTTAAGAATCAACAACAAGTGGGATACAATCATGAAGTGGAATATATATATATATATATATAGATATATTATATATATATATATTTTTTTTTTTTTTTTTTTTTTTTGATATTTCAAACTTTTTTCACAAATAAAAACTGAAATACTGGGTGTGCAAAATCATTCAGCCCCTTTACTTTCAGTGCAGCAAAACTCTCTCCAGATGTTCACTGAGTATCTCGGAATTTTCTAATGTTGACCTAAATGACTAATGATGATCAATAGAATCCACCTGTGTGTAATCAATTCTTTATAGTAATGCATCTGCTCTGTGATAGTTTCAGAGGTCCGTTTAAAGTGCGGAGAGCATCATGAAGACAAGAATTCACCAGGACAGGTCCCAGATACACCATCACCAGATCCTGTTTTGTGGAGAAGTTTAAAGCTGGATTTGGATACAAAAAGTTTTCCCACCTTTGCCACACCAGTAACGGGGACGGGATCTGGAAACCCACAGCCCAGAAAGGGATACAGTGGGAGGAAAAAATGAAATGAAAGTTGAGGAGAGCTATGGATTGATCCACCATAAACCATTGACTTTACATTGAAATTGGCCGCTTCACGATCGCATTCGGGTGTGTAGGCACCATCAGGGTTGGGGGACATGGACACTGCATAGACTTGGAAGTAATACTGGAATGAGGAATAACCATTATGAGTTGCTACTGATGGATCCCTGTAGAGGCAGCAATATATATACGTGGGAAAAAGGTACAGATATGAGCTTGATTGTATTTTAAAATGACATAGAAGAAATAGAGAAACAAGGTCAAAGCTCTGGCATGGCTGTAGAGCATGACAGAGCCCCACACTGAAGAACTGGCAATCATGGTCAAACCAAGGTTCTTCATATGACAGCAATAGAAATCAGAGATGAGGGTCCTGTTCAAGAAGGCAGGGTAGATTGCAATATCCAGGTTAGTTTAAGCACAAGCTCATTGATATCCTCCACTTCTGGTTCTAAATTCTGGGAATGCACACCAACTCAATCGACTCAGAGAGTGAGTTTTTTTCAGTTTAGAGCACAGGGTGCCTTTTTAACACCGATCCTGTGGACATGGAGGTACAAATCATTGGAAGCACAAATTAGACAAGGTTTTTTTTTACCATGAGAGGGTGGTAAGGCCACACTTGGGTGTGCTGTTTAATTCCAAGATAATTTCTAAAGCGCAATACCTTTTAACAGAAGGCTAGTAATTTTATTTGGCAAAAATGTGGAAACTTTGCTCCTTGTGCCTTTTTCAAGCAATTTATTTAAATCATCATGACAAAACCACATTCATGGATTTAAAGGGTCATGCATTCTATGTTTAAGTACAAATATGTCTATTCTGATTAAGAGTAATTATAATGGCATCATTTACATGTTGATGTATGGATATGTATCTCTTACTTTTTTTCAATCAAATAATTATTTACCTTGAAGGAAGACTATCACCATCCAAACAAAAATATCCCATTAAACATTAACAAGTACTAGCTAAGATTATGCCATTATTTTGTCAATTCATTCATGACATTTGCTATATAAAAATAATTTTGAATTTCCATGACAATCATAGAAGCTGCCATGTTTGGGTTCAGCGCACCTAGCGGTCAGAGTGCGCAAATTTGTGTTATGATTCATGATGTCACTCAGGGACAAAGCATCAGCAACTACGGCTGCCACAGAAGGAGAAAGGAGTCAGTTTTTCGAAGAAGAGAAGAGAAGAGTTTTTTAATGATATTGAAGCACTTGGGGTTAAACCACATAGTATGAACCGGAATATTCAGAGGGAGAAAGAAAGACCATCAGGAGAAGAAAGTGACGATCAAAGTGATGATGACTCTGGAGGATCAGACAGACTGAATAGTGCTCATGCGGCATGTGTGGACCAATGCCAACCTATTGCAAGAGCCATTGTTGCAGAAAGTTGGATGTTTTAGAAGAAAAAAGAGAAAACTGGCATAAGCAACCTTCATAGCATCCATTACCAACCAAAAGAAACATACAAAAGCAGTGAGAATTCTTACAAAATGTTCAAGAAATGGAAAAAAAAGATACGTGGAAAGAAGCTGAAGAACAGGCAGGTGATTCTGAAAGTGAGAAAGATAGGAGGATAGAGGAAACAGAGGAAAAGAAAAGGGAGACTGAGAAAGTGAAGGACTGGGAGTTACTAAACCAGTATGTCTCATATGCTCTGAAACCGTTGCACTCATTAAAGTGCAAATGTCAAATGCCACTATGAGACAAAACATAAGACATTTGAGGAAAAATACCCCCTCAAGTCAGAAATAAGGTCACAAAAATTAGTAATGTCAGAGCTCAATACAAGCAATCTACCAGGATCCTGAGCAATACATTCACTGCCCAAAACGTGCCCATAATGTTCCTTCAGATTAGTTTTGGATGTTAGTACAACATAAAAAGCTATTTATTGATGAAGGTGTTGTCAAAGAGTGTATGCATGTAGTTGCAGAAAGTATTGATGAGTGACTGTCCAG